>CM060830.1:36417500-37617500 GCA_030762175.1 Metallyticus violacea | reverse complement strand
CAGTGAAGAATTTTGCAGAATTTATGCAATAAAGCTTAAAAAAGTCAAGACTTTTTTTTCATAATAAAACACAAGTTCAAGCCATTTAACATAATATTGCCAGGTCAGCATCTGGTACTTGCTGGATAATTCACTTTTCATCTACAACATAATGCAAAAAGAAAACTTTTATCACCTCCAATGTTTGTTACAATTAACAAAGTTGCTTGAGGGACAATCACATTAAATAATATGCACCCTATTGGCTAAGAAAAGAACATCATTCCCCTTCTGATATTCCTACCAGAAGTTTCATTCATGAAAGTAAAATTTCAATGAACAGTGGTGCAATAATATTTAGGACTGATAAAATTGTCTATAATGTTAAAAATTTGCATGCCTTATTTTAATTATAAATTATCATTCATTTCTAATAATAAAAGTAATTCTTTAAATACTAATGTTGTATATCTGTAAAAGAATTTCAATTCTGTTTCATCAACATACTGTGGTTATATCCAAAAGTGAACTTGCAATTGGTTAAAGGGTGAGTGCAGCACTTACTTTGGTTTTCAAAATAAAAAATATGTATAGATAAGAAGTAGAGTTACTGCTACTTTTTATCACATTGTTAAAATCGTGCAGGAATAGGTATCAGGATGTGGTTTACATTGTTTCTTGTAGTGTTATATTAAGAAAATGTACTATCCCCCATATAATACTACAAGAAACAATGTAAACCAGATAGCTCAGGATAAACACTGGATCTTTCACGGCTTCTTGTGAATAAATTGATGCAATTTTCAAGCTTGTAGGCAGTGGTCTAGTAGATTGTGAGTATTCTGACTTTTTGTCAGAATCTGCATCTGGTATTTTCTAAGGTGTGTTGACTCTTCTTCCCTGTCTCAAGTCAGCATACCATTAGACCATGGCTCGAAAATTGCATAAATTTGTTTCAGTTATCTCAGTATCTAAACTCCAACAACTTAATTATTAATGCTGAAATAACAAACTATGGTTCATGTTCACCAAAATAGGAATGCTACAGATATAAACACTGTAGAGAATGGTATTATAAAACAGATGAGTATTGCAAACTTCGGAATAATTTTGGATAAAAACTTAATCTGACATATAAACATATTGATAAGATTTCCAATAAAATTAGCTCTGGCTTGTATGTCCTGAAAAGATTGGCAAAATTAGTAAATATAAAGCCTAAAGATTGCATATTATGGATTAATTTACCCACATTTACCATACAGTATAACAATATGGGGACATGGTGCAATTAAATTACAGCCCTAATTCACATTACAGGAAAGAACAATTAGGATATTTTAGACCCAAAGCCATAAAGGGCTCATGTAGAGAAGTATTTAAAAATGTAAACATCTTAACCTTTTACACGCACGCACGTGTGACACCTACACCTATATGAAGTTATAATGTTTTAAGAACAAAATCCATAACTTGTAATCTAATATCAAATTTATAATTGTCAAACCGGAGTAAGCAAAAACTATCATATATATATCCATATATTTTATTTATATAAGACCTATTGAACCTGTTACCTATACAATAAATTGCCAGAATGTATTAAAAACATACAGATGATAAACAGATCAAAAGAAAACTAAAAAAATGTAATATTTTGGATAGTTTCTATTCTTTTAGAGGAATACTTAAAAATTGTTAGATGTCAAATTATAAAAGCCTGTGTAATAATTGTAAGAGTACCTCTATGAAATTTCCTTGTTTATAAAACTTAGAAAAAAAATTGTTTTCAGTGTTAATAATCTTATGTGTAATTTTATATATGAAAATACTAGTTTTACTTATTGTACTCTGATGTGTCTAAAATCACATATATGTTCAAATCAACGAAATCAAATCAAATCAAATTTATTGGCAGTAAGTCAATTATTTCAAGTTAATTGCTGAAAGTGTACGCTTGGATTGAGTGCAACACTAACCTGCGACCAACTGTGATAGTGTTGTATTATTTGTCTAAGGTAGATAAGTTATCTGCATTATGCAGCCAAGCACAATTTGTTGAATGGTAGAATTTAAAATAACTGAAAGTATATCATTCAGTATATAAGTTAACTTTCTGATTATGAAGAATGCCCATAGCCATTTCCCTATTTCTTCAATGACTGCATCAATGAATAAAATATTTTAACTATACAGAACATTGACCATGATAGTGGGAGTGGATTTCAGCTGGAGATAAAACAGAAAGGGAAATTTTAGCCCTTATTTCATTATTGAGACAATGTAGCAGCGTTCATCCTTCTTGAAGAAATTGATCACAGAGAGTAGGAAATCCATTCTGCATCCTCCCAGTGTAAAAGGATTGGCAAGCAGCAAATAATATAATGGACTGCTGGAATTTGTTCTTCCCTGACTCATTCATTGAAATAATTGTCTGAAATACAAATATAAAATTTGCATAAATTAAGATAGTTGTTGATTTGGTTTATTTGTGGACGCTCTTTAACATCTAAGATCATCAGCTTCCCATTCAATTAAGGGCTTGAGGTTCTTTTACATGCCGCAAATCTATGGCATGGAACCCACTGCTTTACTTCCCTCCCGAAAGAAGCCATACTTAGGACTTTTATGCCTGAAAAAAATCCATTGATCCTGGCCAGATTTGAACCCGCAACCTTTGGTTTAGGAGGTCAGTATGGTTACCATTACACCACCAAAACTGACACATAAATTAAGAACAAAATAGAATCATCCAAGAGAAGTTTTAGATACAAATTTGAATGAAATAATTTTTTTTTCAATCATCTGTCGACGTATTGAGAACCTTTGAACAACTGATGATGCAGTTTTTAAATATTTTCATCTTGTGATAAGGTACAACAGGTTTTATTTATTCCTTCATGGTATTTGATTATATAATGTTGGAGGTAGAGCAGAAGGAAAACTACTGGACAAACTTGCACCATTAGAGACCTTTTTGAAAAATTTGTTCCACAATGTAAATACTACAATCCATACATTAAATACTAGTTGACACCGCAGTTTCTAGAAGTACATACCAAAGAAGCCAAATAAGTATGGAATTAAAGTATTGGCAATGGTTTATTCTCATGTGCTTAATATGTATAACATGGAAAGCTGTGCAGGTAAACAACCAGAGGATCCTAAAGTTGTAAATACTAACTCCAGCATTCTTGTATAAAAAGCCTGTGTAGCCAATTATGAATTCTGGCAGAAATCTGTGATAATTGGTTCACCTCTATTGCTCTTGTGAATGAATTGGTATGTGAAAACAATTTGACTGTTTCTGGAACAATTAGAAAAAAGTAATAATGAAAGTCTGCTAATTATGGTTTAAAAAAACAAAACAACAGTGAATAGCAGCTCTTGTGCATTTGCTGAATATTCATTGTTGGTATCTTATGTTTCAGAGAGATACAGAAATGCTTTTATATCTAGCATGCATGGTGACAAGATAAGTGAAAAGATGAAACCATAAGTTGTGACATTCTACAGCCTGACAAGGTGAAATGAATATGGTCATGAAATGAAGTCATGGCACACTATTACCAGAATATGTTTCAGGTGGCCACTTTGGGTAGTTTTTGGCAAATACAAATGGCAACATTAAATGTAACTGTTGTTTGAAGTTATCTGGCTTAGGTACTAACAAAATCTAATATTGCTACGAAAGCCTCTGCTTCAAGGATCCACAGTAACCTCTGATTGAGACTGAAAAGAAAATCAGGAATTCCAGATGAAGAGTGCAGATGCATCTGAAACTTGTATAGCAAGAGATTAGCTCATATGTGCATTCTGTCTGAAGAAGAAAAATCAGAAAACAAAGTGTTGAATGTAGGAAACCTAACACACACACACAGTCACTGTTTGCACTGGATGTCGTAGAAACCTAAGGGCTTCTCATATTGAAATGAATAAGAATGCTGAAGAATAAAAGTATTAAATAACATGCCCTAAAAAAACTACTGCTCAATCTTTTTGTTGTTTTTTTTAAATAAATTATGATAATTTAATTTTTGTCATATGTTTCCTATAATATATACAATTTTATTATTAGTTATAATGATTTTCATGTTATTATAATTGATTACCAAATAATGAAAAAGCACAACAAACAAAAACATAAAAATTCAAAAAAACAAATGTGTGTAAATATATATGCACCAAATTCATTGTAATTTCTCATAACAGTATACCAACTGCGTTAAAGATATATAGGTCAGCTAAGGACAGATGAAAGGATTAATTAAATTGTAATGACATTTTAAATGGTATATTTAGCAAGGTTTAAACAGTTTATTTCTAATGTTTTCATGAAATTAAAACTTATTCTTCAAAAATCACTTAAAAACAACTTAGTAAAAAGTTGTGTGCATTTTCACCATTATAAATCAAATACGTGTGGGGGAGAAGTAAATGTATGTTGACATGCTTTCATTCTCAATTTTTTTTTTTCAAGCTGGAAACACAGATTATATGGGAAATGAACATGTTTTCTTTTGTTTTAAATAAGAGAGACCCATCCACATTTATATGTTAACTTAGGACAGATAAGATATTATTGTTATCTTTGGAGTAATTAGGAAACAAGAATGTCTGCTATGCTGCTGATAATATGTGTTTATAAAACCTTTGCATGAATGCATGGGGAAAAAAAATACTAGTTAAGTTTGCATATCTAAAAGAAAGGAATAAACTTTTATTGGAAAAAAAATTAAATTCAATGTGGAAAAAGAGGGTGACTTATTTTTTAAAAAATTAAGAAATGTAACTTAACATAATACAACTTTTGACTTGTTTAGGTATATATTTTTGTTATGTATATACATCAGAACATATATAAAAATGAATTGGAACAGTTGTGTGATATTTGCAATACAATCACAGCAAGTATAAAGCCTGAATGAATATCCAAAGGCACACTTGAATAGAATACATGAAGTATGTAGTTTTAAAAAAATAACTAAAATTCTTTAGGACCAATGCCAAACCCTCGGGACATTGTACAATTATAATGAAAGCTTACATTTCACCATCCTGACCGCCTTAAGGCTCAGACACGTGAGCAGGAGGTCTGGGGTTCGAATCCCACCAGGACCATCCTCTCTGACTGAGGTTTTTTCCAGGTTTTCCTCAGTCCTCATAAATGGCAAATGCCGGGGAGGTACCCTAAACTTAGGCCTGGAACATTTCCTTCCTTGAAAAATCCTTTCCCAATATATCATTTCATCTCATGTATCATCAATGTCCACCGCCTGTGGTGTCTCAATAGTAAAAATGGCGCTAAACACTATTAAAAAAAAAAATCCTGTAGATTTCTCTAATGACAGAATATAGCAACAATAAAGGATTGGTGCAAACCAGTGAAATTGTACTCTCTTCCAGTTACATTATGCATGAGCATACCTGGTTCAGAATACAAGAACCAATAATTATATAAAGAATCTGAAAAATAATATGCCATCCATTTGTTTGATTTAAGCTTGACAGCTGTTAGGACAAGCAGCTCTGCACACTTTGGTCTACAGTACTAGATGTAGTAATATTGTAGTATTTATTGTACCACATAAATCCCTAGACTTTCATTTGAATAACAGACTGAGTGAATTGGACCAGTCTGGACACAACAGAATGGAGAAAAATGCTGCTCACATTGCCAGTTATTGAACCCTGGACTGTTTGGTTTGAGTAAGGTGCCTTACCAATGCTACCCCAAACTTTTATCTGAATCAGAATTTCGTTGATGCTACAGTATTTGTCTTGCAGCAAAAAATGTTATCTTTAAGTTGCAAAATTGTTCAGGTAGTCTGCTGTGTCCATTTAACATTAATTCTTTGATTTATCCCATGTGCTCTTGATTTATAAAAATGTGTGCATCTCTTTTGTTTTGCCAGTTGCTGATAGTACTGTGACTTACAGAACTGGAACAGACTTCAACTCTGCCACCTAAAGTGAGGCCCAAACAAATTGATGGCCCATTGTTATTATGTGGCAAGCTGAACGATTTTATTTTTCATACCTTTTAGGTTGAATACCCTCTTTATTTTATTCTCTGTAACTTTCAACATGGCAGGTATGAAGCATTGTGTGGTCTTTGACTGTGTGTTATTACCTTAAGGTAAATTCTTATTATCTTTGATGGTATAAGATAACCAAATATATATAAAACAATAGAACCAGATAGAGATAATAATGAGGGAATGTCTTATTTTAGTTCTATAGTTAGTCACAAGGGAATTCTGCATGCATATGGTCATATGACGATGTGCTGTACTATGCATAAGCTAATTCAACTCTAGAGTTAGCACCAGATCTTCACTCACATCTTAGCCACTGGTCTAATATTTATTAATATATTTGCTATTCACCATCATTAGTAGCACTACAGCTCATTTTTAAATCCTGCCTTCTGCAACAACTTCCTTTCATCCTTAACATTTTTTTCTAATTAATTCTTTCAAGTTTCTTTAGATCCTGGTAGTGCTATCCATTTATCTTGAATATTGCTATTAGACATAATTTTTAGTACCTTAATTTATTTTCTTGAAATTTTTAAATGTATTGCAGGCATCTATATGCCAAGTTCAAATAAATTAACAAGTGTAGTTTTAAATAGTTGGAATTTTCACAGTGAAATATAATATAATTTTGCAATTTTTTAGGAGGAAATCACTCAGATTTCACTAATTTTGTTCTACTTGGACATGTTTTGAAAGTTGTTACCCTCATCATCAGCAAGGACCCACTGTCAACTTTCCAGTATGATATTAAGATGTCGCTCTGTAGGTTTATGAATTTAGTGATGGGGTTACTGTTTGGAAGATCAAAATTAAATGATTTTTTTATATTACTAATATATTTTCCTATACTATCAATTCTATGGGTTTTTGAAGAGCTTTTAAGAGTTTGGTTCATTTTAGAACTCATGGCTTTTTTTGCTAGAAATGATATGCTATTGTTGATTTCTCCATATATTTATATTTGTACTTTTCTCATATGTTCCTTAAACCAAAGGTTTATGTTTTAATACAATGCTAGGAAGCTGAGAGTGGACCCATGCTGATGAGGAAGGCAACAGCCTTCAAAACATGTCCAAGTAAGTGGACCAAAATTAGTGAAATTTGAGTGATTTCCTCATAAAAAATTGCAAAATTAACAACATTTCACAGCAACAGAAAAGAATGTATATGGAATTAAATTACATATTTTACACCACTAGACAAATGAAGGACTAAGGAATCACATAAATAAATAGAAAATTAATGCACAGTTTCTACCTGGTAAATATGGTTTTGGTCACAACAATGAATAAAGATGCTGTGATATAAACATATTGTTTCATCTGTGCAATAATCAAATTGTTCTGCTCTTCTTGGCATGACAGTCCTTGAGGACCATGACCACTGCATATTCTAACTCTAACTTGTAACATCATTGGAGTGGGCATGCTGGCACTGCATTATCACCTATCATGCAGCTTCTAACACCAAAGGATACCACCTCTCTATCAGGCAACTTCCCAATTATTCTCATGAGGCTGGATGAATCTCATTCCAGACCTCCCTAACTTAAAAAATGTCAGTAATTGAACCCAGCATCTCCCAAGCAACCAACAATGCTGACCACTGTATCAAGGAGATGGTCTCATCAATCAAGTACCTTATGTTAAAATCAATTCTTACAGAAATACAAAGTTTTATTATAACTTAGAGCACAAGGATGACATGTGAAGCAAATGCTTCATCATTGAAAACTGTTTCTGATTTTAATTCTGATTAAGAACTATTAGTTCTAAAATTTTAGGCTTATATATAATTCTAACCCTTTTCTGGCAGCAGTTTATTTTACCTCAAGCATATCGATGACTTCATTGTAAACTCTTGGGATTCTTCAGCGTAGATGATGTTGTGAACATAGTTCTCTTCTTCTCATTTGGCACTACAGCCTGAGGTGACCCTTGGCCTATCGCGGCAACCTCTGCATCCTCTACCTCCGTCTTACTACTTCATTGATAGAGGGCAGTATTGCCGGGGGGCATGTGATTAGCATGCAGGCATCCCAGGTATGGCTTTTATGATGGAAGAGCACCACCTCTTCATCAAGCAACTTCCCAATTGTCCTCATGAGGCTGGGTGGATTCCATTCCACACCTTCCTAACTTAGAAAAATTCCTAAGTAGATACCCGGAATCGAACATGGGCCTCCTGGCCAGCAGTCAGCAACACTGTGAACATAGTTAAATGAGCTTAATCCTAGCATAGGATTTGATGTGGTTAATGGAAGGCAAGGAGATGACATCTTTTTGAGGATCCCTCTCAGTAAGAGATTCATAGTTGGATTCCACAGTTCTTGCACACCTTTTTGGGCCAATCTTCAGTGATATGGGGTTACGTAATTAGTAGCACCTAGCTGCAATACGACAGAGTTCTGACATCAGAAAAGTTGTCAAACAGTATTTTTGCAACATATGATGTGATGTTTCCTGAAAGGAGTCATCCAAGTGTCATCTGCACCCATTGCAACTTAAATAAACTTGGGTTTACACATCAGTGGCCTTAGGAGCTTATCAAGTGATTGGCAAGACATTGGCAGGGTACTGTTCATCCCAAAAAAATTAACAGTCCTATCAATTGAGAATGCTCCTTGAAAGGCCATTGGTTCCTTACCATTCATAATCACACTGTTACAAGAAACCTACATGCTTCTTCATCCTATGCAGCAAAGAATTCTAAGTGGATCCTACATTCCAGAGGTAGACTTATGCCACGTTTTTTACATTGACATAGATACTTACAAAGTAATAATTTTTCCTTGCCAATTCAAGTTATGTCCTCAAGAAAGGAATATGATTCCCATTCATTGTCACTGTTAAAAAAGGATTTTGTTCAAAATTGGCTTAAAAAGATTAAATCTAAACTTATAGAATATTTTATTGAAAAAACTATTAAAGTTGCCAACTAGCTAGGAAGAAAACATTTTGACCCTACCCTAAACTCCAAAATGTCCAGAAAATGAGATATATGAATGCAATTGACAAGAAAACTGGTAAGCACAGATTTATGATAGGTACTTGTACACAAATTGTACGCGTTCTTTCAGAAATCGCCAACCAGCTGTGAATTACTGAAATTAGTATAATTTGTAATATCATTTCTAGTATCTAATGCTTTCTATGAAAAGTATTTTCAATTTATTAAGTAGTATCTTGATAGATGGCAGAAACAAACTTTCAAAGCAGAGCTGCAAGTCAACATTGAACACCATGTTCTGAAATTATCCTTTTCTTTAAGGACATTCCTATACTATTTGTACAGAAAAATGCCAACAGAAATAGAAGCTAAAATCATTAAAAACTATCAATTAAAACCAAAGTTTTATAATGATGCTTCCATTGTTATATATTAAATTTTCTTAGAAGGTTTAGTAGATATCAGCTTTCATGTTTAGTGTTTTAGCCTCTATGATAATTTTTAATCATTGTTTCCATATGGCTGTAAACAGATAATTTGATTAGTGTACTGACTAATGGAAAGTTGGCATCTCTAATGACTGAGGACAAGCTCTCCTTAAAGATTGTGGCTCAAAAAGTAAGTTGGTAAAATAAAACAAGAGGAGCATCAGCCGTTGCAATTGCACTTGCACTTGCAATTAAGCATTGTGACACTTACTTCAACTATAGAGCATAAAATCATAATGACCCATTCCAGATTTGTTTGCTTTCTCAATTTTCTGTATTCTTGGATATAGATGTTTAGGCTCTTAATTTTCTGTCTAGTATCATTGACAGTGAAACCCTCTATTTTCATTTTGAGAACATTTTATAGCGCCTCCTCTTGCATTTTTTTATTTCTGTAACTTAATTTCATTATGTTCCAAAGGCATTCATTTGCATGATAAAATTCAATTAATTGTACATTGTCTTTCTTGGACAACAATATAATACCCACAATAATTCAACTTCAAAATTGAAAATATTTCTTTATGCCCTTACTGTCATAATCTTGCATACCACTAGTTTGAAAACTCAGTTGTTTGGACCAAGAAAAAAGTGGAAGATGGTGAAGGTTAGTAGAGAAGTAAATTAGTAGACAAAAGTAAATAAATCTGGGAAGTTATTCTCTTTGCTGTCCTGTTACTGTTACAAGTATCAATTCAATTTACACTGGGATAGTAGCTCCTGCAAGTTAGTGATATAAAAAAACTAATTGCTGCCTTAGATTTTTACAGAGTACAAAAAACATTTGTTTCCCGTAGCAAAATGCTGCCTTCCCATTCGTCCATGACATAGCTATCATACAGACATGCCTATCAACTGGCATGGTATATATATATATATACAGGGTGTTAATGAACTACATCAAAATAATTTCAGAGAGCGTAGATGTGGCATATTTAAGCAATTTGAGATAGACAATGATGGTCCACAACTAAACATAATGCAGTTTTATGGTGTTAAACATTTTTGCATCATGTTGATATATAGGTGTTAAGGCCAAGCCAGTGAAAATTTGGTTTAGGATGTCTTTAAAACTGTCTTACAAACAGAAATATTGATTTTCTGCAGCTCATTTTCAGCTTTTTCAAGATTTAGTGCCATAAAAATCTCTCAAATCTCACACTAATCCTGTGACAGTGCAACAGTGAACATCTATAACTACCTTCTTGCATTATATAGCCTACTCTAGAGGGAGCTCTTTGACTGTTTGTGTGGTGTAATGCATAATGCAAAAACTGATGTTCCGCAAACTGTGGATTCAATTCTTGTTTTGCCGTTGAATTTTTTTATTTGATATGAAGTGCTGCAATACGCATACTAAAGAATTATGAGTGAAATTTATTAAATGCTTTCAAGTTTTATTCTCTTTCTCAACAATGAATGTATTACCAACATACAAAGGCAAATAAGCTTACTATTAAAATGATGCCTAAAACTTAAATTTATGTAATACACACTTAACTGCCTTCTTGCATTATGTAGACTACTGTAGAGGGAGCTCTGCTTTTGTGGCATAATGCATAATGCAGAAGCTGATATTCAAGGCTACAGGTTCAATTCTTGTCTTCTTTTTTTTTATTGAATATGAAGTGCTGCAATACGCATATTACAGAGCTATGAATGAAATTTTTGAATATACAACATCCAATTCATTAAGATTACCCATAATTTTACCTTTAGTAAGGGTTGTAATTATGTGAATTGGTATGTGAAGATTTAAGTGTATAAATTTAAATACCAACTTAAAACATAAGCTGGAAGCTATATTATTAGGCCCTAGATGGAGGGGGGGAAGTGATGAACGAAACTCAAAATCGAAAACAAAAATGACTCCCTTTTTGTTTGAAAGCTAATGTCGTAACCATGGCATCAGAGACATATGTTCAGAAGCCTCCCTTCATTATTGTGTGTTTAGTTTTCAAGGAGCATCTTCTTTTGCTAGTGGTGTACTGTGCTTTAGAAACTTGTAGCCATAGCTTTGAAATGTGAACAGATAGGTCATATGTTCTCTATCCATAATTGCTTATATACAACTTCTCTACAGTCTCTGAAATTATTTTGGGTAATTCATTAACACTCTGTATATATAAACAATGCTGCACCAAGCAGTAACACTTCACTTCAGTTCCCTGAAGATGGAGACAATGTTGGTCCCCAAGAACTTAGAACTTTTCGATAATCTTACTGGGATGGAAGTCTGAGAGAAGTTATTTGATGTATTCTAAGTAACTAACCAACCCATTTATAGTGTGAGAAAAATTCTAGTTGATTGCATATTGATATTGGCATCAAGTAACTGCATAAGTAGTGCACCCCTTGCAGAGGAAATTAAATATGCCAGTGCATATGCACAAAATGCAATCAAATTTAATTTGGTAATTAATAGTAGTTGGCTTAGTAACACTATTATACCTCATTTATTTAAAATACAGAAAATGAAGAGAGCAAATATTCTTGAAACATGTTCTGTATTTTAAACAAGTAAATGGGGTGTTACTATACTGACTACTATTATCAAATGACATATTGCTTCACTGTTAATAATTTGTGTTTAATTTTTCAAGTTGAATTTTCTTATCTGGTACCAACACAAATGCAGAATTAGATTCAGCATGCCATTTCCTGCTCATCCTCATAGTTGCTGGATTCCGTTTCCTTTTCCAATCTCAACCAGGAGTGCACGAACTTATTGAATGAGACAGTCACTCATATTTTGAATATTTACTACATTTTCCAACATATTCACTCTGTTGTGACTTGATTGACCTAATTGACTGTGACTTATAATAAGTGTAGAAGATACACAGGATATGACTGAAATTTGTCACATAAGATAAATTATGGAATTCTGCTGACTGCCATGCACTTGGCATTTTTTTGCATGCCACACATCACTGAACTGTACAGAATTTACATTTTAGGTAAATTTTCAACATCAAATCTCAATACAAAATAGAGGGTTTGTTAATACTGTATATTTATTGTTACTTTTGGACTGCATTGGTCTTATTGTGATATCTATAGATAGTGAACATGTATAGAATAGGTGTAGGTCTGTAGGGATGAATGAAATGAATTAATGATAACATAATGAGAACAGGGACCTTGGTGCCTTAAAACTATCTGACATTCATCTTCTCAGGGTAAGGAGAAAAGGGGGAGGGGAAGAAAAAACCAATCTTAACCCAGATAACTTGACCTGACCAATAATTGAACCCAGGACTTGCAGATTAATGGTTGCAAACATTACCTCTAGACCATGAAGGTAATCCAGTGGATTTTGCTTCCTATTAAAACATGAATATAGAGCTCTTCATAGTATACATGATGTATATTGAACATACGGCCTGGCAGGTTTTGCATCTGGGCATCTCATTTTATCCATAGATTCTCATAATAGTCTGAAGGAATTTATGTATAAAATTTTGCTTAAATAGTTGGTGCCTTTTGGAACTGTTGTCAACAATTAAACTGATGGTAAATTGTAACCTGTAATTTATTTAATAGCATTTAATGTAGAAGATGTTCCAAGTGCTTTTGCCATCATCATCAATGCTTGTAACTAAGAACTTCTTTCTCAAAATGGGAGATGTATTATTGTGTCAATACATCCATTGACCTACCCTCATATGGGTCAATTATAAGGTCTTCTATGCTCAAACAAAATAAAAATAATTTTGACCACTGCTTCATAGAGAATTATAAAGGGCCATTGTTTAATATCACTGGATGAAAATACTTCTTTAGTTTAAAATGTAATCACTGCTCATATTCACTTTTGAAAATCATGCAGTATTAGGCATGCATCTGACATAAATTAACTTCTCCAAGCAAATGAATGAAGTGACTGCAAAATACTGTTTTCATCCTGAAACATGTGACTGTAAGCTAGTATGAACATCGCCACATTGAATAATAGCTATTTATGTAAGGCTGGAAACTTATGGACCACACCATATAATAACCTTATATTCATTGTTAATAGCAGCTATAAAAGCTAAGGAATTAACAGCAAGTAGTTAAATTCCTGCATTGCAAAATAAAACCGTAATTATCTAAGGAATGAATAGCATCATAGCAAAATTTATTTAAAGAAAAATCCTCCAAAAAAAAAAAAAAAAACCAGTCTTACTCAGGTTAAGACAGAAGTCATAGAAACATAAGTAAATAGATAAATTAGTGATTGCTGCCCATTTTTTGTCAAAAAATGTGTAACAGTAGCTAATTTCTTGAAATGTACAAATTAGCAATTAGCAATACCGTATAAGATCTTAATTTTTAAAAACAAGAATAATTGGTATATGCATTTTGAAATTCCACCATTGAACAATCAAAGTAAACTCTTATTGCTCTTTATCCATCAACAACTATTAGTTTCCAGCTCATGATGACAGCAGAGGCTATTATAGTATGGTCTGCAGCAAATACTGGTTACTGAAATACAGGGTTACAGTTGACCAACCTTTTAATTGTTGACTGTTTATACCTCTGATTATGTTATGAATGGATTTGTTGCATTTGTTTCAGGGTGACTTTTCTTTCAGTGGTCTTGGAGATAAGACTCACAGTACCGAATTCAGTAGTGGAAAATCTGATAGTAAGTATATTCACTTTTGTTGTGCTTGTAAATACTAACAGTGCGAAATAAAGAAATAAAAAATTGGGCTATTTTGTATCACAGATAAGGGTTAATTCTGAACAGTTTGGAATATTTTTGTGAAATAATTCTCACAGGTTTCTTGTTAAATAAATTTGTTGACATCTCGCTGAAAGCACAAAAGAAATTGTTTGAATCACAGGCTCTGGAAAAGCTTTAAACTTCAGTTAATTTGGTTGAGATTTTTCTTCTTAAGTTTTAGAATTATTATTATATTTTTATTATATTTTAATTTTTAATGGTTTATTATTAAAGATTAAAACTCTCAAAAGCTATTGAGGAACACAAAATTATTTGACCAGAGCATAATTTCAATTACAGAAAGCAAATGGCTTCAAGCAGAATTTTGTATTAATAGATGCTTTGATGTTCAAGCACATTTTATTTTGCTTCACAGCTGATTAACCATGCATATGATTTTGCTTAGCTGAGGAGCACATGGCATTTTTATAAAATGGCAGCTGTATTTTTCACATGCCCAAGCTTTTTTGTAATATTCGTTTGCGTATCACACAAAAATTATAGATGAATTTGTTTGGAAGTGTGTTTGAAAGCTGCTGCACAATATTCTGAACATTCTTGGTGTTTTACAACATGTTAGTTATCACAATTTATTTTTAAGTTATAATATTAAGGGAACTTAAGCATTATAAATGCTTAAGCCTGCAGCTACAAACTTCATATTTGGTTTGGTCAAATTTGCATGCCTATTGGCATATTCTGAGATATTTTGAAACTAACAATAAAAGGAGTATGTATGGAATGGAGCTTCAGGGTAAATAATCATATTGCTTATTTACTGCTAATGACCATGGGGACATGCAATCTAATACAACTGTAGTTGGTATTTAACTAATTTAAACTTTACAAGCCTGCGGTAGGTGTGATTCTGTTAATTTGCTACATGGATATGCTGCAAAATATAATTCTTATACTTAAAAACAAAATATTTTCTCTTATATTTTTAATACCACATTCAGAAATATCTTATAAAGCACAATGAAAAATAATATTTAGTGTGTCAGCCACTATGGGTTTCTTTTAATCATTTGATGATAATAATAACAACAAACTTTTTCATCATCATATTTTGGGTCTGTCTAGTAATACAATATGAATATAACATCAACAGACAAAGGCCAATAAACAAGAAACTCCCTCCCCATCCCCACCCCCAGAAGTTGATCCTGGAGGTGTAGTGGTAACCATTCTTGCTTCATAAATCCAAGATCATGGGTTCAATCCCATCCAGGGTCAATGGATTTTTTTCCTAAGTATGGCTTTCTTCGGAAGGGAAGTAAAGAGTGGGTCCCATTTCATGGATTTGTGGCATGGAAAAGAACCTCAAGCTGAATGGGACACTGATGACCTGAGTTGTTAAAGAGCATCTGTAAATAAAAGAAATCAACAACCCCTCCCCCCCAGAATTGCTTAAACAACCCTAGCTACATTAGCATAAAGATATTTACTAGAATCTACAAAGATGGTTCATTAATGTAAATGTAAGAGCAGTCACTGCAGTATATTCAACACTTATTTTTTTGTATATTGTAGTCAGTAAAAACAAGACAAACTTCAATGGAGAGATCAAAGATGCATGCACTGCACTACAATGAATGAGTACAGGTCATAAGCACTTAACAAGACAGCAATCCTCTCAGATTCTACATCAGCACTGGAGGCAGTAGCATTCAGTAAATGCCCCCCTCCTCAACAATCAATGAAATATGGAAAATATCAAAACACCAAATTAAATAAAACTATCCAATTATTCTTACATGTCATGTAGGTGGAGACGATTCCCTAGGGGGGAATAAGAAGAAGGGGGGAAAAACATGTAACCAACCAAAACAATGATGAACTTATGTTCAACATAGAATTTAATTTTAATTAAAAAAATAATAAAGACAGTTCACAAATGGCAAATAACAAATTATTGAAAAACACATATGACTCCTGACAAGGCAGTAAAAACAAACCAAGAAAAGAATCAACAACAATCGTTCAACTAAATACGAGCCATGACTGCCTCACACTTCATCTGCACAAGATAAAAATCTACCAAAATAAACACTATGTAATACGCAATTAACCAGACATATTTTTGAACAATGACCGTCGACTGGAAAGCAAAACACTGAATAATGATAATAGCATAGTTGAATTGTATTGGAATGCCAGAAAACAAATGAATTAAATCTTCAGCATTGGCCATAAGAAACCAACAATCAAATTACTATCATTTTGGATTTTGTTTAGATGTAATACCAGATTATGAGACAACAGACATGATCCAGAAAGCAATGTACATGTCTTTGGCGAGCTGGAACAGAGTTCTCCTGCATGGAAATATTCAAGCTTCCAGAATATACAAAGCTGGGGATCATGTGAAAAAGTAAACAAAAGTCTGTACATTAAGATGCTTAGCTTTGCAGCAATGCAACATAGTAATTTATAAAAAATTGTTGCTCACTACTTTTGGTTTCACTCTTATATTTCAAGATCTCAAACAATTTGTTTAATGCATTCAGTGATTTTAGCTTGCCTTTTGAGAAAAATTAAGATCACTGCTTTTGAAGAATCAAACTTTAGTTTATGGCTGTTAATTTTCACAGTCAAAAACTTGTGAATGAATTTTCATAGTCAAACACTCATGGATGATTCTTAAGTTGCAGATCTACATTCAGTTTCTGGCAAGTTACATGGAGAATAAGCTTATCTGAATTTTACTCTTGCCCTCTAAGAACCACAGCAATTGCAAGGGACATTAAAAATGTTTAATGCTTTTAATGCCTCATGATCTCTGTAATGCTGTAAGTTCTGCACTGAAGGTTTTAAGCCTATCATCTGCCTCAGAATCCAACAGCTTAAGAGCTTATATTTGGTTAAGGAATGCTAGTTTTTCTCAGGCCCCCTCTTATCTCAGTTATACAGATACCATTTTTTCTGTTAGAATTATAAATGTTCCATTGAATATGCTGGTTAAATGACAAGATTTTACTTCATCCTGATTACAGCTCACAATACTGCAATATCAGAGTACACTAGTCAAGTTTAAGAATATATTTAGTATCTCTGTTCACTGTACCAATTTTACTGCCCAAATCTCTTGTTATAAAAATCTCAGCAACACCAAAGGAACATGGAAAAACAGAGAAAAAAAGTATCATCATTTAAACTCTCTCTGTTCCTGGAAAATGGAGTATCAGAAAGAAAAGATGCTCATATCATGTAGGCAAACATTTTTTGTGCTAACCATCATAAGTCCAGGCTAATTTATTTCATCACAAAATATTTAACTGTGTTTAAGCTTACATTAGTATTATAGCATTCTTCTTTAAATATGTACAGCATTTATCTTCTTTGTATGCTTTAAGTTTTCTTATTGTAATTCCTCTTTCACATAAATTTGAGATGAGCAAATGCTAAATAAAAACTAATCAACATATGTCTCATAGATGAAGTGATATGCAAATTACCTTAAGAGCAATTATTTTTCTACCAGACAGATAAAACAGTTATAAGTAGGTTTATTGTTTCATTAAAAAATAAGTAATTTGCTTAAATACATATGTATGCACATATTCCAAAGATTTTAAATGAAATAATTTTAAAAATATTTTCCTTTAAGTTTTACATGTTCTATAGACAGTATTTGAATTCAACTGTCTAATGTGAATTATGTTGCAAAAGCCTAAATATAATAAATAAAATAAATTTTAGAGAAAATAAATTTTAGAAAATTGCTATTACATTGTGCAAGGTGGAGTCAGAAAGCGATGCCTCCAATTTATTTTTTCCTATTTATGATAAAAAAAAAAAAGTGAAATTGTCTGCATGTCATCAGAGCTCTTTTTTATTCATTTCTCATTCTTTTCAACCTTTAATAAGGGCATGTATTCCCACACGTGAAAAGCATTGCCCTAATGCATGGATATTTTTAACTGTTCAGCCTTTCAGTAATGGCCATCATACTGTCTTTTTTAATGGAAAGCATCAAACACAACACATTGGCTGTTATCAGAGATCAGCATGACTTATAGAAGTTGTGAGGGCAGACTGCCTCCATAGTCTTGTGGTAAGCATGTCTGCCTGCAAATCCATAAGTCCTGGGTTCGAATCCCGTAAGGTCTGTTGCCTGGGTAAGGTTTTTCTGGTGTTTTTCCTTAGCTTGTAAAGATGATGCCAGGTTACTTATAAGCATTGTGGACTCCAGGCCCATTTATGCATTCATTTCATCATTGTATTTTTAGATCTTCATTGTTATTAGTGACATTAAACTGTAACAAAAAGGGGAGGGAAAAAAATCGGTGAATGGCTATTTTTCATCAACTGGCATTCACTGTTGAATCTTCATAAACATTCTTCAGCCATGAAAATATGTTAGTGGTCCACCATCTGCATTGAGGAAGTCTATACATCTCCTTATCTTAACCTGAAACGGTATAGTGCTTCACTTGTTGATTAAACAAGCCATTATTGTTCAGAATTGTAAAAGAAGGCTTGAAGTTTCCAGATTCTAGTTTTCATATTGTTAAATTTAGAGATGTTCAAAAAAATATGGAGGACATTACTTCTTGACTGCACCTCGTAAATGTTATATTTAACATTTTTGTTTGGATCAATTTTGGATCTAATTATACCTATGAATTCTATACTATATAGTGCTTATTACTTATATTTGACCTTTATTTTATTTTAAATTATAGGCAGTTGTGGTATATGGAAATGTTGTTTACAGTAGAACAATTATTATAACATGTAATAGTAAAATTTTTAAGCAAAGAGGAAACCAAGATTTGAAGTTTACTGTAGACTTTGGTATCAAAAGAGAAAACCTAGACTGTCAAGGTCAACAACACTCAAGTTGTATTAAATGCTCAAAGCTAATAGAAAAGAGACCCAAAGTTATTACCACAAGGCAGGAATAATGATAGTAGTAAATAATTTCAGTATTGCATGTAATAATGAAATAAGTTGTATCTGGCTTTTAAATTTAATAGTAGTGTTGGTCAATTGAAATTGATTGTATGTAGCATTGGTACAAAATGTATACATATTATTTTAACATATTACAATATGTCTTATTTAGGTCTAAATGTGTGCAAGAAAGATTTAAATAGACTCATTTATTGCTTGGTAAATTTACATTATGTATGAGTTTATTTACAGTTCTGGTTCTTTCCTAAGTCATACTAATTTGTAAGAAAAGTATAAGATTAATAACACAATATGAACCCTGTGTCTTCCAAATATTAATGGGTCCGTGCCCTCTGAGAATACAGAAAGAATATACCAGCGCTAAGTCCTTCGCTTTTGGAGGAAGGCACCAGAAGGCAGCAGTCCTATAGCTCTTTAATGCTTAGTTTCTGTCTTATTAAATAACCTAATCAATTTATTTTTAACCGTGAGTAAAAATCTTATTTAGACCCTAATCTGCTGTTGCATTCTAAATATTTTCTTAATTGTTGTCCCAGATTTTCATCTTAATTTACTTACCTGCAATCAGTTCTCTACCCACTACCCTACATTAGGGGTAGTATATGAGACTCCCACCAAATACTTTCAGTTCACAGATTCTTAGCCCAATCATGTTAGCTTTCTCTCTCATTCTTATTGTATTTAACTCGGCACTACTCTCTGCCTGATTCTAGTAAATCAAATATTTCCTGGTACTATAATGTCTCATTATTGGCTATCTAATTTGTTTAGTTTGTTGTATTTTGGTTTTTGGAAATGCCTATTTCTAGGGTGTATGGTAATAAAAATATGCAGATTTTAGAATTTTTAAATATTCTTTAGCATGGCTACTGGATGGAAGGTTAAATATTCCGTAGTGCCTTTATTTGTACAGAGGATTGTTTGCAATCTCTAGAAGCAATTTGCAACTGTGGTCAGTTTTAGTTATTTTATTTTAGTAGCATGGAGGAAGGGAAATTTCATTGTGTTGAAGCATAGAATCAACCATATGTTGACCAAAATTTGAAAGAGCCAATAAATAAATTCTAAAGAGTAAGCAACAAGAAAACCTTTGATCTCATATCTTCTTATCTTTTTCCAAAAGTCTTTATTACGTATTTTTTCACTCTTTCTCCAAATATCCGTAAACCATTACATTCTAGGTTGTTGTTTACTTACCCATTTATCATTTTGAAATCTCAATTCTTGTCATTTTAAACATTGTTTTAATAAAATTTTTTATAATCTTATATCATTATTTCAAAGCTCTCTCTTTAATCAAATTGTCTCTTACTACTTGCCCCACTTCAATTTGAGCAACTTCTTTTACAGCCACCATTGGCAAACCAAAAAATTACTTTTCAAAATATTTTTCATTATATTTTGTAAAATGCAATCAATAAATAAGCTAAACAAGGTTTTGCTTAACTTGCACCCTTGTCTTAATCCTTTCTTTTTGAATTTCCTCCCTGGTTATTACCCCCTTCTTCAAATACTCAGTTTATACAAAATAAAGACAAATTAGAAATAATTCCAATGCAACAGAAAAATCAGAGAACATCGGTAACATTAAATGAATCACTTGAGATTGTCTCAAAACAGATTGCCAAAAAAATTATTGGGATATTTTCCTTTCGGTAAAAAACATTTGGAAAAAAAATCATCAGGAAGGTAAGGCTATTTGAAAGAAACCACTTAGCCAGAATAAACCTATAGTCCTATTTCTTGTTATTAAACATTATACCAAGTTTAACGTGCAGTATGTAATGGCTTCTTGCAACAACCTACAGTCAAGAAAGTCTGCTCAAGATGGGTTCTAACATAACCACAAAATAGCTGCAGGAATTTACAGGCTCTTTGTTACTTACTCTTCCTTAGCCCATAAATTGATGTATCCATGTCTCTGAAGAAGCATCTGAAGACAAGGAACTAATGATAGCCTTAAAATTGTTAGATATACAATTAAGCGCACAGTATAATTTATGTCATTATGTAATTGTTTCACATTTGATATTACATTTGAAATATCTCATAAACTTTTGGATGAATTTTATTCAATTTGGTATAATACATGTGGGCATTATTATGTTATTAGGTTTTTGTCATTTTAAATATAGATAATATATGAAAAAATAGTTTTAAAAATAATGCAGGAAAAAAGGGCGCTTTCAAGTACCTTATCTCAGAAACTTGTTAGTACACTGTTGAATGTTTTATTTGTATTTTGAAGATCCTTATTAAGGAATAAAATATTACTTTGAAGGTAGGTTTCAGTATAGCAGAGAAAAAATATTGATTAGAAACAGGTTTTCATTTTATGCATAACTTTTCAATATCCAATTTTTTCTGCATATTAAAGCCTGCCTTCATAATATAGTGTTATTCCTTAATGGTTATCTTAAAAAAACACAAAACAAATTAAATGGTGTACTGAATATAATTCTTAGAAAAGAATACATGAAAATACTCCTCATTTTGCTGGATTGCTTTCAAAAGATATCTTCACAAAAATTATTCAAAAAAATAAACTATCATATGACAAAATCTAATAATACAATAATTCCTACACTTTATTGTGAATGTTGTAAAAGTCCATGCATTAGTTTCTGAGATATTTCTAAATGTAGTACCCAATATGAAATACATTTAACATATATATATCCTGTCCCCTTAAAGAATAATTTGCAAACTACAAAAATGAGGAAGATACTTTAAAAAAATTACCTTTTTTTTTTTTTTTTAAACCTCTGGTCCCATGGTTTTTTTAGAATGCACAGGTGTAGTGCAGCTGAATTATAATATTATGATTCTTGAATATTCATATTCATGGGTACTGATTTCGGCATGCTCTGTAGGTTCAGCATGTCTTGAATGTTATCAGGACATTTAGAGAGGGTGTCCATCATTTTTATAAATGCACATTGACTTTCCAAACACTCTGTAGGAGTAATTGTTTAAGAGCTCATCAACTATCAGAATCATTTGTGCAGTGGTTTTTAGAAACCCATTCTGGAAAGAGTACACCTGAAGATTTTCAAAAGAGTTAGTCCTGTGTTTATACTGCATACAAGAAAGTTCCTTCCTGTTGGTCCTGGTGGTATAGTTATAAATATACTTGCCTCCTAAACCCAAGATCGCAGGTTCAATCCCAGCCAGGGTCAATGGATTTTTTCGGGCATAAAAATCCTAAGGAAAGTAAAGCTGTGGGCTCCATGTCATAGATTTATAGTATGTAAAAGAACCTCAAGCCTGAAAGAAGAGGCCTCTGAGTAAAATTTATTGGTCGTTTCACACCCTGAATTGAATGGGATGCTGATGACTTAAGATGTTAAAGACTGTCCATAAACAAACCAAATCAACAACAAAGAAAGTTCCTAAGGTTGTTTACATTTATAACTCATAAAATAGTAGAGTGTTATATGTTGAAGCTTTAAGTGACCAATGTATGGTGTTATGTAATATACACCAGAATGTGTAAAATGAGTCAAGGGACATATGTTGATAAATTTATAATACTCTATGACACAGAGTACAGATTTGTAGTGTGTAGTTTTTTGGAATTAAGGTTTCTTTTGGTATAAACTTTTTGTTAAATTTAAATTGCATAGCTGAATAAATTAGACTTTTAGTTTTGGAAATGCTGTAAGGCATTAGTTCATCTCATTTACCCATAAACTGCTGTAATCCTTTTGTTGTATTTATGCACTTGGTTTATGCGGCAGTTGGTTGACTGAGTGATTCCTCTTTTTCCCCTCACTAGTTTCAGCTGGATCCATTTCAGAGGTGGACAGAAGGGCCTTGGTATGTATGACTAAAGTTTGCGATCTGGTAACTTGCTGTGGTAGTGGGATGTCCCCTAAGTAGTTAGTTGTTACAGATCTAACATTTGTGTACATATTTTGGTGATACGATTAAATAATGTACTGGAGCCAAGCTGCTATTAACTATATTATTTTTAACTAAAATTGTTAATTGGAACTAAAATTATCTCTCTTTCTTTAACGAACATAATAATATGTATGAATATATGTTTTGAACAGTTGAAATACTGTACAAAATGAGATTGATGTCTAACCTATAAAAATGTGCATTTAGATTTTTAAATCATCTCCCTCTCAGTAATTTTGTATTATTAAGTGTTTGCTTCTTTTTAACTCTAAAAATAAATGGCAAAGTTTAACTGATTAGCAAAGAATCATTTCTTAGTGAAATATATTTAAATAATATTAACAACATTAATATTTAGAATGGAATAATAAAAAGAAAATAGGTAAAGGAAGACACATGTTTATATTTACATAAATTTTTGTTGCAAACAAATTATTGTTAACATTACATGCATTTTACAGAAAATATGTAACAGATAAGGTAATATGGTTAAATTAAAATTACTGTAATAATAAATAAAGTTTTATTCATAGTTGAAGCTTTTAGAAAACCGACAAAGATTATTAAGATGTGAACTGGTGAATGGAAGCTCTGGGGTTCAGTTCCTGTGAGGACCATACTCCCTGACTTGAGTTTTTTCAGGTTTTCCTCAGTGTTCATGAATGGCAAATGCTGAAGAGGTACCTTAAATTTAGGCAAAATGCTTTCTTTCTTTAAACAATTTTTAAATCCTTTCCTAATTTATAATTTCATTATGTATCAGCAGTGTCCATTGCCTGTGATGCCTCAGCAGTAAAAACAAGTGTTAAATGCTATTAAAATATTTCTAAAAAGAAATATGCTATTTTTTTCACCTCCATGATCTTCAGTGTCTCAGCTTAATAAATATCATTAAGGTATTAAATAAATAATCCTTGGTATAATCCACACAATTCACAAATCACACTTTTCAGAATATTTATATTTGATGCATTTGAAAACTTATATCCTGAGTTACATTTGATATCCCATTTTTTACATTGCATATGTCTATTTATTTTGGTTTACAAAATAAAAATAAATAAAATTTAATTTTAATTTTATGAATGCAGTTAAAAAAAATTATATTTGATAAAATTCTTGGCTCCAGTTGCTTGTTGTTATGTTCTGCACTAAGCATGCTTTCTTTCAATAGTTAGTATGTTGTTTATATGTTATATGCTGAAGAAAATATTTTAAACTATTGTACAAATAAGTAAAAAATCCTCTAACAGTTAAAAAGATATCTAAATTATTGAAACAGGTTTAAAATTGAAAGCTTTGTTAGTTATTAAATTTGTTTATGATTAGTTTAACAAAAAGCACACAGTGGGCCAAAACTGAAATGTTCAAATTTCAGAGCTTTAATTTGTCAAAATATTTAACATTTTCAGGTTTACCTTAATACCATAGGAAAAGAGTAGATTCTGCACTGAAATTAGGTCCCCCCCTCCAAAAGACAAGACAGGTTCCAATATAAGAAAAATGCATCAATCATGCATACTCATTTGCCTTGGGCATCACCCTAAAACTAGTTTTAAATCAGAGAGCACAGGTTCAAATCTTGCTTAAATCAAATTATTTGATTGAAAATGTTTTCCAAAGTTTTCCTATGCCCTCTAAAATGAGTATATTGCTTATTTTAAACAACATATGTATGTATAGATTAATCTAAAACACCTATATATGTTTTTATTGCATTTGACACATTATGAACAGTAATTATTTCAGAAGATAAAAGTTTTGAAATTTATAATGCTTTTCTGATTTCAGTGCATAAGTTTTCCTTAAACATTTATTACATAAAAACTAAAACTATGCAAGATGCTTTTTGTGTGTGTGTGTATATATATGTGTGCATGTGCATGCATACATTAATATATCAACTCAGTAATGTACATTACACTGTTAGTTTAATGTAATTAGTTTATTCAGTTATTAATATTGATTTTACACTCTATAAAATAAAATACTAAAAAGCAAATTAAAATGTTATACAGTTAATATATTTCTTATGCCATTGTTGTAGAGCATTGTATTTATTGTAAAATAAACTTACAAATAGTTTATTTAATATTATTTCCCCTGTTAAAAGAATTAAACTTTCTTAATTCTGTGCTTCAGTTGAAAGTTGATTTTTTCACTGCTTAATGAGACCCCAAATCTACAGTGAAAATTGTGAATGTGGCAACCCACAAAGTGCATAGGCTTTTATCATAGCTAAATAAAATTGTCCAAATAAAAAAGTTTATTGTTGACAAGCTTTATTTATTTATATATTTATTTAATTATCTATTTTCGTGCCATTTAACCATTAGTTTCCTTTTATTTTCTCCAATATATTTTTCTAAATGTTTATAATCCTGAACTATTGTTAATATTTTGAATATACATAATAATTAAGTCATAATCCAAAAGTATGTACTGAAAGTGAAAGTTTAACAAAACAAAATTTTGAGTACTTGAAATAAACATGAATTTATGCAAACCAATTTCTCTTAAGAAAAGTTATACTGATAATTATGTAGTTCTAACTCAAAAGTAGAAAATTAGTAATGCATATGAAGCTTTTAAGTCCAAGCCTAAGAGTTACTAAACTACAAAATCAATCTAACCTAACTTCAAATTTGAAACGCTACCTTACATCTAGTTTTTACTATAATTATAACGCTGTAGTTTAGATTTTTTTTTTTTTTTTTTTTTTTTTTGAACATTCAGGATTCTACATACCAACATGGGGACCAGTTGTAAATGCTGAGGAGGTACCTAAACTTAGTCCTGGAATGCTTCCTTTCCAAATAAATTTCTTTTTCAATTAGCATTTCATCTCATATATCATCAGTGCCCTCTACAAGTGATACCACAGTGCTGAAAATGGGCAGAGAAAAATAGAGAAAAGAAAGAATTCTTCATTTGGAAAAACAGTGATGGCCATGTGAACAAGTGATAGTGTTTTTCTAAATAAGACATTAGAGGACATTTGTTAACAATAAGTTTCTTTGTTATAGCCTCTTTTGACAGAGAAAATGAAGGCCTTAGTGCTTTGCAATAAATGTATGCAAATGAAATGAATGCACTTTGTATCTTGTATGCAAATCTTTGTATGCATCAAGGTTGTAGGAATATTATTTAGATAAAAGAACATCTGCATGTTGTATATAAAGCCTTCTTTAGAATGGAAGCACAGAGTGAATCTCCAACACCACAAGATAATCATTGTTATGTGTGAAAGATGATAATTATATATCATAAAAATAAATCTGTTGATAATTTTGCCAGCTTACATTGCACTTTCTTAAATTACTAATAAACTCCTTGTATAATAATTAGTTTAGTTATAATGCATAATAAAAAAAATAAAAGTGGGATCTGATAGCTACCATTCATTTACATTACTAAAAATCATAATGGATGATTTTCATTTTGCTATGTTTAGTTGTCATAAGGCATGCAAAAGGCCTATGATCTTGGTGACAAATATGCATGCATATTTACGTGATTTTTTTTCTTATATAGCATGAAGGGTAAGGTATTGATATTTGTTGCATGTTTTTTGTGGTAATTAATTGTCAAGTTTTGCTTTGGCTTGCAAACAGGTTATATTACAGTTAATTAATATATAGCTTTTGCAAACAAACATATGGCATATTTTTAATACAGAGTGGCCAATGAGTATGTGTACAGTTATGATATATAAGCAGGATTCAGAATAAGTATGTACAAACAATTTACTAATTGAAATGGAGCAATAGTCATTGGTCATAGCCAGTCAAATGTTAATTATTGTAGTTGGTGGAGAGGCTATCATAAGCAGGCTATGCCTCAATGTAACCACAAGTCATGCACTGTTATTGAGCATACAGGTCTTCGTGGAGATGGCAGAGCATTTTGAAAACTACAGTAGGTTAAGTTTTATGATGATTACTGGACTTGAACTTTAAGTGATGCAATCTATGAAGTAATGCTCTTATACTTGATAGAACAAATTATTTGTTTAAGGCAACTATTGTATTTTCGGTTCTCTTGACCATCCATGAACATATTTATAGTTTGCAGTATCAACCTCCTTTCTGCTAATAAATTGATTTTACATGTTTTTTCTGTACCCTGTGTATATATGGTATTATACTAAAATAAGTTCACAGCTTGAAATGTGTGCATATATCAATTTGCTTCTATATAGATACCATTATGGTTTGAGGGTTTGGGTTTTTTTCTCATATGAATTTTTTTTAACTTTTGTTGTTATGGTAAAATGTCACACTTGTATAAACAGTTGCGGTTAAGAATACTGGCAACACTTTTCAAATAATTTTTAGAATGGTTTTACCTTTATGAGTTTATATTGACCTCATTCAGTGCTATTACAAATGCAATAGACAATATCTTAATGCATTAAGAAGATTTCAAATGTTAACATGAATTGAGAAATGGATGCCATGTAAAATAATTTCATACACTGATGAATAAATTTTAGGAAACTGGTCAATAACAAAATAAAAAGGGATCAGGGTATCATAATAAATAAAATATTAAATTAGTACAGCCAATAGTCCAAAAAATTTGTGAAAAATTTGTGCATAAAGTTACGAAGAGTTTGGAGATAGGTTATTCAACAGTGTGGTGAATTTTTAAAAATCTTTGGCTGTATCCCAATAAAATAAAAATGGGTTTTGAACTGAAAGAACAAGATAAGCAGATTTACACCACTTTTGCTTTGCAAATGTTACCAGAAATTCAGAGAAATGTTGAATGACTGGACAAGATAATTATATTGTGTCAAAGTTACTGTCTGGTATGGTTTTTTTGTCCCATTTTATAATAGAATTATATTTTATGAGAAAATAGAAAATGGAAAAACAAAAACAGTAACGGTGAAAGGGTAGCAATATTTTCAAATATTGAAAACTTTGTAATACTAGCATTGCAAAATAATTATATTGAAAATATTGTTTTTATGCACAATGTTGCTCTACCTACAAACACAATACCATAAAAACACTATTAAGCAACCAATTGGTGATCATGTAATTAGTAGGCATTTACCAAACTGTTCACCTCAGCCACCAGATATATATTTGGCTAACTACTGTTTATAGAGTTACCTCCAAGAAAGGATATTTCTTAGACCTACTACTCATGATGAACTGAAAAAATTAATATTGGAATTGAATTAAAACATTCCTTGGAATGCACATACTAATATCATTTATAGCAAAGAAAAACAACAATTTCTTATTGAACAACATGATGTTGTTGATCTAATGGGCAGGATTTTGATCCATCAATTTTTCCCTGGCCAGCCAATATAATTTGTATATTTTCCCATCAGGTGCAGCTTTCCTCAGTTCTGTGCATTCCAGTAGATGTTCTCCGTTTAGAATCTTGTCAGTATTGCAGATCTTACACATGTTATCATTCATAAAACGAAATCTGTGTAGATGTTCCTCCAGACAATCATGTCAAGTTGCCAGTCTAAAATGAACAACTGCTTCCTTCCTTGATAGATTTTTTATTTTTTGTACTGTTTGTTTTATATTAGAATAATTTTTATTAGATATTTCCACTTGAATATTATGTTGATATTTTTGTTCTATGGTCGTTTTGATATTTTTTAATTTTACATTTATTCCACAGGGCTTTATTGGTGGTTTTATTTTCTTTTATATGAGTCCTATGGTATGAACAACATGATGGTGGTCATATTTAGTTTGAAATTGTTTATTCTTGTTGTAATAAAATTAAATTTCTCTATGAACATATTGATGTTTTGGCTTTTGCAGAATATATAAATGTTCCAAAGTTATGGTCATTTGAAACTGGGAAATTACTTTAGTCAGTCAACTAATGACCATTATAAAGAAGGAGAAAGATTAAATAATGTGGTGAAGGGATGCCTCCCATCCCAAAGAGGTCTATTTAAATTAAAATTTATTTCTAGATTTTATTGGGAGGAAGGGGTTACAAGTTAAAAAGCTCAAAACAATAAAGAAAGTAGCATAATTGAATTTCATAACAATAAACTTTATATATTGAGAGAATAAAGTAAAAATGTTGTACCAATACTTATCATTGCAATAAACCAATCCAGAGAAAGCCCCAGATTTACCAGCATTAAATGAGAGGGATCCAAGTATAAATCATCAGTTTCTACAAGCCAAAAATTTAAAGAAGGATGAATTTGATGGCAAAAACACAGTCCTACATACACAACCACAGAGTTCATTGGCAACATGGTGCACCAATCCGCTAGCAGGAGGTAGATTGCTCAAGAGACATTAGACATGTAGGTACTCAAATTGATTGCCATTTTGGTTACAATCTTCCTTGGACACTGACACATAACACAAGAGTTTTGTTTCATTGATCTAATGGAATCCATTAGTGATGTTCTTTTTTCAGTGTTCAGAGGACACGGTATCAACAGGAGTGGTCAAAATCGTCCAGGCACAGACTTGTAAGCAGAAGGTCTGGTGATTGATTCTGACCAGGACTGTCTGTGCTGGGGAGGTACCCTAAACTTAGACCTGGAATGCTTCATTCCTTTAAATAAATAAAAGAAAAAAAAAACTTTTCCCAATTTATTATTTTAGTTCATGTTTCATCACATGATGTAACATATCAGCAGTAAAAATGGGTATTAAACACTATTTAAAAAAAATGACATAGCTTGTGAGACAACATTTAGATTTTGAAAAGAAGAAATCCAGAGGTGTCAAATAAGGTGAGGTGATCTGAGGGTAAGTGATTAGCTTAAAGGGAAGGTGGAGAATTTTCTCCCTTCTGGATTTTTTCCCAATTTCTGCATTTCTGTGACTATTTCCAACTGGGGGAAATTCCCTTTATATGCTTTAATATTATTAGTTCCATACAAGTCTGCATAGTAATATATTTTCATAAAATTTTATTTACAATATTTCACTTTCTCTGTGGTAGTCTTATTTTGCAGAGCACTGGAACTGTGCTGAGTCACTAGAAAAGCAGTTGCCAACTGTCATTATCCATAAGTAAGCTGAAAAATAGGAACATTTATCTTTCAGTGTCATTGGTTTGGTAAAAAAATGTTGACCAGCAGAAATATACACATAACATAATAACAATAAAATTTAAACCAAATGTTATTAAACATTAAAAAATTAATAACAAATAAAGAGAGATGGTAGTGAAAAATTTTCCCTCATTATATTTTTATCAGTTCAAACCTGGGCCCTGACAACCAATGTACCCTTTCTGGGAAACTCCAACTCAAGTAAATATCAAGCACTGAGAACATAAGAGTGGTGGCATGCTGAAATAGAAGTATGATTATAATACCATAAGTTATGTATTATAAGTACAATGTAATTCATTGTCATCTACCTGTTGGCTACTCTGTATTGCTTAAGATGTAAACATTTTATTGGTAATTAGCAAATATACAGTTTTATTTTATTATTTATTTATTTTTTCCAGCCGCTATGTATATCTGCTCTTATCATGTTGCACTGTGAACATTTCAGCTGTCTAATAATTTTTTCAAAAAGTAAATTTTGGCTGGTACTTCTTACTGATAAAAAATATTTGGGATTAAATATTAGAATAGTATTTAAACATCCACTTATCGGCAGGTTTAACTTGTGTGCAACTGCCTCTTCTACCTCCATGAAAATGCTAGAAATCCTAAAACAGTGTCCAGTGATGGAAACTCTATCTTTCAAAATAAGTAAAGTTGATGTTAAACAAAACAACCCCCTGTGCTATAAATCACAGAGTGATATTGTACTTTTGTTGGAATATTGTTACTAATTTAAGCATTTTTCTGTTATACTTATTACATTTGAGATTCCTAAAATTAAATATATTGCTTTTCTTATAGATTTGATATATATATATATATCTTAAAAAAGACCTAAATCACTTGTTGGAAAACTTATAAGGTAATACTCCAAATATTGTTGTATTATTTCAGTGACCATCAAGTAACTGCTATGGTCTAGATTTTAAAATGATAACTGGTAAACAATTTGTGTTTTACCTCTTTATCTGAAAATTTGTTTTTCTCAAATCTGAAAAAGAAAGCATCTTAAAAAGTTGTACATATATTACAACTTATGTGATACTTTAATGTGAAAAATTTAGTGGTTAGGATGCAAAATCAATAATTTATGAAATAAAATCACTTAAATATGAAAGAATGAATCTGTTCAATGTTACAAATATCAAGCAAAGTGTAGTTTACAAATTTATACAATTATAATTTAATTTACATAACATAATTTACATAAACACAAAATCTCCAAAAGTTCAGCAGCATCAAAACTGAGCCATCCCATAAACCAACCACCAGGTTATTTGTCACTTGAATATATAACTAGATTGTTTGGTTCAATAAAACCCCAAAAATTCAACATTTACGTTATCAAAATAACTACGAATGACATCTATATATTTTTGCCATTTCCATAAAAACCACATCTTATAGATATAATGAAATTTTCTAAATACTATTTCAGCTTCTTGATTATTGTAAACTTTATTCTTAGGAAACTGACAAGGTGATTGAATAAGTGAAAGTTAGTTGGAGTAAGATTTGGGGAATATGCTGGATGAGGTAAAGTTTCTTAATCTAATTCATTAAGCTTCTGGAGTACTCTTTGCAAGATGTATGGCTGAGTGTTGTCATGAAGAAAGAGGCCCTTTTCTATTGGCTAGTAGTGGCTGTTTTTCTTGCAGCTTCTGATATATTTTGTCAATTTCTTGATAATACTTCTCTGAAGTAATTGTTTGGTCATCCATTTGCAGTATATGATTATTAAATTAACTGCAAACCACAATACAGTCACCATAACTTACCTTTGATGTAATTTTGGTTTTAGTACTTCATTGAGATTAAGTCAGTTCCACGTGGTTGTCATAGAGAATCCACTTTTCATCACAGTTTACAGATAGTTTCTGTTACACAAAAGCAGTGAAAAACACACTTCAAACCTACAATGTTTTTCATGCTTGTTTAATTCATGTGGGATCCATTTATCAAGTTTTTTTTCACTTTTCCTGTTTTCTTCAAGATATCACAAACAGTTTAAGGAGCAAACTTGAGTTCTAGTAAGTACTTGAGTAATTTGATGTATATTTGCTTCAGTATTTTCCTGAGTTATATCAACTATAATATGATGTATGCCATTTTCAAACTAATACTTTTTTTATATTGAATATTTATTGAAATGTTAAGAAAAGTACAAGAAGGCCTCCACCTATCTGATCCAAGCCATTCTTCAAAACAAAACAAAATAAAAATAAAATAAGAGTACCCCCTGGCTAACACCTATAATCTTATGGTAGCCTCTTATCTTGAGTCTTCAGTAGTTCCCACTGAAAAATACCTACAGAACCATAAGAAATTTCTGTTTGTGTGAAAGATGCCAAATAGATTATGTAGAAGAACCTTCCAAGCAGTACTATTGACATCTAATGCCTTCTAAATGAGAACTTTTCTTTCCCTCTTATCCCAAATACGAAAGTATCTATATTCTCCTCAAGTTCATACTTGATGAATCACCCTTAGTAGTATCTTCTCATTAACTGGCAGGCCCAGGTTTTTATCCTTGCTCAGGACATTTTGCCTGAGTCGGAGAGTTTTCCCTTAACCTGAAAAGGTGAGTACCAGATAATTTTAGATGTTATGGATCAAACTAATTTGCATCATTCTTTTATTCATTCCATTCATCTAAAAAGACCTTAGTTGGTGGGACTTTAAAATATTTAAGAAAAACATATACTAAACCATAATATGCTTTGCAGTTAATGAATCTTTTCATATATCAGTTGTCTGCTAACTGACTTGTAACTGGCATAGCCTTATTTGCTTAGCATAGTTTTAATCCACCTGTGATCATCCCACAAGTGGTCAATATTTGAATAGTTCGTCCTGTATAATAGGTTGAAATTCATCTTCATTATTTAAGTAAGAGTAATGTTTTTTTGTCTACAGAATTCTGACATCCCAGTATCTACAACATTTGCGGGAGGTCTGCGTTATGCCGCTTCATACAGCCCTCATCTTCGTCGCTCCCTTCCCAACATGGCCCATTCTATGTCTACAGAGCCTGCCAAGATCTATCCATATCATCTTCTGGTGATCACCAACTACAGACTGCCAGCAGATGTCGACAGGCTCAACCTGGAGGTGAGTTTAAGACATTCATAGGTTTTGTAGCTAACATGAAGATATGAAAGAATAATTCGTATATGAAAATATGTATTTTTCTTTTTTTATTTATTTGGATTACAAATTCCACATAAGAGTGTAAGAAAAAATGCCATAGCATAATTTAGTAGTTATGGGCACATTTTAGACAGTAGGGATGGAAATAGGGAGGAGGTGCTTGGGTTGAAGCACATGATATTGAACTGACTTGTGTATTTCTCAATTTCATATCATTATATGTGCTATCTAGTCTTGCCTCAAACACTGTTACAAACTTTTGAAAGGAACTGTACCAGCAATTAGATAACAGTTTTGCTGCCTGATACTATCATCCTCATTGTTGAGTTCAGGTGAAGCACAAAGCAATAACTTGAGATTTAACCATGGAATAGGAAGATTATGAAAACCGAGGATTGCAAAAGTGAGATTTTCCAATCATTAACAAGCTGGAAATCAATAGGATGTTTGTATACTGCACATCCAATAGATCAATGAGACTGGTACTGTTGATGACCATTTGAGATCTGGATGACAATGATGACTGCTGAAATAAACATATCCAGGAGATCTGTTCCAGTGAGCTTTTCATTACACTGGACATTTTTTAACTGCAAAGCTGAAGCAGCTGAGATGTTGAAATCTAACAAATGACAGAGTGTATGCTCTGACTTCATTAGAAGCTTTTAAGAGAGCTCTCTAGGTCCAGAGAAGCCACCATCCTGCCTCAGTAATGGCTTGGTGATCTATGATGGTATCCCTAAGCTCCATTTCTATCAAAAAGAACTGAAGACAACCACTAAGTGTACAAAACCATTCTGCTGGAACCTGTGGTGAAGAACCAGAAAATGACTTTTATCAAGATCAGGTTTCATCCCATAAGGCAAGCTCCACCCATGCTAGGCTTGAGAAATATGTTCCAGATTTTATTAAAGCTCAAGACATGCCTTCAGCAATCTGAACGTGAGTCCCTAGACTACAAACTGTGTTTGAGAGTGTGTGCAGTATTGAGAGTTTCAAGCGATCCTTGGAGTTAAGCTGATCCAGGTGGAGGTAGTAAGTGCTGCTATAGATGAACGGCCAGAAGACTTCATTCATGTGGAGGATAATTATAAGAACAGTTTGGTACTAAATGTTTGTAATATATGTGAGAATAACATATCAGAAGCAGATGAAAAATTTTAAATTATTTTGCAGTTATTTAAAAGGCCTGAGGTCCAATAAACATAGGCCTGAAACGTTTCTTCGTTTAAAAAAAAAATATATATATATATATATATATATATATATATATATATATATAATATAAAAGAAAAATAAAAATAAAGTAACACTATTAACAGTGTAATAAATTAACAGTAATTATAAAAGCAGAAAAGGATAAAACACTGAGAGAAAGTCACATCTGTAATCGCTATATTTCGAGTTACTAGGGTTCAAAATATAGCGATTGTTTCTATGGCAAGAAAACAAGTCTTTTGCCATAGAAGAACTCTAGTAGTTCGAAAAATATATTTTTTTTATAATTACTGTTAATTGTTTTATACACACACACACATATATCCTTTCTCAATTATCATTTTATCTCATGTATAATTACTGTCCACCACATATGATGCCTCAGCAGTAAAAATGGGCATTAAACACTATTTAAAAAAATCATGATATAATAGACCACTAAATAGTGAATGGATATTATGGTACTTCTTTTTAGACATATCAGTGAAAACTTTATCAATATCAATGAAATTGTTTTGGATTCTAGTTGGAAAATTGACTATATGCATAAGATTATATGTTCGTAGTAATGAACAAATTTTTTCTTTTTGATTACTCTCTATCATGAAGTCAATATTTAAGTGACCAAAGAGAATAAATTCAATCCTTGGTTTAATCTCGGGTACTATTTGCTCTAGGAGGCTGTAATTTGTATTTCATAAGTTGGCAGCATCTATTTCTATGGTATCATACTTCGTTCTTTAACAGAGTTGGAGGGTTTTAGCTGGTGTCTCCTCAAAAAGTTAATTTTTCTGTAAAAATATATTTTTGGCTGCAATTATTGAAAAACTACATTTTTTTTTGCATAAGTTTCCCATTTATTTTATGATCTGTGTAAGCTATCACTTTGAAACTTTTACCACTTATGCATAATATTATTGTGATGATGTGGATCTTTGGGGGGGGGGGGGAATGTTTGGGAAAAAATAGGGAAAAAGCAAAGAATTGAAAATAATTTATGGTATAGTAGTGAAAATAAATCAGTAAATCAACATCTGTATTCTGTAAAAACTTCATTTCATTAGCTATAATAGTCCTTGAGAAAATGGGAACTGAAGTTGGTAAATTTAACATTACAAGGATAGGCCTTTCATACCCTCCTTAAGACAGTATCTAGATTACATGTTTTCAAAATTTCTTGTAGGAGCTCTATATACTGCTAATGTAATAGTTTATCATTTTTGAAGCACCACAACACTCACAAAGTTTGTTGTGGACAGTACTTTTCCAGCTCAATTACGTCAAGTTCACGCTATTCCTAAAAAAGAGACTCATCTTCCTTAAGAGAGTTTTATGTCTACAGAAGTAGTTTGTCATTTTATAACCATCCTTCAAAAAATGTAATTTCATATTTATTCTTGTTATGTTCTGTTAGACATAAGATATATGAATTTAGATTTTCATATTTGAAACTAATTAATAATTCATTACCTTTGTTTCTTAGATTTTGAACATTTTGATGAAATAGGATTAATAAATTATGTTTATTTGTTGGCTTTGAATCATGTTTGTTTGGTTGCTTTGTTTCAATGCTTTTTAATGCCCTAGCATATTTCTAATATAGCCTAAAAAAGGAGAGATCCTACTGGTAACGATTGCAGGAATATTACTGGAACCATCTGTGAATATGCATGAGATACTCTCAGCAATGAAATGCATCAGCATATCTTTGCTTTGAGAGTTCAAATGCAATCCATGAGTAGTGTATGTTTCTCTCAATGGATGACCCTTAGAGTAATAAATCACACAGAGCTTACTGTTAAAAAGTGGTGCTTTGTATATAGCGACCACAAATTTCCCTATCTTGGATGGAAAGAATAATGGAGTCAAGATGGGCATATGTCATTGAAATATGAGGGATAGAGGAAAAGTTGGAATTGTTGGATAGGATACTTGGTAGGTTTTGTAAGATCGTGCTGGGAATTCCACAAAATTGTGCAAATGCAAGGGCACTAATGGAAATTGGGAGGGTTGGTGTGAGAGGATGGGTAATGAAGAGAGTTTTGAAATGGTTTAAGATATAACACACATCAGAGATTTCCTTGTTAAATGAATGTTAGAAATTTCAGGAGTCTGGTGCAGGGGATTTCTATGGGGAAGAGTTAATAAGGAATGGAATGGGTGATGTATGGTTAAGAAGAAATGATTTGGAGGGAGATTTTTGGAAACAGATTAGAATAAGATTTAAGGATGTAGATGGACAGATATTACATTCTATAATGAGGGGGAAGAGTTTGCTGGTGTTCTATCAGGAGATAAAAAGGGATGTTAAAAGAGATAAACTAAGTGTAATAAGGAGAGAGAAAAAATTGTATGGTTTAGAATAGGAATCTGGAGCTTAAGGGGTTTTAGAAGTAATTGTGAGCATAGAGTTTGCCCTATATGTGGAATTTTGGATGTAGAAATATTTTGTTTGTATGCTTAGGAACAACTGAATGGAAACAACAAGCATTAAATGGCAAATGGTTGAAGCTAAATAAGCAAATTGCAGCAAAGAAAATTTTTGGTAACCAAAGACAAATTAAAAATCTTGGGGAATATTTGTTCAGAGTTAAGAGGTTATGATCAGTGAGGAGAGAGATCTAAGAATTGAAGTGTGTTTGCCTTGGGTAACTGGCTAGTAGTAGTTCTGTGATTATATGTGTACTGAATAAAAAGTTTAAATGTGTATGGATGTAAGTTAGTTAAGGGCAGATGTTTTATAAATGAGAATGGGTTTATTGTTAATTTGGGTGATTATTGAATTGTATAAAACGTTTTATTATATCAATATAGTATTTCTTTGTTAGTAGAAGGGGTGGTGCCAGAGTCTTCTGGATAACTGAGGATTGGGATCTTAACTTAAATATTATTAGAATGGTGAAAATTATGTTAATTAAAATTCCATATTAGAGTGAGCGGAATAGAACCTGGGTTAGAATCAAGCCATATTGTAATATATGTAAACTTAGTACTATTTAAATAAATAAAAAAAAAATCCCTGTCAATTCCACAGTTCAATATTAACATAACTTCATTCCTTTTATTCTGTTTTAGTGCTTAGAAATTCCAATTAGTCTATAATCTGGTTCATAAATTCAAGAGGAATCAATGGTTTACCTACAGTGTTCCTTAAAATTTGGGGTGATAATAGGATTAGATTAAAATGTTTAACTAAGCTTATGAATATAATTAAAGAAAAGAAAAGAAAAGGGTTCTTGAAATTCGCAAATAGCAATCATTCAGCCCTTATATAAAGGTAAGGGAAGTGAGAAATTCTTAATCAATTATAGAGAAATTGCTCTGCTATCCAATTTTGGAAAAAATTTTGCAAGCATTGTAGCCAAGAGAATTTAGGATTCGACTGAACAAAATGAAACGATGTCTTATTAACAGGCTAGTAATTAAAACATTGGTAAATGAATATCTATTAAAGAAAAGGGGAATATTACATGGTATTTATTGATTTGATAAAAACTTAGAGAAATGCTTTGGTATAAATTTAATAAGACAGTTTCTTTGTATAGAACCTATTTCAAACCAATTAAAACTTATTTTCGAAGGATAAAGTTTAAATTTTTAAAATGTTAAAACAGTTAAAATATTCAACCCTCTTGAGCATTTTGCTCTTTAAATTACTAAAATTCAGGACATGTTTCGTGAACTTTCATTCACATTGCCAATTGACAAGATTGAAGAGTCATGCTGAGTTGGAGAGGCAGAAGAAAGGTTTAACTTCTATGAAATGGAATTACTGAACAAAGGAATTAAGACTTGCATCAGTTTTTCATCAAACCCAAAGGAATTCATAGCGGATGTAGAACTAGCATTGCAAATTTAAATTCAATAGATGAAAACTTGATTAGGAAAATATGCCGAAAAGGAAACAAGGTCCAAATCATCAGTTAAAATATATAGAATCCCTTAATAAGAGGAATGTAGTATATACAAAAGCTGACAAAAACAAAATAGCTATCTTGGACAAAGAGTTTAAGAATGCAATATCTATTGAACAGTGATAACTTCATTAAAATAAATACCAATCCTTTAAATAACTGCTAAAAAGCAATAAAAGAAACACATTATTTCAAAAATTGATCGGTACAAAATAAACACACATAATCCTTCTTTAGCCAGAATTTTCGGTTTACCTAAGATTCACAAACCCGGGAGAAACAATGAGACCTATAATTAATAATATTAACACTCCTCGCCACAATTTAGCAAATTAGTTAACTTCACAGTTCAATACATTTCCTAGATTTGAAAGCCTAAGTATGAAAAATTCAATGGACCTCATCAAGAGAATTAAAGATTATCAACTGCCTCCATAAGACTCTTTAGTTTCTTTTGATGTCAAAGATCTGTTCCCTAGCATACCTCAAAACCAAGTCTTAAGTCTTTTGAAAAAGTGGCTAACATCTTCTAATCTAACATAGATACATATCAATATTACAGAATTATGTTTGAATCAAGCTTATTTCACTTTTGAAGAAGAAGTTTTTAAGCAAAAATCAGGATTGGTCATAGGCAATCCTCTTTCACCTTTTCAAGCTGATCTATTCATGAGCGCATTTGAAACATATTACAAGAGCCTTTCCATATATTTTTAAGATTTGGTATAGATGCATGGATGACATATTTGCAACTGTTCAAAAAGACATACAGGTTGCACTTAAACTGTTAAATATACAAGAATCTACAATAACATTTACAATAGAAATGGATGTTTTATCATTTTTGGATTTAAAGAGAATTAAATTAAGGACAGACTGGATCTACGGAAAGGATATACATACAGATAATTATATTAAGGCTAATGGTTTCAATCCAAGAACGCATAAAAGAAGCAGCTTTCAACAGTATGATATACAGATTAATTAATGTGCCAATCAACAGTAATGAATATAAGAAGGAATACCAGTACATAATAGATAGCCGTTTCTAATGGTTTTAAAAAACACGGTAGATCAAAAAATTGTAAGCTTTCAGAGACAAAAGAAAATGAAACTAATTATCATATTGAATGCTCTATTTGAAGATAAGATCTACAAAAGTTCACTTACCATCCACAATTGAATAACAAATTTAAAAAAATTCCTAATTAGTACAATATTATATTGGCTCCTAAAATAGATATAGTGTCAGGAAATTGTTGAAACTAAACAAAGTAGATAGCAGACCCAAAGAGGAAGAGTCAGGGATATATCAGATAAATTGTATGGACTGTGAAAAGGCATACATAGGAAAAACTAAGAGAAAAATAGCTATCAGAATGAAGGGACACATGAGAAACATTAGACACAAACAGATAGAAAAACCAACTGTAGCGGCACATTTTTGGAACAAGCGCCATGAAAGTGATAAAGATATTAATTTACTGAGAGCTGTCCAATTTCCTAAAGAACTGAGCATATGGGAGAACATCTTTATAAAGAAAAATGAACACAGACTAATGAAATTTGAAATTCCGGAAAGAGACAACATTCTGTATAAGTTCTTTCATAGACCACTAGAGCCCCTTAGAGTTTCTTGCCTCTCCAACCCAGAATGACTCTTTAGTCCTGTCAGTTGACAATGTGAACAACAGTTCAAGAAACATGTCCAGAATTTTAGTAATTTAAAGAGCAAAACACTCAAGAATGTTGAATATTTTAACTATTTTAACCATTCTAAAATTTTAATCTTTCCCTTGGCTGGTTTGAAATAGGTTTTACACAAATAAATTACATACATTTTGCTGTGTTGATTCCTATTGAGTTTTATATTAATAAGACAGGCTTAAGTGTTAACACGATTAAAATACTTCACGAGTTAAATAGTTAAAATAGATTTTGTGTTAAATGTAGTTTTGGAGAGGTAACTGATGTTGTAAGACAAGAGTGAGATTCTAGGCAAGGTAGTAAGTGATACTGTTATCTTATTTATTGATGATATCTTGGATTATTTGAAAAAGTTAATATTCATATGCCTGTAATTAAAAATGTAGATGATCCAGGGCTATTTTATGCTGCTGCTGATCTTGTGGTGTGTCGATATCAGTGATTGGTTTGAAGTTAGCTATAGATGAAATTGAGAGGTACTGATGAGAATGAGGACTGAAGGTGAATTGGAATAAAACTAAAATTATGCTGTTTAAGAAGGGCAATAAACTGCATAAAGGTGTAAAATAGTTAATAGAAGATGGAGAAATTATTAGTGAATTTTCATACTTGGGACTAAAGTTGAGTAGTAATGGTGGTTCTGAAAGGCACAAGAAAATGGCTTTAGCTAAGGGGATAATGGAAATAACAGCAAAATGCAGATGTTTATATTTAGCACGGGATATGAGCATTAAGTGTATGGAAAAGTTTATTCTGCTTTGGTCCAGATCCGATGGACTTAAGGAGTGAAAATCTGGGGAATTGACGATGGATGGCATACTGTGATAGTGATAACATCCAAAGATTTGGTAAAGTTTCTCATGTTCCTTCTAGTTAGAATTATGCAAAACCTCTATTGAAACAAGGAACATTTCGGAATGAATAGGACAAATTTCATTTATAATTACTAATCTATTTATAAATATCAAGGTCTTTTAAAAATACTGTATAATGCTTGAGTTAAAAGTGATTTTATTTTGTATGTAATGTTTGTGAAATAAGACTGAAAGCCAAGTTGAGTAAACCTATGGAAAAAACAAAATGCCACTTTCAACACTTGTATCATAAATAACTTAATTAAACTTCTGAAAATAAACTGTAGTAAAATGAGATATTCAGTTCTTTGTATCTCTACTGAATGAATAATAAAGAAATAAAAAACATCATATGTATATTTTTGAGAGGTTGAATTTTTTACTTATATATATTTTTTTTTTTTTTGTACTTTCAGAGACACCTGTCGGATGCTGAATTTGAGGCAATATTTCAGTGCAGCCGTGTTGAATTTTATCGGTTGCCTCAGTGGCGACGGAATGACGTGAAACGTCGTGCACATTTATTTTAGATGCATTGTCCGCAGATGTGTTCTATACTGCCATATTTTCTAAATTCACTGTATTGCTGTCATAATTTTAAAAAAAAAATGTATATCATTGCCTCTGAAACTGAACCTTGATGGTGGAATTCAAAAACAGAAATAAATACGATTGCTTTGTGAAGAGCTTGTGAAAATTCACACTATAGAAGGTAGTAATAAATCAAATGCCTATGAACATTAATTTATTGTTTTCATAGAAAAAGCAAAGTGAGTGCTGGAAAACTGATGGCTCTTTTATTACTGTCTTTAAGCATGCACCAGCGAAATATAGTTTCATTAAAGATTTGTTTTTATTTGAAAGTGCTTAGTTGAATATGGTGCAATTAATAGTCATACCTATCATTCTAACTTTTTTGTAGTATATGCAGTGAAGGAAATGATAGAATGGAAGAAAATGACAATGGCAGTAGAGAACATAGCACAAAACTGAGGGCAGCAACATTATGAACTAAAAGTGCATTTTGGAGATGATATTGAAACAGGATGATGTACAGTGACTATTTTGTGCTTGAGAAGGGTAGCAGCAACTCAATTTAAATCCCAAGTGTGGTGGAAAAAAATAGAAAGACCATTGCTTATGTTTGTATATACCCTCTTAGTTCTCTTGTTGTGGGCTTGAGTAGATCTAAACTGTAATTTCTGCCATTTTTCAAATGTCTTCAGTGTTTAGAAAAAATATTTATTGTGAATAAATGAACACTGTCAACTTAATAGACTTTGAATCCCTTATCAGGACTGGATGAGGTATTTTCAAGAACTTTTTGCTCTAAAAAGCAAAAGCCAGATAATTATAGGCACTTAAAGACTCTGGGCTCATTTGCAGCAAATTGTTTTCATTCATCATAAAGAGAATGACTTTTAATATATTAGAAAATGAGATTGGAATTATGGTAGGGATGAGAGTCACAGTTCCAGCAAAATCACAGTTGATCCTAAAACTTGTTAACATCAAGTTTAATACTAACAAGAAAAGCTTATATAAAAAAGTTAAAGAGCAAATTGTGAAAGATTCTCAGTCATGATGGAAATGTAAACATTTTTCTTGCCACGAAATATCTATCTAAATATAAAAACAATGCTGGTAATGAATAATCTTTAACTTTTGATCTATTTGAAGTGCATTGCAGATAATTCAGAACTTGACTTATGCATGCATCAACACTTGAGTATTATGTCATCCATTTTGGGATATATTTTTATTTTTCTAATCCTAAGAAAAAAAACTATGAGCTTAGTCCTGTTTTCTGCAACAACTCATCAGTCATTTGATTAAGCTAAAGTCCACTGCCTTAAGAACCTCTGTTACAAGATTTAAAAATAGAGTGCATTGGACTATGCTATCATTAGAAAACTCACCGGTAGTGACATCTTATTTTGGGAGATAAAAACGAGTAAGATATTAAGGGTTTACATTTTTGCTTTCAGGACAGCATATATCACAATATTATTATAATAAAAGTTGAAATTTTACTTCCACAGTCAATGGCAAAACTATTATTTAGATTTATAACTAGACACTGAACACATTTCTAAAATATACAAAAAGAATTTTGTTCATATAACACATGCTACTTATTTGTATTTATTTGATTACTAGATGTTGCTTTTTCTTTGTGTAAATGGAACTGACTTTTTTTTTTTAATTGTCATTACAATGGACATAATAATTGGGCTGTTTGAGGCTGAATATTTTCTTTATAGCTGTGTATAAGAGCTTTTCTGTTTTAGATTTTCTTTGAGGAAAAGGGAACTTGATGCATCTTGCTGCATTGATGAGAAGCTATTTGCCTTTTATGGTTATGCTTCTCTTGTTTACATATTCCATTAAAAGGAAAAATAAACAAATAATAGGAATGATTTTTCATAACATTACAAATTAATGATTGTGTAAATTGGTAACTCCTCATTCAAGCATTTAATTTCTCATTATGTTGTAGCTTGTTTATAAAAGTTACCATCCTTAAGAATTTTCCATCTTGTCAGCTGTATATTATAATATTTTTTAAACAATATTAGCCATTGCTTTTTCTCATTTTGACTGTTAATATAGTAAATAATATATTTTTTAATCATTGCTTATAAAAAGACCATAATCACCTTTTGAGATGCAGATCAATTAAGAAATTAATGTAATCATTTGTTGAGTAATAATTTTTTATACCATGTTATTGTTGGTTTTTGGTGCATGTATTACTTCATGTTACAAAGCATACCATTATATGATGTTTACCACAGTTTGTACATGTATCACTGTTCACTGTTTTTATAAGTTCAATTATAATATTATTTCAAAGTGATCTTTTCAAGCAGAGAGAGAGAGAGCTGATAATTATCGGTGCTTTTATTGAACTTAACTGCCCATGTTTTATTTGTTTTCTTGTCATCAGCTGCAGTACATATGAGACTAAGGTTAGACATAAGGCATCTGATAAGAGATGTGCTAGACATATCTTAAAAGATTAATATAATTAAATTGTGACCTCCTGCCGTGAACACAAATGTGCTTTTAAAAATAACTCCTAGTGCCATAGCATTGTTAAAAATGTTCTGTGAAAAAAGTAAATATAAATTGTTTATTATTGCATTGTGACACATGTTGCACAGACCATGAATTTAAAACCATAAATCAGATCTGCATTTGGAACCTACTTTGATTTTACTTTTTTTTTTATTTCGGTGGTGGCATTGCTATAATACAAATGTGGACTTTCAAAAGTATCCTCTTTAAATAAGTACTGTAAGTCATTTTAATGCAATATCGAAAAATCAGGGCAAGGCACCATTTAAGTAGGAAATAGTGAATACAGTAATTCTTGGATTCTGTGCCAACTCAGATTAGAATTATTTTCCAAGATTTTGAACCCAGAAGGGAATATATAGATTTGGCAATGCCATTTTCACATGCCAGAAAAGTCTCTGAAGAAATATTTAAAATCAGGGTTCCTTCAGCTTCTAACATTTGAGAAAATCCACATTATTTGTTTCTCTTCAATCAGTGTTTTTTTAATATATAGTCTAGAGTCGCCAAAAATATTGAAAGCTTTGTAGTTAACACTTTTTCAGCATTTAAAAATAATTTTGAAATGGGAGGTGGATAACTTAAGGCTTAACGCTTGAATGCATACATTTCAGTGTCAAAACTTAGTGAAAGTGCCATCCTCCATAGTTGCACTCTATACATATCTAAATTAATCTGTCAATTTTTCATTATGTATTTCCTATATTTTCTTTCTAAGCTTCTTCCAACATGTTACATACACATAATTTATCCTTTGATAAATGCTGAATGAAATAGAAACTCTTTGCCATGATGAAGTTATGCCCCATACATTTAGCACATTTGGAAACTTATTTCTCTAAATTAATTATTATTTATGTATAATTTTGCTGTATTATATTGCCAAGGTTTGATAATGGGGAGTAGAAACATATTTTTTTTTTTATTATTTAAATTATTCCAGAAAGTAATAATGTTTTATACTAGTTAACTGCATTAAGACATTATGTTTATTTTAAAATATATATCTGTGCAACTATTTGAACTTCTAATATAACAGATGGCACTAACCAAAATTTCCTATAAACACATTGAACAGACCAGTTTACTAAAGCCAATCATAATTGAAGAGTAACTTTCCAAAATGTGTTAAATACAAGAATATTTTCTCAGGTTTCTTAACAAATCAACTGACTAGTGTTGTATTATTTTAAATTAAATATTCTTGTTTTTAATATAAATGACATTTGAAATCCTATTTTTTTTCCAAAGGAGTCTTAAGTCACCTATAATACTTTTTGAAAACACATGTAAAATATTGTAAGCAAACCAATAAAATCAAAAAGATAAAGATGATTGAAGAGGAAGAAGAACATCAAATGATGCTGAAGTGTCAGAGTTTTTGAAGAGTGCAAATTGCAAAACTTTTTTAAAATTATAATCATAAATTGCATTAACTATAACAGTTTGTTCTATGCTGCTTTCATTTCTTTGGAAATACACTTTTGCTGTGGGCATTGGTTCCTGGAATATCCAAAAAGAAATTTTTTAATTGTTTTATATTTGGCACATTCTCTTTCTCCTTCTTAACATGATTCAATGAGAATATCCAAATACCTGTACTTCCTATAGTTACCATATTCCCAGAATTTCAAAATCCAGTAATACAGTTCATCCTCATTTAATGCATCAAGAAGAAAATGGTTGCATAATGACTGAAAGAAATATATTGTCAGAATTAAGGGGGTGAAAGCAATGGAGGTGATTACAGAAGGTAAAGTAACATTGTAGGAAATTATTTATACAAGGAACAGTAGAAGCTGACAAAATTGTATTTTTAGCATGCTTTTGCAGAGACAATTTGTTACAATGTTAAATTCAGTGGACTCTTTTTAATTCAAACTCCAAGAGATACACACACACACACACAAAATCTAATTAGCTAAAACATGTACAATATATTACTAAAGAAAACCAATGAAACAAAATTGCTTTTTACAGAAATAATTAACTTGCAGTGGAGCTTCCCTAAAAAAAGAACTGCATATTTTCTTTATTGTGCTGCAGTGCAAGACAAAAATCTACTTCCAACAAATAAGTTAGCAGTAATGAAAAACATATTTTAATAAGTTCTGTAGCACTCATTAGTCTTTAGCAATGTCACATTTCTTGCTCACACCTTTTCTCCACTTCTTTTAGAATTTCTGCTTTTTTTCTGTAATGTTAGCTACAATATGGCTTCAGCACTATGAACAATGTACTATACATAGAGGCAAATCAGAGCTGACAAGTTAGGGTCTTTTGGTCACTATCTTCAACTTAAGAAAACGTTCACAAATTTTTTGTTCTTACAAATCTTAATGAATGAGGGGATTTGAAGGACAAACACCTGCACACAAAAGGAACTATTGAGGAGACAGTGAAAGCAGCATAGCTATTGGGGATGGGGTTCAAGGACAGTGCCTACACACAAAAGAGGTGAAAAATGCAGGTACAGTGCAAAGGAACAACTGTCTTTGGATAACTAAACCATTTTAAATTGTATGTTTTCTGTCCTACCAGTGCTAAACATTATTGGAAACACCTATTAAACAACATAAATTGGAATTCAGCAATAAGTGCTACTTTTTGAATAAATAAAACCTATCTTCAAATTCTCCAAATAAACTTGTGACAGTCTGAATTAAATAGTAATGTTTAATGTTGTTTTCAACAGAAATTTCAGGAAGAATAAGCTTCTGTTTAAATTATGCAATAAATAAAATTATCCATATTCAAATTAAAGAGAGTCCACTGTATTTTAATACTCCCCCTAAGAAGAAACTATATACATATTTAAATATATTTAACATGAATAATTTTATTTAAATATGAACAAACTTGATTGAAAATGCATGAAAATTAGAAATTCTATAGAGAATCCAAGAGCAATCAGTTTACTTAAATATAGAACTTCCTGCAAAACATAGAATTGGTAACCATAGTTTCCCACGCGGTTGAATTGCTTCTAAAGACTTGTATGTCTATGTAACTCAAATAAGTGTACTTACGAAGCTGTTATATATATACCACTCCATTGTCAACAGCTTCGTAAGTACACTTATTTGAGTTACATAGACATACAAACCATAGTTTCGTTTTCTCCATTGATTTGAGGCATGTTGTGATTGTATTCATGAAAGGTATCATTCTTGCACAATTCTCTAGCAGTATATAATGTAAAAAAACTACAATGCATAAATCTAAAGCATATTAACTTAGTAATGTTTGAAACAGCCATACTGGGGATGCAGAGGCATAATTATCAACTCTGGAATATATCATATAAATGTGAAATTCATGTATGTGGTAATGCAGACCCAGAAGAGCCATGATATATATGTAAAACTAATTTGGCACCCTTTGGAAAGTCACTCTTCAGTTAGAACATTAATAAATTGAATCATTTCATATTTTTTCTTCTAAGTTTCTGGATAATATTGAACATGAAAACACAAAAGTTAATGAAGGAACAAGTTGATATTTTTATTAAAGATATTTATATGTATTTCAGCCAGTTTTTCCTATTAAATATCTCGGATGTTGAATGTATTGTTTATTTATGAGTTCATGATGTAGCAGATGAATTTTAAAAGAAACATTTCTTTCATGTAAATATCTGTTTGCAGTTTGTAATTAAAATGTGCTTTATTTTCTCTAAAAATATATGTAGCTCCTGTAATTTTAAATTTTTACAAGACTTTTTCCAGCCCAAAGTGAAACAGTGCTCCATGTTGGGAGGTAAAAGTTTCAGCCCTTTTGAATACTACAACAAACAGTATATGCATTCAGAAAAATACACTCATTTTAACAATCTGTTTTACTCTACCATTCTTCCTTCAGTAATTCAAATTTCTGTAATAAAATATTAATGCTGTTAATATCACAAGCTTTTTGAAAACAAAAAGAGCTGCTATCTAAAATAATTGTAATACTAATAATAATATTAATACCTAATTATAAGAAAGTATAAATAAATTTAGTGTGCCTGTGTGTTTTGTCTCATAGTGTTAGTGATGTTATTGTGCTTTGATGCCTATGATCTTAGTGTGATTGCCTCATAATCTGGATATAAGGAAAGCAGATCAGCAGCTATTTTGAGTAGCTGTACAAGATATTGGTTTTTGATATGCATTAGAGACTGCAGTACATAATTATATTACTGAATTATTTTTCCTTTCTTTCTTTTTATTGTTCCTAAGTTAATTGTGTATGTAAATTGGTTAAGTGTCTTAAAATAGCTTAGATTTAATTTTGGTGCTAGTCTGGAGGTAGAAAATGAGATAAAAAAGTAATATAAAAAAATACATTGATTATATGTTTTGTTGGAAGTATTCTTGCCAACTTTTTAGTGCAAAATAACAACTGAGAGCTTTCAAATGTTATAGTATATCATATTGCATGATGCTCTCACAAAGGAATGTATTTGATTGGGAATTCCAATATGCAGAATATTTTAACAACTTGTAATTTAAAAAAAAAAAAAATTAACTAAAATATGTTCATTTGTAAAGGTTTGACTATAGAATGTTATTTGTATCATTTAATTAAAATCAGATAGATTGCATTCATGTACTAAATTACAGATATATGACAGATAAGTGAAACAAAAGTAAGAAAGTAATGTATGAAGAAGAAATAATGGTGCTTTTTAGTTTACCATTTTCATCAACTACATAAAATAATATTATTGGCCTATACTGGTTCTTTTGAGGCTAAACTGCTCTTCTTAATCTTCAGTAGGATAGCCAGATTAAGGAAGTTGTATCTAAAACTTATATATTACACATGTTTCCAGTATAATAAAGTGATTCATGTCTGAAAATACATCAAGCATAGCTGACATCACATAAATTTAAAAAATGGTTTGACAGCCTGAAGTAATTTGGTTTTTCAAGATAAATTCTCACCAGAACAGATCGAAGCTGAGAAATACTTGTAGTCAGCCTTTATCAAGTCCATAAAACACTTATTTCTTACCACTTAAAATTCATAAATGAGAATGCTCTTTTAGCAATATTGATTTCTTTTTCTAGTAACAGTTCTTTTGTATCACAAAACTCTAGCTGCTGCAATCCAGATAATCAGCACCATACACATCCAACATTTCTCTGTGAATTTCACTCATGTTTCTCCTTTTGCCCACAAAAAATGCACAACACCTCATTGTTCACTCCATCAGGACAGCACCTAATCAAGCCATAGCTGTCTCTAGCACAAGATTCAAACTTACTACCTGCCAATTTTGAACATCCAGATCCAAAAAGTATTTCATAAAAATATTGTTTTGCATTACTTTTTGATCCTCCATGATGCTATAAGCAGAGTTCATCTTCCCTAAGGTCTTTTGGCTCTTGGCACAGGACATCAAGCCTGTGAATAAAATATATAGTAAAGGAATGCCTGGGCCATTTGTTGAACAAAATAGATTTCCTACATTATGCAATAACCAAAAGAATTTAAAAATTCATGGTATGTGATTATAACTTTAAACACGGATGCATGATATTTGTACTGTCTAATGGTACAGAGTTATAACAGTAAATTAGCACCAGTCAAACCTTCATACACCTGTGGACAAAATTAAATTGCAGTACTTTCTTGAACTATTTGGTTCCATTCCTTTTCTTTGTTTTATTGTTAACCAATATGTTGAGTTTTATGACAATATGAAAATTTCACAGTAAAAAAAAAATGATAAATAATTTTGGCTGTTAATGTAACCATTTATTTATCTATTTGCATGAAGCAACCAAAGTAATTCTGAATAGTTTAGTAATCCATGTATTTTTTATTTTCTTGGGAGTAAAATGTTGATTTGTAAAAGCTACAAGGACCAGAACTGGAATATTCATTCCTTAGAAACAATTAAATTTATCACTTATTGCAGAATAAAGCACATACATTTTTCTCTTTGAATTTGTTTAAAAAATAAAATGCAATATATTTTAATTATTCTTTTAATGTGAAAAATTACTGAAAAGCTATAGCTTAAGCATATCTTGTTTGCCATTGAATATAAGGTTATTGCTATAAGAATTAATTTGTAAATGAATTATAAGCATAACTCAAAATATTTTATTTCTTAGACATTCTACAATAAAGTATTGAGTCATGTGTTTGTAAAAAAATGAATAAATAAAATGTGCTTTTTGGAGGGAAGGGAACATAGTGTTAAAAATGTCAGATATCCAAGAAAGCATAAAATAATTAATCAGATATCCAAGAAAGCATAAAATAATTAATCATCAGCAACCAATAGCACTGCATAGCCATTTCTCAGGCAAGAAATGAACATTTGAGGCCTCCAGAAGATTATATATAAGTTAACTTAGTTTTAAGCTACTGTGAATACATCACAATTTGCTTATAGTTTTGATTCCTATGTATAAAATACAGCATATTGTATTGAGATGATAATATATATTATTTTCAAAGTGCTTTATATGTAGATGGCATTAGATGTAGATAAAATACATTCAATGGAAATAAAGCAAGACAGTTTAATTTATGAGAATATTTGTTTCATGCCCATCTACCTATTTGCATAAGCATCATACTTTGTATTTTTAATTGTATAAATAATTAGCACCTTGTACATACAAAATCTGAAAAGGGAGTTGTGTTAAATACTAAAACATTTTAAAATTTAGTTACTACATACTATTTACTGGTTAAGTATACTGAATTTATTAACCTGTTTAAAGAAAATTACTTTATCAAATTCAAAGTCTTTAATTTTCAAAGAGGAAGGGAATAATTCATTTACAAGGTTAATAACAACTGTGCAAATAGGAATATGGATTTTTATAACATTGTAGATATCTCCAAATTTCCTTTCACAGAATCTCCAAAATGAATGGTGTTTAACGCCCATTTTTGCTACAGAGGCACCACAGGCGATGGACACTGGTGATACATGAAATGATGAAATGATATATTGGAAAGGATTTATTTTTAAGGAAGGAAACGTTCCAGGCCTACCGTTTAGGGTACCTCCCCGGCATTTGCCATTTATGAGGACTGAGGAAAACCTGGAAAAAACCTCAGTCAGGGAGGACGGTCCTGGCGGGATTCGAACCCCAGACCTCCTACTCACGAGTCTGCAATTTAACAACCTCGGCCACCCCTGGCGGTTCACAGAATCTCCAGCTGTGCATATGACACAAAACACTTATTCAGACAATAGCAAGCTGTAGTACTCCAGCAAAATAATTTACCCTTTGAAGGGCTTAAACACATATATTTATGATTATTGTACCAAATGTATTGAAATGATCAGGTTTTGCCTCTTTCCTATTGTAGCAATAATTTTAATATAGGCCATAATGTCATTCCTTCCACACTCCAGTCTTCTTGATAAGGGAATCTCCAACAAACTAGTATTAATGTATGAACTCTTGAAGCTGTTGACAGTGAAGTAGTAAAATATAGTTGATATGGAGTTGGTTTGGTGACAAGGGCATCTGCAGTTTTGAGGGAAGGGCAATATATTTTTGAAAGATGATTAAAATTTAATAGATTTGAAAAATCAATTAAAGAAACTAGTTTAAAATGTGTTTAAAAATGTTTTTAAAATTGATATAACAAAGAAAATGTAGGTTAATCAGTAATGTTCAACTTTAAAATATCGCTGTTTTAGCTATTAAATGGAAATGTATTAATTTTAAAAATCTTTGAGGGTGGGCAACTGCCCCTTTATTGCCCCCCTTGTGGAATGCCCTTGTTCAGTGAGACTTAACTTCATCAACTTCACTTACTTGGTTTGCATCTTCATTTAATAAAAAAAATATAGATAACATAATAAACTTCACACACACATACAGTGTTGACTGAAATTATCAATATATCCACAGTTTGTAAATAAAATGTGATAATTCCTGTGCTGAGAAGTTTCACTTTGTGTGTCCTAATTTCATAGGCCTCACAAACCAACTTCACAATGACCTTCACTTGTAAGCCTGTTATATGCACTACCTCACCAATGGTTAGCTACATTCACACACTCAGTGTGAAGCAAAACATCTTTAGAGAAGCAACGATTCATGCAAGAGAATTGCAAATATAAGTATAACAGCAACATCAATTAAATGGTGAATGCATGCTTGAGATTAGCAAAGCAAAATTTAATATTTAAGAAATAAAGGAAGTAGAATGAAAGCGGTGGAGACTTGGTCTCCCCTGCTTCAGGCTTACTCTATTTGAGTTCTTCATTCAACAAAGTATTTATGTACAGTTCAAAATACGGTAATGCAAAAGCTGAAAAATGTATAAACAAACAAAAGTAAAGAGCATTCACATTTAAAGTGTTCATCAGTACCACCATATATTAATCTTAGCTTTTTAATTTTATATGGGCTTAACTGGCAGTGACTTTGGACATGGCTAGACATGTGCCTTCCTGCATCTATTTCTGAAGAGAAACTATAGCAATTAGTAGCATGATGCAACCCATCTATTCTAGGATTGCTGGAAGTTGTCTTTGTTACAATAATTCCATTCAAAACAAAACATCCCCTCATGCTCTGGGTTCATTGATATTGCCGTTAACTATCTACCTTGGGATGATGTTTGCATGATTATTTTGCAACATGCATGTTTTGTCCATTTATTTGCTTCTGCTTTAGCCAGGCAGTTATTGGAGGGGAGTATGGGTACTCTGTGCATGAAAGTGGCAATTTTCAAAAAAAGGATGTTACATTATGTATTGCAAATGTATATGTACAGTGCTATTTCATGCTATTGATTGGTAAGTTTTACTTTTCTGTACAAGTATGGAAAAGTGAGCTTTGCAACATTCCCAAAAGAAGATCATTTTCTTAATGAGATATTTTCATTTGGTTGTGCTATCTTGCTTATTACAATAATGGTCATTGTTTCATCACCTTAGATACCAAATATGCATAATATAAAATTACATGTTTGCATAAATTTGTTTCAGTAATGTTAATTAAATCAGGTAGAGTTTCACTGCCCTAAAACATTTTTCATGTCTTGTATAAAAGTATCTTTTACATACTCATTTCAAAATTCTGAACTTGACAAACACCTCATCTGTAAACATCACCCATGTGGAAAATATTTTTTTTTATACTAGACATAAAAATTACTAGTTTTACTAGTCCTATCTGCAACTTTTAAATGAAACAGTTTTTGGTTTTTGCACGATTTCCCATTAAAGTATCTCAGTTTATTATAGGATGCCAAACTAAGTGGAATGTCAAAGTTACCGTCTTGAATGTCCTAGATTAATATATAATAATAATTCTTTTGATCAATTATTCCTTATATTGCTCCTTATGGAATCAGTCAATAAAACCACATACAATAGACAAGGCCAGCTTTTCATTACCAGATATAAAATGGAAACAAAAAATAATTTATTTTTTTTATTTATTATTTGTGCTAGAGGAGCAGTATATGCATTCAGTAAACAACCAGGGCTTTTCAATAAAGAATGATCATAATTTATTTTTGCCAATATAACTTTACTCATCCTCACAATTTTGATGATCTTTCTTAAAGTAGTCCCATTTGGATCAATGTACCTGTTCCGGCATTTACTACCAGTCTTCAAAGACATGCTGAAAAAATGTTTGACAGGTTCTTCAAGATCTCCTCTGCTGCTTTCACCACTGCTTCTGATGATAGGAAATGCCTATCATGAAGGTGTTTCTTCAACTTGCATAAATCTGAGCTGAATCTGGACTACAGTAAATGTAGTATGAGGGATGCACTTCAGATTTATTTTTGTGGAATATTCACTACAACATTTGAGATGAGTGGCCATGCATGATCATGATGCAGCATCAACTTGTTGCACAGAAATGTGGCCTTCCAAAGTTTTCAGAATATCTCTTTTAGTATTGCCCAATTACAGTTTTGTTTGCAGGTATGACATACTGGTAAAAATGTTCTTTGAATATCAAAAAATGAGATGGCAATACTTTACCACCACAATCAACCATTTTCAATTTTTTGGTATTGGTGATGATGGAGATATTCACATAGAACTTTGCTGTTCATTCTCTGTTTGGAAATAATGTAGTCAAGTTTCATCATCACCTTTGAAATTAACTGTGTATCTTGCTGGAACGTCATTTTCAACTGCATGCAGATGTTTTTTTGTTTGGGAATCAGCAGTCTTGGAACCTACCATGCAAAAACAAATCTTGTGTGCAACTTTTCAGCTACTAACATATAGATGGCATGCAGTGAAATTTTCAGAATTTCTGAGTGTTCTTTGTGTTATTCCACAATCCTCTCTCACAATGACAGCAGCAATGTTAATATTTTTTTCTGTTGCAGCACAAACTGAAGGTCTGGGTCCACCTTCCTTTGAAATTGATTGCCTCCCCTCTTTAAACAGTTTTCAATCAATAACAGCTTCGTAAGTACACTTAATTGAGTTTTCAATCAATTTTGAAATGAAAGAATTTCAGAGCTGCATATTATTTGTCACACGTCACCTCCCTTTTGCTGTAAGCAAAACTGAACTTGTCTCAACTTGTATACCTCCCATGTGAAGTAGAAGTGACAAAAATTAAATTAGTACCAAGTGTACGTTATGCATTAAGCAAAATATTGTAAAGTTAAATTTTAGCACTGTAGAAAAGCATTCTTTATTGAATTGTAGAGCTGTGGTAACTGAAGTTCTTACCCTACAGCAGTTATGAAATTTATGAAAATTTATAGTTTAAAAAACAGTTATACAAAGTTATTATACTTATGAAAACAATTATTCTGGATCTTAGGGTAACTTGTTGCATAATAACCAACTAAAATTTATACTTTTTAGTTGAACGAATAAGACATTATGAATCTTCCGCAATATTTATCCAGTTTTTAGGGTCAGTGATCAATTTTGAAATCAATTGGAAAAAATGCATAGGAACTACATACAATTCCAAAGCTGAAATCAGCCTGTTGCTTTAAGAAGCTTAAAGACTGTGTACCTTGAAAGACTGACAACATTGAACTTTGCTTATTTTCACTCCATAATGAGATATGGGATAACTTTCTGGAGAAATTTAGAACACAGCATATTTATATAATTTTGAAGCTGTTTCCAGTAAAGATATTATATTTAAACTAATACAATGATAATAACTTTTTTACACACTTCACTTACTATCTTTAAGTTAGGACAATGTTTCAGGAACCCATCCTCAGCATTCCTTACTACTATCCCATCCTATCCCAGGAATGCTGAGGAACCCATCCTCAGCATTCCTGAAACATTGTCCTAACTTAAAGATATTAAGTGAAGTGTGTAAAAAAGCTACCCACATTGTATTATTTTAATTAGAGCACAGTAATAAAAGTGATTAAATAAATTGTCTTACAAAGCTGTAGACAAAGGAGTGGTAATATATCTTACACTAATGTAATCAACATGCTCACTCTAACTCCACTTAACTTACATAACACTAGGACATGTTTTGGAAGCACCCACTTCCATCATCAGCTGTTGACCAACTGTCAGCATGCTTCGAAAACATGCCCTAGTGTTATGTGAGTTAAGGGGAGTTAGTGTGAACATGTTGAATACATTAGTGTAGGATACAGTAATAAAGTATTCATCCTGCAGAAGAGAGTCCTAATATTTACAATGATGCTAGAACTCTGCATTCTTGTAGGTCCTTACTTAAGATTCTTAATATTCTCACATTCATGGGTATATATAAATTCAAGTGTGTATCACCTGGCTGATAAATAAGAACTTCAAGGCTAGTGTATGTTTATGATACAGAATGAATTTATATAAACCACAAACTTATTAAAACTCTTCCAGAAGGGATGGTATTATTCTGCAGTGCTGGTATATAATAGCCTTCCAGCTTATTTAAAATTGTGTTGTATTGTGATTAAAAACTGTAGAAAGAAATTTATAACCATTTATTTATTTTACAATATGAAGAATTACTTTAATGTCATTGCAAAATGAACCAATACATGCTCTTGTTGCTTTAGTCACAAACATAACCCCCTTTTATTTAAATATTGAACTTATTGTATTGAATTTCAAGTTTCCTCCTATGGATGAGCTCAGCAACTTCCTACTTCAACCAACAGAGGCCACCACAGGAACATCCGTTTGTCCAGCCATAGTTTTGAATAACGGCGGTTCAGGGAGCAACTGAAGATGGGAGAAATTCTCCTGAAACGCATCTTACTTTTGTGTAAGTGAATGGAGTTTAGTGTAAAAAATGAATACCTTAGTTTAGGTTATAAACCCCTTTTGTTGATTGGTTGGTTGCTAATGGCTGTTAGGGATGCTGATATTTTTTACTTGTTTGTTGCTACAAGTTGATTGCTTTTCAGTAGATGTTCTTTGTTTAGGGTAGTATTCACATCCTTACACAATGGGCAGTGGCTGTCCTTGACTAATTTCATCCAGAAAAGATGTTCTGAAGGTAATGAAGTCAATTTTTTGGGTATCAATGAAAGATGTTTGAAAGTTTTAAAATTTTCATATGGTTTTTCCTTTAAGTTTTTATTGGATATTTTGTATTTTTCATTCAGTTATTAATTAATCTTTTTATGAGTTTCACTTTAGAATGAAGTTTTAGTTCAAAAAGATGGTTTTAATTTTATGGTGGCTCCTTCTTTTGGTAAAGTATCAGCAATCTTGTTCCCCATTAATCCCTCATGTCTTTGGATCCATTGTCAATTATTTCTGTATTTCTGATCTGCATAGTATGATGTAGTTCTATTATTTCATTTATAGTATATGATGATGGGTTACTATAATTCATTATATTTTGTGTTGCTAGTTGCCTTAGAGTCACTTAACAATTCTTTTATTAATGTTAGACCTACACAGTAAATTTTCTAAAGCTATTCTAATGGTCATTATTTTGCCATCAAAATTTTAGCATACTGTCCCAAAGATGCATGCATATTGGTAAAATTCTTCACAATATATTCCAAAGCCTGCTTCTCCATTTTTAAGAGATCCATCGGTTTATATTCTACATCGTGTATCAGTTGGATAATAGTTGTTTTGTGTACTAAATGATGTCAATCTTATACTTCAGGTAAGTTATTCTTCTTGGGTCGGTCCTGGTGGTGTAGTGGTAACCATACTTGCCTTCTAAACTCAAGATCGCGGGTTTGAACCCAGAGAGGATCAATGGATTTTTTGGGGGTATAAAAATCCTAAGTATGGCTTCCTTCGGAAGGGAAGTAAGGCTGTAGGTCCCGTGTCGTACATTTACAGAAAGAACCTCAAGTCTGAAAAAAGAGACCTCTGAGCAAAATATGTCGGCCGTTTCATGCCCTGATTCAAATGGGATGCTGATGACCTGATATGTTAAAGAGTGTCCGTAAATAACTCAAATAAAAAAATCTTCTTATTCACTTTCATAGCTATATTATCTTTATGTTTAGAGAAGGAAAGTTTTTTGCCAATTGTTATTCCAAGATATTTAGTGTGTGCTTTCTTTTGTAGTTTATTATTAACTTTAAGTTGAAAATTATCTGTAGCATGTTGAAGACTGAAAAGCTGGAAAACTGTCTTTTTAGTGTTTCTTTCCATATTGTTGGTGGAATGCCCATGAGTCCATGCTATTGATAATTTTCTAGTTTTTTTGTAATGTTTATTATGGTAATTTTGGCTAATCCATATGCCGATATCATCTAAACAATACCATATTTACCTTTGGGAAAGCTAGTTAATATTTTGTTGATGTCATCTATGAAAATATTAAAAGAATTTGATGAAAGACAGCACCTTGAGAATGGTCTAATTTAGTTGTAGGTCATTTAGAGAGGACATTACTCCATTTTATAGCAATGTACCTTTGTGATATAGATGCATGAACCATCTCAACATGTGTTCTCTCATCCCAGCATAATTCATCTTATCTATTGATAAGAGCTTCTCTCTCCAAACTTTGTCAAAGGTGTTTTTGAAGTCAACAAAAAGAGTAAGTATTGTTTATGTTATATTTAAGGCATTTTGAATATCCCATGTTAAATGTTAAACCTAATTGATTGTTGAATATTGCTTTCTGAAACCTGCCTGAGATCTGAAAGGAGATTTTACAATTCCAAACAATAAGTTAATCTTATAGTGACAATTTTCTCCATTTTTTAAGCAAATCCTTTTGTTGTTTGACACATTCTATAACCTGGAGCCTCTCTAAATATGGGATCAAAAAAACGAAGTTTATCACTTAATATTGTGATGGCCAGAACAATTATTTATGAGGGGGCAAACTGGGCATCTGCACATAGCAGCAGACTTTAAGAACAGCAAAATTCTGGAAAGCCATAAAGAAGCATGGGTAAATGAATAATAAATGTTTAATTCCTAAAACTTAAATCTCTTGCCCATGTTGAAATTTTCATTGCTGCACAATGGTAAAATTGATCAGTTTACGAGTAGGTATTATAGATATTGAATTCTTCTTGGCAGGAAGATCAGCTTTTGTTCTAAGATGTATAAATAATTATTTAAGGATATCACAAATGAAAAACAGTCATTTGACTGTGAAACTGAACCATGAAGAAAATCATAAACCTGTTTGCCTTCTTGTTATTTAAATAGTTTCTGTTTTGGTTCCTGGTGATAGAAGAAATCCTTGTAAATCTAATGCATGTTGTTTGTATTATCCTTTTATATCCATAATTTTAATAAAAATACAATTAGGTATGTGTTTTCCACTCACGATTAAGTAAATATACACACAGAGTAAGAGCAAGGGGAAGGACAGCAAAAGTGTTTTGCCCAATGGCATCAGCAGTTATAGGTTTGATACTAGCTTTGGTGAAATGTATAACTTACATACTTGGTAGTTATAAATTGTTTCCTGTATTGAACTGTCATTATTGTTGTTACCATCAACATAAACTTTATTAAATTTTTATTGCATATCACTGATTTTTGTGGTACTCCAAGCATAGCATTCACTACAGGATTTTCTCTACAATGTGAAGTTGATCCCTGCTGAAGATGAGAGCAAATGCTCTTGAAACAACTCTGATTAATTAATCAGTTAGTGCAGTATAGTGTCACCTAATGCAAACCTCTTAATGTGTATAAAGAACACATATCTTACTTATAACTGCTCACAGTCCTTTGATATGTCTTATTAAGTTACAAGACTGAGGAGTGCTCCATTATCCATCCAAACAATTTAGTGTTCTTCCTGAAAATTTTTTAAGTTCATTTGTTGTGCTTTAAAATATGTAGGAAATGTTGGCACCGTGAAAAACTTTAAAAATCTTCATTGTTCCCAAGTTTATAGAGATGTTTAAATGCAGGGATTGTATAAAAATGTAATAGGTGACATTCTTGTGACAGAATTTTTAAACCCCTTCTCAATAATCAAGAACAAGAAATTACAGACATAAAGGACATGATAAGAAAATTCAGAACAAAACCTTTAAATCGAAACGTTCTCAAATTATAAAGAAGGCATTCTGAAAAAATTGTTGTAAAGAAATTACGTAGCTTAATAATAGTAGGCTGATAATATTTAGGATCCTATAACTTTTTAATAGTTTCTTTTTATTTGTCATCATAAAATCGACTGCCCCGTATATGTCAATATCACATAAACGTAAACGTAAAGTTCTCTATTGTGAATATTTTAAAATAAGGATAATATGTAGGAAAACAATGACATTTGAGTTGATTTTTGCATGTTTCTCATTTAAATTAAGCAGAATCACACCTCAGTTAAGAGCATTCTGACGGATTTGGGAAGAACTACATGGTCACCAGTTACAAATGGCTCCAATGGGCTCCTTTGCAGGCCGTGATTATAATCAGAGGGTTATCTATGATTATAATCTGGTAGGCAAAGGTTGGTAATCTGCGGACAACCAATATAACTGTATCAGTATTAATGAGGGTTATGTATGGTATTAACCACGTATAAACGGAATCGGTGAATTCAGAACAGATGGCAGAAGCGAAGCTTTGTGGTGGCATGTTGGTATTTACGCATATATTGCCAACGTAATGAGATTAGTTAGGTGAAAGTATCCCTCCCCCGCAAAAAAGAGTGAACGATTTGTAAATATAAACTTGTATGAAAAATTGAAATAAAAATGCGGCTCAAAATATACATTTGCAATAATTTTTTGTTTTTATGTTATTAGTCGCGATGTAAGTTAGGGTTATAGGTTATGACAACTGACTGCAAATGAACGTTCTGCAACATAATTTGGAATAGTTTTTTCAGCAGAATACGAATATGTGCCAAAATATTAATGTGGTGTTAAGAAGATTACAGTGAAAATACACTTGCGAATATGCCTGAAATAAAGATCACGCCTTTAGGTGCTGGTCAGGATGTCGGTCGAAGCTGTATTCTTTTATCAATCGGAGGTAAAAACATTATGCTTGATTGTGGAATGCACATGGGTTACAATGATGAGAGAAGATTTCCAGACTTCACATACATAGCCCCCGAAGGACCGCTGACAAGTTACATTGATTGTGTTATCATATCCCATTTCCACTTGGATCACTGTGGTGCTTTGCCCTACTTCACTGAGATGGTGGGCTACACAGGCCCAATATACATGACGCACCCAACGAAAGCAATTGCACCAATTCTGTTGGAAGATATGCGCAAGGTAGCCGTAGAACGTAAGGGTGAAAGCAATTTTTTTAGCTCGCAGAACATTAAGGATTGCATGAAGAAGGTCGTTGCAGTTACATTGCATCAGTCGGTAATGGTGGACAGCCAACTAGAAATTAAAGCATACTATGCAGGTCATGTGTTGGGGGCAGCAATGTTTTGGATTCGCGTTGGAACACAGTCGGTTGTTTATACAGGTGATTATAATATGACACCTGATCGACATCTTGGAGCTGCTTGGGTTGATAAATGTCGACCAGACCTTCTTATTACTGAATCTACCTATGCAACCACAATTAGGGATTCCAAACGCTGCAGGGAACGTGATTTTCTGAAAAAGATTCATGAATGCATTGATCGTGGAGGTAAAGTTCTAATTCCTGTTTTTGCACTAGGAAGAGCCCAGGAATTGTGTATTCTCCTGGAAACTTATTGGGAGCGAATGAATTTGAAAGTCCCAGTGTACTTTGCTGTTGGTCTTACAGAGAAAGCAAATAATTATTATAAAATGTTCATAACATGGACAAATCAGAAAATTCGCAAAACATTTGTTCAACGGAACATGTTTGATTTTAAGCACATTAAGCCATTTGATAAAGCATATATTGACAATCCAGGGGCTATGGTTGTATTTGCCACTCCTGGAATGCTACATGCAGGCCTATCATTGCAGATCTTTAAGAAATGGGCTCCCAATGAAAATAATATGGTTATCATGCCAGGCTTCTGTGTTGTAGGTACTGTTGGACACAAAGTACTAAATGGGGCAAAGAAGATAGAGTTTGAGAATCGTCAGATTGTCGAGGTGAAAATGTCTGTGCAATATATGTCATTCTCAGCACATGCAGATGCTAAAGGCATAATGCAGTTAGTTCATTACTGTGAACCAAAGAATGTAATGTTGGTTCATGGGGAAGCTGCCAAAATGGAATTTCTCAAAGAGAAAATTAAGAAGGAGTTTGATCTTGAGTGTTACATGCCAGCAAATGGGGAGACATGTGTGGTTAACACATCAGTGACCATACCTGTGGATGTTTCCCTCAAGTTGCTGAAAGCAGAGGCAGAAAAATATAGTGCCTTACCTCCTGACCCCAAACGCCCAAGGGTGATGCATGGTGTGCTAGTGGTAAAAGACAATTCAATGTGCTTGATGGATGTAGATGATGCTTGCAAGGAGGCAGGTATCAGCAGACATCATGTAAGGTTCACATCAACTTTACGTATTGAGGATCCTGGTCCAGCTAGTAAAACTGCAGAAAAACTCCTGCAGTTAATAAAATCTCGCCTGAAAGAGTGGCATGTTCAACTTACAGAAGGCTCCATTTCAGTAGAATCTGTGCTGGTGAAAGTGGAAGGTGGAGACGATGAACAAAAGAGTGTATATGTATCATGGGATAATCAAGATGAGGAACTCGGAAGTTACATTCTTGGTTTGTTAAAAACTATGGGCCGTTAGCAAGTTAGTTCATCATTTATTTGCTAAAAAAACAAGTCTTTTATTTTCCATACTAGTTATTAATTCTATCTGAGTTTCATTCTAACAATGATATAATGGCATGATTATTGGAATGTAGTATTTTATATTTGTAAAATTTCTTGGCATTTATAATTTTCTAGTGTGTGCAGCAAGAAATATTTAAAAATTTGGAATAATGTAAACTTGTAAACTATGATGTGACATTTTTGTTCAAGTTGGCTTTTAGAGCAAAGTCTGATTTTGTGTTCATTAACTTGTCACATACTATTGCCAATTAGAAGGTAATCCTGGCATTACAGCTAACATTCAAGCAATTCCAGGACATATCAGGGAAATTGTGGTTATAATCATATAGGATGAAATAAATGCCACTTTCTCCAAAATATTGTTTTCATTTTCATATTTGTACAAGAATAAACACAGTACAGCTATCATTAATTGAATGTATAAGTTCCTATGCACTAAGCAACAGACAGAAATGTAAGTATATTGCAAAATTTGATGGTCATCATTGTTTTTTTTTTTATCATAACTGTTTATGTTCCTTCCAATTACTATGTAAAATTAATCACTAATTAACCAAAGAGAATGCTTTTGTGTTACAACATTGGCAGAAATGCAGTAAGTATACAGAATTCGAGATTGTAGACTTTAAACCAAAATTTTTGGTGCTCAATTGCAGACACTTCAAAAAATGCAGTATTTCAGCAAATGAGATCTGTCATGGACCTACGTGGAACAGAAAAAAAATGCACATTTGTGTCATTAGTTCATGTAATTCCTTCAGAAAAAAACTCACTTGAACTGGACATCAATTATTATATTTTAAGAAGCCTATCAAATGATCTGAAGCTGACTACATCACACCAGGTGATATTTTTCTTTGGGGTGTAGTTTTTTTACTCAGGATCAAGTGCGTTGAATGACTTGCAATAATTGATCAACGATTGGTTTTAGAATTTGGATAATGTGGAATGTATATTAAGAGTGAAGTAACTTTTAAAGAAATATACAATAAAAGATGAGGAAACTTTTATTCTCCTAAAATTTTGGGGAAAATAGTTCTTTTTATCATCCAATATATGTATGATCCATTTACACCAAAACTTCACATTAATCTACATTTTTGATCATGTAAAGTGTATTTAGGATAACTAAGTTCATTAATATAAAGGTTTTTTATGTTATATTATTTCAATATTTTTCTCTTTTTGAAATTCTATGTGAATATTAGGGCATTCCAGCCTTTATATGTAACGAAAATTGAATGTAAATTTAGCACTAAATTCACTGAGACTCACAAGTCAATTTTTTATGTCCCTTTTATATATATAAAATGAAAATATATTAGTCTTTTACTGGTAGTTGATATATACAGGTTTCATTGTCTTCATTGCTGTTTATATATGCCATAGGCTATTTATAATGAATTAACAGTTTTCCTAATGATAAAACCCCTTATAAATTACTATGATTAAAAGAACACAGTGCAGCTAATGAATGAATAAATTAATAATGATGAATTATACAGAAGTTGTTGACAGTGAAACAATATATCATTTGATAATAGTTTTATATTTATTGATTTTTATTACTGTGTCTTTGTTGAAACCACTGGTATTATCAATAAATTTAAAAGACAAAAATTGGTGAGAGGTTTCCATACTGAAGAACAGCAAGGAAATTCAAAAGTTTTGCATACCATTCAACTTACCATAACAAATATAAGAAGATATTTAGAGAACATGGCATAATGTTAGTCCCAAAGAAGAAATATAATTCTAGAATTTATTAGGTTGCACTGTAAAAGACACCATACCAACAGAACAGGAATCAGGAATCTATGAAATCATATGTGCACATTGTGATCAGAGATACATTGGAAAAATGAAGAGAAATTTGGAAATTCAATGAAAAGAACACTCTAGGAATATTCGTTTTGAGTAATTTGATAATTTGGCAGTATTTTGGACCAAAGTCATGAAATTAAACTGGAGGCTAAGCTGGTGAATAAACTTCACAATCCAATGGAGCTATCCATTTAAGAAAAGAATTTAATTGTAAAAAATAAGAAAAACTTAATGAATTTTTATTTTCCTCCCATGGATAAACTCTGCAATGTCCTACTAGAACCATCAGACACCACCACAGGAACATCCTGGTATCCAGCTAGCAATTCGAGTAGCAATAGTTAGTCAATAGCTGATTTGCAGTGAGTGCTTCCAAAACATGTCCGAATGTTATGTAAGTAAGTAAAGTTAGTGTAAACATTTTGAATGCATTAGTGTAGGATATATTACCACTCCATTGTCTACAGTTCGTAAGTATGATATTTAATTAGTGGAGTACCAGTTTACTCTGCTGATTATCTGGAGGCAGGTTCTTGAAAATGGTATAAGAAGCTAAAGGTAGATTTTGTAGAGTGGGGTTTAAGATAAGATGGAAAAATTGACTATGAGTGCAATGAGATGTTTAAATAGAATAATCAATATGAAAATAAAAATGTTAGAATGAATATTTGATGCCATTGTAGAGAGTAAAATGTTATATGGAATTGAAATTTGTGAAACAGATGAAACATGTACTCAGCAGATGTGATATATAGGTAATTCTGTACTATTAACTCTTGGTTACCTGATTTTTTCCCAGTGGAGTTGCACTAATTGAATGTAGAAGATTAAGATATAAAAGCAAAATAATAGTAAGAATTCAGAAATACTAGCATAGAATTTGGAAGTTTCATGATGAGAATATTATCAAGCAAGGTTTGATAGTTCAAGAGAAAATTAAAAGGAAAGAAACCTGGATAATTAAAATTCAAAAAATCATTCAGAAATTGGCATGGGAACACTGGGCATATGTTCCCATGCCCAGAAGAACAGATGAGAGTAGGAATTTTCTCAACCTTTTAATAGCGAGAGGATTCCTTGAAAAAAACTGCTACAGGTATTTAATTGCACTCTGGGACTGTTCAATTTACAAAAGAAAAATTTTCTATATCTGTTCTTTGTTTTCTACACATATGAGTCTGAGCTGCTTGTATATGAAGTTCTGTTTAATCAGTCCTTAATGTTGTCCCAAGCCTTGTACCCTTATATGATATGACTTAAAAATTTTTTTTCAGGCATGTAAACTGGTGCAATGAGAATGTTTGTCCAGAGAGTGCTACAGCTGTGTGGTATGAAGGATGTTCATTAATCACCAAGTTTTATGTTCAACAGAGGAATCCATTCTTCAGCTTTGAAACTTCAACAGAAGCAACAAAACGATCAAGATAACAAAAAGCCAAAAGATATGAAGATGACAGCAAGACATCTTCAGTACTGGCCAAAGCTTTTCTTTGGATGCTTACAGCAAATATGTTGAAAGTAGTGATCTAGTCTTCATACATTTCTTAAAATGCTTGACCAGTTGTCTATACTGAACTGAACTGAACTTAACTTTAAAGTTCAGTTGAACTTTAGCCTGGCTGAAGATGAGCACTAAATATTCTCGAAACCATTTCCATACATTATGATAAGTAATTGAAGCATTAAGAGTGTGTAGTTCAACATAATCATACAATGATATCAATTACAGTATTTTATTAAAATTGTCTCTTTAATACAAAGCTTCCAGAGTATGTCCTTACTACTCACACAGGGTTTTGCATCTCAGCAACTGGAGGTGCCATAGCTGGCTGTGCTTTATGCATCTTGTGCATCAACCTCCAGTTTTCCTAGAGAGGGGTTTCTTATATAGAATTAGGATTTTCAGAACAGCAATAGCAAATGTGAGTTCACGTGATCAAATTGGTGGAACCATGCCTGGTTTGAAAAGAACACAAACTGTGCATCATTTAATCCTCCAGTCACTGATGAAAGAAACTACTCACAATAACACACATATGCTACAGGATTACCTTGTTGTGGACAACTTATAAGTGGACAAATGCACGCTTGTAAGGTTTAAGTTTTAACAATTTTATTGTTGTATGTGCAGAAGATACTTAAACCCCAACTTGTGCTAATTTCAATAGTGGTTTTGTTGAAGAATGTTTTAAGATTTGCACCAATTACATCTAATTTGTCTTCTGTTAAAACTATGTCTTCACATTTATTCTTATTATGTGCTGAACCAATAGTATCAAATTTAACCTAAACTTAGGTATTCATTTTTTACACTAAACTCCATTCACTTATGCAAAAGTAAGATGCATTTCGGGAGAATCTCTCCCATCTTCAGTTGCTCACTGAACTGCCGTTACTCGAAACTATGGCTGGACAAATGGATGTTCCTGTGGCGGCCTCTGTTGGTTGAAGTAGGAAGCTACTGAGCTCATCCATAGGAGGAAACTCGAAAGTCATCAGGTTTTCTATATTTTTTAATACGATAATTTTTTCCCAAGTGGATAACTCCATTGGGTTGTGAAGAGTTTCAGCAGTTTAATTCCTGGTTTTATTTCATGGTTTTTGGTCCAAAATTGAGCTGCTACTGCTGATTTGTCTATCTGTTTCAATCTAATGTTCCTAAAATGATCTTTTCTTCGAATTTCTAAATTTCTTTTCGTTTTTCCAATGTAGCTCTGCTCACAATCTGCACATTTAATCTCATATATTCCTGATTTTTGTCTGTAGAGATGGTATCTTTCATTGTGCAATGTACTAAATTTTTTATATTATATTTGTTCTTTGGGGCTAACATAATTCCATGTTCTTTGAATATCTTCTTAAATTTGTTGTGGTAAGTTGGGTGGTATGTGAAACTTTTGAGTTTATAACTGTCTTCGGTGTTCTTAAGTGTGGAAACTTCCCTTGTTGATTTTTGTCTTTTAACTTTATTGATAATCTTTGTTACTGAGTCTGTGTTGAAACCATTGGTTATAGCCGTCTTCATTATATGTTGATGTTCCATTTTGTACTCAGTTTCAGTCAAGAGTTTGAATACAGCAAAGAGTACTCTCACATAATACAAATGGCAAAAATCAATGGGTGTAGCCAAGAAATAGTAGACAAGAAAATCAAAAAATTCAAACAAGAGAAGAGATTAAAACAGGTTACAACATTGTTGTCAGCAAAAAAAGAAACTACATTCACAAGAAATTTATCTATCATCCTTGGGCCACCAAAAAATTCCAGAAAATGCTCCTAGAGTTTAGAATTACTTTATCCCCAGTGAAAAAAATTCAGTCTAAATAATCTGCTCAACTCTGGTGATAATGATAGAATACCTGATGAGAAGAAGTCAGGAATATATCAAATCAACTGATCAGAATGCAACAAAGTATATATTGGCAAAACAAAAAGAAGCATTGGAATTAGGCCAAAGGAACTGGAGAATCATCAGATACAATCAGATAGATAAATTGGCAGCTGCACATCACTTTTGGAGAGATAAACATGATATAGAAATGGAAGTCAAATTATTGAAATTCATAGATAGACCTTTCCAGCTGGGAATATGGGAAAAAATGTTCATAAAAAATATGAAGATAAGGTTATGAACTTCAAGATCCCAACAGAAGACAAATTAAGCCAAAAGTTCATTAAATGTCCACGAGAGCTACACTAAATCCATTCAATCAATAACAAATCTGGCAGTTGACACATAGCTGATGATGCAGGCGAAGGCCTGTGAAACATGTTCTGTATAATTCAATGGTAAGTGGAGTATAAGCATATTAAATCGATTCACTATCTAATTAAGAATTGCTTCACTGTATTAGTTATGACACAAAACTTATTTTAATTTAAGCTGATTCATATTTATAATAAAATTTATGCACAAAAATACATAGTCAAGGTCTTATATAGATTGGTGGCTGCTCGGAAGTTCAAGGATAGGCAGGAGACAGCCAGCCAGCCATGAGTGGGAAGGGTAGCAGGGTTGGCCGCAATGAAAAACCCCTTGCAAGCAGTGAGGACATATTCTGGAAGCTCAGTAGAAACATAGTCTTCAAACCCCTTAAAACAGAAATATGAGCAACAGCTCATTTTAAAGTTCATTCTTTGCCAACATAATAATTTATAAAACATAATAATTATTCAATGAGTGTAATTTTGATTTTACCACTTGTTATAGTAAAGATTGAGACATCATTTGAAATATTATGCATGGGGGTTTCAGAAGTAAATATTTTTGGTGCGGAAAAAGCCAGCCAAATTTTTGCAAATATTAAGGGCACAGTTTGGGGAAAGATACTATTTACGACACAAGTTTATTAGTGGTACAAAAGTTTCATAGAAGGGTAAGAAACTGTGGAAAATGAAAGTCACCATTGTTGACCTCAAACTTTATCTAAGCTGCTGTTGTAGTCCAAAGATTGGTCATCATTTCATATTTTAACAGGCTATCTATTCATATTATAGTTTTCTTTTGGCTACCAGAGTCCATTTCCTATGGTAGTAAAACTGACAATTTCATCAGTTGTAAATGGTCTCCATGGCAATTTTATACTCCTGGCAGCATCATATACAAACATGCTTTGCTCTAATAAATGGCAGGAATATTCTCTAGAATTTAGAGCTCCCCCTCTCCCTATTATATACACATGAAGAAGAGATATGAAAGCAGCAAAACAAAATCCCATGTAAAGTAAAAATGTCTCTATCAAAACTGAAGCCTATTTGGAATTGAAGCAATTGTAGCAGCATGCTGTCCAAATGTGCATTTGATACTTAGATAGTAAAAATGAGAACCAGTATGTACAGCAGAAATACAAAGATAATATTTCATTACATTACTTCTAGTAGTAGTAATCATGTAAATATTTCTATTGCAACCTCTGTGATCATTAACATTTTAAAAAATTGAGTCGAAATTGTAACATACACAGCACTAAAATTTGATACCACTGTTACAAAAGTTCACTATATTTTATACAATTACTCTGTGATCATGTTAGAGGTGCAGTTAATAATTTTCTGACCTGATCATGTTAGGTGATACAGGTATTGTATTCTCAATGTAATCCCACTTTATTTCAATGCATTTCTCACATCACTAATATTTCAATCCCGCTAAAAAAATTGGTTTGAAGATTTTCTGCAAAATGCTGAAAAACAATGTCCTTCATTTATTAAGATCATTGTATAATTGAGTCAAATTAAACACTCTTTTGCTCCACTTGTTAAAATATGTAAGTCCGGTTTCACAAACACTTTGTTCGCATCGTGAGCCCATAGTCAACTGGAGGATAAACCATTATGTTGTGGGAATGCACCACCAAGGGTGGCTGAGGTCGTTAAAGGCGAGTTGGAGGGAGTGGGAGGTCTGGGTTCGAATACTGCCAGGACTGTCCTCCCTGACTGAGGTTTTTTCCAGGTTTTCCTCAGTCCTCACAAATGGCAAATGCCAGAGAGGTGCCCTAAATTTAGGCCTGGAATGATTCCTTCCTAAAAAATAAATCCTTTCCCAATATATCATTTCATCTCGTGTATCATTAGTGTCCATCGCCTGTGGTGCCTCTGTAGCAAAAACAGGCATTAAACACTATTCACTCATTGCCTCTTAAATACAGTTTCCAGATGTTTGATCCTTGCCTTGGATTTTTTCCTATTAAGTTGCCACAGTGTTTAGATGCCACTGCTGATTTCTCCAGCTGCTTGTATTTTATGTTCCTGAAATGTTCTTTTAACCATGTGCTATGTTTCTCTTTGTTTTTCCAATGTAGATTTTATCACACTGCACAACTAATTTTATAAATCCTGCTTTTTTCTCTTTTAACATTAAATCTGTTTACAGGTGGTATCTGGTATTAAAATCTTTAAGAATACTTTGAAATTTTTTGTAGCCTATGGATGATATGTGAATTTTTTAAAAATTATCTTATCATTTTTGCTGAAAGTTTGTGGTTTCTTTAATAAGTTTTTTTACCTCTTGAATTTCTGAATTGTACTAGTTCTTTTAAAACCATTTTTAACTGCAGTTCTTTCTATTTGTTTGTATTCTTTAAGGTATTCTTCTTTGCTAATTTTTAGGTTAACTAGCCATTGTGTTAAACTGTTGATAACTGCATTTTTGTGCATCATGGGGTTAAAACTGTCAGCTTTGATGTGATTGTCTGCATGTGTATTCTTTCTGTATATTCCAAATTCCAGGTTTTCTGATGTTTCATTATTTTTATGTCCAAGAATGGTAACATGATATCTGTTTCACTTTTGTATGTGAAGGAAATGTTTTTATCTTGTATATCCAGAAATTTTATGGCGTCATTAATGGTTTATTGTTAACTATGGCAAATATATCAACATATCTACCATATTTTAAATATATATGGTAAAACTGAGTTGATGTGTGTTTCAAATCTGCTCTTGGAGAGGTTAGCTAGAAATGGGAGAAGGGACTGCCAATAGTAAGTCCTGATTGTTTATAAAATTTGCCTTTGAAAGAAAAGTAGCATAGGTTTATGCAAATTTTTGTGAGTTTAATGTATTCCTTTATGTGTATTATTAATTCCACTTGTTCTTAGCCAATGTTGCATATAAATTAGGAGTTAACCTTTAGGAATGCTTGAAAATGGCAGTTCTACATTGAAAGATAATAATGTGTCAGAAGGTTGCAATTTTATGTCCTTAATTTTTTCTATTAACCGAAATGAATTATTTTATTCCTGCTTTGAAATTTAGGTAGTGTCTTAAATCTATCAGCTAGCCATTGTGCTAAATAGTAATAGTAAATGTGCTAAATAGTAAATACTGCAATTCCTGCTAATGAATCAGGGACCGGGTCTGATGCAATCAAGGTGGAAATTTTGTACTTTGTTTAATTATTATATAAAGGGTTAGTATAAAATCATTATTGTATTAAATATTTTTGCAATTATGAGGGGGTTAAACCTAAAAGCCTGGGCCGGATAGGTTTGTAGTTTGTATTTTTCTTAACATTTCAATAAATTTCAATATTTTTGACCTGATTTAATTTCTGTCAGAAGAGAAACTTATGTTAACCAATGCATACTCTTCTTCTCAGAGAGTTAAGCTGCACTTAATGCATTTAATCTTTCCTCAAATAATTAAAATGTTTAGTCAAGTAAGTGGAGCAAAAAGAGTGTAGTTCCAATTTACACTTCTGGTTAATTAGAACTTTGTTGGGTGCTTGACTTCAGGTCATAGTAGTTTAATTAAATGGAAGATAAACTGATTAAAGAATGAACTGAAAATGACTTCATAGGACCAGAACCTTTCCTAGGCATTAGCAAACAAATTGCTAGAACTGCAGTATATCAGTGAACTAAAAAAGAAAGATGTTATTTTCGAAATTAAAAATTACAAATGATAATCAAGGATTCTATGACATAAATAGAGATTATGCTTCTGTGGTTGGTATCTCTGCAGCATGTGTGCCTGAGAGCTTTGAAAAACACCTTAGCAAGTAACTAACCCAACAGGTACTGAAAACTATACTAATAGATTTTTGTGTGAGTTGTTTAAAAGTATGTGCATGGCAGAGTCATTGACCTTCAGCAGAATTATCATAGGAGCTAAAAATGACCTTCAGAAGGAGACAAAAATGGCATATGCCGAAGTGCAGCAGTTTAGGATGAGTAGTACTGTTGACTTGGTGTCATTCCCAGATAAATAGACTTAGGAAATCATTGGCAAAAAGTTTTTACAGCAAGAAACCCACAGCTCTGATAGAAGGTTTAAATAAATATTTTTAGTTTAATATAATTTATATAAATGATGTGAAGAGGCATGGAAATTGGTTGCAGTTGCTTATCTGAATACAGAATAAGTTCTTAAGAATTATGCTTGCAAGTTGGAACTAGTAAGTCACCAGTTTTAAATAATTTGAAGTATTTTAGTGAGCAAAATGTAATCCATAATTTTAGAAAAACAAATTTTTTATATTTATATGAAGGGAGCTGAACAAGTTACCTATTTGAGTATGAAAATGAAATTTCATTTGTAATTAAGTTTTCATTATCTTAATCATTGGTTGGTTGTTAGTGGCCATTGGGGATGCTGATATTTATAATTTTTCCTGACTTCCCAATGAAGAGCTTCCAAATTATTTTTCGTTTGTTTGTTGCTATTTGTTGCTATCATTTTGCAATAATACACCCTTCTTTGAACCTGAACATGTGATTAGTATCAGTACAAGACTGCAGTTAAATCATGGAATGGGGACAAACACCAACTAAGCTGGACAATTGCAAGCTAGGAAACTTGTCCTAGGTTGTAGTTTGTAGTCTCTTTCCATATATTGGACAGAACAGGAATAAGGAAAGTAGTTACCTTAATTACTGAACATGGTCACTTCAGGAAAATCTATGAAAACTGGGGCTCTATAAAGATGAACCTATTTATAGAGTGTGTAAACAGGATAAGGAATCTGCCTTGCATATCCTGTTTAAGTGTACACTCCTGGTAAGAAAGAGACGTACTCTTTCTGTAACCAGGGAAGACCTAGGAATGGAAGCTAACATTGGACCAAAATACTGCAGCTTGTTAAAGTAACAGATTTTGGCAAACAATGAAGGCATCTTTTCCTATGGGGTAGCACAATAAGCCTTATAGGCTGACATGCCATAGGTCATTTAAACTGTATTAAACCATATCTAATCTAATCTTGTTGCTATCTAATTGACTGCATTTCAGTAGACATTCTTTATTTAAATTGAAAGCTATAGACAATGGAGCAGTAATATACCCTATTAGAATTTATTAAATATGTTAATACTTACTCCACTTATATAACAGATGTTTTGTGTTTAGGATAGTATTAAGCCCTTATTTTAATCATTAAATTTTGATTGATTTGTCAAAATCTTTTTTCAAAATGTTATTAACAGATATACATGATGGTAAAAAAGAAATTCAGTGGGAAATAAACAAGTGATCAGAATCAACCACAAAAGGGATGTCCAGGAAAACCAAGTGAAAAGAAAAAAAAAAGCATTATCTCAGAACCTAATGAATTTGTTGTCTTGTGGTTTGCAGTTCACAAGGAGAAAGTTAAAAGTCTTTGTTGGATGTATTGGCAGTGAGCTATGCACAAACAATATCCTTATATTAATGAATATCATTGTATGATTCAGTTGAACTACACACTCTTAAAGCTTCACTTACTTTGTGTAAGTGAAGTAAGTGAAGCTTTAAGAGTGTGTAGTTCAACTGAATCATACAATGATATTCATTAATATGATTGGCTTCACTGTGTAAGTTCCAATTTACATTTAAATATCCTTGTGTTAACATTGTTAAGAAATTACATCTCAGAAACTATTGTGTTTTTTCTTGTAGTTTGCATGTTCAAAAGAAGAAACTAAAAATTGTTTAATTAAGATTATTGTATGATTTCATTGCCTGCACTTACTGTTTAATTTAGCACATATTTCACAGACTGTTGTCCACACATTCAGCTGTCAACGACTGCTGGATAATTTGTTATGCTTTGGGGATGTATATTCTGCTGGTGGAGGCATAATGAACTCAAAGTTTGTATTTTCATCCCCAAAAGAGTCAATTCATTAATCTGTCTCTGTATTTATAAATGCAGATTTTCTCCCATGTTGCTAACTCTGTAGGTCCTGAAATGTTCTTTTAAATGTGTGCCTATAGCTAGCTTTTCTAATCAAGCTCCAATTAGCATTTCAAATCTTTGTTGGATACACTGTTAGAGAACTCCATGCATGCACATACCTTTGTTTCTCCTATGATGCAGTTATTGACATTATGCAAGACATTATTGCTATGAGTCTCATTATCTTTGCAATTTAATCTGTTTCTATTGCAATTGGAAAATTTAGACCCTATACAAATTCAGATGGCCTTCTTGTAGCTATCTGAAATGCAGTCATCAAAAAGTGCAATGTCCCTTTCAATGAATGGTGCAAATCCACGACAGTAACCTACATTTAGAGCTTCTTGCATGTATGGTAAGAGATTGAGTTTGTCTAAATATTTTCTGCTACAAATGGCGCTCATATCAAAATGCACTTGAGTGTAAACAAAAGTTTCTGAGTTTCTCTTTCTAAAGATGCAAATCTCAGTGTATACAGTAGGAACAGCTTGTGTCAGCATCTTTGATGTTCTTACTCCTAAAATTCTGCTGTGAGTGAGCTATAGTTGTCAATGAATCAATCCATCAAATAATGTTTAATTCCTGGGGCAAAACTGTGTTTAGCAATCATTTGTAATTGTGGAAGTGATGGATTTGTTAATCAAAACTCTAACTGTAATAAAATGCACTTTTTCTTTTCCAAATATATATGAAATTTCCGTAATTATACAGAACATCACATTAATTAAAGTGGATAAATCTTGTTTTTTTTTATGTAGTTTTTGGTTTTGATGATGCATTGGTGGTTTATGGATGACTCGAGCATTTTTAGGCATTCGTATTATTTCTTTTTTCCTAAATTCCTACTTTCCATTTAGCTGAGAACGTATAAAGATTTTGAATTATAATGATTATAAAAAAAATTAAGAGCTGGTGAGTATAGCTTAGTTTTATAATTGCCATAACTGATAGTTCTCTGAAAAGTATATATTGTGTTTTTTGTGCTTTACAGCAGATTTACCATTTGATACCCATTACTCAGTAATCAAGAAGGGGAAGGAGAGAATAATATTATAAAGAAATATAAGTAGTATTCTTATTTTGGGAAATTACTATATATAAAAATCAATTATCCAAGATCAAATTTCATAGCACAAATACCATCTAGATATTTTTCTGCATTCATTTTCTTAGCAGCATTTTACCACATATAAACAGCCTAATATAATCTAAAATAATAATAATAACAACACGTTATTTGTTTTAGTAATAGTATTTGGTGGAAGGCTCTTCAGTTATTTTTCAGTAGTGAAAAAATGTAAACTTGGAATTTCTAGGGTAATTTGTTTAGAATTATTCAGAGAAATTTGATGCAACACCAAAATTTGTATTGTTGTAACTTGTGCAAATGATGCAACCAAAAAAACTATTACAGGCTTTAATTTACAAGAGCAGATATTGCTAGCATAATAGTCAACTGCCACCAACTCGGTGACAAACTTTACCGTCAATAATAAATATTTTGGAATGCTTACATTAGTTAATAATTATTATTATGATTGGATGGCATACACATGGCTGTTAATTTATAAAAAATAATAACAAGAAATGTTTTTGGTTTGTATTGAATTATGCTATCTTTTTTTTATGTAGAGCCTTCTGTAGGAGATTACAGGTAGTACAGTCAATTTAATGACTAGTGCACTGAAAATTTGATGTCACAAAATACCCAAACTGTCCTTACTGTATATACTGTTGGGCAAAATGATTCAATAACTTTATTATTTTTTGAGATGTTATTTCTTCTTTATCTCTTGGTTATTCCTGAACTCTCTGTTTTAAAGGTGACACCGATCAGATTATTGTAGTTTTATTGAAAGTGACAACAATGATATTTACTTTATTATGAAATATTAAGATTCATATTTTCCATAAATTATTACAGGTAACAAATAGTCATTTTAAAATATTGAAATATATGCAAATTTTGAATGGCATATTCGCCTTTTATGGTAATCTCCTTAGGGTGCATTGTTGGTAATGCCTGTTTTGGGAATGATTTGTGATCTCTTGACAAAATATAGTTGCTTTTTGCATTGTTGTGCTGAATCAACTTCTCAGGAGCCTGTCAGAATATAGATTCTACTGCAGGCTTTCAGCATTGATAAGTAAGCATTAGCTTAAGGTGCCTCAAGAGATGATTGCAATTCATGCAGAAACCAGCAATACAGTCTATATATCTTCTCCTAGGTTTCCTATGCTTATGCTGAACTGCTATACCTCTTCCTTTCACATCAGGCTGTTGTCTGCCTCAATAGAATAGGCATAACCCTATTGTTCATGGCTCTTGATATATTTGAATGTTGCATGCTTGAGGAGCAGTGTACTACCTTCATTCACATCAGTACCATAGTCTTGCTTTGCAGTAGCATTGCTCCTATAAGAAAGTTTCTGAATTCAGGCAAGATATTAATGTTAGTTTGAAACTTACTTCTAAGTATTCCACTTAGGTCTATACATCTGGACATTCTTCAGGACCAAGACTGGAAGCACTAGTGCCACTCATTATCCTAAATGGTGCTACTGTAACTTCTGTGCTTGGAAATTTCTTACCCTGCTGTTAGCTTTTCACCAAAGAAAACAGGAAGAAGTCACAGGGTGTCAGGTCAGTACTGCGAGGAGTATGTTGGCAAGATCCACTATGATACTCTCCAGGAAGTTAAAGTTCGCATTAGTGATGTGCAAATGCATTGTCATAGTGCAGCTTGATGCCTCTAATCCAGTTCTCAGTTGTTTTTCCACACACTTTCAGGAGACTACTCAACAGTACCTGCCCTTTGAACTTCAAGGGGAATTATTACCACACAGCCTTCTATATAGATATATATTACCATAATTTTCTTCCCCATATTGATTGCTCTCTTGGCCTTTTTGGATCTGGAAAATATTCAAACTGAAAACTAATGCTTTGAAAACATTTTATGATACAGTCGAACTACACACTCTTATGCTTCACTTACTTGTCATTATTGTAGACCGGTTTCGAGAACAGGTTGTTCTCATCATCAGTTCAAATCTCCGACTGTTGGATAATTCGTTGTGTTGTGGGTATTCTGCTCTGGCGGAGGTGTGATGAACTTAAAGTTTATATTTTCATCGCTGGAAGTGTCAAAGTTCATTAAACTGTCTCTGTATTTGTAAATGTATATTTTTTCCCATGTTGCTAATTCTGTAGGTCCTTGCACTGATTTTAATAATTTTGCTTTATTCACTATATCGTGGGTTTTCTGTCCAAAAATGAAATGCTACCGCTGATTTCTCAATTTGCTTGTATTTTATGTTCCTGAAATGTTCTTTTAACCGTGTGCCTATGTTTCTCTTTATTTTTCCTATGTAGATTTTTTCATATTCTTCACAACTTATTTTGTAAATGCCTGATTTTTTTCTCCTGTGGAATACTGTCATTAACATTGTCTGTGAGAAGATGTTTAACATTAAACTTGTTAATCGGTGCCAACCTGATATTAAAATCTTTAAGAATTTTCTGAAATTTTTTGTAGCCCATGGATGATATGTGAATTTTTTAAAAATTTGTTTATCTTTCTTTGCTGAAAGTGTTGTGATTTCTTTTATAAGCTTATAAAATGTACATTTACAAATACAGAGACAGTTTAATGAACTTTGACACTTCCGGCGATGAAAATATAAACTTTAAGTTCATCACACCTCTGCCAGAGCAGAATACCCACAACACAACGAATTATCCAACAGTCGGAGATTTGAACTGACAATGAGAACAACCTGTTCTCGAAACTGGTCTACAATAATGACAAGTAATTGAAGCATAAGAGTGTGTAGTTCGACTGTATCATAAAATGTTTTCAATTATATGATTGGCTTCACTGTGAATGTTCCAATTAACATTTTAGTTACTAATGCTATGTTTCTAGCTTACACTGCCAATGTTCCATCACTTGTTATGATTTCAGAAACATGAGTATCCCCATTATTATATCTTTAGAACATTTTGCAGCACCACTCAACTCAAGCTACCTTATGCCCTTAATTGAGGTTATGGTTCACCCAGAAGAATAAATTTTGTTACCTTTAAATAGTCTTGTAACTTTTTTAGGCTCTTACTGATCCTACATTCAAGAGACCTTCTAAATCAGCCTTTCTTAACCTATAGATTCTGACTCATTGGTGGGTTGTAAACTCTCCCGATGGGGTGATGGTCCCACAGAAATGTTAACATTTTAATAAAATTTCATTTTGTGCTTAATTAAAGTAATTTAATATTTTAATTGCATATTTTTTTTATTAAAGTGTATTAATTTAGCTTATGACTTCCATACAGTTTAATATCCTTCAAGGTGAGTCTCATACTTAAAAAGATTGAGAACCGCTGCTCTAAATCCATATAGGTCACTAGGGAGTGTTATTGCAATACTCCATAGCGGCAACATTGCCAACAAATAAGATCTTTCATTCCTCTCTATGTCTTTAAAAGATGTTCAACCTCTCTTAAATGCCACAAACTAACGGAAGACTGTTGTGCACAATGGAGCAAGGTCCATTAAAGTCATTTTGTCTTTCCAAGGCATTCTTCCTGATTTAAGTTGCTTTTAAAATCATTATAAATCATTTCATAGTAATGTTCTTCCACCAGGTCTATTGTGCTGACACAATCCTCCTTTCAATGCACATTGTTGAAGCTATGTTGGTTTACAGATAAAGTATGGGGCTAACATATATTCATACAGACTTGTCTTCTTGCCATAGAAGAACTTGAGTAGTTCGAAATATAGCGATTACAACTGTTCTTGGTGTTTTATGCTTTTCTGCTTTTCTAATTATTATTAATTTAGTTACATTTTAATAGTGTTACATTATTTTTCTTTTGTGTGTGTGTGCGCACTAATGCCATAATATATACACTATTACTAATCTGTCACTTTTTCTTAGTGTTTTATCCTTTTCTGCTTTTGTAATTTTAGATATATATATTATTGTAAATATTTTACTGAACCTCAGAAATTTTCTGAATGTCCTTTGCATTAAATTTGTAGTGAAAAGCAACTGTTTCCAATTAAGATTTGTTTCATTTCCATTCATTTCCCATAAATAATTCTATGTCTCTAAGATTACCTTTACTTTAAGCCCTATTCAAATAACTGAAATGTTTAATGCATCGTACAGTAAATATCAGTCAGTTAAGCTTAGAATCTTTTATAATAAAAAGCCCCTTAAAATAATTTTAGTCATTTCTGAAAGAGTCTCTATTTTGTTACAGCTAGCAGAAAATTGCTAAAGAAAGAAAGATTAAACTATTATAATATAGAGTAGCTCATTAGCTCTCTACCACATGGTAAGAAGCAGCTGATTGCATCAGAAGAATTAGAAGAAGCAATGAACAGTGCTGTTGTGTAGGAAACTTCTAAACAGCAGAAGAAAGAACAGTCTGCTGTGTTAATGGAAAATCAGAATTTATAGATGGTATAAAAGAAAAATAATATTTATTATTACTGTACATTAATAATAAAAGATATTTTATCAAAAATTTGAATATAAAACAATTACATAACATCCCTATCCCTAAAATGCCTATCTTACCTTTGCCTTTTACCTTTACCCAAAAAAAAAAAAAACCCTACCTATCTTATACCTTTTTTTTATACGCGATTTTTCATATTGAAAACAATTAGAGCCAAGTTTTGCTAGGATATTTCATATAGAAAAAATAAAGCCAAAGTTAGGCAAATTTTCACAAATATATACGCAAAGATAGGCTGAGGACATGCAATTTTTCATACCGAAGATAAAAAAATAATAATAATAAAGGCAGAGCTAAGCATTTTTTTCATACCATATTCCAAAATTTAGCCTATCCTAGCCTTTTCCTCCAAAATTTAGCCAATCTTTGCCGTATTTCGGCAAAATTTAGCCTATCCTAGCCTTATTTCGGCCCAATTTAGCCTATCATCGCCTTATTTCGGAGAATATTTTGGCCTATCTTTGCCCTTTCCATTAAAATATAGACTTATCTGTGAAGAAAAAGGCAAGGATAGGCTATATTTTGGCGAAATGTGGCTAGGATTTGCTCAATTTTGTCGATATACGGCAAAGATATGCTAAATTTTGGGAAAGAAAAAAAAAAAAGAGGCCAAAATAGCCAGAAATAAGGCAAGAATTGGCTAAATTTTGCAGGAAAAGTCTTAAGATAGGCTAAATGTATCCCCAATAAGTCGAATGTTGGCTAAATTTTGCAAAAACACACAAAGATTGTTTTAAAAAAACCGAAATAAGGCCACGATACCTTAAATTTGGCCAAAATAAGGCTAGCATAGCCTACATTTCGTCGATATACGAACAGGATATGCACAATTTTCAAGGAACAGGCAAAGATAGGCCAAAATTGCACTAAATTAGGCAATGACAAGCTAAATTTGGCAGAAAGGAGCCTAGGATAGGCTACATTTTGTCGATATACGGCAAAGATATGCTAAATTGGGAAGGAAAGTGCTAAGATAGGCCAAAATAGCCCGAAATAAAGCCAGGATATGCTAATTTTTTCCCCATTACAGGGAAGGTGGACTAAATTTCGGAGGAAATGGCAAAGATAGGCTAAATTTCGGAGGGAAAGGCTAGGATAGGCAAAGATAGGCTAAATTTCCTCGGACAATGTGCGAGATTTTTTCAGAGGAAATTTAGCCTATCTTTGCCTATCCTAGCCTTTTTTCCTGCAAAATTTAGCCTATATTTGCCTTTTCCTCCACAATTTGGCCTTTTTTTTTTTTTTTTTTTGCCGTATTTCGACAAAATTTAGTCTACCCTTACTTTTTACGGGCAAATTTGGCCTATCTTTGCCCTTTCCTTAAAAGTTTAGCCTAATTTTGCCGTATATTGTCAAACTTAGCTTATCCCAGCCTCATTTCGGCCAAATTTAGCCTACCATTGCCTTATTTCGGATAATTTTGGCCTATCTTTGCCTGTTTCTTTAAAATGTAGCCTATCTTTGCCATATTTCGGCAGAATTTAGCCTATCCTTGCCTTGTTTGGCAAATTTTGACGACCTATATTTGCCTTTTCCCTAAAAATTTAGCCTGTCTTTACCGTATATTGTCAAAATTTATTCTATTCTAGCCTTATTTCGGCCAACTTTAGCTTATCTTTGCCCTATTACGGAACATTTTGGCCTATATTTGCCTGTTCCTTCAAAATATAGCCTATGTTTGTCATATTTCGGCTAAGTTTAGTCTATCCTTGATTTATTTCGGGCAAATGTAGCCTATCCCAGCCTTATTTCGGCCCAATTTAGCCTATCATTGCCTAATTTCGGAGAATATTGACCTGTCTTTGCGCTTTCCATCAAAATGTAGACTTATCTGTGAAGGAAATGGTAAAGGTAGACTAAATTTTGACGAAATGAGGCTAGGTTTTGCTAAATTTTGTCGATATACGGAAAAGATATGCTAAATTCATAAGGAAAGGGCCAAGAGAGGCCAAAATTTGCTGAAATAAGGCAAGGATAGGCTAAATTTACCCCAAAACGACAAAAATAGGCTAAATTTTGTAGGAAAAGGAAAACATAGACTAAATTTTGGAGGAAAAATCAAAAGACAGGCTAAATTATGAAGTAAAATGTAAAGGTGGGCTAAATTTTGCCGAAATAAGGCAAGAATACGCTAATTATTGCCTTAATACTGAAAAAAAAAAGGCTAAATTTTGGAGGAAAAGGCAAAGATAGGCTAAATTTTGCAGAAATAAGGCAAAGGTAGGCCTATTTTTGCGCAAATATGGCAAAGACAGGGGAAATTTTGGAGGAAAAGGCTAATTATAAATTAGACCCAAAAAGTCGAATATAGGCCTAATTTTCTCGAAACACACAAAGATAGGCCAAAATACCACGAAATAAAGCAATGATACGCTAAATTTGACCGAAATAAGGCTAGCGTACGCTAAATTTTGTCGATATACGAAAAGAATAGGCCAAATTTTGAAGGAAAATTCAAACATATGCCAAAATAGCTTTAAATTAGGCAATGAAAAGCAAAATTTGGAAAGGAGCCTAGAATAGGCTACATTTTGTCGATATACGGCAAAGATTTGCTAAACTGGGAAGGAAAGTGCTAAGATGGGCCAAAATTACCCGAAGTAAATCGAGGATAGGTTAAATTTTTCCCAAATACGGCGTAGATAGGCTAAATTTTGGAGGAAAATGCAAAGATAGGCTAAATTTCGGAGGGAAAGGCTAGGTTAGGCAAAGATAGGCTAAATTTCCTCGGACAATGTGCGAGATTTTTTCAGAGGAAATTTAGCCTATCTTTGCCTATCCTAGCCTTTTTCCTGCAAAATTTAGCCTATATTTGCCTTTTCCTCCACAATTTGGCCTTTTTTTTTTTTTTTTGCCGTATTTCGACAAAATTTAGTCAACCCTTACTTTTTACGGGCAAATTTGGCCTATCTTTGCCCTTTCCTTAAAAGTTTAGCCTAATTTTGCCGTATATTGTCAAACTTAGCTTATCCCAGCCTCATTTCGGCCAAATTTAGCCTACCATTGCCTTATTTCGGATAATTTTGTCCTATCTTTGCCTGTTTCTTTAAAATGTAGCCTATCTTTGCCATATTTCGGCAGAATTTAGCCTATCCTAGCCTTGTTTGGCAAATTTTGACGACCTATATTTGCCTTTTCCCTAAAAATTTAGCCTGTCTTTACCGTATATTGTCAAAATTTATTCTATTCTAGCCTTATTTCGGCCAACTTTACCTTATCTTTGCCCTATTACGGAACATTTTGGCCTATATTTGCCTGTTCCTTCAAAATATAGCCTATGTTTGTCGTATTTCGGCTAAGTTTAGTCTATCCTTGATTTATTTCGGGCAAATGTAGCCTATCCCAGCCTTATTTCGGCCCAATTTAGCCTATCATTGCCTTATTTCGGAGAATATTGACCTGTCTTTGCGCTTTCCATCAAAATGTAGACTTATCTGTGAAGGAAATGGTAAAGGTAGACTAAATTTTGACGAAATGAGGCTAGGTTTTGCTAAATTTTGTCGATATACGGAAAAGATATGCTAAATTCATAAGGAAAGGGCCAAGAGAGGCCAAAATTTGCTGAAATAAGGCAAGGATAGGCTAAATTTACCCCAAAACGACAAAAATAGGCTAAATTTTGTAGGAAAAGGAAAACATAGACTAAATTTTGGAGGAAAAATCAAAAGACAGGCTAAATTATGAAGTAAAATGTAAAGGTGGGCTAAATTTTGCCGAAATAAGGCAAGAATACGCTAATTATTGCCTTAATACTGAAAAAAAAAAAGGCTAAATTTTGGAGGAAAAGGCAAAGATAGGCTAAATTTTGCCGAAATAAAATTTATTATTATATTTATTTATTATTATAATTTATAATTTAAAATTATGATTAGGGTCAGTGCCTTCTGGAATTGCCAAAGGCACTGTTCTCAATTGTTATATTTAAAAGTAATGTATTTTTTTATTTTGTTTAAAAAAAATCTGTAATGTGATGCATGAGAAATAAATAAATAAATAAATATTTTTACCATTCATGAAAGTTAATAATTTCTTCTGTTTTCTCCACATAAACTTCAAAACTTTTCTTAGTGTTCGTTCATCTTAATAATCTATAATGGTGTGAATTTATAAAGATTTAAATCTTCTTTTTGCACATTACAAAATATGCAATCTCATGCATTCGAACATAGGTAGTACACAACATGCTCATGCAGACAACAGTGTTATCTTGCTACATAAAATTATAGAAATTCTCAACATTGATTTGAATGAAATAAAAAATGAAAACAGAAAGTTAAAAGAAGTTCAGTTACTTTGGGAATGGATGCACTCAAAGCTATAACTTGTCTTCTTGGGAGAAGCAGAAAAAAAAGAGTGAACAAGTCACATAGATATGAATAGTTGAAAAAAGAAGTAATTGTAGAGTCAAGAAATCCTTATGCAATACTATTGTAGAAGGCATAGAAAATTATAACTCAAATCAAGAGAAATCCAGTGATCATGAAGGTAACAATGTAAAAAATGACAATACAATATTATCATCATCTTAGCTGAGTCCAAAGTTACAATTTACAGTGTCATGTCAGAGGTCTTGCTCCTACAGTGAAAGGGCAATTTTCCAAGTATTGGGTTATGTGAAACCTAGTGCTAAATGTTGTGCAGTAATTTCAAATATTCACTTTGTGTCAGAATATGATGTGTGTGATACAAATAATAGTTTCAGGTGCAAACCACATACATTGCAACAAACCTGAAATTGCTGTGTGCAAAATACATGAAGACTTGCAAAGTCAAAAAAGCTCAAACCTTATTATTGTGAATATCCCCCATTGTTATGATTTAGCATATGCCTTGTGTGTAAACACATCTGTAAGAAAAACTAATATAAAATTCAAGCTTTTATGTTTTGGATTTGCAAATCTATCCCTTATGGATGTTGGTAACCTACAGAGGGAGTATCATATAAACATGAAAACTGCATCTTAATTCCAGAGGCAAAGGTTATTTACCATCTGCGTTAGTTCAAAAGATACAAAATAACTTAAATTGTTCCATAGCATAGTAGTAGATGTCCTAGGTGAAAATTAAGATCAGCAATTTGACAGACCAATAAATGACCAAAGCACAAAACCAAATGCAGATGGAACAGTCAGCACATTTTATTTAAGAGTGTTGTATCAAAATATGTAGTGCATATCTAACAAGAGGAACTTTTTAGAAACAATTTTAGTAGATGTAAATCCTCAATGCTATATTTACTGAACATAGTTTAAGCAAGGAATAGTCAGCATTTGCCCAATTTCTAAATTATAAACAATCTGACTTGTTTTGCTGAAAAAAGTTCAGTGTTGGCGCAGTCATGTACACCAAAAAAAGAGATATAATACAGTGAAATAAAAAAGTTGGAGAAATAATGTAAAGAAATGAAATTTGAGATAATAGGTTCACAACTTTACACTCATGATAGTAAAATAGTGTTTGGGATTTATAATCACCAACAAAACTAAATGATAATTATGAAGTTATAATAATGGGTGATATTAATGTAGAAAATGCTAACAAAGGATTTGTAGATATGTTATACAGTTTTAATCTTAAACATGTAGCATTAGGCCCAATTTTAATTGCTACACTATCATGCAGAGCAATAAATCCCATAATAACAAACATGGACGAATCTAAACTTACTACTATAAATAACAATTTTCAAATTTCAGATCACACAAGAGAATTATCAATATACATAATTGCATGTTGCATATCTGAAACTACTGTGTGTGTGAGAGAGAGAGAGATACCAGGGCCTCAAATTTATGTAAGCTAAGGGAAAGATTAGCAGAGGAAAAGTGGACAGAAGTATACTTGAAACATCCGCTAATGAAAAATGGAGATTGTTCTTAACAGTCATTTTCATGCAGATGTAAAACAAACACATCACAGAAGATAAAATTTCCTGTAAAAATAGCAGTTATCCGTGATAAAATGAGAGGTAATTATGAGTTTTTTAAAATGAAAAAATTAGACATCTATAAGTTTTTATACAATAAATATAAAAAGTAACACAAACAAGCCTTAAATAATTTTGAAAAATAAAAAAATAATAGGAAAATGACATGTGCAATTTTGGTATGTTAATAGTGCAATGTCTAAGAGCAGATAGTTTACTATATACTATCCACCCATAATTCTACCTGAATTTTATATGCTACTTTGGAAATGCATTACTTTTATCTAGTAATCTTTTATTAAATTTCTCTTATTCACTGTTATCCCTTACATTTCCATTTCTACTGAAGGTACAACTGTGACATAAGCATACTATACAGCAATTTCGTCTTTCTTTGTTGAATTTAAGCTATAAATGTAGATGCATTTTTTTAAGGAAACAGCATGAAGGTTTTCCCTATCTTGTTAATATTAACATAGTTACACTTTTCTCAGAAACCATTTACCCCAATGCAACCAAATTTAACCTATACCTATTAGTATATGTGTTATAAAATGTATTAGAATTAGAAAGTTTAAGAAATTTCTTTTGTAAATATATTTGAAATTCAATTTGCCTCCAAAATGCATTTTTCAAACCCTAACAGCCTAAAAATCAATTAATTGGAGCCAAATATGGATATTCTAATAAATTTTATTCATTATACACACATGAACATCTGTGCAGTTTGAAGCATGTAATATTTGTGGTTTAGGAGAAAAGTGCACCTAAATTCAAACAAACAAAATTTTAGAAAAATGCATTTAAAGTTTAAAGTAAATTTTTCATACCTGTACGTGATGTTAACGTAACGCAACCCTTGTTGATAGGCATCATTTCCTTCTGTATTGGTCCTCAACTTGCATTTGACATTCCTCCTCTTTATCCTTGCTTCTTTTGTTACCTCCATAATTTTTCTCTACACTTCAAAAACCCATAGAGCATCAATCAGTTTGAAAGACTTTTTCATGTTTTCTCCTGGTTCAATACCCAAGCACTCTAATGACTATTAGAGTCACTTTAGAAAATCTATTGTATAGACCTAACATAAATAAAAAAATTGTTATCTTAAGGGACTCTAAGTATAATGAATTACAGTTACCCACCAACATACACTATAAATATGAAGATCTAAATATTTTCAAACATCTTTTATTTAAATCAACAAAAATTGGAACTGCCCAGTTCCGCTTAATCTAGAGGCCAAACCTTTCCTCTTGCTGGTATCCTCATATAACCTCACATCATTATTAAAAGACCATTTGCAGTACAGTTTATTAGGTGAGACAATATGCTAATGTTTACAATTATATTGCCTTTTACTATATTATTTATGTCAGCAGATTCTTGCGAATGCTTCAACTTTCTTTTACTTACAGAATTTAAGAACTATTGCAGTCATAGGAAAACCCACATAGCAAAGCATGACTTTTTTTTCCCCTTTCTTTCTTTTCTTCCTTGTTTGAGCTTATTTAACCTCTGTTTTTCTATAGTTGTTACATTTAAATTTGTTTTTGGAGTTGAATTTGTTAATTCTAGGCATTTTAGCACATAAAATGCAGTACAAAACACTAGTAAACAAACTTACAACACATAACACAAGCATTAAATAATTCGGTTTGCAAAGCTATCAAGAACAACTATATTTAAAATGTGATTTAAAATTTTAAGTTTTAAATATATTGGGTTGTGCTTGTGTATACAAATTTCAAAACAAGTCGATAATATTGAGAGTTGAATTTTCAAGTGATAAACGATATATCGAACAGGCATACTACCAATTGAAATAGCAAACCATACAAGAAAATCCCCTAGATTAGTAATCTGTACCCTAAATCAATGAGAAAACTCTTTTTTGCCTAAGAGAAGCAACAATAAAAGAAGGGAGCATATTCGTTATTGCAGACCTTTTAAAAAAGGCAATGAATATAATAACATATACAAACAAATTAACCCTATGAATAATATATATTCTTCCACAGAATGAAACGTTTGATATAATACAGTAAAAAACAGAACATTTAATATTTTTCCCTAACCGAGTCACATCATCTCTAAATATTATTTTTATTAAATTTCCTGTTTGTAAGTTTAACACCAATTTCTTCCATGTGCCTGTATGGAAGTTAAACCCATTGGTTTTATTTGAAGCATTTGAGTCCCTATAGATCAAAACTGAACTTAAGACACTTCATTTGTTCGTTTAAACGTGAAGCAGAAAATGAAGTGACATGCGAAACTAAAATAAGTCACCAAAAAGGATATTATTAAATATAATTTTAAAACTACAAGTGTAAGTGCAGGACATTTCAACAGTATTTGGGAGGTTAACTCGGAATTCTAAGGAATTTTTGCGTGATTTCACAAAATGGACCCTTGTGTTGAAGTGGCATTCAAAACTGGACAAAGATGGGAAAGTACATGATAGAGGGGGAACGGTAATGGCCTCTGTTTTTGGGGTTTCTCAAGGGACAAGACAAAAGAAAAAGAACAGGTGTAATTTTGTTGTACAATTTTAGAAATTGAAAGTAAGAAAAAATTGGCCAAGATTGCAGTACAAATAATGCACTTTCATCAGAATAAGGAGCCTTTCCACATATCGACAGCCACAATGTTGAAAGTGCACAAACAGGGGCTTCGAATTGATTCCCTAATTGCCTTTTATTAACAATACATCAAAAAGTGTTTAAAATTGAGAAACTGTAGCGAAAGGTACTAAATAGGATAAAATGTGATTTTGTTTAATGAATATGGCATGAATAAAATCCAGAGAATTTTAATTTCTGCAGGTTGTCAGAAAGCAGGCTTCAAATTTGCAAGTACTTCACCCTGGCAAATATGCTACGGTTGTCCTAAATATTGACCTGAGAATATAAATAGCACTCATCTATGGAAAAATGATTGTAATAATCCACAAGGCAACATAAAGATTTTTCGCCCCCCGAAATGGCAAGCCTATATCAGCATTTTTCAAAAAAGAAGACTCATAAAACAGACATTGAAATAAAAGAGAAGACTGTGGGATGGCCTACACTTATAACAAGGTCCCAAAATTCTGAAAATATGTAGATAATTCATATTTGCCTGGTGGTTGTGGAGGAATTAATGAAAATATGTTCAAAATATGTAGCTTTCAGGAGAATAACATCAACTTTAAAGCACTGCATGCCTAAACATATGCTTCAATTGTTCTATAAAATTGATCCAGGAATACAAATAGTGTTCGTCTACAGCAAAATGACCATAAAATCCAAAATGACTACATCAAAAATTTTGGCACCCAAAATATGTTTAAAATTGAATACTCATAAGATAAATGTTATCGTAAAATACAAGGGCTGTTCAATAAAGAATTATAACTTTTGGCAAGATACCTTTATTCATCCTACTAATTTTAATATTTCTCAAAGTAGTTCCTGTTAGATGCAATGACCTGTTCCAACATTTCTGCCAGTCTCCAAAGATGTTGGAAACCATTTTTTGACAGGTACTTCAGAATCGTCTCCACAGCCTTTACCTCTGCTTCTATTGATGGAAAATGCCTCTTAGAAGGTGTATCTTCAATTTGGGGAAAAGAAAAAAATGGGGCTAAATCTGAACTATAGGGTGGGTGAGATAACACTTCACATTAATTTTTATTAGACATTCAGCAACATTATTTGTTATGTAAGGTTATGCATTATTGTAGTGCAGCATAGCATTACATCTCCTTACACATCCCTGCAGCATAACAATTTATCCTCCAGTCGACAATGGGCTGACAATGCGAATGAAGGGTTCATGAAACCAGTCGTTCATATTTAAGTAAGTGGGGCAAAAGAGTGTTAGTTTAACTTAATCACACAGTGATCTTAATATATGATTATGTTCACCGTGCAATGTTCCAATCAACATTTTAGTTATTAAATTAAATTTTGTTATTTTCTGAAACTAATTAATATTGGGTTCACCTATACCATATTAATCAATTTCTGTGTAAATTTGAAAATGGTGGTGGACATGTGTTTAGCCACTAATTAAATCTTTAATCTTTAGGATTTATTTTAATAATGATTTCATATTCATTTTTCTTAAATAATTATGGTGGGCAAAAAAAAAAAAATGTTGTTCCAAAAGAATCGTTTCCCTTTATTATGTTGAACAGGCATTTTTTACACTTTTTTTTAGACTAAACATAGTTTATTGTTTACTTAACTAGCAAAAGGATGAAGAAGTGAGGAAAATTTTTCTCCTGAAATTTTCCAAAAACAAGTCACTTTTATTTTTTTTTTATTTTTTTAATCTAAAAGCCTGGTGCTTTCTTCAAACAACACAAGTTTTATAATTGATTTCAGTTCATAAAAAACTAAGTAATTGAACTCAAAATAATTGTGTGTTTATTCAGGCAAGGTCACTTAATAGTTCCTGAGCTTTATTACGATTAAAAGTGTGGTTGCATTATGGGTTATTCAATTTGTAGACTCTATTAATGAACTAATATGTTTTGAATGACTAGGTACGTTGGTAATAATTAGTATAATTTAGAATGCTTTATTGCCAAATTATGCACAACTAAAGAGATGTAGTTTACATTTGTTGATCTTCTGTATATACCTCATATTTGTGCTCCTCAGCCTTTTATTTTGACATAGTAAAATTACATATATAATGACATGCTGCATGTTTTTCATATAAGATTTAAAAATTATGTCTGTTACATATTGAAATTTCTACAGGCTTTTGAAGACATACATCTGTAGCACTAGCACATATTTGTGTTAAATAAAAACACAATACACATTCAAATAAAAGTTTCTATAAAACTAGGAAAGACATATATCACTAAGCAGGCAAGTATAAACTATATGTATATGGTTCTTTGATAACCTAGTAAAAATATGTATGTATATACAAAATAGAAATATTATCATTAACATACAGATTTATAATACCTAACACTATGTTGAGCATTTTAAAAACATATTTATGAAGTTGTAAACTTCTTGTTCAGCATCTTAGAGTTATCTCTGTTTGTTCTTTTTATTTAACTGCAGATACAAAATTTGTTATTATACATCTTGTTCCCCATAACATTAAAATAGAAAAATTGGGATAAATGTATATCCTTGAACTGAATCAATCTCTTTTTCTTTAAACTAGAAATTCCTTTGATGTTTTTATTACCTGTAAGTATAATGCTGTAAAAGAGAGATTTCTTGCAGGTTATCCCTTTTTAGCACAAAATGAACTCCTAAAGAAGATAAATTATTTCAGCACATTCATTCTATACTTCTTTAATTATTTATATTATGCTAGGGTTTCTATAGATCTAATGTTGTAAAAGAGAGACTTCTTCAGTGCAGGTTATACCTTTACAGCACAAATGAACTCTTAAAGAAGATAAATTATTTCAGCTTATTCATTCTATACTTCTTTAATTATTTATATTAGGAAATGATTTCTATATTTCCACTATATTGAATTTAATGTCACTAGATGACAATGTTGTACATAAAAATGTTAAAAAAATCAAGTTTGTTTTTCATAGTTTTTCTTGCATCTGTATTTACAAGCAAGAAACTCTGAGGATCTTTCTTTCATGTATGGACATGATAATACTCCAAGTAATTTAACAAATATCTAAACAATAATATGTACTCACTTTTTTTCAATGTTACTTAAAAATATTACTTAGAAAAATACTAAAATGTGAGGCAATATTTCTGCAACTATTAGGCATGACATAAGGTTTGCTAGATCATGTAATCTGGTTACAGCAGGTACTTAAGAATAGAATGTAAGAACTGAAGTCTGGTTTCCACGCACTATGAGGTAAGGAGGCATCCCCTTGGTGAGCAGTTCCAGCCAAGCCATGTATAGTGGTGCTGAGACCATATCCTTTCTTGGAATAGGAAGAGCCCTAAACATAATGTTACAATTAAATGTACTTACGAAGCTGTTGACAATGGAGTGGTATATATATATATATATAAACAATGTAATACAGTTTTTTTCACACTAATCCATTCACTTACATAAAATTTGGACATATATTTCGGGAGCGATCCCTCCCATCTTCAGCCTGTTTACAAACTGTTGTTAAACGTGGCATATGTCCAAATTTTATGTAAGTGAATGGAGTTAATGTGAAAAAAACTGTATTACATTGTTTATATAATGTTACAAATTTATTTATTCTATACAAGCATGCAAAATGTCATTCCTGCTATATATTCCAGTGGAAAAGTAAGCTAATTTTTTCATACCTCATTTATAGAGAATATATCTCTTTTACTTTAAGGCAATTAAGTTTAATAATGAGGATTTTGTCTTTAGGATTTTTTGATTTGGCTTTACTCCCTGGCCAAATTGTCAGCTTATTCATATTAATAACTAGGGCTCCTCAAGTCCTTAGATAAATAAATATTTATTTAAACAATGTAATATAGTTTTTTTTCACACTAACTCCATTCACTTACATAAAAATCTGGACATATATTTCGGGAGTGATCCCTACCATCTTCAGCCTGTAGATAAACTGTTGTTATACGTGGCGGTTGGGTCTCTTGATGTTCTTGTGGCAGCATCTGTTGGTTCTATTAGGAATTTGCTGAGTTCGTCCATTGGAGGGAAATCGAAATTCATCAAATTATCCTTATTTTTTGTAATGAAAATGTTTTCCCAAGTGGAAAGTTCTATTGCGTTATGAAGTTGTTTAAGTAGTTTTATCTCTGATTTAATTTCATGATTTTTCTCAATTAAATGTACTTACTTCATGATTTTTATTCCAAAAGTGCGCTGCTATTGCTGATTTATCAATTTGTTTTAAGCAAATATTTCTGAAGTGTTCTTTTTTCCGGATTCCCAAATTCCTCTTCATTTTTCCAATGTATTTTTTATTGCACTCTGCACATTTTATTTCGTAAATACCTGACTTTTGTTCTGTTCCTATTGGCATGTAGTCCTTTACTCTGCAACCTAATAAGTTCTTTATATTAAAATTGTTCTTTGGGGCTAACATAATTGCAGGTTCTTTGAATATCTTTTTGAATTTATTGTAGTAAATTGGGTGGTATGTGAAACTTTTGAATTAGTACCTTTCTTTTGCACTTTTAAGTGTGGAAACATCTCTTATTGTTTTTTGTTTTTTGGTTTTATTGATGATTTTTATTACTGTGTCTTTGTTGTATCCATTAGTTTCTGCTATCTTTATGATTTGTTGGTATTCCAATTTGTACTCTGTTTCTGTGAGTGGAATGTTAACTAATCTGTGTGCTAAACTATAAAACACTGCATATTTATGTGGAATGGGGTTAAAACTGTCATTTTTTATGTAATTTTCTGTGTGAGTATCCTTTCTATGAATTCCTAATGTAAGATAGTTTTCATTTCTTATGATTTTTACACCTAGGAAGGGGAGATATCCACTTCATTCTTCCTCTATGGTGAAATTTATAATTTGTGCTGAAAATTCAGAAGTTTTAGTGCATCTGTTATATGTTTTTTCGGAATTATTGCAAATATGGCATCCACATACCTATACCATGTTTTGAAGATTAGAGGGAAGGCTTTGGTGATATGCATTTCAAACGAACTCATAAAAAATCTGCTAGAAATGGAGATAATGGGTTTCGCATAGCTAGTCCCGAGACTTGTTGGTAATTTACAAACATTTGCATCGAACAAAATTACTTCATTTTCAATAAAAAATATTACCAACAAGTCTGTATTACATTGTTTATATATATACCACTCCATTGTCAACAGCTTTGTAAGTACATTTAATTGAAATATTTATTTATTTAGTCAATGGTTAGATGAGGGTGTGGACAATGATCTATGAAACATGTACTAAATTTAATGTGGACCCAATAAGAGTGTGTAGTTTGATTCAATCATACAATGACCTTAATTATACAATTAGTTTCACTTTACAAGTTCCAATTAGTATTTCAAATAAATTAATATTTATAAGTGCTGCAAAAGGAACTCATAAGCAATTTTAACTTTGTATATGATGAACTCAACCTATATTTTAAATGTTATATCACATTAAAATACACCTTTCTTTAAAAATAAGTATATTTAAACATATATTTTTGGATAATTACATAAATGAATAAAATTAATTTTCATTACACAATCTTTGACAAAAACTCAATTTAGGACCTATAAGCACAGGAGCCTAATAATATATAAAATTTTGCATGAAATTTTGGCTCTATTCATTTCACTTCTTTATTTATCCAAAATATACATAAGATAGCTTCATCAATACAAAGTATTAAAATTCAAAATAAGTTTGGCAAAACATTTATCAGAAAGTAATTTTTAAAATCAAAAAATATACAGGTTTGATTTAAGGATATGCAATGTAGCCTGAACAAACATTAAACTACTCATTTTGCTTATACACAGAAATTTCACATTTTTAGAATCTCTGCTGTCTTGTATTCTTCAATTCAATAAAAGCGTTGTTTTTATTGTAATTTAACATTTTTTAAGTTTTAAGGTATCACCTATTATGTTTTTTTCTCATTTGGCAGTAGATTGTAAAATATCGCTCCATTGTTTTAATTGTCTATTTTATTATGACCCTTTTTAGAGGGGTTTGGAAATAGTTATGGGGGAAAGTAAAAAATTATCTGTGCTTTTGTCATAAAACATTTTTAGGTCTGTCACACTGCTTTCTGTGCATGCATGCTTACAGTTGGAACTATTGTCATCATATGATCAAAGTATGACCTTGATCATTTTCCTTGCTGCTGTGACAGTGTAAACATGGCAGTACTGCTAGCAGTGTGCACCATGGAGGAACAAAAAGCAGTGACCCAATTTCTGTGATTAGAAGGTGTGCCAAGGGCTGAAATATATTGAAGGTTTGCAATACAATACAGGGTGATGCTCTACCATGTAGGAGTATGTAAGAGTGAATCAAGAAGTTAAAAATTATCAGACAAGTGTGCCTTTCAACCTCCAGCACTGACAAGTAGATTCAGCAAGCTTAAGAGATGGTATTGGTAAACTAACGAGCTGCCATCGATGAGGTAGCATGTTTCCTGCAAAATAAGTCATGGTTCTGTTTATCAAATCATCAGCTTCCATTTTGTCAGGTGTAAAAGTTCCTAAATATGGATTTCTTCAGAAGGAAAGTAAAGCCATGGGTCCCATATTGTAAATTTGCAACATATAAAATAACCTCAAGCCTGAAATAAGAGGCCTCTGAGCAAAATTTATCAGCCTTTTTGCAATCTGAATATAGTGGGATGCTGATGATCTGAGATGTTAAAGAGCATAACATGACTCCCTGTTTATAAAACATTAAAATACTTCATTAATATATAATAAGAATGGAAATGGTCCTAACTTCATTATTGTGGTACATCCTGTTTTACTGTATGGAAGAGGATTTGACATTATACTTGATTTTAGATGTGATTCAATCCATTGAAAAGATAGACTTCTTATGCCACAAGTTTATTCAATAAAGTTTTTATATTAACAATGTCAATGCTTTTGTAAGATCACGGAATACTGCAACAACAATTTCTTTTGCAAGCATAAAGTCAAAATACCACCCAATTAACATCTGTGGAGGCATATTAAAATAACCACAAAATTGGAGTTGAATTTGCAATTTGCATATTGGTTCGTTGCGTTCTTTACAAAGTCAAAAGACATAGTCCCTGACCATAATTTGCAATTTGGACTCAGAGGCTCAGCAATTACTTTCTTGCAGAGCTTTATTAGTCCTACTATTTAGTTCATAATTGCTTTTATATATGGTACAGCTGTGGATATAGTTGGTTTTTGCTGTTTTTGTGCAGTGTATTTCTTCGACTTAAGTGCTTTCTTGATATCTACTGAAGAACAGTCATTGGCTTTAGTGTGGTCTGGAGATGGCACAACTTGAGATTCAGTGTGCTGGTTTGCAGATACATTTGACCCAACGCATTACTGTACTAATCATTGCTCTTTTAGCTTCCGAGATATAGCATAGAGGTATTGACCTGAATGAGTCTGTTTTGATGCATGAAGATTCTTAAACCATGTTTTAATTTTCCTTGTACCAGAATATCTAGAAACTGAACAGAGTCATTCTATTCTATTACCACAGTGAATTACATGCTCATGTTTGTATGCATGTCAATTATGTTAAAATCTCCTCTATTTTGTCCTTACTATGAGGAATTTAGTTTACTGTCTATGCACAACCAGAGAGAAAAAGTACATTTTTGGCATTTCAAAACTTGAAGCAAATCATGAATCTTCCTATGGGGAAGGGGGAACAATGGAAAATTAGAGACAGGCAGTCTAAAAATACCTAAATTATTTACAGATTTGGTTTGAAAACATATGTGTGTCAATTAATAGCAGAATATCTCATACATTTAAGCTGCTTAATTTTATTTACTTACTGGGCATTAAAATGCTAACTAATCTCTTATATCTTAATGATCAAATGGTTTAAGAGTAAGGAAGAGGCTGGATAAATGCTCATTATGTAGTCGGCAAGATAATAATTGGAATATATTACTGGACTGTGAGGAAACCAAGTTTTTAGGGAGAAGTTGGAAACAGGAAAATGACCTAATTTACCAAAGGAAATTGTGGGGAAAAATATGTTGAATGTTAAAGCAAGAAAAGGGATAGTGGAAATCAGTATGTAGTTAAGTAAAATGAGAGATAAATGGCTCAGAAAAATTAGAAAGCAAGATAGTGAAGAATGAATACAGTAGTAGGGGGTAGATTGGAAATAGCAAAAAGGGACCTATAACTCGGTAACTGAATGTTTGACTTTATCAGATCTAGGAAATGCAGCAGTGAGGCTAGTTAAGTCTAGTGAGATATAGGGAGTACAAATTGTTAAATAAATTGTTAATTAGTCAATAAACCATAAATATTAAAATAATTGTTATACTCCTTGTAACGAAATTTTGAAATAAATATTCTATTCTATAACTTAATGCTAATGGACTGGTGACTAAAGAAAGCTCATTTGAAGCTACCCATTATTTATGCTTGTGCTCAGAAGCAAGCCCTAAATCAATCAACAAGACATGATTCAGTAGGATTTGAGCCTATGCTCTCTTGCTTTTGCAATCAATTGTGCACAGTAAACTTTTTATTTTTTCCTACCATTGAAACCTCTGGTATAGATCTAATGTGTGATAATGGTTTATTATTAATTTATTCAAGCTACTGCCAAGAGAACTAATAACTATAAAAATATTCTCAAAAATCAGGAGCCATACTTACATTACAATGAATGTAGACTCTCTGGAATGTTGTAGTAGAAGTTCACGTATCCGCATATGGCGATTATTCTTATCCCTCAAGGCCAATAATTCAGCATCTGTTATGTATGTTTGCTTTGAAACTGCAACAAAAAATCAAATAGATATCATTTTTCCTGACTCTGGAAAATATTAACAACTTCGGTGTATGCAGCAGCCATAAGGATTAAGTGTTGTACACTTACTGTTAGATGTATCAACATTATCACCATCTCGAATCCTAAAGTTCTCTATGAGAAGCTCAAACTCTCGTTGTGTGGATTCCATTGCCTTCTTGGTGATGTCAGGAATCACAACTACATCACTGTAGTCAATTCGAAATTTGGACAGTAGAGCTGCAAGGCTGAAGTGAACAAATAAACATTGCAAAAAGACAAATGTTAGCCATCTTGTGAAAAAAAGTTTATGTAATATTGGTCAAAAGATTAAAAGAGATAGAGAGCTATTAAGGCTTATTGCTAGGGGTGCTCATAAGTAATAAAATGCTCTTTTCTCTTTCAGTATTTTTATTATTTCAGTCTCAAATACATTAGACTGTTTTCCAATTCTCAATATAGAGTGCTATTTTTTAATAAAATCTCTTGCAATGCTATGGCTTTGTGCTACCTAGATCTCAGAACCTATTTCAAAGTACCACTTTACAACCCAGATATTCAGTCATATTGAATCTACAGCTAGACTTTGTCAAATTTTCTTTTGCAGGATTGCATCTTTTAAAAGACAGAAGAGATGGAAATCAGAAGATCAAAGATCCAGGCTGCAGAACAGTGATCTCTTCTCAAATGTGACATCATTAGAAAGAAGGCTGGTCTTACTTTTAATATACTGAAACCGCTTCAACTTCTGAAGAATTTTTTTGACATATATTTCAGAATTAACTATTTCACTGCAAGATAATATATCAATCAAAATAATTCCTTTGGAAACCCAGGAAACTGTGATTATGACTTTACTGATTGAGGGGTATATTTTGAACTATTTTTTTCTGAGAAGTTTTGTGATAGATTGTCTTTTGATCTCAGATTCAAAGAGATGAATCCATGTTACAACTTCCATTCATCACTTTCGATCTTATAATGAGCAAGGAACTCTGACTGTTCTGTATTCTTTGTAATCAGCAGTTAGGCTTTGAAGAATTATTTAGCATAAATGTTTGAATATTCTAACTGGTAGATATTTGTGCTGATATTGCAGGTAGAGATGTCAAGTTGCACACTGGCTTGTTTGGTTATTATTTTCCCCATTATCCTGAATAAGAATGTCAGCATATTCCATCTTTGCAGATGCAGCTGCCCTGTTGAGGCTACATAGGGTTTCAATGATCAGTAAAACAGATCCAACCTTCTTCAAATGACGACAGGCATCACCCAATACTTTTTTCCCTGCCATCTCTCTATACACTTTTTTTTAAATACCTCAGAATGTTGGTGATGGTCTCATTTTCTACCAAAAGAAATTCAATCAGGTACTACTGTTGGTTTATGATTCACATTACTTTACAGATTTCACTGTGAAAACTGTTCCCCTGCCACCTAGTGGAAGAATGTGAAAAACTATATGAGGTAGTACATAAAGTTTCAGAGATACAACATGTAAAATATTGTATTTTTTTACAATATTTTGGCGACCAAAAAAAAAAAGTGTTGCATTACTTATTGAATTTCTATGGTATATTCGGGAAATTTTACATAGACAAAATCAACTACAACTCCAAGATTAATTCAAATTATCATAGTTAAAAGCTCTAGAATATTAGGTTACTTATATTTGAACAGCCTTGCAATTACCCTAGTTTAAACAGCATTTTCTACTATAAGACAAAATTCAAAGTGAAATCTGGACACTTAAATATAAACAATTCAGGGAGATGTATCAAGAATTCTTTCAACATAAATACTTTTCAACCTGGAGAAGTTCCTAAATTTTTATTAAATGTTTGTGCTCAGTGAGCTTTTTGTTGTTTGATTTTAAATATTATATCTACATTTGCTATCTTGTCCTGCTATTTTTAATGTTCATAATTATGATATAATTATTTTAAATATTTTCTATCATCTAGATATTCCTGCTTTGCTATTTTCTAATATCCATGAATGTTGTAGAATTACTCTAAAATGTATAATTCTAATACAATTTTTCTTCAATTAATTTATTTTTAATAGATGTAATTTTCATATTTTTGTTTCATAATCCATGTAATATTTGTCCAATACTGTTCAGTTTACATAATTTTTCGAGATAAGAATAAATACAATGTAATATATAAAAATGACTAAAGATATGCACTCCAATAATAGGAAAATGTAACACCAAGTCACATGAAATGCACTGCAATAGCAAAAGTATCAAGAAGCAATGCTAATTGCACTAGATGTCATAAAAAATTTTTAAACGTTTATTCAGTTCTGCACAGAATGACATTCACCTGGAAAGAACGTAATGTAAGATAGCCCCCACGTCCTTGGGATCCTTGATCCAGTTCTTCCTCTCAAAACATTGTTTATAACATCATGCTGCTGAACAAAACACTTTCCAATTGACTGGTTATCAAAAGGCATTACACTGGAGAGAGTATGAAGTAACTGCTTTTTCTTAAGAACATCCTCTACTCTTCATAAGGTGCCAATCTGGTTATTTTGGAAATTTTGACTTCTTAGTCCCTAGACCTCTAATCTATTGGTTATCTAATTATTGTTTTTCTTATCTAATGTGACCTTTCAATCTTATAGATACATTTAAAATAGTATTTTATTGCTGTTTTTCTAAACAGATAAGTATTATAAAAACCATTATCATTTAAATCATAGATTATGCAAAACATTTTCAATTGCATTTATTTTTCTGGATTATGTGCTGTTCTTCAACATCAGAAGTTGTTCTTTTCTTTGAAAGAACAATCCAATATATATTTTGCCTCCAGAACAATGAAATATATATTTCTTTATTCTGTACTAATACAATCTAGTGATTTACCACCTAAAATTGCCTGAATATATAGAAGACGCTTTTTCATCAGCTCTGTTGATAAATGGAATAACCAATCATACTTTCCACCCTATCTCCCAATGGTCATTTGCTTGCAGGACACACACAAAAAAACAAACAAACAAAAAACAAAAACAAATGTATTTTTATTTCATTAATGAGCAAAATAATCTCTTTTATATAGAAAAGTATTTTTGGTACTTTTTAACCTTCAAGATTACTGAAAACCCACATATTTTTATTTGGGTAGCTTTATAGTTACTAAAACAGCTATGGAAAATAAATAGGTACTATTTTGGCCATTATTTTGAAAACAGACATCCTACAATAAATAGTTGTCAGTCTTCAGTTATATAGCCTTCAGTTCTGCACATTCAAAATGAAGAGTACTTAGCTGATAAGTGATACAATGAGATAGTTTGCATTAAGGTTTTTTCTTATTTTAATTATATGCCTTTAGCCATTTTAAAGTGAACATGTTATACATTTTTCTTCACTAAAATGCTATATTTCTTGATATTTCACAATATTACAACAAGAAAAAAAAATATAAAAAATCAGCATATAACATACCAAGCATTTTTGTGGTCATCCATTATTAATTTCTCAAGTTTAATAGGGGATCTGAGTTTTACCAAAATAAGAGTCATTATTATATTTGCTATTCTAAAAGAGTGCATAGCCTGCTTTATTGATTTAAAGTGCAATAGAACTGGAATCCTAAAATAAACATAATATATAAAAGGTATTATGAGTTTTTATCTACAGATCAAGAAGATTATCCGGTGCATCTTACTAAGAAAATAGAGAATTAGATTTGGTCTGGAAGATTTAGATCATGTTAAATGCTAAATAAAGAGATAATCTGGAAAGAGATAAACTCAAATAACCGGTAAATCTCTCAATAATATAATTTAGATACTTACTTCCTCTGATCAAGATCAAGGTCATCTCTCTTGCTTGCCAATGAAAACACACGCAGCTGGCATCCAGAAAACTGAGATCTAGTACTCAATATGTATGGAACAAGGAGAGTCAAGCCTGAAAACAATAAATGTTCAAAAAATTTTTGCAGTGTTTTCAGTACATACAAACTTAAATTTCTTTCAGACTTCCATGGCTGGTGTCATATTTTCTTGGTAAAGTCATGTCAGCATATCCAAAGATGTAGCATAATGCATAAAACATAAACCTCAATAACATAGAAGCTTATCAAACATTTAAACATTATTTTTAGAGTAATCAAAGAAGCAAGTAGCTTGTTTAGCATTAATAACGTGCATACAATTTAAATTCCTTAATTCTAATAAATTTTAACTTAAATTGGGCTTACTAATAATGGTAAATGGAAGTTATGTGAAACCATGATTAGCAACACATTCTCTGGAAAATTGGTGTCAAACTTAAAAATGCATTATAAATTAATGCAAAAAAAAAAAGTAAAGAACTATCTAAGTATTTTATACACAGAATAGCCCATATAAAGTGTTACAAGTCAAATCTTTTATAAAATCCCCCCCCCCCTTTTAATAGTTCAAATGGAGGGTTCTTGATGATAGCTTCTTGGGCTTCAGCAGGTATCATCATAGGGGCTATGGTGTGTAATTTTGGAATCTCAAATGGAATGATGATATAATTTTTACAACAGGCATTCAGAAATGATTTCCAATAGTTGTTTCTGCACCTTATTAATAGTCAATGCACATGGGGTCTCTCAATATACTCCCTATCATCAATTCACCATTGCCATCTTCCTGGTAACTTCAGTATGGCATTGCAAAACCATTGTTCGGGAGTACTGCGCCACCACTTGTGAACAGCTGCCTGAATTTCCCAACTCTTGCCAACTTTTTTACCTAGTAGCAAGTCCTTCATGTTATTGAAAAAGGCATAATCAGATGGAGTGAGATCCAGTGAATATGATGAATGCAAGACAACAATGAACCTCTGTCAACTTTGTGCTCGTAGTGTTGCTGGTTTGGGGCCATACATTGTCATGTTGGAGGAACACTCCTGTCAACGCTTCCCTTTTTGCCTTTGCTGAATCCTGCATCTAAGTGTAGAATCTCAAAATAAACCTCGTTGTTGATAATTACTCCTTTAGGCAGCCATCCATTAGCAGTGTTCTTGAAGTGTCCAAAAAGACAGTGATAATCTGCCTGCCTGCAGATTGAGCAGCATAAAATTTCTTGGGCTAGGTTGTTTTCATTATATGGATAAAACGTTTTCCTCTGGTGCGTAGTTGTGATGCTGACTCGTCGCAGATCACGAGCTTCTACAAATGATCCAAATCTTCAATATACATTTTCAATAGCCAATGACAAGACTTCAACCTTTTCATTCTTCTCTTATCTTCCCTACAGTTACCCAATTTTTTCAAAAACTCCTTACTGCCATTTCCAAAAAAATGTAATATCATATCAAAATTGCTATCAGTAAGTTACCCATTTTCTCATCCATATTTCTCCTCTACATGTTTTTGTTTATGGGCATTCAATTATACACTGTAAACCATTATCTATTTTCTACATAATAGACATTTTCTTTTTCATTTTTAATCCAGTGCTAAGTTAGCAGTGAAGGAGAGAGGTTGTGTTTTTTGGGAGCTGCAGAAAGAAGTTGAAAACTAATATAAGTGACAATGGGAATCAACATAAAGAGTTATAGAGCAAGAATAGGTCAGATATATGGTATGAAGTGGAATTTATTAAAAAAAAAAGTGCAGCATAGAGAGATGGGGAATATTTTTGCTGTTGTGTATGTAGTTGGTGTGTTACTAATCATTGGAGGAGTAGAGATAAACCCTGGGCCTAATGGTAATTACGGAGCAGGTGAAGAAATCTGAAACATATTGCAAGGTATGGAAGAAAGGTTGGGGAATAAAATAACTGATGTGGGGAGAGAAATTAAAAATGAAATCAAAATTGAAATACAAAACTGAAAACTGAAATCCAAGTCATCAAAAGAAGAGTAGAAACCTTATAAAAAAGATATCGGAAATTTAATTTGGTAATATCAAGTGAAGAGGAGTGTAGCCCATTCAGGAAGTGAAAGAGATTTTGGAGGGGAGATTGGAGATGGTTCTGAATGGTTGGGAAATTGCTGAAACTTTTTGAGTTGGGAAGAATGGAGGAAGAAGGATGATTGTGGTTAGATTTTTAATCATGCAAATTATCTATGAGGTGTTGAAAAGGTCTAAGAAATTAAAAGGGATGAAATTGTTTATTAATAGAACTTATCGGTAGACCAGAAAATCTTAAGAAAGAATTGGTGCAATGGATGAAGAAGGCAAGATAGAAGGGTAAACGGGCATACATATGTAACCTATGGCTTTGGATCGACTATCGTCCTGTTGAGGAGTTCAAAAAGGATCTATGAGAGATCAGCCGAAGGAATAAAGAGGAAATGAGCAGCAAATTGCAACAAAAACAAAGGAAAATGGAAAGACAGGAAGTCCAAGGGTTGAAACAGAGCCAGATCAACATGTCAGCAGATTGAATGGGAGTTCACATGCGGATGAAGAGGGGAGGAAGATATCTTCATAGATGAGAATATCACCAGATAAGAGGGAGTCAGCTTCTGCCACTCAGCTGGCGGGGGAAAGTAGATCAGGAGCACAAGTGTGAAGTATGATGGTACCAGCTGACTCAAGGTCAAGTTCATCTAGCATCATATCCACTCCGAGAGCGAGTTTATTGCAAAGTGGAGACGTAGTGGTGCTTGTGTGTCTGTGCTGGTGGAGAGGAATATCTGGAGGTACTGCCAGTCAGTGTCAGTCAACATCCCAATAGCAGGAGTACGCTCAGGAGCAAGAGCAAGTTGGATTCATTTAGGTTCAGGCTCTGGTTCACAATAGAGTGAGGAGGAAAGAGAGAAGGTTGTGAAACTTGGTTTTTGGAACTGTGAAGGAATGTGTAGAGGGATGAATGCGGGTTGTTTCAAGGAAATTTTGAATAAGGTCCATGTGTTAGAGCTAGTTGAAACCTAGCTAGAGAGCAATGAGTGCATTAAGGTTCAGGGTATGATTTCATTGACAATTATAGTTTAAGAAAGAATATTAAAGGTTGAGTTTCTGGAGGTTTAGATTAGGTTTAAACAAAACAAAAAGAAGCATTGGAATCAGGCTGAAGGAACACTGGAGAAACATAAGGTACAATCAGGTAGAGAAATCAGCAGTTGCACATCATTTTTGGAGAGATAAACATGATATAGAAATGGGAGTGAAATTATTGAAATTCGTAAATCGACCCATTGAGCTGGGAATATGGGAAAAAATTTATATAAAAAAATATGAGGATAAGGTTATGAACTTTGAGATTCCAACAGAAGATAAATTAATCCAAAAGTTCATAAAATGTCCATGAGAGCTACATCAAATCCTCCAGCCAACCAACAACGAAGCCGACAGTCGACTCGCAACTGAGGATGCAGGCAAAAGCCTGCGAAAGTAGTTTTGCATAATTCAACAGTAAGTGGGGCATAAGATTATTAAAATCGACTCACTAGGTAATTAAGAACATAATAGTCGCTTCACTGTATTGGTTCCGACACGAAATTAAATGTTATATTTACCTAAGTTTAGGTTATATTGCCACTCCATTGTCAACTGCTTCGTAAGTACAATATATTATAAATTAGTACATAAGTACTAATTAGTACATTAGTACATAAGTTAATAACTAAACAAAGAGACATGGATAATAGTAACTATACCCATGGTGCTGAAACTTTGTGCTTTACAGCTAGCTTTTCAATGGCAATCATACAGATTAACAAATGAGGAATGCACCTGTTGCACCTTCTGAACCAATTACAAAATGGTATTATCCAGTCAGTAATGCTCCAGTCAGCTGCTGTTGCAGGTTTTTCTTGTATTTGCAGCTGATTTCTAGTGTTTGAATAAAATTATTATGATTAATTGAAATGGTTAATTTGTAGTAGTTAGACAGTGTCTCAAAGAGGCCATTTTCAGAGTGATACCTAATCCTTTGCACCAAGGTGTTACATAGATTGAAAATGCTGTTAGAGATGACACATATCGAAACGGTTCAAAGTTGTTTTTTCATCTTAAAATCATAACTATGTAAATAGTTTCCTTTAACAATTGAACTACGATGCTTTAAATATACACTTCTATGAAATTTCAAAAAATAAAAGATGGGAGTGCCTCAATGAACAATGATATTTAATTCTTTAGTGTCCATGGAAGAATGCATTTGCATCCTTACAAAATCAGAATTTTTCCTTCACCAATTTTCCCTTTATATAATCTTCAAGAAGAGATGGATCAGTGTCATCTTGGGCCAAGCTTTTTCTTTTAAATCTATGTGCATGAAAAATGTTGGAGAGCAAGAGAATTACCAAATACCAAGCATTAGTTAATGACAACTTACCTCCATCATCATAGAGCCACCAGACATCAATCAGTCCTTTGCGTTGTTTATTCCGAAACAGCATGATGTTGTTGATGACAGTTTTTGAGAGCTTCTCGCCACCAGACCCTAGATACAACTCACTGCTAGATTTGAGTTTCTTTGCACGACGGCTCTTCTTGCCACCTGATTCAAGCAGTGCATCATTGGCTGCTGGATCAGTGATAACATCTTTCTCCTTTGGACTTGCAGGTGGACTTTCATTATCGCTGCTCATTGTTATATCCTGCACCACTGTAAACAAAGAGTTAAGATAAACTTTTATTTTTATTGAACAGAGAATATAGGTTGATATCATTCCTCATATGCCCCTCCAAGAGAATCAGTTGTCGCTATTCATTCACACAGGACTGCTATTAAACACTGGAGCATTCTGAATAAATGTGTAAAAGTTGCCAGAATATATTTTAGATATATTGACAGCAATGTTTTAGTTTTACCCAAGTGCTAGTTATGCTAAGGTTGAAGATTACCCATTAGGTTTGTATGAATATGGTAGTTGAAAAGTCAAACAAAAACTATATCATTCATGAAAATTTAGTAAAAATATTAATAATGCATTTCATTTAGTAATTTTCTGAGTTGATATCTGGGTGAAAAAAGCCTGGAATCCTTTTTACAGCAATGTCTTAAATGAACCAGCATAATGTTTTATATATGCCAAAAACTTTATATCTATGAAACCAAACCAAGTTAAACATTTTTCTTAAGTTACACATTTGCAGAACAATGAACTTTACAAGCATCACTGTCAATATACCTGAGCTTATAAGCAATTCTGGCTCCTGATCAAAGCTACTTCTTTCAAAGTCTACTTTGCAGAGATTCTCTTATTACCAGTGAAATACCTAGCAAAGTTGGTAGATGTTTACAGTAAGTATAACTTTCTTTTTCTGGAAGATGTTAAATGGTTTAAGCATGTACTGCCTAGTGAAAAGTCTGCTCAAAATTAATTTTTTATCAACTATCTGACCATGTTGGTTACTGGAATTTAACTGTCATAAACATCAGTAGTGTTTAAATTCAGTTTTAATTGGGCTAGAAACAGTGCTGTGAATAATACCAAGTGATTTGATTAAGAGATCATATACAGTAGGTTTTGTTTTGGCAAATTACTTGATTTAAATGAAAAATAAAGATATATGTGCCAATTAAAAGAACAACTTTGTGAAATAGTAAAAGACACTTCTTTCAAGAGCATTACTCCAAATCTATTTTATAACAAGTATTTTTTTTTTTCCCATTAATTCAAATAGAATTATAATAGGATATGAAACATATGTCTAAATCAAGCAAATAAAGTTGAAAAGAAGAAACAGTGATTCTTTTTAATGTGTTTAATGTTCACTGACTCTCCTGAATAGATTAGTGATACATGATATGAAATTATACATTGGGAAAATAGAGCTTTAGTGAGCTCTAGAATCTTTCCTACAAGCTTAGGAATGACATCTCTTTAAGGATTGTATCTTAATATTTTCTTTGTCTTTATAGAGTTTCACACTCTAGTAAGATGTGTTTTGCAGCCATATGACTGCCACCTTGGTCCTGGTGGTGTAGTGGTAACCATACTTGCCTTCTAAACCCAAGATCGCAGGCTCAAACCCAGCCAGGATCGATGGATTTTTTCGGGCATAAAAATCCTAAGTATGGCTTTCTTCGGAAGGGAAGTAAAGCCGTGGGTCCCATGTCATACATTTACAGTACAAAAAAGAACCTCAAGCCTGATAGAAGAGACCTCTAAGCAAAATTTGTCAGCCGTTTCACATCCTGAATTGAATGGGATGCTGATGACCTGAGATGTTAAAGAGCGTGCATAAATAAACTAAATCAAAATCATCAGACTGCCATGGGTGGCTGAGGTTGTAAAGATGCAAACTCATGAGCAGGATGTCTGGGGTTAAATACTTACCAGAACTGTCCTCTCTGACTGAGGTTTTTCTCAGGTTTTCCTAGGTCCTCATAAATGGCAAAGCCTGGGGAGGTACCTAAAACTTAGGCATGGAATGCTCCCTTCCTTTTAAATACAAAAAAAAAAAAAAAAAAAAAAATCCTTTCCTAGTTTATCTTTTGTTTCATTTCATTATCATCATGTCCAGTGCCTGTGATGCCTCAGTATTTAAAAAAAAGTCTCATCAGCTGTTTAGTGGGATTTCCGTGATGGAGTCCCAATGTTCATAGGTGTTTCTGGTATGTTCAATAAGCATTCCAATAGTTTTCTTTGTTTGCTTTCTATCCCTATTAAGTTAACCAGGGTGCTATCAAATGTTTTAATAAGAATTTTACCTAGTCCTTGACCAGGAAAGCTTATCCATCTTATCTGATGTTCTTTCTTAGTCCATTGATATACACATTCTAGCAGCTTTCATGTTAATGCCGCAGAAATGAAGTCAATCTCAGTTCCTTCATTTGCCAGTTTATCTAGAGCTTCATTACCTTCTATGCCATGATATCCAGGCACTCAATAAAGTCTAATTAACTCTTTGTGTAAAGATTAATGAGAGCACTTGGAGACATTCCTACTCTGAGTTGATTTGATGAAATTTAAGTGCATTGAGTGCAGCTTGACTGTCTGTGAAAATGAGTATACATTAGCATAATAACTTTCTTCCCACAGAAGTTAAGAGTATAGAAATACAGCTACTTCTGCTTGAAAAAGAATATCCTGATACTTCTATGATTATAAAAACAAGCACAATTAAAAAAAAAAAAAAATCCCATTTTATAACCAATCTTTGCAAACATATTTATGCATCTATAAATACAATGGTGATAGTAACATGATGTATGATGTAATAAAGAGAATTGGAAACTCAACAAAAAAGTTTAATGACAGCAAAGAAAAAAATCAGGAAGCAAAATTATACACATGATAGAAACTTGATAAAGAAACAAATTATTATTATTATTATTATTATTATTATTATTATTATTATTATTATTATTATTATTATTATTATTATTATTTTACTATTATTATTATTACTATTATTACTATTATTATTATTATTATTATTATTATTATTATTATTATTATTATTATTATTATTATTATATCTAGAATTAGAGCAAATGCAGTACATAGATATAAAACTTATAAACAATGTAAAATAAAAATTATGCATCTTGGTTTGTTCAGATAGATTTATTTAATAGTCAGAATAAAGTATATGCAAATATTTTGCATAAACTGAACACTTATTAAAACTAATATTTGCTTTCAGTGCATTGTTCCATGTAGTTTTCCAAGAAAATTGAATAGTATAAATCTTAAAGAAAGAAGAAGCTAAAGAGCCAATCTACTGACTCCTTGGAAAACAATGTTTGAAATCATAGCACCCGTACTAGCATCTGGAGATTCATTAAGCATTTGCTAAACAAAATAGAGCAAACAAGGAATCTCTTATACAGAAGATAACACCATTCATGATATTGATATTAATAAAAAAAAAAAGAACTTTTCAGAAAATGAAAATTCAAAGTGAAGAAACATCTCCATATGCCCTAAATAGTCAATTCATAATATTTACTTGTGAAATTCCAATTTTCTCCTGTCGCTCATTTCATTAACTTCATCATCTTCATTATCTAGCATGTACATTGTGTTTAATGTTCATTTTTACTGCTGAAGCATCACAAGTGGTGGACAATGGTGATATATGAGATGAAATGATAAATTAGGAAATAATTTTTTTTAATTAGAGAAAGGAAGTGTTCCAGTTTTGAGTATTTCCCCAGCATTTGCCATTTAAGGAGACAATAAACAAAAAGTTCCCCCAGATTATGAACCTCAATGTTGACAAATCAATCATATATTTACATTAAATAGTGTTATTTTAGATCAAGTTAAAAATTTTATAAAATAGCATTTAATGTAGCCCTCTTACATGTAGAAGGAAAAAATATTAAAATGAATTAGTATGCAATAACAAGCATTAGATGGAAGAAAGAGCTAAAATATGCAAAAAGGAGTCTGCTTTAGCTTTTCATTCATTAATCAAATGCTCTGAAGTTAAGAAACTAGCAGACTATTAAGTATATAACCTATAATCATTCACACAATGACCTTAATATATATAACCTATATTTGTTTTGTATCTAGTCTTACCACAAATACTGTCACAGCTGTATTTCTGCTCAGAGGCAGCAGCAAGTTTCTAGGGCATGTCATGAGATGTAAATCATAGTTAGCTGAACTGCAGAAGTGGGTTTATAGTAGCTTTCATGACAAATGGGGTGATTAAAAATATATGTAACTATCACAGCACTGCATAAGGTAAGCAAGTTAGTCAATGAGATTTTAAAAATGCTCCAGAAGTTCAAAATATTCAAGACTGCTCTATCCAGCTTTTCATAGAAACTAGAACTGTGAAAGTTCACCCTATAGGTAAGGAAGGCCACACACAATATGGTCTCCACAATCAGTTAAAGCAGTGGTAGCTTATTAAGGAAGCAGTCAGAGATGGCCTATGAACTTAAAATATTTAGAATCACAATGTATTATGTTAAGAAGTGATCTCAGACTACTTGCTTACATATGATACAAAGAATACCTCCTCACAAATTAACTAAAGTGCCAGAAGTTCATAAATGTACTTCTTTAAGCATTACGCAGCAAATGGGTATCAACAAGTCCTTTTCACTGATGAAAAGATTTTCAGTGTTAGTAAGCTTTTATTGCTTAAAATGACAGAGTATGCATAGCAAGTTAAAGAGAAGCTAGCAAAAAGGCTCCAAGGTTTCAGAGAGACCATCATCCTTTGTGAATCATTTGAGCTTCATTTCTGCAAGAAAGGATAACTTTTTTTTTTTTGAGTAGTGTTTAATGGCCGTTTTTACTACTGAGGCACCACAGGAGGTGGACACTGATGATACATGAGATGAAATGATAAATTGGGAAAGGATATATTTTTAGGAAGGAAATGTTCCAGGCCAAGTTTAGAATACCTCCTCAGCATTTACCAGTTATGAGGACTGAGGAAAACCCAAGTCCACGCCTTAATGACCTCGGCCACCCATGGTGGTAAGAAAGGGTAAACAAGTGTACCAGGAGATAATGCTGGAGACACAGATCAGGAACCTCAATAAGACCCTCTTTCATGGCCAGAACTGAAGCTTTCACACCTAAGACTCAGAAAACCCAGCAGTGGCTTGCAACCAATGTGCCGCATTTCATTTCCAGCTATGATTGGGTTTCTGATAGTCAAGGCCTAACCTCTTGATTACAAATTGCTGTTTGTGCTTCAGGAATAGCTTGCAGTAAGAAATACATAAATATTGCCAGTGTGAAACAGTCTCTTGTGAAGGCAGCAGTGAAATTCCGTGTTGATGTGTTGCATGATGCAAAGACTTAAGGACTACATGTATGCTAAAGTTGGTCATATTAAATGATGATCTGCAATTTGTGTTTATTTCATATACATGTAAATGATATTGTTAGGACATTAAAATTTCTCTCATTATATTGTGTCAATTTAATAAAAACTTTGTAACAATATTTGTGTTAAGACTAGATATAGTAAATATGAAACAATGCTTTTCATATAAAAGTTAAACCAGTATAAGATTTTCATGCACTAAACTACTTCTTTAGTCTGCTGCTTTCTAAGCTAGGACAGCATTTACTAAGCAAAATGTCTGTATTGTTTTAATGTACAATATATACTTGAAAACTGCCCATAAGACTTTTTCTTGGCACATTCTGCTTACTAACATAGACCAAAACAAGAATTCCTTCAGCAGAAACCTTGTTGGGAGAGTTGAATAGTAGATTGGTTTCTTCTCATCTTCTCTTCAGCATCCTTCTTGTCCAGTGTTTGAATTGGCACAAACTCTTCATCCTGGATTACACCAGTGTAGTCCAGGCCATCCTTTAGCCTTAGAATACCAACTGCTAGATATCGATCCAAGGCATTGCTGTGTACAAAACAATTTCATCTCAGAACTTAGTTTTTGAAGCTGTTAACAGTTGTCATAAGAGCTTACTATTTACTTGTAAATACACAAATTTTAAAGAAGACTTGAAGGTAGATTCTATGTCAGTGTCATTATTTCCTACCAATAATGACCCTACCCTTACAGTGTCCTCTGAGGCATGTCTTTGTTATCACTAGAATTTGATTCACCACTCAATGAATTCATCTCTTTGAACCTTCATTGCATTGTTTCTACCTCATATATTTGTTTGATATTAACTTTTATTGCAAGAATTATTCCACTAATTTACATATAATTCTGAGAATATCTTTCAGCACAATGCAAGTCAAGAGATAGCAACCTTAACTAATGAAAAAATAAAATTATATAAAACAAGTAGCATGTGTAAAACTGAACAGCCTGAATGAAAACTCATATAAAAATTACCAGCTATAGACTGTTTACTTCATATATAAAGAACTGATTGAGAGTGTTATGTGCAATTAAAAAAACTGATGACTGAGTTTATTTCATGCTAATTAAAATTAAAAAAATCCGAAGGACAGAAGTTGATTCAATCTTCTATGGTTAGTTCTTTGAGAGAAAGAAGATCAAGAATGTTATCTCATGATAACCAAAATGTGTTTGTTTTATTTTTTTACACCAGTTTAATATGACTGGAAAATCACTTGGAATAAAAGTGTAGAACTTTTATAGTTACATTTGAAGAAAATTGCCCATTTTGCAATTTGCCCACAATCTATGCAATTAATTTGATAGATACCTGCCTTCTTGCAGCAGGTATAGAATCAGGAGATTTTAATACATTCCTAATGCTACAAGCATTCTGAGGAGCCAAAATTATACTGTACTGTCCACAGCATTAAAAATGTGTTAAAATCCTCCTGTAAAGATTCTATACCATTTGACAAGAAGTCAGATATCTATAAAATTAACTGCAAAGATAGTGATCAAATATACAGTGGTAAAATAAAAAGGAATTTGAAAACCTGTACAAAGAACATGCCAGAAACATTCATTACAAACAGACAGAGAAATCCATAGTGGTAGCCCATTTCTGGTCTAAAAATCACGAAATTGATATTAAAACAAAATTATTGAAAAACACCAAGATCCCTTTCGAGTAATAATGCCGGAGCAAATATTCATCATTAAAAATAAAAACTGCATCATAAACTTTGAGACACCAACACTGGATACTTTTAACAAATTCATTTGACCATCTCCTGAGAACACTTCTCCCAGTTGATCTTCTGCTGTTGATGGGTACGAATGTTCCCAAAATAAGTTCATTTAAAACCAATTGAGTGAATTATAAGTAACTAAATCAACTGCAAATTTAATTTTACAGTCAAATGAATTTGATTTACATCATCTATTTCCATTGATCAACAAAAAATTTAAATGCCTTCATATACTCATGTGGCTAGTATAAATGAGTTTTCATGTAAAACAATTACCTACACAGTATATCTATACCATCTTTATCCTATAATTTTCAATGGATAATGAATTATTATGGACCTAAATTAACTTCTTTTAAAGAGAAGAACATAGATGTTAGACATGGGTACTCTAAATATGTTACCATTATTTTATTTTGTATTGTTTCATGAATTGGAATAAGAATAATTATGATTATTCCTATTCCAATTTATAAATTAGTAAAGAAGCATACTGTAACAAACAAATTGTATTTGTGGGGGGGTGGGGTCACATCTAACAATGGCCAGGGCCAAATAGGTGAAGATCTCTTGTATTCATTTTATGTCTTAGCTTTTCTTTTGGCTATGAAGTTTCACCTCTGACAGTATTAATAATTTCTAGTAGGTGATTATAAAATATCACAGCATTATTTTCCATTTCTGTTATTAAGTGAGTTTTTAATGTTGGCTTTTTATTATGTGTAAATATTTCAGCATTTCTGTTGCAATAAATATATTATGCAGTACTGCTGGAAAAGTTAAAACTTTCAGATTTATAAATTTTTTTCATTATAAAAGACATTTTTGCACATAAATGGAACACAAATGCAAAATCTATCATTGTACTCATATTGCTCAAGGTATTATTGCCAGTATATGGGGAATATGATCTAATTTATTTGTTAACAGTAGAGCAAGAAGAAAAAGTTCTTGCAAATGTGCAGAGCTAAAATTTGTCTAAAACTTGTACATCTATAGACACTTTTATTGATCAGGCAATCATTCAAATGTTTGTGCACCGATTAAACAATCATTCTAAACCATTCATAATTAAAAAGTTAAAATTTTAAAATAATCATAATAATTTTGCTTATATTTATGTGCACCCATATGTATATGTGTTTATATATATGCCTTCTGCTTTTAAAGAACACAAGAAGGTCAAAATATAGCAATATTTGCATTACTATTTAAGTGTTTTATTTATTTCTGCTTCTCTAGTTCTTGTAATTTTAGCTACATTGTTCCAGGAGTTACTTTATTTTTCATTTTTATTATATGTGTACACATATATGTGTTCAAATAACACTCATTTATACCAGGGAAATATATTACAGATGCCGTAAACACTTCCCCCCAATTATTTATTTATTTTTGCTTAATGTTGCACCTTTTGCAACAGAAATATGTTTTTTCATCCTTTCCTACAATGCATATCATACATTTTTATTTTTCAAAATACATTACTTCACAATCTTTTATAATGAATGAAAGCTGATGTAATGATACTTTACCCCTCGCACTAATTAAATTTATTCAGAACTTACTTCTTCATGTGAACTAGATTAATCTCAACAAATGTTAGATCTTTGCTGAAGCTAATTTTCATATTATTATAGCTGTCATTTTCTTTAAAAGAAGAAATTTTTCTGAAATAATTACAAGTTGCTGAAAAGCTTAATTTTACTCTGAGAGTGACTTATTCACAAGTTGAAAAATGCCATGCTAGTAGGTAAACCTACCCTCCTTTTGCATGGTTGAGCTGAATATATTTTAATTAAAATGCTAATTGAAGCTTGCACAGTGAAGCCAATAATACAAATATATTTTATTTTAAAGAATCAATTTATTATGAAATAAAAATGTATTTTCAGGAAAAATCCCATTCAATAATGCATACCTCTAATCTAAACTAATTTAAATATTTATGAAATTTCAAAATCAGATTGTCAAAAACAGGAAAAAATTGGTTTTACTCAGCAATTTGTGCAGTAGAGTCCAGTATAGCCAATTTTTTTAAAAGCTTTGCTCCCTCCTATATAACAATTACAAATTTTACATGCATAATGATAGTCAGATATTCTATATAAACTAAGATGAGATATAAATCTAAATGTCTAGTATTTTCCTCAGAACTGAATTTCCATACTTACTGAATGACATTAAAATATTGTTTCAGTTCTTCTCTGTCGCAGGTCTGCCAATTGCTCTTGTAGCCCATGAGAAGCATATTTGGCCGTAATTTTCCAAGTCCAGTGATCTGCATCAGTGCCTGTGCTCCTGCTTCAAAGTTATCATCTTCAGTAATGTTAAAAAAGGCTTTTATTTTGTGCTTGATAAGCCAATTGTATGCTTTTCTTGTAAGTGCCTCATGAACCCTTTGAGAGTGGGTGCCCTATAAGAGAAAATGCTTGGTTAAACTTTTTTAACAAACTGTTTTTTTAATCATATTTTTATATAATAAACAAATAAAAAAAACATTGGGAAATGTGTTTTCTTCACACTCATTTTGATCTTAAAAAATAAAGAGAAAATTGTACAAGATATTCCACAGAAGTAATCAAGAAGATAAAAGGCCAGGCCTGTAGGGAGCCAGAATGTTAAATCATTCTCATTTGCAGATTTATACCTATATATCATGTGTGATATGATTAAGCAATACCTACATTGCAATGAATTTTTATAGAATGAAATTACAAACTAATTTATCAAAAAATAAATAGTTATTCTTACCTTATTTCACATGAAATATCCCTTATGAAATAATATACCCAAAATTATAAAAATTGCAGTTAAATAATCTTCATGAAGATAGAAATAATTCTATTTAGTGTAACAGCAATATTTAACATTTAGAAATGTAATATGTAAGTATTAGTGTTTTTATTTTTCTGTCATCTGAACTAACATTAGTTTTAATATATGTTTTATACATTCAATAGGGCTTTGGAAGAAAGTAAATAAGAAGATAGAAGATATAGAAGACAAGAGATATGGTTAAGTTTTGAGAACAAAAGATTCTTAAGATTGTATAAAATAATAAAGAAAAATTAAGATAGGAAGAAGTACATTCACAATTGTAATAAACAGGGATGAGAAGGATATGCGTAGAAGTGAACTGGGGCAAAGTATCCAAGAGGATTTTGGGACAGTAGTACATAAATATGTGTTTTGTGTGGGGAAACAGAAGAAATGTTTCATTATCTGATTCAGCTAAGAAAACAAGCAAATAGAGAAAGATTATTTGAGATCCAAAATGGAATAAAATGGAAAATTTACTTCTGGCCATTAAAATTGCAACACCCTAATGATGTGTTTAATTGATCCCACATTTTCTTAGAAGGAATGAGCATGACTCATCAAAAATATGACAGCAATTCTAGCAAGTGTTTGAATTTGACCAAGGGAGAGTTGTGGCATACAGAGAGCTCAGGATGTTATTCTGAAAAATTGGTACTCATGTTGGACGAAATATGTCTACAGCAATATGAGATCAGTGGATCTAAGTAAGACAAACATACAGATGTGAAGGATTCCAACAGTCCTGTCAAACAACCAAACAATAAGACAGAGTTCATTTCCACATGGCAATTGTGAATATGCAAAATGTGTTGCAAATTCAATAGCCAGCAATATAATATTGTAACTATTAACATGATGACAATCAGAGGGTAGGAAAGAAGTAGGATTATAGAGAATGTTTGGGAAGAGTATGGGAGAAATACGTAATTTGTAAATATTAGAGCTCTAAATTATGTAAATGATCTGGGAGTCATGAAAATATGGCACTCAGGAGAGAAAAATATTGTGTCTGATTTAATTGTAAGAAATGTGTATTTTTATGAAGATAGAATGATAAATCTCCTAAATTTTAATGAAATGGCAGGAAATTTTGTCAAGCAGCATGAATGTTTGTAAGTATGATTCTTGTAATGGTTGTTCAAATTTTCTAAAAGATGGAATGAGAATTTCTTTATTGGCAGTTATTTTAAGTGATCGGTGTTAACACATTTTATAGAAATGGATTACGAAAATTATTGTGAGGTGATAAAACATTATTATTTAAAAAAGTGTACTGCAGCCCAGATACAAACTGAGCTGAAGGAAGTTCATGACTCTGCACCAGCACTCAAGACCATTTATTACTGGATAAATGAATATAAATGTGGCCATATGAATGATGCGGATGCTGCAAGTTCCAGATGCCTAATTTAGGTTTCTTCTGAAGAAACAATTAATAAAGCTCATGTTCATGATAGAAGACTGTCACATTAAGATTTGTTAGACCGACTACAGACAAAAAAAAAAAAAAAAAAGCTAGAGGAAGGACATTTCAAAATTGTGTTTGGAAAAATTGCAGCATAGTTCAAATGACTTCTGGTAATGTTTTGTAACTGTAGATGAAACTTGGATCCACTACTACAATGCAGAGACAAACAGCAGGGAGGGGGGGGAAAAAAAAGAGGTAAAAGTGCACAAAAAAACTACAAATGTTTTATCAGCAAAAGAAAAGTGAAAGTAACCTTTTTGGGACTCACAGCGTGTCATTATAATTGATGATTTGGAAATGGTGAAACATTGACTGGCTGTTATTACCCAACATTATTATATTATTTACATAGTGAGTTGAAGCAGAAGCAACCAAGACAAAAAAGTGCTCTCCACTAGAACAATGCGCCTGCTCATACATCGGCCATTGAATGGCAAAAGTGCATAAACTGGGCTTTGAAATAGTTCCCCACCAACCCTATTCCCCAGACTTGGCTCCATGTCACTTCATAATCTCAAAAATTGGTGGGGGGGGAGAAATTTTCATCAAATGTAAAGGTTACCTTGCTGTATGTGAATACTAAGCACAGCTTGAAATATATATATATATTTTTTTTTCTGAGAGAAAAGAATTGGAATCTTGCTGGACCAAATTTATTGATCTCAACATTTCTCATGTTGAGAAATAAATTTTTGTTTTTGCAAAATAATGTTATTTACTATGTTTTTACCCACTTATAAACCCACCCTTGAAGTGATACTATTAAAGTTGTAGTTGAACTCAAATCTTTGGGAAATTCCAGCAGGAAACTGAGCCATTAGGGAGAGCTCAGCTGTAAGTTAAGTAAAATAAATTAAATTAGTAAAAATTATGATTACATAAAAAAATTAAAATTTCAAATGTATTACTTTTATGAAGTACAGTGATACCAATGCTGCTGTGCAGCTCCAATAAATGTAGTATTGGTCATTAACAACATGATACATCAAAATGATAGCATGAATATTAAATTTCACAGTACTTAGTAGATCTTAAAGGTGTAACTCTCTGAATACTATGAGCATTATGAAATACGACTATTGTTCTATGCTTCTATGTTCAAGTACTAATATCTCCTACTATTGCTATAAGTCTTTGAGATGACAAAAAAATAACTGGATAAAACATAACTATAATTTTACTCTGAATGCTTCAATGAAAAGGAATCTGGCTCTGCCCTTGAGATATACTACTGGCTGGAAGCTGTTGGGGACATTTTAGCATTACCATAGATTTGGTACACACATAAAAAAAAAAAGTGAAGTAATTGTTTTTATTGCATAAAATGGAAGCATATACTTAACTTAATTTGTATCAACCTCACTAATGAACAGAAGAACTAACCCTAACAAACTGCCATAGTGACTTTAAGTTTGATATATCCTGGATATGCCAATGATACAAAAGCTTAGGATGGGCTGATAAAAATCCTCTTAAAAGAGAAAGTAAAAATGCTGGTGCTGTATTGTACATTTATGGTATATAAAAGAACTTGAAGCCTGAAAGAGGAGCTTCTGAGCAAAATTTATCGGCCCTGAATTGAATGGAATGCTAATGACTAAAGATAGAAGGTCTTTAAACAACAACAGAATGCACTGATGAGAATACAAATCCTTATATACGATAGAATCAATGATGAAGTAAATTACTTTAAAGTCTGCTGATACCTAAATTACCTGGTGTTCCTTTGTAAGATGTGATAATTTATGAAAAAAAATCCACTAGTCAGCTTATGCCTAGCAAGAGTTAACCTGGACTTTAGTTGACAATCAGAGACTTAGTGCCTGAACAAAATTGCCAGCTAGTTACCAGCTTATAAAATACACTGTATAACTCAAACACTACCCTTGTCCCTTTCAGTTCTCAATTCTGTTATCTTCTAATTTACAAACAGTCATAAAAATGAGCATACCTTGAGTACATGCCCACACACAAGGAGGGAGAGACCTTTAGTTATCAGGTAGGCAAAATCAACAAGAGGCGGACGAGATCCAGGCATGCCAGTAAGCACAAGAATCTGAGGCCGGTAGTTCTTCACATGTTCCTCAACTCTGTTGAGCTCTAGCATTGCTTTAAGAGCTGAACTATATGATTGTGCTTGTGTAGAACTTCCCCAGTTTACATCTGAAATATGAAAATTCTTTATCTTTAGTTCTTCCTGCACACTGTAAAGCCTAAATTACTTTAATGAAGGCCTGGCATTTGAAAAAGCTGAAAAGACAAGCCAAATATTGATAATTCTTACAATTGGAACATAATCAATGTAATGAATTACTATTCTTGGTTGAAAAAAGGACACGTTTTATATATGGCATTTACATTGCTGTAAACAATTTAAATAAAATATGAGATAAACGTTTTTGTTTATAATAAAATATTTTGCTTCTCTCATTAGGTGCTTCATGAAAATGCTAATAAATGTAGTGCATAAAACACTATTACTGCTGTTATGTTATTTATTTTTCCATGTCAAAGTTGATTCCCTTGAGTAATATATACAAGATCATCTTAATTGTAGTTTATTTAATTTTTATTCAATTATACATTTTCTAAACTTTTAGCTTTAATGCCAAGTGCATTTTAAAAATCAGTTATTCATTTATATAATTAATTATAAATGATGATAATGGTGCATTCTAATGCCCATTTCCTTGCCAATCAGGCATTACAATTCTCTGCCCAGAAGGCAGTGGTGTGATACAGTTTACTGTCATGCATCAGAATTCATGAACTTATTATGCTAAATAATAAAGAAGATCATATGAGGATACAAATAACAGAAATATTTTGAAAAATGAGTGGCAAGGGAACTAAAATACATAACAAAAATGTGCCTAGAGGCTGTCTGCCACCAATGTCAGTTAATAGCTGAAAAATATGAATGTAATATTGCTCTAATTGTTAAGTGGTTATTTGAAAAGAACTGTAAATAAATATCAAGAACATACCTGGTTTACGATATTGCACATAAAGGTATAGCGTGATGACTGTGATGAAAGTTACAAGAGCTGTCCACCAGGAGATCAGAAACATGACTGCAATGCATAGCAGTGTGCCCAGCAAACTCACCCAAGCATTGTAGTACTGCAGAAAGAGCAACCAAATAAAATTAGAAATAAGAAATATTTTGCTTTATTGGCAGGATACTTACAATTTTTAAGTATATAATTGATGTAAGAGCATTTTTACATCATAATAATTTATGTCAGTCAAAATTTCTAAGCCTTTGAATGGTCAGGATAAGGTAATGATTATAACTCAATTATTCATTACAGTTTCATGGTGATAAATAAATTCAGTAAGAAACCAATGCTGATGTAAGGTAGGGGCGCTGGATTTGTGAGTCAACAAAAGTAGCTAATCACACTTTTCCATAAGTAGGGCAATTAGGGTGACATTCTAGGCTTAAATTTTAGAGGGCCCATTCTTCAACAACAAAAGAAACAAATTTAAAATTGAACTGATTTGAACCGTATTTATTTCCTCAAATAATTTAATAAATTACTATATGTTATCAATTAGACTTAACCATTTGTGCAATAGCTTCAGGCTCTATGGGCTCTATGATTCTGTTTACTGTCTCTTTTAGCTTTTTTTTTTTTTCTTCATATAGAAATTGTCCTAACCTTAATATTCCTTTTATAGCTGCTCAGTTGTCTGTGTCATCCATTTTAATCCTATGAACTTATCTCTGCAATTCTATGTTCCATTATATTTAAATGTCATAAGCCTAGCATCTTCTTTTCTGCCACATATGAGATGCAGGACCTGTCCAAAACTATTTTTAAGCATTTCAGTTTCCTTATATCTTTCCTCTTTATTAACCCTCTCAAGCTTTCTCTTTTCCAATTTTTTTTCACTGAAAAGTAAAATGTTAATGAATTCCTTTCTGTTACACCACTGAAAAATTATAGTTTTGAATGATGGGAATTCTCATGTGAAATGCAACAATAGTTAAAACAATTTTAGTATGGCATCACTCAAATTTCATTAATTTTTACCAACTGATTTAGACATGTATCAGAGGCCATTACTTCATCATTAGCATGGATTCACTATCAGTTTTCGCACATGGTATGCAGATGTCTCTCTGATGATTTGGAGATGTGGTCATCGTTATTTGGAAGATCAAATTAATTACATTCTTTTTTATTTTTTTATATGGATAAAATCTTCTAGACAGTTAATTCTACAAGTTTGTGGATAGCTTTTAACAAGTTTTAATTCATTTTGGAATTCATGATTTTCAGATCAAAAATGATATCATTCCTTACCAAATTGTTTAATCAGTGAATAATTATTTTTAACCCGTGTCTTCAAAGTCTGCTCTAACTTTTCCAGGAATCCTTTACATTATTCTCTCTTTTGCTTCTTATTTCCCCTAATCTACTCATTTTTAAGTTACTTAGCTATACATTTATCTAATCATTTTTAAATGTTTCTTTTGATATTTCAGACATTATTAAAATATTACCTTCTAGGATCAAAATTATGTACCAATATTTTAATAATAATTCCTTTCCTAGCCACAAAGATATAATAGAACTAGAAAGTTATGCTTTCTAAATCTTAAAATTTAATGCTAAACTATGAACAGATGTAATTTTAAAAAAAATCATGCAATTTTTAACATTTTTATGCACTTATTGCCTCAAATTATTTTTAACTTTTTGATACTAATTCCCTTCTATCCATATGTTAAATGGCAGGGAAATTAGTCATAATAGCAAAGAAACAAAGTGTAATGAAAAGTGCTGAATATTTCAAATATATCCCCTCCCCAATACATTTTGTTAGAACTGTTTTTAAAAACTATTACTTTGCAACCAGCTGCAGAACATCTGTGCAAATGAAGGACAAAGGAACAAAGAATAAAGTTTTTTTTTTCAGAATCAGAAGAAGAATAATTGCTTGACCTAATTATTAAATATTAATTACCTCCCACTTGTTATATTTAAGCACTTAAGGAGTGCTTAATATAGATACCTTAAATGCTGGTCTCCAGCCTGGACTCCTTGAAATGGAAGCGTGAAACACAGAGAAGTTGATAAGTGCATAAGCAGCAAGGAAGAAATTGGAAAGCAGTGGTGCAATTGCATTCAGTTGTGCTGCAAAACAAAGTGTCTATTTTAAAGAGAAAGTTCAATTTATGTTACACAAAATATTTCCATTTCTTATGTAAACATTTAACTTTTCTTTCTGCTTGGAGGAGTTCAGACAGATATGGTTGCATCAACACATTACTTAAGAGCCTCTTTTTAAAAATACTTCAAAGTGCTACATAAATATTTCCTTCCATAAAGTGCAATGATCAATTTAATAACAGCAAGATGTTGCACCAATGGAGAAGTCTGTTTCACCTTCTTTGCACATAAATGTTTTAAATTGCTATAATAAAACATTATTCTCCATTTTCAAAATTTGATAACTCTACACAGGTTTAAGATATGTAAACTACATAAAAATTTAGTAAGAACATCATAAATTTACATTCCTTACAGCACAATTAAACCTAACTGAGCATGAAGAGAAGCACTATGAAATTGTTTTAAAAAAGTTATAATGTAACTATTTCATTGGTACCTGAGGAATACAGTAAAAAGGTATATAAATTCAGTATCCTGACATGATCATTATGTGATAAATTGTACACATTATACATATTGGCCAAGACCATGGCTCATATGCTAGCAATTTGTTTGATAACTGATGGGCCTGGGTTTTATTCCTGGTTGGCACATGCTGCCTTGGTAAGGTTTTTTTCTGGAATTCCCCCTTACACTGAAGGTGAGTACTAGGTATCTTCAGATTCCAAACTGACTTGCATTATCATTTTCATTCATTCCATTCATCATCTTGAGAGAGCATGTAGTTGGCAGGATGGTAAATGCTTACATTATACATAGAGTCTAAAAATAAATTATATAATAGTTTAATAATTTTGTACATAACAAAGAAGGTAATGGATATGGATATCTGCAGGTTTCTTTTGATGTTTATACCTTAGAGCAGAGAATAAGCAAATATACATTGAATAATGTAAAACATAGAACAAGGAAATTTGTATTATTATTATTATTATTATTATTATTATTATTATTATTTGAGTAACAATTATCATCGCATCAATTAATATGAATACTTTAAGGAATGTGATGGCTATTTTAGCTTTCCAATGGACATAATACCTATTGTTTCACAAATGGGGCACAATGTACCTGAGAAATACCGATTAATTTATGGTTCTATGTTGTCTGAAAATGCTTATAGGTATATTATTGTTGTGCTTTATTTATATTGTGGTAATCCTTATTTTGTTTCTGAAAAAACAATAATGTACAGTATATGTATTGAAATTGTATGTGCTTATATTATAGGAAATAAATTATTATTACCATCACTTTATAATGAGGGAAAGAAAAATTACTTCATATTTCACAATATACAGGTAAACAATTAATATCATCAAGTATTTTAAACTTTTCATTAAATCAGCACGTTTTCTCCTTGTTTTCCATAGAAAATTAACACAAATTTTTAGAGCTGTTCCTTGTAATCTAAGATGAAATTACTTTCAATATGCTGCTGCAAGAAATGTGAAGTTTACTATATTCTAGAGTTTACTCTTCTTTAGCTTACATGGGGGAATATGATCAATCTAACGGGAATGAGAGAGACTTTTCCTGTAGGGATGCTGAATAAACTCTTTTTCATCTGCATTTTGATTGATCCATCTCAAAATTTCAAGGCTAGCATCAATCCAGTAGAATGTTGCTCCCAAGCTTGTTGGCCATGGTCTATTTGATGAAACCATCTCACCCAACATTTGGTATCATCAGAGGAATGTCCAGCAATTCAGTTATGGTGCTGGATTTTTTTTTAAATGCCCGTATTAACTGCTGAGGCATCACAGGTGGTGACACTGATGATACATGAAATGAAATGATACATTGAGGAAAGATTTTTTTTTTAAAGGAAGGAAGCGTTCTAGGCCTAAGTTTAGGATACCACCCCGGCATTTGCCATTAATGAGGACTGAGGAAAACCTGGAATAAACCTCAGTCAGGGAGGACAGTCCTGGTGGGAATCAAACCCCTAGACCTTTTGCTCACGAGTTTGCGCCTTAAGGACCTCGGCCACCCATGGCGGTATGGTGCTTGATGCAGCAGTGGGCAAAACATTGGGTGAGATGGTTTCATTGAATAGAACAAGGCCAACAAGCTAGGGAATAACATTCTGTTGAATGTTATGGCACTCAAAATTTTCAGATTGTAGAGCATTTCAAGTTTTGGATTTTCAAATTAGGAATGTTTAATCTACAAAAACAAATAGATTTATTGTAGCATTAATTCCTGTTTATGTTTCTAAATCAGAAACTAAGTGGAAAAATATTTTTAAAAATAGCCTATAAAGATTTTTAGGTAGATTAATAATCAATATAACATATGAGAAAATAGGTCATTAAAAGAGAAATCTCAAATCAATGGATTACAATAATAGTGTTCAGTTGGAATTTGTTGGAGATAAAAGTCATGAAAATTCAAAAGATATCCAAATTACAAAATGTAATGGATTAACTGGAATGATAAAAGGTGTTTACAAACCATAAATTCTTATTCTTCATTATTCCCATTATAAAATTGTTATGTATAAGCAATATAATAACATATCTTTTTATGAAACAGCACAAAAACTTTTTATAGACTGTTTTAAATAACAAAAACTGTTTTTAAATAGCTATTTTTTCACAAATATTTTATTACAAAGCATACAAATTGCTAAAACATAACATTTTAAAAATGATTGCATATATAATTGACCCTAATCTGCTTGGGATTTAATTGTTTGCTATCTTCAGATTGTATCATCTCTTTAAGTTTTCTCTGCTTCTAGAGAACAGCAAAAGACAAAGAAAAATGCAGCTCCCATGTCCTATGCAACAAAGAAAGTTTTTAACAACATATATTATTTTTAAGTTTTAATATAACTACTAATTTGAAAATGTGGAATACAGCGTAGCAGTATTAACTATAAGATTAAAACTGCCATTCTCAGGGCAAGAAATGACCAGAATGACAGTAAAAAACATATTATTATTTCCTTGTGATTCTTGGAACCAAGAGTTTGTGTATACAGCTACTTATATTTGCAAATATTTTTCTCCTGTAGTTTTCAGATATTTCTTAAAATGAACATTCTTCCAATCCCTAAAATTATGCCCAAAATTCTAATAAAAATTAATAGTTATTTTTACCTATCAGTATACATCCAAAGGAAATACCAAACACCAACACATAGCCTCGGACTGGGTCATTATTTGCTCCATAACCTTCCCCAAAGAAACCAATGAAAGGATATAATTTATCCTTTGCCAAAGCCTGTAAAAGGGTAAAACATTGCAGCTTAATGTGTAACTAAATATGTGAGAGTAGTTTACTGAAGAAACATTTTTTAAATATTGATATGCATACACCATTAACTGAAGACTGGTTCATATGCACTGAAAATATTTAAAACATTAATAATAAAAGACATAGGTTAATGCTTGCAATTAAAGTAAATGTGGAACATGTATTTATTTATTTTTCATTTATTGTCAGTATGCTAATGAATGTGTTTTAAAATGCACTTAATGCTGTAAAAGACACAATTGCCAACTGATGAAGCAAGAAATGTTCTTATTAATAAAGTATTATTTACTTTATAGAAATAAAAAGCAAATTACAGGAATATTTTATGTTTTAACTAGTGCTTATTGTGAACTCTATGAGTCAACTCTTTATGCCCATTATATTTAAAGGAAGACATTACCTCTATCAAAAAAGCATTTCTTTTGATTGAATCAAAGCATTTACTACATGACAACAGAGATTTTACTTAAATTTACAGCAAATTTTTAATATGATTGACTTCTAATCTGTTTCTGTGGAGTTCAAGTTTTTCGTTAGAGAGAATATCCTCTTTGCTGATGTACCAGACAGTAAATAAATAAATGAATAAATTCTATCAGTTACCTTCTCAAATTTTAGATTGGATAGCCCTAAGTTCTTTAAATATTTATATCCAAAGATTTACACTCCAAAGTTTACAAGAAGATAACTTTAATTTACCTAGTTTCTCATAAACAATTATCACTTCATAAAAATGTTATCTTTTTCAATTGAGTTTAATAACTGCAAAAGAATTTATAAATAAATTCTGCTGTTTTCTCAACTTCTGGCCAAGAGAGAACATGGCTTTGATTAGCTTCAGCTCAGCAACATGATAATTACTAAATCTTAAATGTTCTTTGACAGCATTTCTGAACCTATGGGTCCTAACCTGGTTGGTCCTGAGGGGGGTTTTGGTGGATTGCAAAGTCTCCAGAATGGGGCAAGGGGCCCACAGATATGCTAACATTTAAATAAAATTTCAGTATGCACTTAGAGTATTTTAATTTTTTTGAAAAACATATTTATTTTTTATTAGAGATTACTTTTAAGATAGTCCTGGACTTAAAAATGTTGAGAGTCATTGTTCTATGGTATGCAAATAATTTTATACCTTCTATACAAAGCTGTGTTCAACTAGATAAAATAAAATGTATTAGCCAAAAGAGAAAATATTAACATTTGCTAAGAATGATACAAACATGAACATGTCCATACAAAATATAGATGTATACAATCCTGGCCATGGACTTTAAAAGTTCAATTATATAAAATATTATAATCAGCCCATCATTATTTTTTATCAGAGTCACAGAATGCTACTGATAAGATGGAAAATGCTAATGACTTTGGAAGGAAAGTTCTGAAGGGGAATTTAGGAATTTATGGACCTTTAAAAGATGGAGAATTAGAACCGATATGGAAATTAATTACCAATTCAAATCACTTAACATAGTTTCTGTAATTAAAACACAAAAAGTGAAAATGTGCTAGATATATTGTGAGAATAGTAAAAGGAAGGATTATAAAAGGATGTTGGAAGAAAAATAGTAAAAAAGAAGAAGGAAAAGTAAACACCAGATTGCAATACAGAATATGGAGGACAAGCTGAGAAAATTGAGGGTGTTATGGCATTAGACTGAGAGCAATGGGCATCAGTGACAAAGGTAGTCAAGGGTAAAGTGACAGGGTTGTACAGTTACTCAAGGAGGAGGAGAAGAACAAGAAAAAGAAGCCCTTTTATCAAGCACAGTTATTTATGCAACAAGAGAAAAAATTAGGATTTTATTCATGAACAGAAAGTTTATCTCCAAAGTCATCAGTCACTGAAGTTTTATTATTTTTTTAAATTTATTTTTAATAGTGTTTAATGCCCATTTTAACTACACTGATAATACATGAGATAAAATGATAAATTGGGAAAGGTGTTTTTTTTTAAGAAGGAAAGCATTACAGGTCTAAGTTTAGGGTACCTCCCTGGCATTTGCCATTTATGAGGACTGAAGAAAACCAGAAAAAACCTCAGTCAGGGAGGAATGGTCCTGGTGGGAATCAAACCCCAGACCTTACACTCACAAGTCCACACCTAAATGGCCTTGGCCACCTGTGGCATTCTCCCAGGAGATAATTTCTATGGGTGAGTAAAATTTAAATGAAATATTAACATTCCAATTAAATATTACATACATATACTATTGCTTAAAACAGAGCTGACTATTAACCATAGCAATAATATTGGTTGTTATGGACATACAGATTAAATAACTTAAATATTTTGGCACTCTTTGTGAGTATATGAGCCTGCTGAATAAAAATGTTAAAGAAAATTATATATTTACACAGATGATGTTTTAAGTACTGCTAAAATTGCTGTTTCTTCACTGGTTTCAAAGAAGTCTGCTTTGATATATGAAACAGAATATAATTTGTTCTATAAATGGAGAAAATGTAGGGAGTGCTAAATTGAATGCTATGTTAATTAATTGTTGTTTATTTCATCATGTTTTAGCTCTTAATAAGTATACGTTATCAAAAGTACATTTATTCTCATCCAATTCTATTTAATTCAGAATGTGTTTTGAAGAGTGAATGAAAATATCAGCAATTAATTAATAATTTTAATTAATCATAAAGCTATTTTGTTGAAAAACACATAATTAATAAAGGAAATAATGGGAAAAGCAGTAACAAATACCTTTATATCCTCTGTCCTCCCACTGTTACATGCACAATACAATTATTCAATTAATGCTCCATATGCTTTGAAATATTTTGCTTTCTTTTTAACTTAGAAATGTTAAAGGTTTAAACTATGCAAATATGAAGTTTATTAATCTGCAATTATCTACAAAATTTATATTCTAATTACCTGAAGCACCCTAGGAGCACCAACAAGACTAGCAATGGCGGATGATAAGGTTGCTGCAAAACATCCAAAGTAGATCAGTGGTCCCCATGAAGATGTCAGCTCCATGGCCTGTAACAATGCTGTGATATTCTTATTGTTGAAAATAATATAATTATTTCAATATTGATTAAATTTGGAATCTAACACATATAAGCAAACAGTAATAATTTCTTGTAAGTCAAACTATTTAAAACACTCTTCTCTTCTTGATTTCACTTACTGGAGATTTAACCAGAATATGTTTCGTGAATCTTTGTTCACATCTTCAGCATTAAAGAATTGTTGGATTGTTCATTGAAGTTGAGTTGATAGTTATGAGTTGACTTGTGGCCTTCCAATTAAACTTGAATATACAGATATCTGCTATTACAATGCCAAAATTTGTTAGGTTGCTCATGTTTTATTATGTAAATATTTTTCTCAATTGTTTAATTTCTTTGTTGTTAACCTGTTTTCAATAATTTGATGCTCCTTTTTAGCAAATTCCAATGGTATGTAGCTATTGCAATTGTACCCATAAAAAGATTTTTGAAAAATTTCTTCAATCTCCATCGATCCTAACTACTAGCCACTGAAAATGACAATGAAAAAAATGCATATATATAACATGTGTAGTGTATGTTAATGCTCTAGTGGTTGCAATTTTTTTTATCAACAAATTAGGCATAATACCATCAATTAACAAACGATTCATCGAGTTCATTAACCAGCAAAACTGGACCATTGGGAGCAGGGGTTAAATTTAAAAATTGCTCTAGCAGCCTCAATTTTTTTTTTCTCAATGAAACCCAGTATATGCTATTGAAACAAAATAAGCAAAATAGTTTTCCAAAATCAGTAAAGTCAGACTGTTAAAGTGGGGGTTTAACATAAACCCAAAATTTAAAAATTGCTCTAATGGCACCAATAATTGTTTTTTGCAATGAAACTCAGTGTATACCACTTAAAGAAAAAAGGTTTCTGAAAATCAGGGAAATAGGGCAATTAGAACAGGGGGTTTAACTGAAACCCAAAATTTAAAATTTGCTCTAGTGTCATCAATATTTGTTTTTTCACAACAATACTCAATATATACCATTTAAATAAAATGGTTTCTTAAAATTGTGAAAGTTGGACCATGGAAAATAATGCCACCATAAAGATGAGTTACCAAAAGTTTAGTTGAGCTGTCTTACATATGTTTAATTTTTTAACCCAAAACAATAAAATAAATGTATATAGATCTAAAAATTACTAGTGAAAGAAAAAATTAAAAATATATACAAAGAAAAGATAAAATGCTATTGGTATTACAGCACAAACAGGTAAAAAAAATATGCCTATAGTTAAAAGTACATTGTTCAATGGGTATCCATCCCTGTACTCTGCAAGGGACATGTCCTGGTGGGTTTTTTTCCATAGGTTTGTATCTAATTACTTAGGCCAGCCAACTGGATACATTATTAACATGTTTTATAAACTTGTAGTTCAGATACTTGGAAACTTAAAGGTATATAGAATCAGGAGCTGTTTTTGGGGAGAGGCCAGGCCTCCTGCCTCTTTGTTTCCCTTCCATTATTTCTTAAATATTAAAATTGTTTATAATTAAGATCACTGTATGATTGAGTCGAACTACACACTCTTATTGCTCCACATGCTTCTTTTAATATTTAGCACTAGTTTCACAACCCTTTGTTCATATCCTCAGCTACCTGGATAATTTGTTATGCTGTTTTTTTTTTTTTTTTTTTTTTTTTGAGTAGTGCTTAACGCCCGTTTTCACTACTGAGGCACCACAGGCGGTGAACACTGATGATACATGAGATGAAATGATAAATTGGGAAAGGACATTTTTTTTTTCAAAGGAAGGAAGCGTTCCAGGCCTAAGTTTAGGTACCTCCCCAGCATTTGCCAGTTATGAAGACTGAAGAAAACCTGAAAAAAACCCCAGTCAGGGAGGACGGTCCTGGCGGGATTCGAACCGCAGACCTCCCGCTCACGAGTCCATGCCTTAGCGACCTCGGCCACCCATGGTGATGTGTTATGCTGTGGGAATGAGTAATCTGCTCTAGTGGAGGTGTGATAAACTTAGTTTATGTTTTCATTCCCAGAAGTGTCGAAGTTCATTTAATTGTCTCTATTTGTAAATGTAGATTTTCTCCCATGTTGTAATTCTGTAGGTCCTTATACTGATTTGAATGATTTTGTTTTATTCTGTATGTCAGGGTTTTCTGTCCAACTGATTTCTACATTTGCTGGTATTTTATGTTTGTCAAATGTTCTTTTAACAGTGTGTCTATGCTAGATTTTTTCAAATTCTTCACAACTTATTTTGTACATACCTGCTTTTTCTCCTGTTATTAACATTGTCTATCAGGAGATTTGCCTCTTGAGTACAGGTAAAAACTTATTAAAGAAACCACAACCCTTTCAGCAGGAAAAGATAAGCTAATTTTTAAAAAATTCACATTTCATCCATGGGTTACAAAAAAATTACAAAATATTCTAAAAGATTTTAATATCAGGTTGGCACCTGTAAACAGATTTAATGTTAAAAATCTCCTGATAGACAATGTTAATGACAATATTCCACAAGAGAAAAAATAAAATATTTACAAAATAAGTTGTACAGAATGAGAAAAAATTTACATTGAAAAAACAAACAGAAAATAGGCACATGGTTAAAAGAACGTTTCAGGAACATAAAATACAAGCAGTTTGAGAAATCAACAGTGGCATTGCATTTCTGGACAGAAAATCGTAACATACTGAAAAAAATAAAATTATTAGACTCAGCGCAAGGGCCTATAGAATTAGAACATGGGAAAAAATCTACATTTACAAGTACAAAGACAGTTTAATGAACTTTGACACTTCTGGTGATGAAAACATAAACTTCAAGTTCATCACACCTCCACCAGAGCAGATTACACATCCCCACAGCATTACAGTTTATCCTCCAATCGATAATGTGAACAAAATGTTCATAAAACCAGTTCTACATATTTAAACTAGTAAGTAGAGCAACAGAGTGTTAGTTTGACTAATCACACAAGGTTCCAATTAACAATTTAGTTAATTAAATGTTCATTTAAATTTATTATTTGACTGTCAGAAAATGTTTTTTTTAAAACAATATTAAAAACAAAGAAATATTTATACTTGCTGTTACACAGGTCATTTGCAAAATATTTTGGTATAAATAATTTTTTTTAAAGCCTTTAGTTTAGTGATAAGTAAAAATGTGTTGAAAATAACTTACCTCCCTTTCATCCTAAGATAACTTGTAATTATAAAATATGAAAATAATATTAACTATATTTCCTACCCAATAAAAAATTAAGTTGTCAGAAATTCCTGATTCTAATATGATTATGGTGTTTTAATCTCTGTATATCTATGTTAATATTGACAGAGCTTCATAAGAATTAATCTGAAACCTACTTGGTTATCATAATGAAGACCATAGCGGCAAGATCTGTCAGTACAGTTACTAAATACAGCCCATGGATTATCTGGATCTTCTTCTTTACCCAGGATATATTCTGTAACATTGCCAGATGCAGTACGAAGTACACAACCACCCATCATAAATCCATAACCTACATATGAGATAAAGGTGACAAAGATGGCCAGCAAGGTTCCAAGAGGGATGGCACTGCTGGGATCCTGTAAAAGAAAATGCTGTGCTTTAATTCTATTTAAGTATTAGTGGAATCAGAGTTCAGACTTTAAAAATGAAATTAAAATAATACTAATATACAACAAGTTACAAATTTTAGTCCATTGGAAGTTACTTTTTCATGATCTAATTTTTATCAATAATAAAATTATTACTAAAATGGTGATAAAATAAAATTGTTAACATTTTTTAATAATTTCAATCACAAGATTTATTTGTGCTGCTGAAATAGCTACTTAAAGAGAAAAGGAAAATTAAACAAATATTAATAAAATTAAACTTTAAAAAAATGCTTTGAAAAACAGAAAAATAAATCAAAGGCATTTCCAAATCCTGAAAAATATAACACAAAAGTGAAAAATTTCTAGTTATCTACAATCCCTCAGCAAGGATATATATTGGGTTATATTTTATAAATTTGTATGGTTTACAAATAGATAATGTCAGTATTTTGAGAATGAAGGCTGGGAACAAAGGAGAAAGAACAACACAAAAACCAACAAAGTCTTGTAAGTACTTAAGGGAAATCTTTTCATCATGCAGATTCACTTCTGATATGGTTATTACATCAATTTAATTCTCACTGCAAATCATCTTTATATGAAATGATAATGCCAATGCATTTAATAAATGAAATCTCCACAATATAATATTTACATCAACATGGCATTTTGTACATGTTGCCATCTTTTTGTTCAACTCTACCTTTAAGTCACCAGAGAGATTTGCTCCAGCTACTATTCCTGTTACAGCTGGGAAGAAAACCGAAAATACAGAGAAGAAGGTGTGATGAACTCCTTCAAAATAGCGATAGTCAGCTCCAAGATTCAATCGGAATGTCTCCACTGCAAGAAAGAAAAAACAAATAAAATAATACCTATGTTAAAAAGTTCTTCAAATTTACACCAGTGCTTAAAAATTCATTTTTAGACCAGTTATATTGCCATTTGCATTAGCTTGTTTTCTAAATCAGTTTCACCTTACATTTTTCTAGAGTTGTTTCATGCTTTAAGATATGAAGACAACATTATACATTTACATTTGATGTATGGCTTAAGACTAATTTATGTTATTTTGCTGGCAAATAGAGTAAACCTTAGTAAAAAATAAACAAATGAATCTATTAATTAAATCATTTACCATTTTACCTAGAAATATAAAAGATTTTTCAAGAAGGTGTGAGCAAAATTTACACCCGTAAATCACAACAAAACAAAATCTTATTTACATATCACACTTGCATTTGAGAATCACTAGATATATCTTATTCAACTTATCTATCTTTCAAGTTTTTGTGAGCCCTTCTTAGAACATATGATTAAAAGTTCTGTCTTTGGTGATAAAATTAACTTCTTGAGCATTTAATCACAGCTGAATTGTAGTTTTCACATGTTAACATTTTGATAAATTATATCTTCTCAAATCATGAATTAGATTAAAAAAAACAAGCAAACTGTAAAGTAGATGTTCTATCTTCTATATCTTTTAAAATATATTACTATGTATTTACACATAATGTAATAAGGCATTAACTTGAAAGAGAATAATACTTCTCATTTCATAATAATAATAATAATAATAATAATAATAATAATAATAATAATAATAATAATAATAACAATAATAATAATAATAATATCTCCCTCAATGGCCTACATTGGTAGTTTATCACATTAACTTCCTTGCTCTCCAATGTAGTGCAGTGATAAGGTTTCTTTGGAATTCCTTGTTAATCCTTTGAACACTAAAAGGTTCAATTCAATTTAAATTTATTATACTATCTGTAGAGGTTACAGGCACCTGTTGGATATTGTCAGTTTCTACAGTTGGAATTTGTACATTGTACATATTTACAATCTCATCTTACAGAGCTTCAGCTATAAATTATTAAAATAATTTTATATTAGATAACATTTCAATTTGTATTTGAATTGCTTATTCCTTTGCAATTGTTTAACATGGTTTGTTAATCTGTTATTTAGAAGGAGTCCTTGTATATTTGGATCTTTGTTGATCAATTTCATATTTGTTCTTGGCCTATAATAATCATTATTTTTTTCTGGTTCATTGATATTGTCTTTAAAGAATGTTTATGAACAGCAAATAGTATTGTTGCTTTGTGTGAGTGTGTCTATTATGTAAAGAGTAAGCATGCTATTTTCAATAAATGTTGTGTGATTTTTATATATTTTTTTTTAAAGTGTTATAACTACTCTTCCTAAGTATATCTTTGCACACCACCCCAAATTTCAATGTCATAAAATGCGTGTGTTTGAATAATTTCATTATAAATCATTTTCAGTAGCTGCTTATCACCTACAGGTTTGAAATATCTCAGTATATAAATTACATTATTAATTTTATTATAAATATATTTAATGTTATCTGACCAAGACAATATGTTATTTAGATATATTCCTAAGAATTTATGTCCATTTGAATCTGATATGTAGTGGGTATTTATAGGTAACCAAAGATCTAGATGTGTTCTGTTTGATGAGCAAGGTAGGCCAACAGCTACTACCTATTCTGAATAGAAATTGATAAATGTGCTTATCTTCACATCAAATTAATTTACATGTCTTTTGTATGTATCTGATAGCTTCTTATATAACCAGTAAGAGTGCATTGGTATTTAATCAAATAGCCAATATTCATTTGATTGTTGATTCACAATTGTGAAGATGTTTACAGCTGCAGAAAGGGTTTTCTTTCTTTAAAAATATATTACAAAGGTGCCTATAATTTAACAAATAGTGTGTGGAATAACCATTTTGACACTGTTCAATCAACATGGAAGACAGTCTACAATTTACAAAAATGTTTTGAATAATATGATCTGTATCGGACTATCCCGGGTAAGGTAGGTCATCATTAAGTGATGAAAGTTAACTGAACATTTTACAAGTGATTCCAGAGTCCTAAAGGCTACTCATAAGCTGTCTTGTAAACAGGCTGTTTCAAGAACTTCTGTTTAAGAAGTTTACATACAGCCAAATTCAAGTGTTACACAACCATAGAATTGTCTTTGAGAAGCAGCTGAATCATCCTGATGTTATTGGTTGGAGTGGAATCCCATGTCATGGAGTTATTGGGCCTTGGTTTTTCGATGTCTTCTTGTACATGGCCTATAGGAAGATGATCCTGGTCATAGGATTCCATTTTGCAAGATTATTTTATATGAAATAAGGATTAATGATAATGGATTATTTTCTAAGATAATTTGGAGTGATGAGGTATCTTTGAAATTAACAGGCCACATCAACAGACATAACTGCATATACTGAGATCCATAGAAGTCTGTCTGTCTTTGAGAAGCAGCTGAATCATCCTGATATTATTGGTTGGAGTGGAATTCCATGTCATGGAGTAATTGGGTTGGCTTTTTGATGGCACAGTCACTTGAGAGAAATACTTGGAAATGTTAGCTCCTATATCATTCCAAGGCTACAAATGCATTAAGATAATTTCAACTTACTATACTTTCAACATGATGGTGCTTCATCACATCCTGTGTGGAACTAAGTTGATGAGTTTATTCATGGTAAAGTTATTAGAAGGCAAGGGTTAATAGAAATACCACAGATCACCAGATCTTCTACCAATGAATTTTTTCTTTTGGAGCTGTGTTAAAGATAAAGTCTATTCTACAATATAGGAAACAGTTGAAGACTTAAGAGGAGCTATTCAAAATGTTTTTGAAGAAATTAATGCAAATACACGATTGTGCAAACAAGTATACCTAAGTGTCCCAAATCATCTGCAGAAATGTATCGACAAAGATGAAAAACAATTTGAAAAACACTTATATATAATAGTTATCACAAAACTTCAATAAAGTGTTAATTCCATTGTACTGTATTTTTCATTAAAATGGGTAGTGACTTTTGGCTCACTCTGTACACCTTAATTTTATCCATATTGCATTTGTGGTCTTTTACTAATAAATTGATTGTTCCCTTACTCAAATTTTTGCATTGATATTTCATTCCCCTCACTGCATGAAGGTACAGTGTCATCTGCATGTCATTATTGTATTATTTGGCATAGATGGAATTTCATTTATATATAACAATGGATCTAGAACACTTCCTTGTGGAACTCCAAACTTAATAGTTTTATAGTCTGATTTGTAAAATTATAAATTGTTTCCTTTTTGAAAGTAAATTTTTGTACAATGTTTTCCATCTTTTAAACAAGAAATCAGTTTGCAGCTATTCCTCTTATTCCATATTGTTCCAGCTTATTGATGAATAAGTTGTGATTTCACATTCAAATGCTTTAGAAAGTTCGAAAAACAATGCACAAGTTTTTACATTTATTTCTAAATTTAGTAAAGCTCATGTATACATTCTACATTGCTGTTGTTTAGAGAAACCATTTTGAAAGCCATATTCTTTGTTATTAATAATGTTGTTTAGTATGAAGAAATTTAGGAGTCTAGCTGCTATTAATTTTTGCTGTTTGCTACATTTGAAAGTAAATTATTGGTCTATAATTTACTTCACTTGATCTCCTGTTTTATATATTAGTCAAATTTGACTTTGTTTTAGTGAGTAGGAAATTCACATTTTTCATCAATAGATTGATTGAATAAAAAAGTTAATAGTTTAGCAATTATATTTTTATTATGGTTTAGTATTGTAGGGCATTATTAAGTGCATTTGGTATTTCAGTTATTGTGTTAGTGACTTCTGTTTCAATCTGTGTAATCTTTGTCTTCAAAGTTTGGAGATATTTATTTGGTTATAATATAGAAATTGCACAAATGTTTACATATTTTTACCATATACTTTCAATTCTATGCTTTGATATACACAATTTTTTTTTACTTTAATTTCATTTATACATTTCCCACAGAGTTTTACTTACATTGTAAGGTTTGTTAATTTTTTCTTTATAATTGTTGGCCTTTATATCATTCAAGTTTTTATACAATATTATCTCAAAAGCTTTATATTTTTCTTTATAATATTTACACAAGTCCTAAATGTTTTGCCCCATTTTAATTAATTAATTAATTCAGGAGTAAATTTTACTATTGATTTCCTAATGGAATTTATCTCTTGGTTTTATTCGTCGTCGTGAGGAATGTACCTCACGAAACATGTACCAAAATTACTTTTATAAGTGTGTTTGTGAAACTTAAAGAGAGTTTTAATGTGACGACATGATTTTCAGTGTTTTACTTTAAATCAAAATAAGATGTACAAGTATGTTGGTGAAAATTAGTGAAGTGAAATCTGGTCAAAACATTATTCAGCTAACCTAATAACATTGTAACACGCTGGAAGTCCAAATAGCATTGAATAGCATTTTGTTTGTAGTAAAAATGCAAAATTACTTACTGTTATATCCCACAAACCCTTTGGCAATTTCCTCATCATCTACAGGGCCAATAAAACTTCCTACTACAAAGTCAACTTGTGATGCTATGAGCACAAATAACAGGAACATTTGTGTCTGAAAAACATTAAAACTGTCAATTAAAACATAAAGATAATATATGTACTTTGAGATGAAATGTTAATGAATTTGCTAAACCAATTCATATTTGTGTTTTTTAATAGGTACCTATTAGAAAAATATAAGATATTTAAAATTAACCCCCCCCCCAAAAAAAAAACTATTAAAAGAAATGAGTAGAAGCAGATTGAAATACTAGGCAGCACCTTATATGTTACATAACAAACTGCCACAGCAAACAAAAAAACAAAGTGTGTCAACTGGTTTAAATTTGAACTGAAGAAATTTTGTGTACAAAGGTGTTTTTTATTCTGTAGAAGAATTTATGAATAGATAGACTTTAACAATTGGTATATATGCTGTAAATACTTATTCTAGCATATTAACTTGTATAGGGTACTACTATCCTACTTGTTTTCTTTTTATTTATACTAAATGCATTTATCTTATACAAGATTTTGACTAATTTAAAAGGTTTCATTATTTTCTAATTGAATTAGTACAAGATATTGCTTTCTCATATACTGTTATTAAATTGTAAATATTTTTTAATTTGTATCTATGTAAGATATTAATTTTTGACGTATATATGTAGACACTTTAATTCATGATAATTATGCATTAAGTACAATATCTTGATGATGCTATGAATACTTTTGTAATTCTTTATAGCAAATAAATAAATGAAATGAAATATGAAATAAGAAATTTTGATGATGACCTACATTTCTAACAGGGAGGCCATATTTCTAATCTTAATACAAACTAAACTGAATATATATAAAAAAACATTAATAATTAAAAAATAGCAAACAAACCAAATCACTACTAACAAGATAATTAATGATTCAAAGAAATATTTACAGTCAAACACTCCCTAAATTTATGAAAAATGGTATTTTTTACAAAACATTATTTTTGCAACTTAAATTAACCAATAATAAGTTACTAAAAGTATGTCAAAATTGTAAACATGACCATTAAAACATTGGACCATTTTGTACAGTTCAAACATCACAATAAATATTGGAAGTAAATGCTATTAATACTTTCATATTTTTGAACAATTTATGTCTAAATATACATTGTGACAAATAATTTTTATCACTAATTCATAGATAAATCTGTCTTTCAATATATATATATAAGAGTGAAGTTTATTAGTGTTATATAAGGAGTGTAAATTGCTGATTAAATATAACTTAGGGTAGTGAAGTATATTCAGTTACAAAGGGGCAAATACAGGGGTCAGTAAATTTGTTGCATATACTGCCTTCTGGATTTGCCAAAGGCACTGTTCCTATTTGATATATTTTAACTGGGTATTGTATGTTAATTTTGTTAGAATATTTTGTATGAAAAAGTATTTTGATGCAATATGTAGGGGTAGATTTGTATTAAATCTCAATTTAATAGAATACCAGAACCCAAGTCTTCTGGACATTCCAGTAGAAACTGCTGATGAGCCAAAGACGAGGGTTCAGGAATGAGTTAAATATGTAAAATTAAAGGAAAATGTATTAAAATTAATAAATTCAAATTGTAGTGTTATTATTGGAAATATATAAAAAATTGAAAGACAGAATATATCACTTTCTGAATAAAAGAAATGAGATAACTGACATATGAGATATTTGACATATCTGAACATTAAACTGAATTTGAATATTCCATCAATCTTACTAGGTTATCCAATTTTCCATCTCCAAAACTACTGGTATGACATGTTTTTAATAATTTTGATTATGTTTTTTAAAAAAAGTGTACTTTACATGTAGAAAACTTCATGTAATCATGCAATATAGTTGTAAGATAGAATTCAAAAATGCTTATGCATGATATTTTAATTACTGTGTAAATTAATCAATTTATGAAAGGAAACTACAAAAGTAGTAAACTTTTAAATAAAATGACAGTTCTTAAAGCATTAGGGACATCTCAGCATGCTTTTTTTTTATCTGCTTTTAAAGTCAAGAAGACTATTATTAAGCTGAAAATGAATGAACAAATTGTGCCAGAACTTACTCGGGTAACCCAGTCCATTCCAACAATAGCCAGCACTAAAATACCAACTAATGTAACGTTGCCGATGATGCGAACTTCATTGATGGAACCATCAATAATAGTGGTACCAAAAGAAGTTCTAACCAAATCTTGAAGAGATTCGCAAAATCCTACAATATACATGGATACAGCAATGGAATTTGCAAGGGTAAACATGAGGCCTATAGCTCCACCAAATTCTGGCCCCAGTGACCGTGAGATCATGTAGTAAATGCCACCTGTAAAGTAATTTGCTTTAAGAATATATTTGAAAATGAAAATAAGTTCTGCAATATTCTGAAATACTATGTTATGATAAATTTTAAGAATATAACCTTCAAGTAAAAACAAAGTTGGAAAAATGTTTAAGATTATCTCTAATTAAGTGCTGCCTTTTTTATGTTTTCTTAATCAACTATCCATGCATTTCAGAAAACATTGCATTTTAATTATTTTTTTTGCAGCAATTGGTAGTTTCATTTTAATATAAAAACATAGTTTAAAAAATTCATAATTATTTTAGGTAGGTACACAGAGGGAATGAAGTGATATAAAAAACTGTTATTAGCATTTATGACTGAAACATTCAGGAGTTAAAAAGTTTTTAATATTTCAAAAAAGAAAATACATAAACAAATCATATAAATAAAACATTCTTTTTTTTAAATATTAATTCAATGTGGAATCAAACACAGTGAAATACACATTAATAATCTCTTCTGAGTCGGATGTTTAAAACACTCTTTATGGTTTCACTTACATGAGATTTACTCAGGACATATATTTTGTGGAGCTTTTGTCCATATCTTCAGCTGTTAAAATGATTGTTGGATTTTTCTCAGAAGCTGAGTGGGTAGGTAGGTATCTGGGTTGACTCTGGTAGTCTAGTGATAAATTTAAATAATGTGATGTCTGCTTCCCATATGCCAAATTCATATGGTTATGCTCATGTTTTTTTATATAAATCCTTTCCCATATGTTTAGTTCTTTTGGTTGTTGAACAATTTTTAATAACTTGATGCCTTTTTCTATTTCATGGTTTTCATTTCAAATATGAGCTACCACAGCTGATTTATCAATTTGTTTATAACGGATGCTTCTCCAATATTCCTTCAACCTAATGCCTATATTTCTTTTCGTTTTCCTATGTAGATTTTTCACAATCCTTACAATTAATCTGGTAAATACCAGATTTTTTCTCTTTGGGCCTGGAATCTGTTTTGTTTAATTTCAATAATTTTTTTACACTGTATCGGTTTTGAGGTGCTAAGATGATATTGACTGCTTGAAAATTTTTTGAAATTTCTTATGGGTGATAAATGAACTGATAAATCACTCAAAGTTATTTGCTTTTTGTTTCTGGAATCTTTTAATTTTTTGGTTAATCATCTGTTTGTTGAACCCTTGGATTTAACTGCTTCTATTATGCGTAGATATTCATTCTAGTATTCTTTTTTGCTCAGTAGTATATTTATTAGTCTGTCTGTATGTCATACTGTTGAATGCTGCTTCCTTATGTTATCTTGGATTGAAACCATGGGCTTTGATATAATTGTTTGTATGTGCTTCCTTTTTATAGATGCTAAATTCAAGTTTACTATTACATTTTTATCTTCAAATCCAAAAATGGCAATATATTATCTCTTTCTGTTTTGACAGTGAACTTAATGAAGGCTCTTGCAGGTTTAAACATTTTAGTGCATCTTCCACATGCTTTTTGTTTATAACAGCAAATACATAATCAACATATCTTATTGTCATATCTTAAAAATGTGGGGAAAAGCCTTAGGGATGTACATCTCAAAACAGCTCATGAATAAGCTAAGAAAGGTGATAATGGACTGCCCATTATGAGTTCTGCTTTCTGTTTCAAGAATTTGTCCTCAAATATAAAAAAAAAAATGCTTGATTTATGCATAACTTAGCAATTCAATGTATTCTTCTGTTAAGTTGGCTGATTGTAACCATTTTCTTAGAAAAACTAATAATTTTTTCTGTGGTATGCTGGGAAACACCAATACCAAAATATAAATAACAATAATATTGACAACTTCGGTGCTTCAGAAGATACCATATTAAAAATATTACAATGTTAAATCCTTTAAAATTTCCATACATATCCCCTTTTAAATTAAACCATTGCTACAATAACACACCAAACAAAATTTCATCCACTAAGGGGTCTTCACCCATCTGATCCAGGCCATTTTAGTTGTTAACCCCCAGTTGTTTCAAAATTGTTCCTGCCTAACAGTGATTTCTACCTTTATTGTAGATCAATCTACTAATTATATTTCACTACTGACTAATAATTACATTAATATTAAGCAAACAAACACTTATAAACTTCCCACCCTGGCTGTATCAGGTCCCAGTTCCCGGTTCGTCAGCAGAAATCTACTGGAATTCCAGGGGACCGTGCCCTGACCCTACCCAGGGAGCAGAAAAAAATATAAAATTCCCATATTCTTTACTACTACTATAATGCTATACCTAAAACCTTAATGGATATATAACACCATTCCCCATTGTTATCCATTATATTCCTAATTATAACACCACCTAAATCAATCTTTCTTTCCTACTCTTTAACTGACCACATTCATTTCCTTCTAACCTTGGCCAAAAACTCTCCTACCCTCTTATTTTCCTTATTAAAGATATTAATTATGACATCTTTCCTTTGTTGTTTTAATCATTTCCCCTTGATACAGTCCTTTCCTCATAACTGTGTTCTTATACAATCAAACACAATGTGTTCCATATCTTCCTTATCACTGCATATTGGGGACTGATTCAGCAGATGATAATTTCTTATCCCTTTCAGTCTCCATCTCCTGTTCGAAACCAAGCAATACCCTCTCTTTGTTCTTTGTTTAATTTATCAATATACACTTCTCTTCCCCATAAATTTTTTAAATCTAAAAGATTCTAATATCCCCTATTATACTAAAATATTTCTGAATCTCCATATCATCAAACCTCCTCTTAGCACCTTTCCAGAACCCCTTTACATTATTTTCCCTCTTCCTCCAAATTTCCCCTAATCCATGATTTTCTAAGTTTACTTGTAAACTGTAGCTCCACCCATTTTTCTTTAAATTCCTTTCTTGAAATTCTAAGCATATCCTCAACAAATTCTTTTCATCCAAATTAACTAATCTATACCAATATTTAAGAGCTCTCATCATTATTACCCCCTTCTTTCCCACTCTTCCCATTTTAATTTGGGCAAATTCCTTTACTATGGCACTTGGCAAGCCTAAAATTTCCCTGCAAAACATCCTGTGCACCACATCTACCACTTCCCATCCTCCAACGGGCCCACATATTTCACTACCATATAGCATTTTTGCTTCAACTACAATGTTATATGATCTCTCTAGCCATTTAACATTTATCTCTGGTATTCTATATTTACACCCCCTAATCGCTGACATTGCTCCTTTCCCTTTTGCCAAAACCAACTTCTTCTGTTTCTCCCATTTCCCACCCCCATTGATTTTAACTCCTAGATATATACAGTCTCGAACCACTTTATATTCCTTATTTCCTTTCTTCCATTTTTCATACTTGCTCAATTTTGCCCCTTTTTTAAACACTATAATCTGGATCTTCTCTTGGTTTACTTTCAAATTCCAGTCATTACAATGTTTCTCTATAAACTGCAAGGACTGTTTTAATCCAAATGTTGAAGTTGAACCTATCACTATGCAAATAACAACCCAGGAACAGAAACCTTGTTTATCATCGGCATCCTAAATAATATTGGACTTAACTTACACCCTTGCCGTAGCCCCCTCATTTGTTTGACATCTTTTGTTACCGCTCTTGCACTTACTTGTATACAGAATGTATTCTCCTTATATAAAGCCTTAAGGGTGTTCACCATATGTTGACTTATTCCCTTGCTCAATAGTTTGAACCATAGCAAATTAAGATCAATGCAATCATATGCTTTCTCCAAATTCACAAATTCCATATACAATTTACCCCTTTTTTCTTTTAGGTATTTATCCACCAAAGTTTTAATTATGAATAAATTATCTACCATTCTTCTCCCCCTGCCAAATCCTATTTGAAATTTGGAAAGAATGTTATGTACCTCCACCCAATTTTGTATCCTATTTGCTAGGGTTCCTGTGAAAATCTTGCTGACTTTTGATAACAATGCTATACCTCTGCAATGTTCATCCATGCTCCCTTTGCCTTTGTATATAGGGTGAATTATAGCTTTCCTCCAATAATCTGGTACATATCCCTTAACTTTCATTACATTACACAAGTCTGTGAGAATCTTGACCTTATTTACATCACTACACCATTTTTTAATAAATTCAGGGGGAATCCCATCTAATCCTACTGCCTTACTGTTTCTCATTGCCTTCACTTGTTCCATTACCTCTTCTTTACTCACATCATTATCCAAAATTTCTATGTAACCCATTTCCAAATCTATCTGTGGATAGACCTTAATAATGCACTCCTCCTCAAATAGCTTTTTAAAATACTCCATCCACTCAGCTCGGATAATATTTGGCTTATGCACAAATTTATTATACGTGGATTTTAACACTTTCCACACCATTTTGTTGTTATTTTCACTAAACACTGGTTAATTTGCTCTGCACTTTTTTCCTCCACTCATATTTCTTACCTTCAAGAAATACAATATAAAAGTTTTTACTATTTAAATATTCCTTTTTCTCATCCTCACTCTTTCTCCATCTTATCAATGCTCGTTTCACCTCTCTCTTATAACTATAATGCATTCTTCATCGAACCACACCACTTCCTTTGGTTCCCTTCCCTCCCCTTCCTCATCCCATCTCCTGCTCATTGCAATACTTTATTGAAAATGCTGATTGCACTCTCAATTTCCTGACTCTCTAACATATAACTTAACCCCATTTGGCAAATTTGTCCATACTTGGAGTCTAAAACCCATTCAAATTTATTACCCTCCTCTTCCCTCCATTTATGTTCGATATAATATCTAGTCATTTTTCTCCCTTTCCAATTTCCTTCCATTGTTTCCTCCTCTCGACACTGCATATCCATCACCAGGGTAAAATGGCTATTATTTGAAACAAAATTCATCATCTTGAAATTATTTATTGTATACCCCATACTAACAGGCCATAAAATATAATCAATAACACTTTGTCCGTTCTTATTCATAAACGTAAATTCTTCCTCTACATCCTCCCCATACTTGCCATTCAATATATCTAAAGCACTAGCCTCACAAAAATCAATAAATTTTTCACTTGCCTTATCTATGCACTTATCTCTACTATACCTAGAAATCTCCCTTTTAGAGCAAGATTTATTACCAAAGAACATATCGCCTTCTAGATTTATATCCCCTTCGCCTATTCTAACATTAAAATCTCCCATTATTATTATTTCCATGGTACCCTATTTCTCTCTTAATCTGTCCATATCACTTTCAAGAGCTTTCCACAAGTCGGGATTATGGTACCGCGAGAGACCTTATCAGTCTTTGTGTAAGTCACGTCTTTATTATTAAGAGCTTTTGTTAGTTTTTGATAAGATCTTGAGCCAAATTATTTATTTCATGTAGTATTTTTTCCTAAGTTTTCCTAACAAAAGTTCTGTCTGTTATGTTTAAATTCTCTATTGTCAGTTCTATATCTGCTATATAATCATCTAAATTACATGAGAAACCTCTACATGTGTTAATGCCTTTGTTTAGGAATTTCATTTCTTCTGAGTTAAAACTATCTTTAGAGAGGTTGATGACATTGAGGTATGGGAATAGCATTTTCCTTTTCCGCCAGTTTTTCACACAATTTTTTTCTATTTTCTCTTTTGGCAGATGGCTTTCTGTTTCACTCAAATTATCAAACTCATTAGGCATAGCAATTTGAGAAAATTTGGAAAGAAATGCATTTCAATTTACCAGTTTCTGAGAAACATTATACTAAATGTTTCAAGTTCCTTCTCACTTATACTGATCCTAGAGCATAATTATTAACATATATATTAACTAGTAAATCTTTCATCGTAATTAAACCATTTCACAATAAAGCTGAAAAAATGTCAGTAAATATGCAACACATGCGCTGACAAAACTATTTTGTTTTGAAACACAAATGATGTTGCATATGTTTCATCAATGCCAATTCACCATGAAGTTGCACAACCCGCACAATTCAATTTGAAATGAAAATACATTCAGAATAAAGTAGCACATATTACATGAGGCAACCATTTAAAAGGTAAGCTGTGCAAGGACTTTTAAATAGTCATACAATGACGTTTAAATAGCCAATAGAATCCAATAGAACAAATGGATTATGATAGATAAATGCCCTAAATATTCTGACATAAAAAACAAAATTTGATATTTTTATTAAATTTCAGGTTAGCATTCCCTTAATAAAGTAAGTTCTTACCAATAATAGTATATTAATTTTTAATACAATGTATATAATTAAACATATCTTTATTTCATATATTGTTGCCAGTGTTTTAAACCAAAATGTTTAATTTCATTTGTAGTTTAAAATAAAACACAGCAATAAGTATTTAAGAGAACATTTAAAATGGGAGGAAAATTTATTAGGAATGATCTCAACATAGTTTCAACACTGCTTATGTACACCATATGAGTTAAATTATAGACCTAATACATCAAAACATGAAAAAGTTGCATAGTTTTTTCAGTTCTTTTTATTTAATATTATATTTGAGGTTTTTTCTTATTTGTTGCCTTTGTTACGCTATAATGATTTATGATTTATAAAATAAACTTGTGATTCAAATATTTAATTCTACAAATATTTAATTCTAAAATTGCATTTATAGCTATATGAAAAGCTAATTTTAACATTCCTACAATTAAATTGTTTTTCTTCTTTATTATCTTAAATGATGACCTCTCAAATTATGATATTGGCCTTTTAACAAATACTGTTTAATTACTATGCATTAACTTAATAAATGGCTAACTTTGGTATAACATTGGCATATTATCCATTACTCACCTCCTTTTATCTGTCCATTGGTACATACAGCAGACATGGAAAGTGTTGTCACAATAGTTACAATATTTGCAAGCACTATGACTGCTGTACCTTCCACTGTAAATTAAACCCATTTTTCATATATTTTAAAATTTGTGTTTAGTATTAAATTATTACATTTTTGGACTACCATTCTAAATAAAATTAAGATAGATAACACTATTTTAAATAATTTTAACTCACAAAATGACTTTTAAAGAGGCCAATTCTATTCTGTATTTTTCTAAACTTTTAAATTATTGTAATCCAAGTATCTCTTGAACACATTGATCTTCTATGTAAACAACAATAATAATAAAAGTACAAATGACCTGAAGGGCCACATGACTGCTGTGTCCTCTGTATCCATCTTGTGACTTTATGGATAGAGTGCTGTATTACAGGGGGAGCAAGTGATCAGCATTACCAGTCACTGCCACATGACATTCTTGATTAGACAGCTACCTAACTGTCATCGTGAGGCTGGGTGAACCCAGTTCCAGACCTCCTAATTTGGAAAATTTCTAAGCAGATACCAAGAGGGTTGAACCTAGAACCTCCCAGCCAACCATGCTAACCACTAGACCAAGGTGGCAGTCTCTATACAAACAATATTCAATTTAAATTTATGTGCTACTGTAAATCTGAGATTTTTTCCTAATAATGGTTTAATGCTCATTTTTACTGCTAAGGTATCGAGGCAGTGAACACTAATGATAAATGAGATGTAATGGTAGATTGGGAAAGGTTTATTTCTTAAAGAAGGAAGTGATCCAGGCCTAAGTTTAGGATACCTTCCCAGCATTTGCCATTTATGAGGGCTGAAAAAATCTGTCATGGAGTATGGTTCTAGCGAGAATCAAATCCCAGACTTCTCTTATCAGACCATTCCTTAACAACCTCGGCCACCCATGTTGGTAAGTTTGGGTTAGTAAAGTCAAGTAAATGCAATCACAGCTCTTTAAAACCAAATAAATTGTACTGATGTTAAATAATATTAACTTATTTCATACCTATTCCTGATTGACCTATGACCCATGAGAGTCGCAGGAAGAGCATAACACCCCAGATGTTGAGGAGACATCGCATCTATGGAAAGAAATATTTAATATTTAATTATGTGTCAAGTCTTCATAGATTTGAAGGTAAAACTAACAAAAGAAGAATTTTTAATGGAATAGGAGAAATCACATCTATAGAAAAAAATTTAATTATGCATCAAGTTTTCATAAACTTGAAGGTAAAACTAAAAGACAGGAGAAGATTTTAAATTAAATTTTGCATTTTAACAATAAAATGGAGTCTAAGCGTTATAGTATAATTGGTAAAATTTTTGAAAAAATTTATTAATAAAACTCTATTTAGTCCCAAAATTTATAAATATATTTAACAATTTAATATTTTTTCAATGCTCTTATTACTGCAGCAGGGAAAACAATGCACTAAAAGTATTGTTTGAACATTAAATATTGTTTGAACAGCAAAACTTATGCAGCTGTAGCATCTTTCAAGAAAAATGTTTCTAAATAAACATATTAAGAAAAAAAAAAAGTCTACAAAAACTCCACTAAAAAAAAAGAGAGAATAATGACACTTAATTAAATCACATATTAGAATAAGCTTAAAATATTGCAGTGATACCAGGGTAGGTCCACAAGTTTCTTGCCTTCACAAAAGCCTTATCTGATGTCATACCTTATCCATTAAGTAAATAATTGCAGCTGTAACTTCCACTTCACTGTGTTCAGTTCAGATATAGTTGCATAAAGAAGGCTATGTGTGGAAGAATGTGACATGTTCAAAAGCTGTTATTATTAAGTTCTTCACAAAAGAAGGACTTACTCCAAATGAAATTAAACAGCGATTGGACGGTGTATAGGGGGAAGCATCTTCCTCATATACTGTGAAAGAATGGGCCAAACTTTTTCAAATGGGATGGGTAGAGAAAGCATTGAAGATGAAGAGCGTGCAGATCGGCCCTTGGAGGTGCTCACTCCTTAAAATACCACTCTTGTGGAAGGATAAATTATTGAAGTCCAGCTGCTCAACATTACAGAAATAATAGCAAGGTTGGTTCTTTCTAAAACACCAATCCTTCTAATTATTCATGAACATTTAAACATGAATAAGGTTAGTGCAAAATGGGTGCCTAGACTTCTTTCCTCAGTCCAAAAGCAGCAAAGAGTTAACTGTAGCCAGCCATTTTTGGAGCTCTGCCGTGGCAATGACAGAGAAGTTTTGCAAACCATTATTACAGGAGATGAAACTATGGTCCTCTACTATGATTCCTTGTCCAAAAGAGAATCATGAAGTGATGTAAACATGACGAAGCACTGCCTCTAAAGACCAAGGTCACTCAGTCAACCAAGAAGATCATGGGAACAATCTTTTGGGACTGTGAAGCAATACTCTTCATTGACTCCAAGGAGAGAAACACCACAGTAAATGGGGAGTACTGTGCTGGCCTACTGCACAGACTACATGCTTCCATCAAAGAGAAAAGGAGAGGAAAGCTGAGTGGTGTGATCCTTCTTCATGACAATGCACCTGTGCACACAGCTCTTGTTGAAAAGGAAGTGGTGAAGAAATGTGGCTTCAAGGAGATCAACCATTTACCCTACAGCCCAGATCTAGCTCCCAGTGACTATTTCCTCTTCTCAAAACTTAAGAAGGATCTTCGAGGAAGGAAATTTAAGTGTGACAAAGAAATGATGGATGCTGTTTATGCCCATTTTACAGACAAGACTTCTGACTATTTTTTGGGGGGGGATTGAAATTTTAATTCAGAGAAGTGTATTGCAATAAAGAGGAACTATATTGAAATGTGAAATATAGTTTTTGTCTTTGTCCTACCTAGAAAGTGGTTAGACCAGAAACTTATGGACCTACCCGCATATATCAGCTGGCAAAAACAAAATAATAAAGGAACAATCTTCTCAAAACAATATTACAAATCATCATAAGAGAAATGAAAAACAGCATACATACTGATGCTATTTGCAGCAACAAACAGTAATCCACTGAAAGCTAAATACAAATTTCATATTATTCAACTAATAAAACACTTTTGATTGGAAAATCCTTGACTGCACGCTAACCAATTCTATACTCTAACCAGCATCTTTGCTGTATTCAAACTAAATTTGATAAAAATGTGGACATAACTACTTACAAACACTCCTTCGAGCCATCCGAATCTGATAATCTTTCCCTTTTTCTGCTGTTGCTCTTCCTGTTTTTGCTCCCTCTGAAACAATAAGTTAGTTTTAGGATTTTTATAGCCTAGCCCTTCATATATTTATATGTTCATGAAACCCTTACTCCAACTATTGACATGATTTAAAGAATATAATGAATAAGTAAAGAGTGAATATAGAGCTACAAGTGCCCTCACTCATATCTTGCAGCAGTCAACTGCCCAAGAAAGCTTGCTGTAGTTCTGGACCATTGACGCTGCAGGGTACATATTAGGATGGTCTGTTTTCCTATTCCTAAGTTACCAAGCTTCAATCTATAACATTAATGTTTATAGATTGTTAATGTGTATTATGATCCCTTTGTATAAAAGATCTTAGTTCAAATAAAGATAATTCTGCTTTACTTTGCTTATCACAGGGGTGTGTACAAACAAAGCTATGACAAGTAAAGATCTCTATTGCAGAGAAACTTAATTATTTAACAAAGTTCTATAGCATATAAAATATGCAAATTATTATGAATTCAAAAAAACTTCTGAAGACCTATCTAATTAATAAATATCTTTAAGAAAATATGAAATGTAAATATCTTATACATAAAACTATAATGTGTTGTTGCTTTGCAAGTGTTTACAGAATAGATTATATGTAAATACAAGGGTCGTTTGAAAAGTTCTCAAATGAAGCACAAAATGACACAATATTGCTTCTTGAAATTATATATTTTTCAACATTGTCTCACTTGACACTATATATTTTGTCCAGCAATGCTCCAAAGCCTTTATCCCTTCATGAAAGTAAGATTCCTCCAGGCCTGCAAAATATGCCTTAGTTTATAGAATAGATGGAAGTCCAATGAAGCCAAATCAAGGGAATAAAAGTGGATATAGCAGTAAATTCCACCTCAATAATTGATTTTCACATTGCAACAACACATGTGTGAAGGCAAGCATTGCCTTGATGCAAGTCTACCTTCTTTTGTGATAAATCCAGCCTTTTCTCCATCAATTTGGCACAATTGATCTTCAGTTCTCTGTACCATGATCACAAGAAGAAGAAGGAGAACATATAATCTGTGTTTTTTGCTTGTTTTCTCAAAATATATTTTTCAACATTATAACTTCTACAATTTTCAAACTAACTTTGCATAGACATTCTTCTTATTGAGATCAACCATCTAAACATGTCTTTATCTTATGTTATCTAGAAAAAAGTTTTAAAAGTTAAATTGGAGGAAAAAAGTGTGTTTAAAATTCAAATTTCAGAAAATAAATTTTCTCTATATTTGTTGTTGATTTGATTTATTTACGGACACTCTTTAGCAACTAAGGTCATCAACGTCCCATTTAATTCAGGGCGTGAAACAGGTGATAAATTTTGCTCAGAGCCTCTTCTTTCAGGCTTGAGATTCTTTTTCGTGCCATAAATCTACGACATGGAACCCACAACTTTACTTCCCTTCCGAAGGAATCCACACTTAGAATTTTTATGCCCGAAAAAATTCATTGATTCTGGCCAGAATTGAACCCATGATCTTGGGTTTAGGAGGCAAATATGGTTACCAGTACACCACCAGGACCGACCATCTATATTTGTATCATACACATTTTAACTATTGAGTTTAAATTGTTTTTACATAATTAAATGTTACTTTTATAATAAAGTAAAATTTATTCAAATATATAACTTCTATATAATTTTAAATGCTTTTTTTCAGGCAAATCTAACAATTTCAAAATTAATAATTAATAATTTCAAAATTTCATAATATATAGGAGTACTTTTTATTTTATAATAATTTAATAAAGAACATGTTTTAAATATTAGGCACACAACATTTGATTTTAATATTTCTTATTGAAATGAGAAAGAAAATGTGAAAAACGTACAAATGTCAAAAGTATATGCACAACTTCCTTCAATCTGCTTAGTATTTTCACGTTAATACACCAAGACAATAGCGTGGATAGGAATCAAATCAAAGCTCAGTTTGTTCATTTTTATAATTGATAAAAGAGCTCTTTTGTGCGTCAATCTTGATTGGTTTTAATTCAAATTATCTTTCACACAGTCTAATAATTCTGCATAATAAGATATTGTTATTATCTTGCCCTGTTTCAAGTGCTTTTGTAGAGCTATATCTTGAAAAACTTAAAGAAACATTGGTCCTTATCTACAAATGGTCTTCGCCCTCCTCAGCACACTTCATCTTCGGTGAATGTACAGCCACGTTTAAACTCATTTATCCAGAAATACAAGTAGTCTTTGACGCTAGCGCAGGCTGCTTAGGGGCTACATCTAATTCGGCTTTGATCTGATTGGTCGTTCACTTATTTCAATTAAAACGTTTATCATTGCACGGAACCACCCATCAATTTTTATTTAAATGCAACGGTAATTGATTCAGCTAGCTATGTTTAATATATTATGAATGAGATTTATAAGTTATAATGTTTTGTATTCAAGCAAAAATATTTCAGCTATAAATTGTACATATTTTTATTTTATTTATAATCCTATTAAATGTGCAAATATTTCTTGTACTCATTGTACAGAGTGTACCAAAAGTCCCATTGCCCCAATATAGGTTTTTTTTTATCTTTTTTTCAGGCTATATTAATTCCTGAAAACAATGGCAGGTGATTCGAATTATACTCTGTGAAAGAACGAATCGAAATGAGTAAATAATTTCATGAATAACCGCACACTGGGAAAACAATGAGATCCTAAACTATTCAGCATAGTTTAATGAAACAGCACCGTCGAGACAGCAATCTTGCAATGGGAGAAAAAACTATTTGAAAGTGACCCATTAAAGATAGGTGTCACACTGGAAGACCTCAATGCGTGCTGAATTTGCTGCACAAGTAGAAATGTTCACCGAAAAAGTTACTATGAAAGCGATCCCAGGAACTGAATGTTCCATCAACATTTAAACGATTTATGAATAAATATATGTCCTTAAAAGCATTGCAGACTTTCGTTGATTAATGAGTTGCTTACACACTCGATGTGATGCTATGGATTCTTTCAGCCTTGGGAAAAATTGCAACGCAGATATGAGCAGCGTGATATTTGGCGCTCAGGTGCTCTTTTCGTGCTGATTTCCCAGTAGTGAGGATCCCTCATTATACCGGTTAATGCTGCACCTGTAGGGTCATGCGTCTCACAATACACAAACAGGGACGGAAAGGATTTTCTCTGGAATGGTAAATTATAGCCACATCCATATTTGCAGTAGTCCTTTTAGCGAATTCCGAAGGACTATTGTGATCAGCATCGTGAAAAATCCGCTTATTTTTCGACTGTTTGTTTATTTATTTTTTCTAGCGAATACCGAAGGAATGTAAGCTATTGCGGTTGTACCAATGGAGAGATTTTTTACGAATCTATCCAAATCTGCATTGATGGTACCTACTTGAAATATGCTATTGAAATAAAATACGAAAAATAGTTTCCGAAAATCAGTGAAATTTATCTATTAGAAGGGAGGGGTTACCTGCACTCCAAAATTTCAAAATAGCTCTAGTGGCATTAATATATGTTTTTTCCCAGAAAATTCCGTATATACCATTATAATACATATGAAAAATGTTTCTGAAAATCAAGGAAATCGGACCATTAGGAGAGTTTGCCTGGATCCCTAATTTATAAATCGATCTAGTGCCATTAATATGTTTTTTTTTTTTTTTTTTTGCAACTTCGCACATGCCATTTAAATAGAAAATAGATTCTGAAAATCAAGGAAATCGGGTCATTTCCTCGGAGGGGTTGACTGAAACCCAAAATTTAAAAATTACTTTAGTAGTACCATTAATTGTTTTTTTCCCACTACAAAACTCGGCAAATACCATTGAAATAAAACAAGAAAAATAGCTTTTGAAAATCAGTCAAATTGGGCCATTAGTAGGGTGGATTTACCCAAAATTTAAAAATCACTCTAGTGGCATTAATATTTGTTTCGCAACCAAAATCCGTATATAACATATAAATGAAACAAGCATAAAATAGTTTCTGAAAACCAGTGAAATCGCACAATGAGGAGGGGGGGGGGGAGTTTGCCTGCGCCCCAAAATTTAAAAATGGTTTTAGTGACATTAATATGTGTTTTTTTCGCAACGAAACTCCGTATATGCTATTTAAATAGAATAAGAAAAATAGGGTCTGAAACTCAGGGAAATCAGGCTCTTAGACGGGGAAAAGGGGATACCTGAAAACAAAAATTTAAAAATCGTTCTAGCGGCATCAATATTTTTTTTCACAACAAAATTAAGTATATACCATTTAAATAAATAAGAAAAATGGTTTCTGAAAATTAAGGTTAATTTTCTCCATGTTGTTTTAAAAGAAAATGATACATTAATTCAGGACATAAACTGCGTTTATGCCGTTGCTTATATTCTATATATAACAAAACCATTGTCGTGAAGATAGCAGCTGTGAAATATTAATCTAATATGTGTTTGAGAATTATATCTGTATGTAAGAGCGCTCTGTAATAACTTTCAGGAAACATTTCCGTTATACGTTTTTCATACAATAATATTTAAATTAAATTTCAAAGTCAATGAAAATCGATGAAACTTTCGATTGTTCTTTGCTGATTCTGTATATTTGTTTAGTACATCGAAATTGTTTTTAAATAGTAACATGTTTTATTTATTTATTTATTTATTTATTTATTTGTTTATTTTGAGCAGTGTTTAACGCCCGTTTTAACTACTGAGGCACCAAAGGAGGTATAGCATGTTTTAACTTATTGAAACATATGAACACCATTTTCTTAAATACAGCATGTAACTCGAAACACAGTATAGTTTTGTCTATCAGTGATCATATATTTAATTTGATTAATAATATACAATTAATTCTTGTGGGTTAATCTCAATTATAATAGTAATAATTCTAAAAATGTGGTTTTTCTTATGTGATACCTATAGATTTTAAGAATTCTAATTTTTTTCTCCTAATACCACACAGTAATGCCATTAGTTGTTTCATTTCAGTAATTAACAACGCCTAATTTGGATTGCATATTCATTTTTATTAAAAATGTTCAACTGGTGAGGAATTCGCTTAGCGTGCGTGACAAACCTTTTGCTCTTCCAGACTTGTGTCCTATTCTGAGTTCATATTCTCTTTCTTACTGGAACCGATTTGGGTAGGAAAAAGCAATTCTCAAGAATAATGAAGATATGGATATGTTAAGAAGAAAATTTATGATTGATAGGGGGAGATAAGGAAAGGATAGAAAGTGAAAGGAGGGGGGGGGTGTCTTTGGATATCAGAGGCAGGAGTTCTTATACTTGTAAGAGTGGGACTATTGCCTTCTGGAAGCACTGAAGACTATTGTTCCACTAATTTTAGTGCATTATATGTGTAGATTAATTGTTTATATGAGGAGGACCGTAAAGTACACGCGCGCGCGCACACGCATATATATATATATATATATTACAAAATATTTCATGAGTAGCAAAAAAAAAATCTACAGGCTTTATCTGTTTTTCAACATACTAACTAAGTCTCTTGAGGCATTTTTCCTATCGTTATCACCAATCTACCGCCACAAGTGGCCGAGGTCGTTAAGGCGCGGGCTCGTGAGCGGGAGGTCTGGGGTTCGAATCCCGCCGGGACCGTGCTCCCTGACTGAGGTTTTTCCAGGTTTTTCTCAGTCCTTATAAATGGCAAATGCCGGGGAGGTACTCTAAACTTAGGTCTGGAACGTTTCCTTCCTTAAAAATAAATCCTTTCCAATTTATCATTTCATCATTTCATATATCACCAGTGTCCATCGCCTGTGGTGCCTCTGTAGTAAAAACGGGCGTTAAACACCATTCATTCATTTTCAGTGTCTCTAAGGACACGATGCGACTTTGCCAGCGTTGTACCACACGTTTCGGTGCTCTTAGCGGTTTCAGCTGGAAGAAACTCCACCAAGAGCAGACCATGCATGTCCCAGAATACCATCACTAGGACAATGGGCGACCTTGAATTTTTCGGGTCGGGGAAATGGAAGCGTGAGGCGATACGTCCAGGATTCATTGTCATTCATCACACCTTCTTCAGCATAACGCAAAGTGATCCAAGCAGGGAAGCATTCTCTGGCCCTTCTGCTCTTCTGAGAGATCCTTAGGCACCCCGCATGCATTGACATTAAGAAATTCTAATGTGTCATGCACAATATCGTACGCTGTGCCAAGTTTTGCAGATGCATCCGCCAATCGTTTCGAATTGTCGCCTCATGCCTCTGGCAGTGGTGTTGAAACTGTCCCAGATCGGGCGGAGCGCAATTCATCGGCGAGATTCGCCTGGCCATCTGGATATGTTGCGATCCAGGTAATCAGCATTATACACTTCCAGCATTTCTCTGTGAATTTTACTGGGTGCTTTTTCTTTAACCTCTCCCCAAAAGAGCAATACCACGACCAGTCTCCCACCGTATGCAGACAATATTGCCACGCGTGATTTTGGCAGTTCATGGAGTAACCTATACATAGTTAAATGATAAAACAGCGATTTTCTCTTTTTTTCCATAGACTAGGTTGCTTGTCCCACTTATGAAGTACGCAAATTGCTCAGTAACAAATGGCTATTTGACAAAACAACCGACTTTCACTCCTTACGATCGGAAAACATTACGTATTCACTTAATACATTTCCATATAATGATTACACTGGGCAACAATGAAAATGTTTCGGGCTTAAAAAGAGTGAATTTACATATATTTCCATCTGCTGAATTAAAAAATCATCATAAAAATGATAGATTAGCTCTTGTTTTGAAGATAAAGTGACATTTCATTTTTTAGAGTGAAGATTTTAAATTTGGGGGAATTTTTTTTGGGAGTTGGCACACCTGTCAAATAACAAAACATAAATGCTCTTCAGCTGTTTGTAAGTCATAAACATAGATACTGTTGCTGTGACTGTGAATTACATGTAGTTTCTACTCAAATTAATGCAAAATTTCTGGTTCGCGAGTGCTTTTTAGTGTAAAATTTGTAAAAAAGCCACGAAAATGTGTAAATATGGTGAATAACTTTTGTTATATTTGTGGTGAAATAACATTTTCCTCACAGAAACGCAATCTGACGCCTCTTGTAAAGACTGCCAAGCCTCTTGTGGACCCAAAAGACGTTCTTCTTCCACCCCTGCATATCAAGCTGGGTTTGATGAAAAACTTTGTCAAAGCTATGAACCGAGAAGGACGGGCCTTTAAGTAAATCAGAGAGAAATTTTCGAAATTAAGTGATGCAAAAGTTAAGGAAGGCATTTTTGTCGGACCACAAATAAGAGAACTTGTAAAGGATCCTGCATTTGACCAAGTTTTGGAGGGGAAAGAAAAGGAAGCTTGGGAAGCCTTCAAGGGTGTTGTTCATGGATTTTTAGGCAACAAAAGAGATGACAACTACAAGCATTTGGTGACAGTGCTCCTGCAAAAATACCGTAATCTTGGATGCAACATGTCCCTTAAGATCCATTTTCTCCACTCCCACCTAGACTTTTTCCCTCCTGGTTGTGGAGCTGTTAGTGATGAACATGGGGAGAGATTCCATCAGGACATTTCTGTTATGGAACAAAGATATCAGGGCCGTTGGAATGAAGTAATGCTTGCGGATTACTGTTGGTCTTTGTATAGGAATTCTGCGGAACTCCATCACAAGAGGCAAGCTAAAAGACGACGAAGTCAATAGGCCACCACATGATTCTCTTCAGACACGACTATCTGCGAAGTATTTTTCCAGCAATTTAGAACTCTTAGCATGTAATTACCAGTTAAAAAAATCAAATGCACTTTCATTGTTGTTAGCATGTATGTAATTAAAATGTATCCTTTTCTCTCAATCCGTTAATATGTAATACTTCCACCTTATGTATATCATAGAAACTAGAGCTAATAAAATTTTTTCATTGTCATATTTGTTTTTCTCAACCCAAAATTAGTAGGAATTGCCTCATGAAATGCTCGAAACATTCAAAAATTATTTTTTTGTTGCCCAGTGTTATTAGCGTACCATAAACCCTTAAATTTATAGAATACATATTTTAATTTGCTTTTTAATTTTTTTATATATTTTGGGAGTGTTACAAATCAACCATATTCTTATTAGGAATATTTTTTAAGAATACATGTGTCATCAAGCATGTAGTAGAAAAGATACTGAAAAAACTGAATTAAACTACAAGAAGAAAAGAAAGAGGAGACGCAAGTGTCGTTAAATTTTGACAGTGCTGCCAATAGTTGTCACATAACAAGGTCATAGTTCATAGTGTCACCATTTAAGAGTTTAATGTCACAATGTGTAATTGCAGGATGAGAGGATCTTGCTAATTGCACTATTATTTGCAATATCATCCTTTTAGCTGGGGAATTATCATGTGTTCTGGCCCGCTCTAACCGCTTTACGCACATTTGCAATCAGCAGCGGAGGTCTAAAGACTGGAGAATAAAGTCCCTTTCTTCGTATCTTAGTATACTGCAGTAACACAAAACTTAATGTATTTAATTACATTTTATATACGAGTGTTATAAATAGTCTTTATTGTTAGTCAAAATCATCAATAAAATGCTACATTATGATCAGAGCCCAGAAGTATTTTGGTTAAAACAGACAGGGGAAAAAGCCACTTAAACCGCTGAAAATGGACAGTAACACAATTAAAATATGCTTTATTAAAAGTGAAAACATAGACTAAAGTCACTCATTATTAAGGAACTTAGGTATTTAAGATACTTATTAATTTATTTATCACATAATTAAAGTAATTAAGCTTACTTGTCTTGGTTATAGCAAGATGTTTTTTCACGGTATCAACTGTCACAGTCGCTTGTCAGAGAAAACATTATTCATCTTATAAAAAGAACGTTCTACGTCCACTGGAGTGATTGGAGCATACCTAAAACAAAATATTTCGGAAGGACTCACACCAGTTAGAACAGAACATTCAATTTTGCTCAGAAGCCTCTCTTTCAGGCGTGAGGTTCTTTTTCGTGCCTTAAATGTACGACACGGGACCCACGGCTTTACTTCCCTTCCGAAGGAAGCCATACTTAGAATTTTTACGCCCGAAAAAAATCCATCGGTCCTAGCCGGGTTCGCGGGTTCGAACCCGCGATCTTGGGTATAGGAGGCGAGTATGGTAACCACTACACCACCAGGACCGACATCGCAAATGGTAAACTGACATTATTCACGATGACGCACTCATTATCATTGGCAGATATGCCAATAGATACTTTAGTACTAGTTTTCAAAAACTTGTGTCGTCATTTTATCATCATTGTCAGCCGACGTATCCCAATGTTCTTACTGAGAGGTGCACCCAGACCTCATTGCCTCCAGAATGAAGTACAATTATGGGTCTTCCTCGCGCTGATGGTGACTTAAAAAGACAATTGTAGGTGTCATCGTCCCATCTTTCCTGGGTGATATAGTAAATGAGCCTGCCTATTGCAACCTTTGAAGATATCGAAAGCGCCAAGCCCCATTTCTCGCTGTTTCCATTATTACAATTTTCTTTCTCAGGCTGCGAAAATAAAACTCAAGTTTTTTCAGTTATTCTTGAAGAGTCGTTTCTTGATAAATAAAGCTCGAAACACATTTTAAACGATTCAATAGCTCAAGCACGATTAGGAATTGCCCTTTACTATAATAACAGAATACTTCTCGCGTAATAAAACCACAACAGAACCCATCTACTTTGTTTAATATTTTTCATTTCCGTTGGGGTAGCTGTACTTTTATGTATGACTTTTCACACAGCTTTTGTGTCAACGTGCACAATTTTGCCTGTCTCCGAAATTGCTTCTTTTCCTAAATTGTTGTTTTCCAATAATAGTGTACATTGTATGTTTACTTTACTAAAGTTTTAGTCGTTCTTTATTTCGATGCTGCGAAATGTTGGTGCTTGGCTGAGCTTCACTTTCGGTAAGGTTTACTGGAGTGACTGGCTCGAATGTGTTCCAAGGTCTCCAAGCCGTGGATATTAACGCTAAATTACTGTACCGCACAACAGGACTAATCAAAACAAATACCACACAAAGAGTTGAATTAGGACACGAGCGTACTGCCTTGAATCTGAGAATGAACCGAGAAGGAACAGGAAGAAGAACGTATATTTCCATTGCTTATTTTTTAGTTCAACCAGCCTGCGGGCCCTTGGGTTGGCTTGTAGATCTTCCGCTCTCTTTGTTGCAGGTTAGGGATGGAATAATGCCCATAGCAGTCGACGAATTACCGCAGCTCAGGCTTAACGGTGAGTTGACATTTACAAACAACTTCCTAAAAATCCTCCAGGCGACCGGTTCTGGAAACGCATTGTGACTTGCGACAAAAATGGTTCTTTTTGTGCAATTCCAAGAACAGCAAGAAAGCAGTGGGCACTTCCTGGGAAGAAACCTCAATAGTAATTTTCGTCAAAATTGTTTTGAGTAAAAGATGATGCTTTTCATTTGGTGACTTTTTGAAGGTGCTGTTCATTTCAAATTGGTCTCAAATGGCCGGGCAATTGACAATGAGTTTAGCACTCGATTTTAATCCATTGGGAAGGTCGTATACTCCTGCACATGTATAAGAACTGTCTATGTAGCATACACTGCCTTCAAACTGCGATTTGTTTCCGTCCATGGCAATTTCTTCTTGGAAGATACTGCTGAGAGCTGGAGAGATGACTATCAGAGGAATGTGTTGATAACGCGCAACTGTTCATTATTAATATTCTGCTCTTGTTAACGCAAAGAGATGGACCGACTCTTAAGTATTTAAATAAATGATGACACACATGCAGTGCGTAATGTTTTACTTGGCAGATAAAGCCCTCTCTCCGCATACGTCGCTAGCCATCTCTCCAGCTCTCAGCAGTGCTAATCTTTGAAGATGACACAAACACCTGTGCAATTATTGGTATCAGGAAAAAATTCAAATGGAGGAAAATTGTTTAAGTATTCCTATATTTTGAAGACTAATATTTTGCGTTCATTGTTTCCTGGCAAATAAAGTATGGTTGTAGAAAAAAAAACTGTTCCAATTAAACAAGTACTATAAGATATGCGCGCTTATCTGAGATGCCTATAGCCTCTGAAATTTCGGACATCTTCAATGGAGGTTCCATGTCAGTGCTTTGAGGTTGAACAAAGAACTTCGCTATAACACCATGCTCAAAGGGATTTCTAAATGCGTAGCCAAATAAATGACTGCAACCAGTCAGTCAGAACATAAATTTACGTCTTCTAACCAGGATTCGAATCTCTACTTTGCAATTGGTTGTGAAATGATAACCCAATTAAGTCAGAGAATTTAGAAATTAATGACTGTATTAGCTATCTACTTAATATTAAAAACATACACATTATTTGCATAAACACGGTAAATACCACGTAACTTCAGGCGTCAGGCTTATTTGCAAGATAATCAATAAATTGTCACTCATTCAGAAACCTCTACAAACTATTTTTCATATAAGATTTAATGATATTTGCTGGTTCTCCGAACCTCTAATTTTGACTTTGATAAATTCAAAAAACTTCTGAGAGAATATACAATAATTTGGTTAAAAAATGCTAGATCGTGCAGATACTACAGATGTCGTAGATATCCCTGTTATAAAATAAAGTTGACATTTAAATAGCGACTGATATTTTTCAGAAAATTAACAATCATAAATTAGCTATACATGGAAAGTTTAAATAAAGCTATCGTATATTTTCACATCAGATAATATTGAACAAAACTAGCAAAAAATGTCACTATGAATGTATGTACGCAAACACATGTTTGGATATGCGATATGCTGTATTGTTGCCTATTGTCCGTTGTTTTCACTATAGGACAGTGATTCCAGAACTTTTTCGACTAGAACTACCATCATTAAAATGTGAACTAATATTATGTTTAACAATTTTAAATTAAGCTAATGATGGTGTCGTTATGATAGGATTCCTCTCCAAAAAGATGCAACAACGCTTAAAATATCGAAAACTACATAAATTTAATTAATTATGTATTTATTTTACATTTAAAACATTAAATCAGAAATTAAACAGGCAAGCTAATAATGTAATATCATATTTCTTTATATTTAAAGCCACTTTTTATAGACACAAGTCAATCTAAACCAGGCACTAAGAATTGTTTTTTTTTATTAATGAACTGTTTTATGTAGCGACAGAATTCCAAACAGGCTCGTGTTACACAGGAACACAGTAGTTTCAATATTTTAAACAAAACAGTGCGTCCCTCTTACTGAATTTTAACTGAAGATCTTTGCTTGCTTCGGGAGGCAAGAATTTTGAAGTCAGGAATCGCAGAAGTGAATGTGATGTAAAATGTTATGCAACTTCCGTCATCTGACTTGTACAGAACCCTCGTTTGGACGCATGGCTGGCTTAACGAGACACTGAGAAGCAGCCATTTGCTGGCTGAGTCGAATATTCATAGTCCCTTAAATTTAAGCGCATAGATTTGTCATACAAATTATAGCTACAATAACCATATACCTTCGTCATAGAAGATGTTGGAAAGTATATCATTGTGCCTTCACACATATCTCACACCGAAAGAAAATTTGCATTAACATTCATTAATTCTTCTTCTGAAATTGCAACAATTTCTCTTCTTAAAGGTCATATTATTCTGCAAGCATTCACGGCGCACCAAACAATTTTTTGGTCATACAATGGCATTTCGTGTACAAGATCGGGTTTTTCTGCACTCCAGGATCTATCAGCCTGCACTTCGACATCGCTCAACCGACGTCATTTTGGAAGGTCGCCGAATGGCCCCTTGATTCCGGGCTGTATTGGTAAATCCAGCTTCCGTCATCTCTGAAGATATTGTGAACACGCCGGAAGCTGACACTGTGGAAAAGATGAGCCATTTCCCTTCAACTCCGTTCTTCTGTGAGATTGTAGAGTACCCAGTGACACAAAGCTTTCTTACACGAAGATATTTATGCAGGCTTTGCATTGAATGAATGTTTAGAGACTACTGTAAGCCACTAGTGCATAATTCCTCACTATGGCTTCTACGTGAGCGATGTTTTCATCTATGACTAATGTTGCTGGAAACCCTATACTTTCCTTGTCTTTCAAAGCTGTACTTCCTCATCTAAACTCTGCAAACCAAATAAACATTTGCATGTGAAGGAGCAGAATCTGGAAAAGCACTCTGTAATTTCTCCAGGTATCCTTGTAAGCTCGGGCCGCATTTATAATTGGAAAAATAATTCCACGAAAATGTCACATCACCTCCATCTGAGAACATCAGACAGTGGACGCGCGACACAATGAACATTTTGCTACAGCTGCGCGGTAACTTCCGCTGTACGTACTCTGGAAACATTTCTGAAATCATTCTATTAATTTTGAATCACTTTTGAAAACGTTTTGACAAAACTGCAAGGATGATCAAAGGCATTGTCTCGGTAACTTTATCAATTAGCATAGAGCGTGAAAACAGCTACAAAAGTGATATTAAAATCGTTTTCAGATATAGTAACATTGAGCTAAAAGCATGAGTACAATATTATCAAACGGTTGTACTACTAAACATACGAGGTTTCCCACTACCGTAGAGGGGGCGATACACGGCCTTGGTGCAGGTTATTGGGTCTCTCATTGAATGCGATTCGCAGCGGAAGACCAAATTGCCTTCAGAGGTCAATGGTGATGGCGTTAACAACCACGATTGTCAATATGTGTTAGTGCGTGTTCCCAACCGGTGGCAAGGGTGTCCTCGTGAAGCACGAGGTAACGACTTCTTCACAGTTCGCTCTACACAACCAAAATTACTCGACATATTTCTATAAAATTATTATCTCTCACAACTATTTCCCTTTCTGTTTTTCCACAATATACTTTTATAAAGAGATACTCAAGATAAAAAATAAAACCCCAAAATTGAACTATTAACATTTACTGATAGAGAATTAGTACTTGCCTTCTTGAAGGTGAACCATACAAAACTCACACAACTCTTTCTTTAAGAATGATGCTAACAAATTTCTGCACATTGATGTACAGCATATCTGGCAGATTACTGTCTATAGTTTAATGCTGAAACTATTCTCTCTCCTCCTGAAGGTACAATTGAAGACATCGTTCCATGTTACTAACTGTTGCCAAAACCATTGAGCTCGTGTGTATATTTTGCTTGAAATAGTCCAATGTCTAGAGACATGTGGCTTATGATCAGTTATTCAAGTAACTCACTGATTTGTCGAATCTGGGTTACCACAGGTTCTTGGAAAGAATTCCGTCGTCAAAGAAACTTTCAGTCAGCCCTGTGGACTTCGCTGATGTCTTGTTGAAATATCCCTGACGGCAACTCTGTATCATCCAGTCGCTCAACAAACTGCATGAAAATGTGTCAATACTTTGCAATGTTCACAATCCTGTTGAAAAAATTTTGCAATCTTATTCTCTATTCGTACATGGCGTCCCAAAATTCGACTTTCATTAGATACACAGGTTCTTCATAAATGGCGTGTGGATTTTGCGCGTTTGGTCTGTGAGTAAGTCACACAAATGGAACCATTCCTCATCTGTGAACCACGAGATGAACAGGATTTAGCCCAGTGAACACAAAACCCACCGCAATAGTGCACTCGTTTAGCGTTATTTGCTTCCTACAACTGTTGGACAGTCATAACCCCATAAAGACTTTAGTCGCAGCTGCTTGACATTCTAAGTACTATTACCCGGTCTCCTGCAACCAGTATGCAATTTGGGCTTTTACCACTAGGGGTGAGGATGGTCTTAGTGGGCTAGCAAATGTATATAAAGCAACTATAGGTGCACTATTTACCTATATATTATTTTATGATTATTACCTTACATCTTTTTGGTACTGTTAACCATATTTCAGAGAAAGCAAATTTACAAAATCAGTTTATATACTTGTCATTTTAACTTACAGCGTTTAGTTAAACAGACTAGATGAATGAGACTATTCCTAAGGTGCGATGATTTGCAGGTCACTATGGCACTGATACTTAATTCATCTTGCTGCAAATTTTTCTGCATCGAAGCATTACCCTGGAGGTTCATTTATTGAAATAAAAATATATATGAAAGTGTTTGGATTTTGAAATGATTTCTCTGATCAATCAGGGTTAGATTCATGGCTTTAAACCCACGTAGATATAGGCGTAATTTCGACTGATTTCACAATCTTTCACTGAAGTGGGAATGTGTTGAGGATTTTCTTTATAGATGCGAAACTCTTTAACTATTGATGTACACATGCTTTCACTTAATTTAAAAGCCACCTTTTAGATAAACGAGGAATTGACATGCCACCATGAAACACGTGTTCACATTCATCCGAAAGCCATTTATCTGGATTTAATATGGCTACATCCGAGAAGAAATCCAAGTCTTCAAAATGGATTTTCATATTGCATGCCAAAGACTGAAAAGATGTAGTTCAAAATATTTTAAATGTGTTACATTCATCGCATGACGGTTCGTTAACTGCAACTGCTTTGAGTGTGTGCTTTTCCTGCAATTCTTGTACTATCATCTTAATAGGCGGCGAGTCATTTGTTTTCAATATTTCAAGACTTTTTAAAGTCATGTCAATTTCTTGTTTTGCTCTCAAAATGATGAATTTCTGTTTTGTATATCGAATTATAACACTCTCAGAACTCCTAGAACCTCATAAAGTACAACTAATTGCATTACAAGCTACCACTTTGTAAGAAATTTTACAGTCCTTCAAATTTAGATCTCGCGAGTTGATCGGGAGCAGCAGACTAGTTTTCCAAAAAGATGGACAAGGAAACTATGACTTTCAAAAAGAAATCGAACAGTATTAAATAATGAAGCAATTCAATGTTCTTAAAAAACGCGGCCTGTCTTTAAAAATTCTTGCGAAACATCATGTAGTAGTCTCTGATGTTTGGAACTTTCAGAAAACATAGAATATGAGGAATTTGAAAAAGACTTTATATTGGCACATATTTGTCACGTCACCGATAATATCGTGTTCAGTAGTTCCATTTTGTGGCTCATACAATGCACGACAGTTAAATCCTTATGTAAATGTTTATGCAGCAGACCTGCTATGCCTTTGTAAGATGCAAGCATTGTTGATGCACCGTATGGTGTGGTATGCACAAGATGGTGTTTTGCATGTCATATTTACTGTTAATTTACTTTTCAAAAGTGGCTAACACTGTATTAAAAATAGTTACACTTTATAATTCAACAATATCGAAAAAATAATTGCAAGGAACCCCCTCAAAGGACAAACGTACATTCAGTATTAAGCAGGTTTTATTAGAAATCGTTGCAGTTCCATCTATCATGATACTAACTTTTGTAATCATTGCATAATGGACTTTTTCATTTAAACATAATATTTCGATATGCATGGTCAGAATGAAGCATATTACCGACTCATACACCATTCAATTTTTGCAGTTCGATTACTGCAGTAAAATGTTAAACGATAACTGCTCTTTAGCTATTACATATGCAGATCTGAACAACGAAGTATTTGTGTTTGCTGTTCTTGACGTTATTTTCCCCACAAATTTTCACTCTCACTCACAGATTTTTTATAATTTGTTTTTCTTTACTGCACATGCTTTCTATAAATTTCATGTTTTGCATTTCGCATGATCACCGATTTAGTTTTTTTTTTTTTTTAATTATTTGCTGAAACACCAAATAAAAAGGCATTATCAATGCGCACGTTTCATACTTTCCACTCTTAAGTTCACGAACTTCCCACCACAATGTGAATATTACTACGTTTTTGTCATTTAATTGCAGCAATTGTCATTTAAAGACAGTCTTACGCCAATTTTGAAAACGTAATGAAATAATACATTTTCTCACTATAATTTCAACCTTACTGTTACACTCTTTCCCACCTACAAACTTCTCACAGTTACGGTCTCCGAAAATTCACCAACTTTTTCTTTATTAGCAGCACCATAACCGTTTTGTTTCTTAGATTCGCTGTCTATTTTAATCTTTTAACGACATTGCTGATATCCGGACTTCACTGTTTGCACACATTTCCGGTGAATAAATACTAAAGAATGGCGAAATTTTACTTTGTTTCTGAGAAATACTGAAATTCTGTAGTTTACACAGCCTACATATATTTGAATAGCTGCTGCCTGTTTCCTAAGCTCGCACGAACCAACAATGACACAAAGAGAGTGTAGATTGTTTGAAATGTTTAAACACAAAACGTTTTTTCAAAATTAATTAATGAGCAAGGCCTATTATGTAATGTTTTTTAAATACATTTTAACGTTAAAATAGCTATAGGGCATGTACAGTTTATATGTATGGCTACAAAAATTTAAATTATATAATTTGCATATCCAGTGAATGGATATAAGCATCTCTAGTTGGGACGGGTAATGCACTATAAATTGAAATTTACATTTTTTTTTTCAGCTGGAATCAAAAGGAGACTTGCCATCATTGCAGTGATTTACCCCCTCCTATCAATTCATACTTAAAATTTATGGAGGACAATACATAGACTACATTATGTTTAACAAATAATAAAATAAATGAAGCGAGTGCGTTTTAGTGAATCACTCTGTATTGAGACTGTAAGGTTCCCTTAGCTGTTTAATTTCCTAGAAGTATAATGTAAACAACGAAAGAAGTGTTACTATTATTTCATTATAAATAACCAAAGTTTAATAAACTGTTTTATAAAGTTATCACACACTTTTAACCTCGTTAGGCTATTACAACAAAAAATGAGGAGAAGAAAAAAGAAAAGCTCATGAAAGAATTTTTTTTTCTTTACAATAAATTCTATGCAGGCTAGCGCATTTCAAACAAACTTAAAATGGAGACAGATTTTCTTTCTTGCTCTTGTGGTCCACCAATTCTCCTTCTATGGAATGCATGTGATCTTTCTTGGTAACTTGATATTCGTGTCAACTTTTAACTCTTGGGCGAACATAAAGATGGCGGTACAATAGAATTAAAAAAGAAAGCCGCCTATAGCTGTAATAGTCCACTGACTGCCAAAAACATTTTTACAATTAAACTAAATTCTTCTTCTTCTTCTTATTCTTCTTCTTCTTCTTCTCCTTCTTCAGTATATGTATTATTTGGAACTTACAAGCTAGTGAGTGAATTGTCTACAATGTGTCAGTACATACACACACTGAAGAACCTCTTTGAATCATCAGTCCAATGTCAGAGTCGCCTCAATGACAACACAAATCAGAAAGACGCGCACACACACAGAGATGTACTAACCCGGCTTTACCTTTTCTGAAGAAAATCATGGGAAGCCTCAGTACGGATTTGAACAGATTGTATTTAATACTTCAATAATGATTCATGCAATACAGGGGTTATTTGAGTTACGGACCGCCTAGTGCGGCTACCTACTGGGGAAGTGCAGCCGCTGCAACCGGACAAATGAAGATAGATTTTCCGCAGTATTTACGTTCACTAAAGCTGATAATAATAAGCATTAACCTGTGTTATAATTAGAGATGGAACAATTCCTTCGGAAACAAGATATCAGCATAAGACTGACCGAGCTACGGTACATGACGTCAGAAGGAGGGGATTACAGTTTGTGGCTGCAGAAACCTGCTGTCGTTTATATCAGAACGCTAGGCAGAGTTCAGGGTCAGATACACAGTACAGTTGATGCTAAGTAAACATAGCTTCCATGGTAGAAAACATTCCACCACTAGTTTATAAGACATGAAAACTTAGAAATTTCCTGTATTTCATCTAACATTTCCTTCCAAAGATCACGTTTCATGTCACTGAGAGATCCTGTCTGTCGTATCTTTTTAACAAGTTGGAGAACAATTTCTCTACCTGGATCATTATCACCAGGATATTTTCTTGCGCCTAATAACACACAACCATTTCCTCAGATGGACGACAAGCAATTATCTCACCATGCACTACACGATTGCTGTTGATTTGGTTTATTTACGGACGCTCTTTAACATCACAGCGCCCTATTCAAATCAGGGCTTGAAACGGCCGACAAATTTTGCTCAGAGACCTCTTCTTTGAGGTTCTTTATCGTGGCGTAAATGTACGACACGGGACCCACGGCTTTACTTCCCTTCCGAAGGAAGCCATACTTAGGATTTTTACGCCCGAAAAAATCCATCGGTCCTGGCCGGGTTTGAACCCGCGATCTTGGGTTTAGAAGGCGAGTACGGTTATCACTTTACCACCAGGACCGACTGCATTATAGATCTTGACCACTGACTTATTCCAGTATGCAGCTGCGCTCTACCGGTCCGTATCTCAAATAACCTCACTGTATATTTGAAAGTATTACAACAAAGGTTAAAGCTTTAGTTGTGAAATCTGAAATTAATTCAAAATTGCTACCAACAGAAATTCATGTTGAATAATATCTGGGAGTATCTTAGGAGGGATAAAGACGAAATAAAATAATTTGTAATAAAATTACAAATAACAATGTAATAAAATGCATTAACAGTTTATATACATCAAAAGCAGCATTTCTATGAGCGATTGCCATAGAAAGGGGAAACCAGTTAGAGGAACAGACCATTTCGAACCTGGCTACAAGAATTACAAGCTTTAATACGGAATAAGGAGACATAAAGGGAAGAATAGAAAAGGAAGATAGAAATGTTGCTGGGACTCAGAAGATATGCAAAAAATGTAAAACGGAATAAATAAAAAAAAAAAACAATAAATATTGAAACGAACTCTACCGACAAACTTTTAGAAGTTATTCAGGATATTGACCGAGCGTTTTGGAGTAAGGGAATCCATGGCTTTGCAGCGACACATTACTTAGTAATTGCAATTGATCTTTCTAGAGCATCACAGATAGTTTTGTATTACTTGGCATTTGTTTCGTTTATTCGAAGGCAATGACCTTATTTAATAGACGCAGCAGAACTTGTATTCCTGGAAGATGTACCTTTGATAATTCGGAGGTGCATGTGATTTCAACATGACGCGGGCGATGTTAGCAACAATCTCGACGAAACGTTTGGTCAAAGATGAGTCGAGGTGGTCACCAGATGTCGATGGAATTTTTCTGGGGGCTTGTGAACAGCTTAGTTTCCTTTAATGAAATAGTACATTCGTCATAAACAAGTATTAATGTCGCAGTTCAATACCTACTGTTGTTTTGGGACTTTTTTCATTAAAAAAAGTCTTACCCAGACAGCTTAACTGGGAATCGAACCCAGGGCCTTCGAATTAATAGTTTCAAATGCTACCACTAGACCACGAAGTCGTGATGTTTTGTTTTATGGGACAATCACATAGACATTATAAATACAAAAATAATTAGCTACAAATATTTTTAACAGCAAGGAAATAAAAAGTGAACAAAATTAGAAATTCGGTGATTAGAAGAACTATTGAATATATGATTGAATGGTGTTTAACGCCCGTTTTTACTGCGGAGGCACCACAAACGGTGAACACTGATGATACATGAGATGAAATTATATATTGGGAAAGGATTTATTTTTAAGGAATCGTTCCAGGCATAAGTTTAAGGTACCTCCCCGGCATTTGCGATTTAAGAGGACTGAGGAAGAAAAAAAAACCACCACCTCAGTCAGGGAGGACAGTCCTGGCAAGATTCGAACCCAGGACCTCCCGCTCAAGATTCCGCGCCTTAACGACCTCGGTCACCCGTGGCGGTACTATGGATATAGAAAAGATTGCTCTTTACATAGTCCAAGAAAGAAGATTGGACATATAGAATGATGATGGATATAATATCCAAGGAAAACAATGAAATGATGATCTATTGGGAAAATAAGAAGGGGAAAACCAAAGGAAAGATGGATAGATGTTGTTAGGAGCCTAATTAATAAAAGAATGTCCAAAGAAGAAGTGGAAAACGAATATAAATAATAATTATGTTATGAAAGAGTAAAGTAGGATTTTATTCATAAGTTGAAAATTTATTTTCCGGAGTCGAGTGAATAAAATTTGTACCCGCATGTTAAATACAGTGTTTTTACACTACTAGCACTAAACTAATATTTCAATGAATGTAATTATTAATTTTATCTACATATATGTACATTTACCGTTGCTTAAATCAGAGCTGGCTGCTGTCCATGGCAATAATATTGATTGTTATGAATATAGAAAATAAATAACTTAAAATATTCCGAAATTATTTGTGAATGACATTGTACAAAGAAAATATGTTTTAAGTTCCTGTCTCTCAACTTGTTCCGAAGAAGTCTGATTCGTTATATGAAAAAGAATATAATTTGTTATCTGTGAATGCAGAGAAAGTAACGTCCGAAAGGAGCTAAAGAAGAAATGATATTGACCCAATTATTTTTCAGAAAAAAGTATATAAAAATGTTGGTAGAGATCTTAATTTGAAAGGTGGGTTCAGTCTACTAATTATTAATTTTATTTCAACTGAGGAAAGTAAACTAAAACATAAGTATTACAAATGTATGTAGAAGTTTAAATTTCAGAGCTGCATTAACTAATTACTTTTTATTTGATTCAGTTTTAGCTCTTAATAAGTACATTTTACCCAAAAATGCATTTATTCTTCTCCAATTCTCTTTAATTCAAAACTGAATTAAATTATCAGTATTGAATTAAAATTGTTTAATAAAACCATTGTGTGGGTTGTCAAAGACTACGAATTAAAGACTAACATAGAAGCTAGTATTGTAAAAAAGTGTATGAGTTGAAAGAAATCTATGGATGCTTTAATATAGAAAATTATTAAATAAAAATGTAGGTATTTGTTTAATTTTTAATACCAATCATTTCGTGATCGTTTCTTGTGATGATGTGCAAAATGATTAACTGTTTAAAATGTGTAGGGACTAAATCTCTCTTATTTTCATAATTTAAAATTGGTCAACCTAGTTTTTTGACAACCGTTTGGTTGGAGATGTACGTTTTATGGATTTTTTGTCACTTTTATGGTAATGCTTATTTTTAAGATATAACTTCTATAATGCTACTTTAAATAATACAACTCTATAATACAGCCTGCAACGCATACATATAATAGCACATATGTAAATTATTATGTTTAGACCACTAGAGGCCTAAAGACAAACACTTCCTTTAGGAAATAGGATGCCGTAAGAAATAAAGAATTCCCCCCGCCCCCCATTTCATAAGACCGGGTCTCATCTTACTTCATGTTTCACACAGAAATAATAGGCCCAGACAGTTAGCGAAATTAAGACAGATATCATCCTCCTTTCCGCAACGCATACCATCAAGGGCTTTAGCTCGAATTGAAGATAATAAGAGTTGTCAAAAATCTTACGACATTTTTCAAGGACATTGCCTTCGTGAATGAAGAATAAGAAGTAGTTGGTTAAATAATTGACATAAAAAAGAAAACTTCTAAAAAAGTACTACTTCAGTGAAATTTTTATAATAAAATGTGCTTGATTAGCAGAAAATTTCAAATTTTTACTGTATACAAAGAGGAAAAATTGTTATTCTTTGCAAAGGCTTCTGTAAATCTACTGTAAGCGGAGTGTAATATACTTAACAGGTAATATCTACTGTTGGATTCATCCGAAGAGAATCAACGACCAGCAATTTTTGTTCGAAGAGAGAAATATTTATTTTAATGATGGCGGATACATAAATTATATACTTAACCAGAGCACGGGTTTAGTCAGAATGTTCGTGCTCCTATTGACATATATGAATTGCTGAGAAAACAGAAAAAACCAAACACACAGAATTACATATCTACAAACATTATGAAATAACCTCCCTCTCCCATCATGTCGGACAAAAACGTTAATGTCATTAATGAGAATTTTAAAATTATAATTACAGGATACTAAACGATAGAAAAATATAATTCAATACATATATAAAATAGAGATACCTAAGTTTAATTATATGCTATGTTCTCTCTAGCTAGACACTATCTTTTGCCCATCTTATCTTCATAATAAATTTACATAGCCTTTGTCAATTATTTTTATCCAATACCAAATTTAAACATGCCACTCTACTCCTTCTCAACCTCACAACATTTTCGGAGAGAATCTGCGACCTACAGCACTCTGTAGCTTCACATTCTGTAAGCATATGTACCCAATTATCCTTCTTCCCCTGTGTCGTCCGTCGTTTTCTAAGTTTTCTATCCAGATAGGAGCAGCCAGACCATTGCCGTTCTGTCTTCTCCTGCCATTACATTTATATATGCTTCCCTCCCCTGTGCTCCTTTTATTTCTGATTGTAGATCCAGCGACATTTTGTTAGAATGCTCAGCTTCCAATGCCTGCCTACAATATAAATTAATCTCCTTCTAACTTTCCTCCAAACATTCCTATGTTTCTAACTCCCATCTCCCATTCCCACCCCATTCCTATTCCTTCCGAACCCCTTTTTATGGTAGATGCACAGTTTCCAGAATTAGCAAAGGTGGAAGAGAGAAAAGCAAACGCTAGATCCAGTTCTAATATTATACAGGGCGTTTAAAAACACACGGCATAACTTCAGAAGCGAGTTCCTCACATGTAGATAATTTATATAACCTTCCAAATTCCTCTCGTTACAGAAATGTCTTAAAAACGTGTATGATTTCTTTATCATTCATAGAGAAACGCGTTTCATGGCTTGATGGTGCTTCCCTGATTTCAATATTCCTGGCGCGGGTACCTAAGTCGAAGGTTTCCTGCTTAGTGATATATAAAGGTGAATCAATTCTTGGCTTCCATATATATCCTCCTTCAGCTATGCAACCGGAGTTTGTATGCGCAGGTAGAAATGAGATGATCTTCAATGGACGCGCGATTCCCATTAAAATTGCAGTTAAGGTTCGCTGATACAGTCAATTGAGATTGCTCAGCCGGATTTATCACGCCAAATATATTAGTTGCATTTTGGGATATGCGTGTTAGCTTTATACTAATTTTTTATTTGTTTATTTTTTGTGGAGTATGCTGAAAGTGAGACATATGCTAGATCAAAGAACAATTCATGATTGTTATGTGCGGAAGAAATTGTACAAGTACTCTACGAGAGCATTTCGTGCTACTTCCTTTGGGAAGTGCACTTTTTCTTTCTTTTCTTTTCTTTCTTTTTCTTTTTCTTTTCTAATTTTTTTTTTTTTTTTTTTTTTTTTTTTAGATCGGTGAACAAAGTTCGAACCGAAAGCGTTTTTCATAGATAAGAAGCTGAGACATTAGAGGATATGCTTGATGAAATAAGCTATCGATTTAAACTTCACATAGAAAGTCTTTAACACTATTAGCGCAGCAATTTGGTGTATCTGTCGAACGTGCGTATAAAGCCACTCAGTAACCAATGCCACAAAAACTATTTGGAGAATTTTTTGAAAGTATTTGCATCAGAAGCTGTACCGATTGTAGTTCCTCAAGCTCTGACATCTGCGGATCGTAATCGACAGCACAGCTTCCGCAATTACTTCCAGCAATTGCTAGCAGATTGAAACTCTCTGTGGTTTTCTATGGTATATATTTTTTTTTTTGTAAGTGTTTAACGTCAAGGTCTTTCGAGACAATGAATGTAATGAATGAAATGATGACGCAAGGGTCCGGCGTTTTTTTGCGTCTACTATTACCTGATGATTACCTTTTCAGGTTCCGAAGAAAACTTTATCTAGGCAACCTGCCTTGGTGCACCAGTAGCAGACGCACTCTTTTCTGAGCCGCAGCGGTTCTTTTTCTATGATTTATTTGTTTATTATTTATTAGGTTTATTTAAGAACACTCTTTAACATCTCTGGTCATTAGCGCCCCTTTTAATTCAGGGCGTGAAATAGCCGATACCTTTTTGCTTAAAGGCCTCTTTTTTCGGGCTTGAGATTCTTTTCCGTGCCGTAAATCTAGGACATGGAAAAACAGCTTAACTTCCTTCCACTTACTTTATGTTCAAAAAATAAATAAATAAAGTCTATCAACCGGCCGAGTTTGAACGCAAGTGTGGTTACCACTAACCCATGTCAACCAATATTTTCCATGATGAATGTGTGTTACATTTAAGTGGCAGAGTAAACCGCCATAGTGTTGAGTATAAGGAGGCAAAACGCACATTGCAATCGTGTAATTCCATGTGAAATCGGAAGGAAAATTAGAAAAATTTACATCACATATTATAAAATTTAATAAAAAGGTTACGATATTCCCATGTCTAATAGTTTCATGCAAATTTCACGAACGTTACGATATTTTATTAGAAGTGCTTAATTTATAAAGATAGCTCACGAATCCCTTAAAACAGATATCTGAACAATAGCCCATTTTAAAGCTCATATCTTGCTAAAAATTATTTGTAAAACACAGTTATTAATTTACAAGATTAGAAGACCTCCTGTGGTGTCTTGGGCGTTAAACACTATTAAAAAAAGACTAGAGGAAAATCATTTTTATGCATATTCGATTCCCAAAGAAAAAGAGAACTGTGGTATTTATAAATATAGTTTTCAGATTTGTGCTCCAATATAAAATAATTTCATACCGACGAATAGAGTTCTCCATGCCGATATAGGTACAGCCAACACTCTCAAGTCAAAATAGTACAGTTGACTTCTCACTCGACCCCAATGGGTGCGACTAACAACACTCGTGTATTCAAAATATTATTCAGCGAGCTTAACTTTTATGTAAGTTTCTCTCAATGGAACATCAAAATAATATTGACACGTTACGCACATCATGTTGTTGGCAATGTGTGCCATTGAGAGCAACTCCCATAACATTTAAGCTCTCTGAATTATATTTTGAATACACGAGTCTTGTTAGTCGCATCCAATGGGGCAAGTGAGAAGTCAGTGACCTTCCTTAAACCTTTAGCCTCATCTAGGAAATGTTTTGCCGTCCAGATTTCGTTCCTTAATCATCAGCTATAATAATAATAATAATAATAATAATAATAATAATAATAATAATAATAATAATAATATCTAGCAAGAATCTTTTTGTTGAGCCCTTCGAAACATTTTATTTGCAAAATTATACGATATACTTTTCCCGAAATGTCAGGCATGCATAAATTTTATATTTCAGCAATATTAAGCACCCCTGCACTTTCATTACGATTTTTGCAGCTATGAAGATACAATCATGGCTACGGCGAATGTGCGAGAGATTCTCAAGTTTTGCATGTCACCCGTGATATGCACATTACGATATTTAGAACGAATTTCCTCTCCCCCCCAAAAAGTCCTCGTTAATGTTCCTTTTGCTACTAATTATAAATTCTGGCAAACTCAATAATATCTGAAGTGATATTATAACGACTCCTTGCAGGGTTGCGGTACAATGCTCACAGAGAATATGGTGTGCCCCTGGGCATAACACGCCCGGAAGCAACACCTGTGAGAAGCACTTGGCATGCAAGAGGTGCATACGTACACAATCTGACTCATTTGTCTGTGTCAATAACCATTAGCTGTTAACAAGCTACACCAAGAAGAAGAATCTCAACATCACAATGCAACATTCATCGCAAAATATCTAAAGAAATGCTGCAGGCATTTACACCTCAAGTACCTTTTTGTTAAGTTTTATTAACTACGATAATTTGTGCGTTTGAACTAGTGTTGCCAACTCAAAAATGAAGACAAATGCGTATGAAAAAACTGAGTTTCATTAAAATTATTAAACTTTTTTAAACTTCTATATTGTTATGCACATATGAGGGTAGGTCCACAAGTTTTTGGCCTATAACCATTTTCTAGGAATGATAAAGACAAAAACTATAATTCACTTTCAAAATAGTTACTCTTCATTGCAATACACTTCTCATATCTTTGAATTAACATTTCAACCCCCCCTCCATAACCTTGTCTGCAAAATGGGCATAAACAGCATCCATCACTTCTTCGCCACACTTAAATTTCCTTCCTTGAAATTCTTCTTGAGTTTTTTGAAGATGAAATAGTCCCTGGGAGCTAGATCTGGGCTATAGGGTGAATCTCCTTGAAGGCACATTTCTCCACAGCTTCCTTTGCAACAAGAGCTGTGTGCACAGGCGCGTTGTCGTGAAGAAGGCGCACACCACCACTAAACATTATTAGCCTTTTCTCTTTGATGGAAGCACGTAGTCTGTACAGTAGACCAGCATAGTACTCCCCATTTACTGTGGTGTTCCTCCCCTTGAAGTCAATGAAGAGTATTCCTTCACAGTCCCAAACGATTGTGGCCATGTTCTCCTTGGTTGACTGAGTGATCTTGGCGGGGCTTCGCCAGGTTTGCGCCACTCCATTGATTCGATCTCTTTTGGACAAGGAATCATAGTAGAGGACCATTTCATTTCCAGTCACAATGGCTTTCAGAACTTCACCCTCGCTGCCACGACAGAGCTCGAAAAAATGGACAACAGATGACTCGTTGCTGCTTTTGGACAGGGGAAAGAAGTCTAGGCACCCATCTTGCACTAACCTTATTCATGTTTATATATTCATGAATAATTCGAAGGAATATTGTTTTAGAAAGGCCCAACCTTGCTGGTATTTTTTTAACTTTAGCCGCCGGTCTTCCATAATTTCTCCTTCCACAAGAGCGATGTTTTCAGGAGTGAGTATCTCCAAGAGCTGACCTGCACACTCTTCGTCTTCAATGCTTTCTCGACCCATTCGAAAACTTTTGGCGTTTCTTTTACGGTAGAATATGAAGGGGATGCTTCTCCATATACACCGTCCAATCGCTGTTTAATTTCATTTAGAGTAAGGCCTTCTTTTGTGAAGAACTTAATAACAGCTCGATACTCCATTTTGAACATGTCACAATCTGCAACACATAGCCTTCTTTATACAACTATATCTGAACAACTGAACACAGCGAAGCGGAAATTACAGCTGCTATATTTTCCTAGCAGATAAGCTGTGACACCAGATAAGATTTTTGTGAAGGTGATAATCCTTATCGCCGAGGCCGGAAACTTATAGACCTACCCTCGTAAGAAGTTTTAAACTTACCTAAAATAACAGGAAGATGAAGTGAATGTGTTGAAAGCAATTCATTTATCCATAATAATGAAAAAGTGCATTGACTTTTATAGCTGAACTTTGACCAAGGTGAAAAATAGGTCATGGTTGTACCAACATGCACTAATAGCAGCGCCAAGCATTAAGGGAAGTAGTATAACTAAATGAAGGCAAATTTCTGAAATAATTTAGTGAAGGGAAGTAGTGGGAAGGTGACTAAGAAGGAATAGCGCGCGTAAATATAATGAAAATAAGAGTTGAAAATGGTTGAGAGCAATGTATAATAATGCTTTGAAGGAAATGGAGGGCAAGTACAAGGTACAACCAAATAAATGCAAGAGGGCAACTATCGCCTAAAATGAAATTCCTAATCAATTCACACACACACACACACAGATTTATGTAATACACACATACACACGTAAACCTGATCTCGGGCGAATCCCAGAAACAGGAAACTCGGTGATTTAGGCTTCAAATTTGGTAATCTAATAAAATAACACCGGTACTAATATTTTTAGCTTTCCCTTTATCTCAATATGTAATTAAATTAGGTATAATTGGGTACAATTGTCTTTAAGAACGAAATTATGAAAATAAATAAAATAATATTATAACATGCATTAATGAATATTTGCAACAAACTAATAGACCGAGGAATTTTACAGCACATCTGTGTATGACGTCATCAATGAACTTTTCTGTGGGTTCCTCGTCTCCTTCAGTTGACACCTCGCACAAGCTTGAAGCGTATCCCTGACTCATCCTATTTCTTAATTTTGTGATCACCGCTGTATGAACCTCTTCATCGGCAGTGGAGACGGGAGTGTCCTTAGAACTTCATAGCCGATATCGGTCCTTAAGATTTTAATTTTTTGGGGAGAGGGATTTTTTCATTTCCGGGGCTAGTCCCCTCTCCCGGGTCACCCTCTTAATTCATCATAGGAGAGCCGAAAGCATTTCTCACAAATATCCTATGATTATCAGTCTAAAAAGATAAAAATGCTTCAAAAAACCAACAACAATGTAAAGCCAGTTGTTGCCTGTTGACTAGTATTCTTCAGGGGATCCAATGGAGGACACTGCACAAGGTCAGTATACAGATACAAGGCAGTTGAAGTGGTTTAATTGTCGCAAAGTTACAAAGCTTTCTGCTGTATTATGTTCCCGTGATGGCCGAGGGTGGGAGTGATGACGCAAGGCCATGACCTAACTTTTTTATTTTCTTCTCAATTTCCACTTATTGAGAGCTGGCAGGCGAGCTTCTTTGCTTTTCTTGCTTCGCCGTGCTGCTCTTTCTTTTGTTTTCATATATTTACGTTGCAACGCAGAAAATACAGGATATTCAAGTTGTCAAGACGTATCTAATTCAATGGCAAAATTCAAAATCTTTCATAAGAGCTGCTACGGTTTTATTCTCCATGTTTCATTCCAGTAAAACTCAAGAATCACGTGCATAAAATAGAAAAACAAATGCTTCTCTTGGACTTTATCTAGCCTCTCAAAGATACTTTACATTTGAAGTATAGTAAGTTGTGGTTAGTATCATTGGTTTTGAAATAAACAAAGAAATGTGTTAGTTCTATATAAATCACTCTGTAGTATTATTCTGTTCAAATTCAAACAAGAATAACAACAATCCAGGTTATCAGTTAACGATGAAAAGTGCGATAAAAATGAAACCCTCTTCAAAATTTAAGCATGAAAATATAGAGGTGCCATTTGTAATTTCAAAGTGGGGTTGAAGGCGCGAAGGTATAAATATGGTTCAGTATGTTAATTTGGTAGTTACTCAAGCGATAAGTTTTGAAATGAAAGTCGTGCGTAATATTTTAACTAAAAAATTGACACTGCTTTAGTCATCAGCGCATTCCTTCTACTTTAATTTATATTTATGTTATTTAGCCATTACTCCATTGAGTTTATTATGATCAAGTACTTCAGGATTTATGTTAAAAAACATCAGAAACCTAATGAAAAGAGCCATACGCATGATTAAGTGGTTCAAAAATGAACCAGAGGAGCACATGCAGTGGTGGGTTTCAAAAGGTTACTCTTGAATATACCGCAAATATAATATTTAAAATAAATCGGAAGATGTGTCTAGAATATTAGTTTGTCAAACGAGTATTTAGTTAGAATTTTCGTATACTCTAAATTCTTATCAATTCGCAGGAAGTATTAGCTCCAGATTGTGTCAGAACAGAGCCAACTGCAGAGGGCTATTCCAACACTCGATCCTACTAACACCGGTAAAGGAAATTTGCGTCACTATGGAAACGAAATAAGAACAATCTGCAGACGTTTTCATCTAGATGACAATCTTGGGTTTGAAGTCATTGCATAAAGAAATATCAATATCTAGGAACGTAACAGCATTGGGAGAGACAGAAGAAGCTAACTAAACTGAACTAAACTGAAAACTGGAGTTAAGATTAGTAAGGAACTGCTCGAAAGATTCTGAGCCATGATTCCAAAGCACGAATATATCATCAATATATCTCAGCCATAATAATGGTGCCAAAGGTTCTGACTTAAGAAATTCCTCCTCTAAGCGAGTCATAAAAACATTGGAATAAGACGGTGCCATTCTAGTCCCCATCGCAGTGCCTTTACTTTGTAGATAATATTTATTATCAAAACTAAACGCATTGCTAGTGAGGACCAGATAAGCAAGATGACAAATGAAATCTGTGGATGGGGTATGAGGAGGTGCACGAGAGTCCAAGAAATGTCTAACAGCAGATATTCCTTCATGATGGGGAATGTTAGTATAGTGACGTCACATCGATAGTAGCCAGAATATATTAGAATGTGCCAAAGGGTCAACTTTCTTTAGTAAACTCAAAAAATGGAAGGAATCTTTGATATAGAATGGCCTAGACGTAACAAAGGGCTATAACCAACAATCTACTAGAGCGGAAATACGTTCAGTGGGGGAATCGAAGCTGGCTACTATCGGGCGGCCTGGACAGTTCTCTTTATGAATTTTAGGGAGAAAATATATGGTGGGCATACGAGGGACATGAGGAGTAAGTAGAGTGATATCTTGGGAACCATGTCCTTCAGCAATACCAGAAGATGCAATGAAAGAAGCTATTTCTTCATTAAACTTGACTGTAGGGTCGGAAGACAATAGTTCATAATAAGTGACATCTTCAAGCTGTCGGTAAGCTTCAGCATTGTAAGAAGAAATGTCCTGTAGTACTACTGAGAACCCTTTATCGGCTGGAAGAATAATAACATCAGGATTATTAGATAACCTTTTAAGTGTTAATCTCTCACGTAAAGTTATCTTTCGGGGTGATCTTATCTAGAAATTTAGAATCACTAATCGAAGTTAAAAATCTGTTAATAAACATTTCTAAAGGATGGCTAGAAGGTAAAGAAGGAGGTTCAAGTTTGGAAGGAGAACGAAACTTGAGAAGGTAAGGAGTAACAATTGAAGTAGGCTGAGAAGATTTAGTATGCCAATAGTAAAGCCATCTTAAATTACGGCAAACTTTAACGCCATCGGAAACAAATTTAAGGCGATTAAATGTGGGAGTTGGAGCAAAAGAAAATCCTTTTTTCAAAAACAATGTATCAGCATCATAAAGTGAAATAGAAGATAAATTAACAACCGCACTATTAAAACTAGGAGAAGTACAAGGGGTACATTTGCTCTTGGGCTGCTGGTATGCAGTAATGGAATAAAATTTAGATGGACGAGATAAATTGAGAATAGAAGCCAAGTCAGGACCTGACGCTACGAGCGGCGGTGAAAAGTTTTGGAAGACGCGGTAAAGTGAATGGGAATACCTGTTCTTAAATATTGTAAATATAACCGTGAAGGTTTACGAAGAAGTTTCTGATTGAGAGAATATAATAATTTATTCGCACTCATCAAGAACTGTGGAGATTATGCCAAAATAATTTTAATAAAACTAATTAAATTAGACAAATGAAATTGCTGCAAATATTGACAATTATTGAGAATCATCCGTAGAAATTGCTGGGAGATATGATGCCTAAATAAATGAAATTGGCTATGAGTGCTAGGAGCTATAGCGGACAACGGCAAATGAACTAATATCACCACAGCAACTTTAGGGATAAATTAAGGTTGTTAAACATTAAGGTTCAATTCAGATCTTTATGAAGGAGGTTCGCTAGTCGAAAAAGTTCGGGAAGCATTGGTATAGATATACCAAAAACTTTATTAAAACGTGTGTTGTTCCTTAGAAAATTTAATGCATACATTTTATAGAACAGTAGCGTGTTTACATGGTTAAAAAAAAAAACCAACGATTGACTTCAATGGTTGTGTCTTTGGAAATCTGTCAAAGTATGTACTATGGAATAGCTGTAAAATCTGAGTTTTTTTTAATGGTTTGCATTGTCTTTACTTTGATATGTAATATATTGAGATATGGGCACCATTTTGTGGCCACTGTGAAGATGTTATATCCCTCGCCCAACAAACGACTCAGCTGCAGAACGGCAACTCTCCCCTGGAAAGACATCCCATGGCCTCTCTTTCTTGAGATTGCAAGAGAAGGAAGTACTTTATTACATTCGAAGGATATAAAGGCAGAGGCGCCCGTGGAGTCGGGCTGTGGGACCGCGACCTTCTTGGGCCTTCTCCCCCGCACGTCCTTGTCAACTCTGTGACAGTGACAGGGAATTAAGGACAAGCTCGATTTAGCATCCCCCCTTTTGTATGCCTGGCCGCATCTCGGAGCTATCTGCTATCCCACGGAAAAGTGGCTGCAGTGTCGATAAATCACTGTCTGTCTCTTGCAGCAAGCCCCAGCTTGTGGTGGACATGCAGGAAGCAACCAATCAGCGCGAGCTTTCCTGCCCCAATTGGCGCGCCCGCTGCCGATTTGCAAATTTCGCACTGCCACCATGCGACCGGCACTGCCAGGATGTCCTTACCAAAGCGTTACGTGCACGGTCTGTTCTCTCTCTTAAGCACGGCACGCAGGCGTGCTCAGCGGTTCACTTACTCTTATCAGTTTCAAGTGTTTCAATCTGACAATGTACAGACACAGCAGTCTTGTGCAAATTAATGTGAACAGAACTGTTGTCGTCAAGTTCATCAATCTTTTCTTCCTCCCCACAAGGTTAGGCCTGTTTCTAGATCTAATAAAACTGACGCTCCACTTTCCTTCTTCCAATGGGTTTATAAAAAAAATAAAGTTTACCTTGAATGCCGTTAAAGAAACATTTTTAAAATGTAATCTTCTCGTAGTTTTTGTTTTCTTTGTATTTCTTCTGTTATGCTTCCTTCCCTTGGCTAATTCTATCTGCTTGTCACTTTAAATAATGCTTTTACATCTCATCGATACTCCCATAATATTTACTATCGTAATTGCGAAATAGTTAAAAATATTAGAAGATGTTTAAGATCATACCACCTAAAGCATTGATGTTAGACGCAGCTAACATAAGATGCGAGAGTTGCGTGAGAGAGGCCCACAAGATGAATGCTTTTAAGTATGCAGATAATGTAATTAGTCATATAAATTATGTAAAAACAAAGCGTACAAAAAGCTGAGAGTGAAACAAAGGAACATTCCGGATGACACCGAGTGTAGTGTGAACTATGCGCAAGTGGGACGCTGTGAAATGTGCATTAGAGCTAGAAATGCTGATTTGTATAAGGAGAAATGCTGAGTAGTTCTATTGGAAGATTGCTCGAGTCTTATGGCGCATATATAGTTGCTAGAAACCTCTAGAACTATCGAGAGTTAGTTTTGAAAGGTTTGATAGAGCGCAGCGCAGAGCATCTCATTCCTAGGAAGTTCCGAAGGATTCCTCTAGATGCCATACTGAAAATAGTGTTACATCCTGGACTGCCATGAGGTAATATTGCTGACCCGGATACTACAGAACTGGCAAACATTTTTTTTTAAGGGAGCGCTTCTATTGAACATCAGTGGAGTTAAAATTAATATTTCCAAAGATTTTAATATATATATAATATCATATAATAATATAATATATATATTAGGATTGTGTTCAAAAGATTCGAATTTTCGAATCTGGAATATTTTTCAACCAGATTCGAGAAATGAATGTCTCACACATATAAAAAATTCAAGGGAAAAAAAACAGTTTAAATTTCTCAGCCGTTTCTTGGGGAATTTCTTGCTACATGCTTCCAGTCATGTCCGATTTCCTTCAGCAAGCTCTGTAGTGGAAATACCACAATAAAAAATAAATGACAAACGATCTCGACGTACTCCAATGAAAACCACGGACATTCCTGTAGAGTGTGCCCTCCCAACGTCATTAATCTTAAGCAGGCAGTCAAGAAGAAATTCTTTTTTTACATTAATATCACTTTTCAAGGAGCGTATCACTTACACAAGTGCATTTCAGTTCAGTGCAAGGAAAGTAAAGTTGACTCTTTCACTTAAACTGCCCAATAAACTTACTTGAACCTTGGTTGACATTCATACGCAACTGTAGAACGTACTTGCTCCATTAAGAATTCTAAACAACATGCCATAATCTGTCTCAGCTGGGGCGCATATGTAATTTGTATGCCAAACAAGGACCCGTGCATTCAACCCCACTACCCACTCTCCATGAGTCAGCTGCAATTCCGCAAATATATGTATATATTTTTTATTTGTCATTCTAAGCAGAATAAACCTGAAATCAGGTGCATCAATTTTAATCGAAAAATGCCATGGACACAGTAAAATGTTTCGTTCAAGACCCCCGGCGCGAGTAGCACACCCCTTTTGGTTTGTGAGAAAAGGAGAAAACGACTAAAAATATTATTATGAATACATAATGTCTAGGGTAAGCTATTAATGTTTAAGTTTAAATAAACAACATAGATATACACATGCGTTGCAGGTGATAATTGTAAACGTCAATTTTGAATACCGTAAGCAAAAATGCGTCTCGTTTTAACATAAACGTTTAAACTATGTGAAAAATAAATTTCATTTATTCCATTAATACATATTATCCATTAAAATAATGAAAATATGTGGTAATTTCTAACGAAACGTTACATAAGGCTGGTTAATCAACACGTAACATATATCAACAGTAAATGCATTGCATACATTTTTATGATACTGCAGCAATCGTTTATATGTTTCTAGACTAAATCAGTACATGAAATAAAATTAAAAATGGAAGAACTACATTTCTCACCCTTATAGCTATAGATATTGCAAACAAAAATACCTTTTCAAGCCATACTGGACAAAATTAGAGATCCGGTGTTAGATACTAAGGTAGAAAGAACTCATTTATTACCCAAACAGGATTTATATAATATTGAACAATGCTATAATTTGTGTTCCTCTTCGGTCAGGTATCAAAATGATGGGACTAGTGTTAAGGCACGGTACAAGAAGTGAACTCGACTGACAACATGCAGGTGTTTTATAAAACGCAAGACAGGTCAGTGTGACTCCCACCCAGAATTAATTATAATTAATACACAGATAGTGTATTAATTATAATGCACAACGCACAGGACCTTCCAAACTGAGCACGAAACCCTGTTAGCTCAGTAGGTAAGAGCGTCATGCTAATTATGTGAAAGTAGTGGGTTCGATTCCCCATAGGTATTTTTCTTACTTGTAATCTTTTTCTTTTTTTTCAGAATAAATATTACTAGTTTTTGCAATGTTCATAAATTTTCTGCACTATTCTTAATCGTATAATTGTTACTTTTTCATCCCTCTTGCCCTAACTTCATCTAATTCAAACATAACTTTCATGTGTTAGCAGACTAAAATTGAAACTCTGTTGATCTTGTTATGAATTAGGAAATTCCATCAATTCACACAATGTTTATAGTATCATGGCTGCAAATACGTTCACCGAGTTATAATTAAGCGTTACCATCGGCTTTCCTCGCCCTTCTCCGCTGTCCTTCGTGAAAGTAGGCGTGACTTTCCTCAGACGCGGTACAACTTAAGTGTAGCGTCAAGTGACTCAAACTGGATTTTTTTTTTTTTTTTTTTTTTTTTTTGCAGCCTTATACCTTCTTACTTTTATCATGTCTAATGGGCGAGACTGTCATATGTCAATGTGTATTACGTGTTCCTAGCAACGCATTTGTTTTCGGTACGGATCATTATGTACATGGTTTATTTTTTCCACCACTAGCATCTAAACTGGTCTTTTCATCGTTGTTCTTGGCAACCAAAGCATGGTTTTATTCAATTAAAAACATCTTAATTCACTCCTCAAAATACATTTTCAATTAAATATAATTTGAGGAGAATAACTGCACTGCTTATTAAACGCTGAAACTAAATTAAATAAACATTACTAACAACATTTGCTGCACTTATGTTTTAGTTTCCTCCTCACGGTTGAAATGAAATGAACAATTGTTAGTCTAGCACATAATTCAAATTAAGAGTTATATCATTTATTATATTTTATAAAAAATAAGCCAATATCATTTCTTCATTAAGTTCTTTCACGCGCCTACTTTCCTTTCTTTCTTTATTTCTTTTTATATTCAGTTCACAACATACAGCCGCCCGAGAACACTAATGCAATACAGTGAGAATAAATAAAAAAATAATTTATCATGACTTTAAACATATTCCGGTATAAACATATAATTATTTTAGATATTTCTTTCAGCAGACTCATACATTCACAGAGAATTCCAGAGTATTTTAAGTTACGTATTAATTCTCTATATGCATATCCATAACAACCAATATTATTGTCATTGACAACAACATGCTGCGATTTAAGCAATGCTAAATGTATATCATATTTAATTGAAATTAAATACAATTTTGATTGAAATATTAGTTTCGTGCTAATAGGGGGCGGGTTGTATGCAATATAAGAGGGTAAATAGATTGTGTTCTCTAGTAAAAATTATTTCCCGAGGCAAATGGCACGATCACGATGAATATGTAAAGTAGGATTTCATTTGTGCCAGAATTTTACGTCAGGTTACATTCAAGCATTACATACCTACCATGTCTCTTATTGCTGGGAGCTGGAGAGATGGCTAGGAACGTATGCGGGGAGAGAGCTTTATCTCCTAAGTAAAACATTACGCACTGCATGTGTATCTTTATGTATTCAAATACTTAAAGAATCGGCATCTCTTTGCGTTAACAAAAGCGCGAAACTGTTAATTGCCTACAATGAGAGATCCACTTTCTTCATAAATTAAACTATTGTAAAGAAAAAATACTTAAAAAGGATTCTATTTTTATCCGTAAGCTCAGAAAACATTAATTGGATCTATTACTCCACCTACAGTAACAATCATAAAGTAAAGTTATGTTTAGAAAGTGTTTTGTTACGTGCTGCGTGCTTGAACTCTTGTGTTTTAATATTGGTAGTAGTAATGGGTACAGAGAATCACAAATTATGGAATTCCTTCACACGTGACAGTACATTTAGTGTAAGGAAGCTGCCATTACGAAGAGCAAATTTAAAACTGGCAAAAGTGTAGGAATTTTTGCAAGTAGGATTCACATCCGCAGCAATTTTCTTCCGCCTCTGTTGCTCAGAGGCGCAGCAATACATGAAAGAACTAGATAATGGATGATGGCCTTCCTTATTTACATTCCTTGCGTAGGAGACTTCATTTTGACGAATTGCTCGTTCATCACTGTCACAGTTTTGTGAAGAAGTGCATTGGAAATGTATGCATATATCAAATTTCTTCTGTTTCAAAACCACTCATGGGCCAATCCATATGAAATCGGACACCAAGAAACCTTGCAAATTAGTTGTTTTGATATATATAAAGAGGATTCAGATTCACGAGGGTTGTTCAATAAAGAATAACGATAATTTTTCTACAGACATACATTTCTCGCCCTAAATTTACTTCACAATATTTTATTGGCTATATGCGTAATGTGGCGTGATATTAATTTTATTTTTATCACTGCCGGCTCCCAACTGTGAGAAGTGTGCAAGTTAGGACATGTTCAGTTTCGTCTACAGCAAACTGGTTGTGACACGTCACAAACAATATACTACCGCCATGGGTGGCTGAGGTCGTTAAGGTGCGGACCTGAGCGGGAGGTCTGGGGTTCAAATCCCGCCAGGACCGTCCTCGCGGACTGTGATTTTTTCCAGGTTTTCCTGGAGTTACCCTAAACTGGGCAATATTACAATGATGTCCTGAAAACTTTGTAAGGCCATGTCGCATCGCATAGAAAAGGCTACATTTCCGTGCGACAAGTTGGATGCTGCATCAGGATATTGTTTTAACAAATTTAAGTTGCTGGATCGCGTTGAATGTTTTCCTTCAATTATAACTCATAAACCAGACATTTCCCGACATGTGTTTCTGCCTTTTTCTTTTTTCTTCTTCTTCTTCTTCTTCTTTTGGTGTGAGGGACTCACTTCCAAAGTTTATCCCCGATTTTTGTTACACTCTGTGTATGTCACTCCATCTATGCACATAGAAGTTATAACAACTTATTAATGAGCGATGAGACGGGAAATCGAGGTCACTGAAACAAGAACTAGTGAACGCAAAGTCTGCGGTTCGAAACCCACCAGGACCGCCTTCCATAAATAAGATTTTTTTTTTCCAGGTTTACCTCAGTCACCACTAGAATATGCAAGGGAGACATTTAGGCCTAACCGATTCCTTTCCAAAATATCTTTTCCAGATTAAATTCATCCCATGTATGACGGGCAATGGACGCTAATGAAATATAAAACAGGCATTAAACACTACTAAAAACATAATAATGAAATGTTAACAACATATACTTTTTTAAAACTATCTATCCTCCTCCGTTATTATTATTATTATTATTATAATTATTATTATTATTATTATTATTATTATTATTATTATTATTATCTATTTACTCTCAGAGTGATCCTAATGTCAACAAACAAACAATATATCCTTCCACAATTCGCGCCTAGAATACTCTCGATTGTTAGAAACACGTGACAAGTATAAGCGACGTAATGACAAGAGACCGGTAAATTTTGAGGTTAGGTTTACTATTTCCTTTATTGCGAGTGTCGGATACTTTTCGCAGAACTTTCAAAACACGTTTAAAATAATTGTTTTCTCGCCACTAGTTAAGGCTTGCCCGGTTTATGCTTTACATATCTCCGTAGAAACAGCAGCATTCATTAGCGTCAGCCATGATAACAAGCGCAAACTGCTTACTCCTGCCTTGTTTCAACAAACACTGAATTTGGCGCGCTGCATCTTGGGAGTTGTAGCGCATCAATTTATTTATAACTTCGAAATTCAACTTCATTGAGTAAGCAGTAATTAAATAAAGACATGAGTATCGATTTTTTGTATAGTAAATGTTATTTGTTACTGATCCCATCCTCAAATTTAGATTGCTAACGTGAACTGCTTTCTTTGCGTGCGTTACTACGGTGTTGTACTTGGCTGCACACAGTCATGCTAGTGACGTCATGTAACGTGACATTGTTTTGTTCGGGATCGCTCTAAAGGTGAATAGGAAATGGGACTTACACCTTCTGTGACTTAATGCCCTTTTTATATATATATATATTAATGAAAAATAAAATTAAAGAAACACTATTAACAATGTAACACATTAACACTAATAATAAAAGTAGATAAAGATAAAACACAGAGAAAGAGTCATACTTGAAATTGCTATATTTCAAGTGTGACTCTTTCTCTGTGTTTTATCTTTATCTATATATATGCATTGAAGATTAATGTCAGAGAAAAATACTAGTTCAGCATTTACTACTCAAAATGAACTGAGGAAAACCATAGTAAACCTCAATCAGGTTAATCGGCTGCAAAATTTGAATCAGCATCTCTCCAATATGAGTCCCAAGTGTAACCGCCTGAGCCCACCTGCTCCGTATGCATAGCATTTATAAATCACAAACATTGGTGTGACTTCGAAAAGTAAATTAAATAGACCATATGTTCATATAGGAATTTCCCCTTTTAACTCCTCTAAAGATTTTACACTAATTAAGTAAGTTTTGTAAACATATATAATTTACAAAGTCCTATAAACTCACACCACATATGGTATTTGACTCCCATCTGACTTTATTATTACTAATGTAAATTTAACTTATTTGGCTAATTTTGTGTACCTTTAGTCCCTTCATACATAAATGTTTAATTACATATTTTTAGCAATTTTTCCATTATTTTAACATGTTATTTTAATCATAGTATCCATATCCAAAATGTACGTTGACATTTTAAAATATTCTTTTGCTGCAATAAAATAAAACTATTTCACTCATGTGGCATTATATTTTCTGCCAAAGACATGTAACGAAAAATTTAATTTCAACCAAATACACCTACATATAGCTGTAAATTTATCACAATCATTTTATGGCCTGGGCGTGTGTTTGATCTTCTCAATGTTGCCAACTATGTTTTCCAACAAAACCGTGAGCAAGAATCGATTAATAGCGACAACCAGCAATCATATTACAAAATGATAAGAAAAAACGTAGCTAATTATCCAACCGATCGACTCTTGTATTATATTCTATGGCAAAAGCCGGAACTATAGAATATACTCCTGCTATAATAAAAGCAAATTGCAGTACATGTAGTTAGCATTGTTAAATCTCTATTTTTGCCTTTCTCAGTTGGCATTAGCGAGTAAATGAAATTGTACTAAGTGACCATTTATTTCAGACTCGCGATCTCTGAAATAGGTAGGTACTCATAAATGTTCGTTTAAGAATTTTATGCAATTATAAATATTTCGTTAGCGAATTTTAAGAATACAATACTTTTATTCGTGAAATAGTTTCAATAAATATAATTTTATGTTCTGAACTTCTTAGTACATTGCGTGATAAACAGAATATGTCGTTTTAGCATTTTAAATGTATGTAAACAGCATATATATGAGATGTGTGGGCATATCCCTCCCCCCGCTATCAATCTTATATTATGGTTTTAGGAGGAGATGCAGTTAATATATATATATATATATATATATATATATATTCGGTCCTGGTGGTGTAGTGGTAACCATACTTGTCTTCTAAACCCAAAATCGCGAGTTCAAACCCGAACAGGATCGATGGATTTTTTCGGGCATAAAAATCCTAAGTATGGCTTCCTTCGGAAGGGAAGTAAAGCCGTGGGTCCCGTGTCGTACATTTGCGGCACGATAAAGAACCTCAAGCCTGAAAGAAGAGGCCTCTGAGCAAAATTTGTCGGCCATTTCACGCCCTGAATTGAATGGGACGCTGATGACCTGAGATGTTAAAGAGCGTCCGTAAATAAACCAAATCAACAAAAAGCAGTTAATATTAATAATTACTGGTTATTGTAAACATTTGCCTAGTTTGGTAAATATGAGCTGCAGAAAGAAATCATTGTATGCAAAATATTTCGGAAGTACTTTTACAAACTTTGGTGGTGGGTTCCTCACACCAAAACAAGAAGAAAAAAAAAAGCCCATTTATACATATGTTCGGAAATCCTTAGTTTTTGAATTAGTAATGAAAGTTTACCAAAACAAGAAAAAAGAATCATATAAACTTATGTGCAGAAATTATTAGTTTTACGAGTTATTGATGAAATTTTACCACAACAAGAAATTAAAAGTCCATATAAACATATATCCGGAAATCTTTAGTTTTTTTATTTATTAATGGAGGCGTTTCAAGATACATTCTAACAACTTAAATTCGTAACCGAAAATAAAATGTAATTTTGTTAAGTAATAGAATGATGTTATCGGTATAAGTCTATTGATGTACTTGGCGTATCATACTTATATGACAAAATAAGCAACGATGTTTCACTACCTTAACTGAGAACGCATTTCTTTGTCATTAAAATAAATTTCGCAAGGGAACAAAGACAAAGAAGAGTCAATGTGTAAGGCAGTAAATTCATAGACACCGTGACTGGATAGCAATTATTTATGAATAAAGCACTGAATTGCACAAACTCACATTTAACTAAAAACACATAAACAATATTTTGGGTTGGCCTAGTGACTACTGTGCTCAAAGTCCCGGTTTCGATTTTCGGTTGGGTATATATATTTTTATTAAGGTTTCTTGTCTTGTCCAGAGTCCGGCGCATGAATATGAGGCGTATTTTTGCGTCCATATCGGTTACTTAATAACCAATTCTCTTATTTCAAGACCACCATTGGGTAGACACCTAAAAACGTGTTCAGTAATATGTGTGTATCATCACAACTATATGGCGCCTATAAATTCCTCAAAGTTATCTAATCTAATATATATATTCTAAATTTGAAACCCTTCCTTACTTTTAGAACACCGCCTAACCTTAAAAGTATATTTCGCCGAAACCTATCTCCTCCGAATTTACCTCGTCCCGTTGCTGGTTCATATCCTTGCCAACGTCCTAAAATAAAACCTGTGCGCTAATTATGCCGTGCCATTCATTCCACAGCCCTAATTTATCCTGAGAATTTAACATTTCTTCATTTATTACCTGTTCTTCTAAGAACGTCGTATATATGTTATCTTGTAATCATAGACGTTCTGTTAAAACAAAGTCTCCCTTGCCGGTTGCCCAACATGTCTTATCTCACTCTAAGGATTTTGATGATGCTTTTAATCAAACACTTATTGATGCATTACCTACACAATGCTCTGAAAGTTACTCAGAGACAGAAAAATGGCAGCTATATTTTTACATAAAGCGCGTATTCCACCTGGTTTAAATCTTACGTATTAATCCCCTCCTCCCCCACTACACACTCTTATTGCTTGTTTCGTTTGTTTCCATGCATAACGTTACCTTCGATAGTCAATATTTACTTTTATCACCTTCACTTGCCTTCTTGCCATAGAAGAACTCTAGTAGTTCGAAATATAGCGATTACAAGTGTGACTTTTTCTTGGTGATTTATCCTTTTGTGATTTTATAATTATTGTCAATTTTTATATATAATGAATAAATAAATTTTAATTAGCTGTTCCCTTGTGCGGATACTAATGCAACAGAACCGCTCAGCGGCACAAGTAAAGTGCGCGATAGCACATTTACAGCTTCCACCAAAGGCAAATGGTAATTGTTAACAATCCCCTCAAATAGTGCTTAAATAAAAATATTTTCATTCGTGCCTATTTGAACAATGTTCACATTTACCAGCAATTGTTCACAATAGCTTGTTTTCTACTTGTGCAATTTTTCTTCAAACACGAAGCTCTAAATTTACTTTATTCTATTTGGGAACGCTACAATTGAGCAATCAATCTAAATGTATTTAAAAAACGAAATAAATAACATATTAACGAATAAAAATGGACATAATATATTTTTACTATTCTGAGGCCATTTTTGGCTAATTTCTCAGCTGAGCTGCTATTACAGTATGTTAAATTGCTTTTCCTATTGAAAGGTAGTAAACATTTAATAGTATTAAAAATGTTATTAAAAAAAGTCTACAATTCAATATATGTAATAACATTCTGTACAAAACGGTAAATGTGGCGAGATTTTATTTCTTCCCTTAGAAGTACCTACTTTATATTACCTATCGAGTAAAACAGTTAAAAGTTACTCCCTAAAAGGATATTTGAAAACGAATATTGTGCTTCGTGCGAAGATAGTTGTGTCATTGCGAGAGCGCTTATCTGTGATCTTTGACCAGGATTACAATGCACCCAAGCGGTCCTCCCAGACATTATGGTCTATTGTTTAATCTTCAAGTTATGACATGACAGCGTACAATAACAAGATCGGCTCTCCTCAATTACTTTATGATGAATTAAGAAGAGCAGGGGCCACCGACTGCTTCACATGGCATGCATTTCCACACTTCTCTTTGCTGCTTCTTCCATTTGTTTCTTACTACACCCAGCTTTTTCTCTTTTTCATTTTTTCCCCCGTTCTTTCTTCCTCTATTTTGCTGCGCTTTCTTTCTGCTTCCTTTACCAGTTTCTTTCTTCTTATTATTTTCTATTCTCTCCTCCTGATTCACTTTTCTTCTATTTATCATTTTCTTATTCCTCTTCTGTCTCCTATTTTCTTACTGGTCTTCCTCTTTATCCAAGGATTTCCTTTTCTCTTTCTCTCCATTTCACTTCTGATTGTTCTCTCTTCTTACCTTGCCTGTCTTCTATTTCGTATCTGTTATTTTTTATGCCTTTCTTTTCTATACCACGTGTATGTCTATTATTCCTTTTTGTGTTAGCCTCGTATTTATATACTGCTTCCAATTTTCTTTATTTCATTTTATTTCTTAAGTTATTTTTCCTTCATTATTTTCCGCTTCTTACGCATGTTATTTTTTTTCTATATCTTTTATATTTTTCTTCTTCTCCCTTTCTTCTTTCTTTTCCCTCTTTCCCCTTTACCTATACCTTATTCACCCTTACTCCTACCGACTCGTTTATTTTTGCTTTTCTCGTTCTTTTTATCTTGCAATTTCTTTCAATTTTCTGCTTTTTTCTTTTCTAGTCCTTACGCTCTTCCTCCTTATTCCATTTCTTCACTTTAACCGTTTTTCTTCTTTATTACCTCTACTTATTTCTCTCTCCCTCTCTCTCTCTCTCTCCTCATCCTATTGCTATTTTCTTCTCTTCTTCTCTTCGTTTGTTTTCCTTTCCTCCGTTTTCCTCTCCTCCTTTTTCTTCTTATTCATTATTTTTTCCGTTTTCTTTCCTCCGTTCATCTTCTTGCCTTAATCTAATGATGCTCTGACTAGAGCACTCTAGGGCTGTTTCATTTCTGTGGATTATTTTATTAACACATTTGGATACAGTGAATTCAGCTGTTTCCACTATAATTTTTGTTTTAACATTCTTTGTTCTCTCCCCAAAATTATATATATATATATATATATATATATATACATTCTGGGAGAAAAAAGAGAATATGTGTGTGCATAAAACAAGGGTAAGTCAAAAAGTAAGTCATATTCCCAAATTATTATTATTATTATTATTTTTTTTTAGGTTAATGGGTAAAGATGGGTCAAGATAACGTCATTTTGTTTTAAAATACCTTTAGAATCCTTTATTCTTCCTCATAATCGCCAGTTATTTATATAGTAAAAAGAGTTTCTACACCCATACAATAGAAACTGACGTACTGCTCGCTAAGCCATTTCAACAGTTTATCTTTGACAGTATCTATCTCGCAAATTTTTTACCCCCAATTTCCCAAACTGATGTAATTCAATCTTGGTTAGGGAAAATGTTGCCGGCGGCAGTCTAGTGGGCCATTTGTAATGTTTCCATCTTCTGCAAATTCGCGGCATAATTTTCGCAAATATTGGATGAACATTTCTGCTACTTACAAAATCCATCATTGGAAGTTCAAAAATTTGGTACATTCTGCCCATAAATATTAATAAATCATTGTCTACCTACATCATAGTGTAACTGTTGCTGTGTCTATGTTCACTGTAGTGAGACCAGAGATGTGCCATACACTATAATTTTACTTCTACGCATGTTTTGTAGGGTAATCTGAGCGTAGTCTACAATCTACATAACTCTTTGTATGTAGATTGCTTAATCTTTCAAATTAAAATTATTTTGTTGTTTTACAAGAAAATAAATAAACATACGAAATATTGATTTATTCTTTCCCATTTTATTTTCACAAAAAGTATTGAACCAGTATGAATTACAAATAAAATGACAGTTAAAATAACGTTAACAATACTGATATACATGCATGAGGAGCAACACAAAGCAACTGCATTGTGCAAACCATGTACCTAAAGCATTAACATTAAATTGTTGTCAATATCACCTTCACTGTTGCCATCTACAATTTTGTGAGTATAATATGTAGATGTACAGTAGTTTTGATGAATTTTCAAAAACTAAATAATTTCTGACTGGTGAAAGGATCTACCATCTGGTAGATCCTTTCTTCTTGTAGAAGAAGCAGGTATTATCAGAAATATCATAGCCTAATTCTTCTGTTTCCTACTAACTGCAATGTCACTAATCCATTGCGCAAACTCAAGTTTGTCAATCTTAAAAATAGATTGCATTTGTCTGTATTTGCCAACCATTAATTACATAGAGATACCGGGTCTGTTCTTTGCAAATGATCAGGTAATAGAGTCTTTAACGAATGTAGCATTAAAACGATGACTAAAAGGGAATAGGGTCTTCAGATAAATAAAACTGAACCCAAGATTATGATGTTGATGTTGAAGAAGAAGAAGAAGAAGAAGAAGAAGAAGAATAGAATTTGTCAAGACAACTGATTACCTGGGGGTTAGACTGTCTAGTAATGAAAAACGGAGTGATCTAAAAAGAAAAGCATAAGCAGAAGGAAAAATAGCCGTAAGTGTAAATAAAATACCAAATATGTAGAGAGAATATATATGATTCTATAGTAGAGAGCAGAATGATGCATGGAATAGAAATTTTGGGGCCAGATAGAAGATGGAAAGCAATAAATAAATTATTTTGTAAACTTGTCCTAGGCTTACCTATCGTAGATTTCACCTAACGAGGTTGCTCTAATGGGATCAGGAAGACTGGACTATAAAAGCAAGGTAAGGGAAAGAGCACTGAAATATTGGCATACCTTGATAGAATAGGGAGACTAGGAGAGCAGAAATATCATCAAGCAGTGTTTGCTAACACAAGGAAAAATTAAAGGAAAAAAAAACTTGGATATATACTTAAAATCTAAAAAAATTCTGCATGGGACTCGAGAAGGAAAGGATGGGAAAAGAATTTTGTAAAGAGGTAAAAACAAGAATTGAGGTTGTTGAAAAACAGGAAATATGAGCTAGTCTTAACACCAAAAATCTCTGAAACTACATAGATCATTGAAAATGATTAAACATGTACATAAATTTGTAATAAGGCAGGAACGGAAGGACTGACATGGTCCAGAACAGGAGTAGTATCCTTAAGTGTGACATAAATGTCCAATTTGTGAAGAACCAGACAGTTGGCATTGTACTTCAGAATATAAACAAATAAAGTTTAGGAGGAAACAGTCTGTTTTACGAAAGTGGGAAAATTTACCAAATGAAATAAGAGGCAGAAGAATTAAATTTAAAATCCAATGAAAATATAAAAGAATTTGGAAAATATATAAGTAGGGTGAGATAAAAATTGTTATAAAGGTGGGGAATAACAATGTTGACGATGGCACTACTTAGGAGTGAATATATATCCCCATTACATACTCAACCTGGTGTTAATTCTAATGGGATATAGAAGGAATACAACTCTGTAAAGTCAGGGTAAGCAAGTGGGAAATTTAAATATTATTAATTGCAATTAATTTGCATGCATTTTATAATCCAAATTAAGGCTTAAAATATGTGTAAATGTTATTAGTGAAATAAACATTCATTCAATAGGTTACGCAGTCTACAATACACACAAGAGTTTTCATTTCAAAACTTCCCAGTATCAACAACTAATTAAATTAGTTTAGATATTGATGGAGAAGTTTAAAAACCAATGTGGATTAAATTTTAATTTCACCCTCTCACAGCCCTACTTTTTGACGTTTACTTTTCAAAGAATATACAACTATTATCACATCTTTTGTTTTTTAGCATTTCCTGACAAACGACTGTTGTTATGAAAATGTCATCTATAATACAATGACCATGATATACAGGTGCGCAAAAGTAACTGCACACTTAGTGAACTTCAGTTAACATATGATTTTGCTTCTTTGTATGTTACGTTCAAAACGTTTTCCTTCTTCGTTTTCTTTTAACTGTACGTATGTTCCTAGGTTGGTAAAACCGTCAGCGGAAAGAGCAGGAAACAGGAAATGAATTGTCAGTAACTGTTGTAAATATTAACAAAAGAGGAAAGAGGTAAAGATCGGTTACTTCGAGGTTAAAGTGCTGTACTGAGGGAATGGAGAGAACATTTCAAATCAGATCTACCATCACGCAGGTTTGTTTACAATGTACTTCACAATTTTGAAATTGAAAGTTCTGTTTTGAATGGACATTGTAGTGGGTGACCTAGGGCTGCGCAGACTGAGGAAAATAAGCTCAATATCTGTCTGGCTGTCACGATTAGTCCAAGAAAGCCCACAATATGATTAGCGGTAGAATTCAGCAATATCAATCCAAAGGATATTGCATCATCATAGTGTACATTCCACGTCTGACACAATGTTTGTTGCAGATGATCCAGACAGGAGGCTACAGTTTTTGAGATTATGCTCGATTAGTATCGACATGACCCCACTTTCTTTCACAACATTGCGTGGTCGGATGAGGCCACATTTAAGTTATCGGAACGTGTAACCCGGCATTACTGTACTTATTGGTACACGGAAAACCATCATGTTGTTTTGTCATACCGGCGTAAACGTGTGTGGTGTAATATCGGCACGTGGTGTAATTGGGCCGAACTTTATTGAAAAAAATCTCGACGGTAACAAATACTTTGATCTACTTCAAGAGGTTACACTATTAGGAATCATCATGCAGTTGGATAACTTTAATCAGCTGTACTTCCAACACGATGGAGTTCCTGCGCATTATGCCACAGTTGTTCGAAGTACGTTGAGATCGTTTTCAATAGAAGACGTGCAGCAATTGAATTCCTAACACGGTTCCCTGATTTTATCCCAAAATATTTCCTTTGTCAAAGTGCTCCAGGTAGACTCCAACGATGCATTAAGGCAGAGGGGAAACAATTTGAATATAAAAAGAAGTGACATCTTTTGCTAAATGAAATATGTAACTGTGTAGTTACTTTTTCGCCATTCTGTATGTTAGGAAATGCCACCTTGTGAGATTCTCAAAATAATCCTCACGGATAATAAATGTAAGGTGAGGCCCATCTTGCATACAGGCAAGATTTTCAGTTTCACAATTCTGAAACTGCATAATCATATAATACTGTATATCAATTCCACGGTTTGTAAAGTTAATACGAATTATTCGCTTCTTTGGGCCAATTCAAAAGAAATTCATCACCAAGGAAGTTTTCAAATTAGTATTGTCTTGAACAAATTATATATAAATAAGGTAAAAAGATGCATGGTTATGTAAAGACCGGTTTACTTTAATTTATTGGCTTTCTTTTTAATGCCATAAATTTATCATAAAATATGAAATTCAACAATTCTAAAGCTTTAAAAACTGAAAGGGTACCACTAGATATTTCAGAAAAATATTATAGCTGATAGCCTACTAATATAAATTTGTAGTGGCATATTTAGTACAACCTTTTAACATTATCTTAAATAAATTAATTCAAAGTTTTGTAGCTTTCACATAGAGAACAACTGAACAAAAATTATAGGCTGATATCTCTCTCTCTCTCTTACGAACAAAAAAGTGTCAATATTATTTTGATGCTCTACCAATATTAACTTTCATAAATAAACATTTCATTAAATTATATTTGGAATAGGAAAGTCTTGCTAGTTGCTTCCACGCATGGTCGTGCGGGACTTAGCGAGAAGTCAGCTGTACTACTTGAGAGTGCTGGTTGTGTGTTAATTCTAATTGAGTGCAAGATAGATGTAAGACATGACTTTTTAATATAATTAACAATCTTTTAACACAATTCTGAAATCTATATTGACATGTCTTAATAATTTGCAATTTTTAAATGTTTTTCATTTTCATTGCCTTTGTAGAGAAATCGTTCAAAAAGGTACGCATAAAAACATACTTTCTTCTAGTCTTGTAGACCATGATTATAAATAGTTAACTTCGGAGAGATGTTAACTTCAAAATGAACTATTGTTCAGATTTCTGTTTTAAGGAGTTCGAAAGATACGTGTGTACAAAGACAGTATTGATAAAAACAGGTAACTCTGGCGAATTACTATCAAACTTAAGAAATTCATATTTCTTGAAACATTAATATTTAAATGTAAACAACGATTTCAAAATGTGAGGTGAATTGTTATAATTCTCACATGTACACAAAAGCATATTCTTTTTGAACGGTTTTGACTACTTTGTACATCTTTTTCTATTATCTATGATTCATTGTAAAATGTTTGCCATTGCAGTAATTTTTTCTTAACTGTTGACAAGGTTCCAGACTCATCATTGGGAATATCTCAATTAACATAGAGTTTTGATCGCAATAATGGACTAGCAAACTCTCATTTGTATTCATTACACCACCAAATAAGCTTAGTTCATATTTGTACAGGAAATTGCATACATACAGCAATATTTGCGCAAGAAAAAAGGCATTAACTCGCTCAAATCAAATTTGATTAGACTTTTGTTGGTTTTTCATAGGAACCAAAGTGAAACAAATGAAAAGTAACCTTCTGTGACAACAAATGACATTCTTTTGTGTTGCTATGTTTCGATAAATCATTAGCATACTGAAACATTTAAACAAAACTAATAAATAAAAAACAAATTAAGCATAAATAGCTTCAAAGTAAAATTGAACTTAGAGCATTCATATCGATTACTGAAAAACTGAGCTTAAGCTGTTCAGATCGTTTCATGTCATTCAAAGCCGGCTGTAGATTCCGTCTAGACAAACTCTTGCGAACCGCAGTAATCATACACGTGGACATGCTGGCATAGGACGGGTACTCCCACGATTGGGAGTGGGGGTGAAGCAGTAAGTCAAGTTAATGTCTATATTTATGTCTCATATCCTAATCAGTTCATTGCAAAAAGGCCGGTGACCCAAATCATCAGACACACGCATTAACATGCGCAGGACATTCGCAGCCTAAACGAGTGTCGTCTATTGCGGGGGGGGGGGAGTAATTGGGCTGGGAAAGGCCACATTTGTGTGACTTGGAAAAAAAAAACTTAGTCAAACTTGCAAAAAAATGTTTTCCAAAATCATACCTTCTGGATGGGGGTACCTTGTTGGAAAGTTTAGCCTTACGTATGAACAATTAAATCATTTGTTTGATACTATTCAACTGATGGCGCTTTCATATTACATTAAAATACTCTTAAAAACCCATTACTCATTCATATGAGTATAATTTGAAAAATTTGGAAAAATTTTCAGTACAGCAACCACAATCAGCCACTATCGCACTGCCATAAAAACGGAACGAGAGAGAAGGGGGGGGGGGGTTTCTGTGTAGTTATTAAACATTGATATTTGAAGAAGCGGACGGCTGTACAGATAAAAGCTAAGTTGAAGTACATGCAAACTCAGAGCCAGCGTTAAAGACTACTGATATCTGGATAAATGAGTTTAAAGAGATCCGTACATGCACCGAATATGAAGCGGACACCAAATTGAGGTAAATTTGAAGAATATAATTTAAAAAAAAATGCGCTGTATTGCAATGGAAGACCCCCCTATTTAAAGTGCATGAGAATCTCAGCTGAACCAGTGCACAATGTTCTGAAAGAAAAATATTAAAATGCTGTGTGCGTGATGGGAGGCGGAATTGTTGAATTTGAAAGTTTCAGTGCAGTACTTAGGGATATTTGATGGTAATATGCGGAATTTTTGTGTTGATTCGTGACTATAGACAAAAGTCACATCCTAATCACACCCCCGAGTTGTAATGACAGTAAAAGCATTGACAACAACTGGATCAAGGGTGTTAGAAAAGTTGAGTGCCGTTTTGCCACCTGGGAAGTTTTTGTAATCATCGTGAAAGATTACTTGAAAAAGGGTAAAACTGCGAGAAGCGATCCATAATTTTCAAACCTGACATAGAAGGACGTGATTCAATGTTGCGTGTTATCTGATATGCACATGTTTCTTTTAAGGGAAAACCTCATTAAATAAGACATACTCCATAATAAAGCGCGATGTCAAATTCGCACACAGAGCAGTGACTAAATTTTTAATTTAAAAAAATTACTTTCATCCAAATCGTCGTTTGCGTCTTCAGCTATCTGTTGACTGCTGGAAGATTTAGGGTTTCTTTGGGGGCGCTCTTCTGTAGACATGAGAGGAATACTTGAGAATAGTATTTTCATCTGCGCAGTATCAAAGTGCATTAAGTCGTGGTATTTATGCACATAGATTTTCTCCCATTTTGTTAGCTCTGTGGATCTCTGTGATGAGTTTAATAGCTTCACTTCTTCATGATTTTCCGACCAGAAATGAGATGCCGCTGTAGATTTTTCTATTTGCTTGCATTAAGTGTACCTTGCGTGTTTTGTTTTGTTTTGTTTTACATCAGATTGGCACCAAAAAGAATTTTGTCCTTAAAAACTCCTGAAGAGCAATGACTTCACCAGGAAAATCCACTGTGAAGCACTTGTCAATATAATTTCATTTGGGCAGAGTTAGAGAGAGGAGCCTTGAAGATGACAGATGTGCTCTTGTCAAGGAGGAAGTTATGAATGGCAGTTTGTCTGAAAATAAAAGAAATAGTTGCAATGTCGGTCACCTTCCTAAAACAACTGAGCTTCTCATGCTTCTTCATTATCATTTGCTCACAAGGTCAATGCAAGATGGTACCCCGAATTCTCTCAGCAGTTCAAATGCAAATGTGAGTGGAATCTTGTCAGAAGTTTTTTAGCTTTTGCCATGGTAACGAGGCAGTATAGGAATCTACCGTCATAAGGAACGAAGCTTTACTCCTCTACATAACCTCTTTCAAAAAGAGAACCAATGGAATAGGGAAAGAAGCTTTTAGAAAGATCAACATCACACAGTTCACGAAGTAAATCATGGCAAAGACTGCAGATGAATTCTGGTGATAACTTCAAAGAAAGGAACATAACGGTAACTGGTAATTACAGGTTGAGTTAGTGCATCAAGGGAAAGAATCAAAGAGCTTGTCTGATGCACAACAACGCACCCGTCCACAAGGTTACTATGAACACACTTGGCTTCCAGGATCTGGATCATCCTCCGTAAAGCCCAGCGACAATCATCTGTTTTATAAACCGAAATCTGGCATTCAAGGGTGGAGATTCACGAAGGACAATGAGTTGAATTTGCAGACAAAGCTTCTACATTTTTAGGGATATGGAAGTGTTAATCCAAAGACGTGAGAAAGAAGTAAAGAGACATTACGTTGAAAATTTGTATTTATTCTATCGCCTGCCTTAATGGATCGCATCTCGTATAACTAAAGCCTATTATGTAGCATTGTTGGACAGTTTGAAAGTTGAATTGAAGGAAAAACAGTCAAGATAGGTGCACAAAAAGTTATCTTTCACAGCAACAATGGGCCATCCCACAGCCGCAGTGACAAAAATTCACGAATTGAGCTTCGAATTAATTCTTCTGTACTCTAATTTCTGGAATAAACCCGTAGCGACATCGACATTATTATTATTATTATTATTATTATTATTATTATTATTATTATTATTATTATTATTATTTGTAATAGCGAAAAAGAGAAATGCATTTTTTTAATAGTAATGATGATTCGATTGTATATAAATTGTGGGCGCTATGTGTTTTTATCAATTTATGAGCAAAAATAGTTTGTCAGAAATGCTTCCTTGCCAAATATTTGTATTTTCCATTCAACGTTACATCTTTTCCATTGCGTTGTTTTATTTCTCAAAAAAAGTATTATTGCAACAAAAGTTAAACAAAACACCTTTTTTTTTTAAACTGGTGTTTGTTGAAATGTAGATGGTATCTAATTAACAGGTCAATTAAATATTTTAAATTAGAGAAACAATACTTTATTGTTTTACAAAATCAATAGAGAAATTTGTAGAAAATAGATTTTGTTATTACTGTAAATTTTATGTATTTAATTTATATATTTGTTTATTTTAATTTTAAATTTAGGACATGGAAGTAAATTTCTTAATATGAATATTACTACAAAAATATTAGAATTTAATAGTTATGAGTATTGTGCAATAGTGTGATTACTACGGCGCTCTATTTATATTTGAAACTTTAGGTATTATTTTTATTATATTTTTTAGATAGCAAAAATAATTTTATTTTTCATTTTCATGTATGCAGTTAGACACTTAACACTATATATGCGTCTCAAATATTTCCTATGCTATTATTGATATCGTTGATGTGCTTTCGCTACATTTAAGGACTGTAAGGGCCTACAACCTTACCCTATAGAGCATGAATAGAAAAAAATAACTTTTTCAGCACAAAGTTACATAATTTTTAATGGATCAATGCCCGTAAGTGTAGCAAAAATTAAACAAAATAAAATGTAGCATAATAATGGCATTTACAGAATATTTATAATACAAAATAGTTTACGAAATTGATTGGTTTAAGTTTTATCCATTAAAACAAGTTAACAGAAATGTGGTAATTAAATAAGGAATGCCAGTTTTTTTGTTTTCTTTCAAATGAATTATCTGAAGCTATGGAACTCCATTACCAAAAGCCTAGAAAATAAATCTGGTTCGTAGATGTTCAAAATGATGACCAATATTTCAGAAGTAGTATTGCAAGTGTCCTTCAGTTTTCAACAATGAATGTCAAATCCGGAGATTGGGCCAACTGCAGATAAAAATAGATTATTGGTACTTGCATTGGAAATATGCGGTAAATTCCGTTGTTATTCTACAGGGTGTACAAAAATTATAGCGGTTTTAAACTTACGTTTTTTCTCTGTGGTATACAATATAATTTTGAATTATAGCTTAAATTGAATATAAACTGTGAAAATTACCATATTGTAAATTACAAGTGGATCCACTCATAACCCGACATATATCTAGCCGGTAGTTCATTTCTTGCCACACTGATGTTAGCACGTCTAGTGTAACTGATACAACTGCTGCAACAATCCTCTGTCTCAACTCAAGACAGGTTTGTAGGAAGCGGTGGGACCTATTTATGTACCCCGGCAAGAAAAAGTCACAGGGGGTCAGATCGGGGCACCTCGGAGGCCAATAAAATTGTCCGGACCGTGACAACCTATCCAAAGATGGAAAAAGTTTACATTCAACCATTCCCGCACATTGTTTAGAAAGTGAGGGGGAGCCCCATCTTATTGCCAAATTATGTTGTTGTTCTGTTGATCTTGTATTTGAGGGGAGAAAAAAAGTCATTTTTGAAGCATGTATAGATAGATAAATTCAGTAATTTTTTTTTTCAATAAAAATGAACCCATTGACTTGATAATATCGCACAGTTTGATGCATCCTGCACGTGCGATATAATTTCCCGTGGATTCTCCAACCCCCAGATACGGACATTATGTCTGTTTACTTTTCCATTGGGTTGAAATATGGACTCTTCGCTGAAAATTACATAACTAGGAACTCGTCTTCTTCCTGTTCCAACATTTCTATGCAGAAGTTTCTACGAACAGCATAATCTTCACGATGTAGGGCCCTTTACCATGAATTCTCGATTCTCGATTCACCCGGCGGAACGATTTTTTAGGACTGCGCACAAAAGTCATCCTAATTTTCTACACATTCTCATGTGACATACGCGGTCGTCCGGTGTTCTTTCCTTTATAGAAATACCCTTCGTTTGGATCTGATTGTACTATCTACGGATGTTGTCTCCAGAAGGGGCGTTAAGATCAAATCTTCGCCTATACGCCCGCATAACTGTAACCACTGAATTATGTTTCGCGAATTCCAAGACACAAAAACTTTTTGTACGCGATTTGCCATGTTTTGTTTATTTCGTTACTATGGTTACAAAACAAAACAGAACAAAATCTGCGCATGTAGAATTGAAACTTCTACAGTTACTCTTCAATTTATTATGATTCAAAATTATATTGCCTACCGCAGTGAAAAAAATTAAGTTTAAAAGGGCTATAATAATTTGTATACCTGTATTTTATTTAGTTTAATTTCTGATTCTTTTATGGATATTGATGTATTAAAAAATATATAAATTTGTGCGGAAAATAATACCTTTTTCTAATCCGTATTAATGCTCTATATACTAGATTTATGAGCTTTTATGTTTCCTTAAATCTAGGAAAAACAGCTCGTTCATATCACTAATAGCATGTATATAGAACATTTTAAATGTCATTCTGTGATTTTATATATATAAAAGAAGGAAAGGTGTTGGAAACATTGCATTATTAATGTGACTGTTTCAGTATTTTACTTATTTCTGCTTCTGTAGTTATTATTTTTAGCTATTGTTCTTTAAAAGCTATTTTATTTTTTCATTTGTATACATATAGTACATTTAAATATTACATATATAAACAGGGTGAAAATGTAAAACGCAATTAAATTCTCTGTATGAATAGTTAACCTTGCATGTAACAAAACAACAAACAAAAACAAAATTGTAATATTTGAGTGAAAATTTTGTGGCATTTTCAGGAAAAATATTTTCCGAAAAGTTTAGCGTCATCTTTTTTAATAATTACTGCGCATAGCGTGTTGATCTTAAATAATATAATAAAGGAATAATATTATTTTACTCTATTTCAAAAACAATGGACGATTTTCATGTAAATTAAATCTGAAACATCACAAATTTGAAACCACAGTACGTGCACAGAACTTGCAATATCGCAGGCATGTAGGGGTTTGGAACACTTTGCTTCGTGTCTGTATCAGTATTAAGAGGATAGCCAGTGTCGTACCTTCTTTAAGTTTTTTGTTTTCGGTTTGTTAATATTCAATGCGAGTGTATATCATTTTTCATAGTGCAGGTTAAGACAATGGCGACAGTGTCAGACTGATGGAATTTTCAACTTTTATTTTCTAACAGATTTTAATCACAAAGATTTTTTATTATTTTTCCTGTACTCTATCGTTCACTTGAATATACCTGTTGTTTCGCTTTCATCCTGTATATTTAGATAATACACAATATGCTATAAGTATACTGAGTTTTCACACTATATAGAAAGCCGTGCTATGTAAAGAATCCATCTGCGTTTTAGAAGATGTGAGGGATTAAGCATGTGTTCTGCATAGTTTGATGCATTCCGACTTTTACTATCCAACGAAAGGCTTTTGAAATGTTTTATTTCTTTATAGTACTTTTTGAAATCATATACATTTTGTTTGTTCCTAATGCTACAAATAAAAATGTTTCGTCGGTTTAATTTTTTGGCAGATGAACTGGTAGCCACATATTACTCTATTTTTACTTTAGGCACACTTTCTCCCATTTACTGCTACTAATTATTTATTTATTTTTTTTCGAAATGCACGAAATTCTTTGGGAGAGTAAATGTTTCTGATGTATCTGAACATCAATATAAATATGATTTATCCCTGGAGGTTTCAACAGTTTTCGACCTTTAACTATTTCGTCTAGATTTAAAGTAAAAAGAAACGGAAAGAGAGCACACAACTTTTTCCAAGTGTTCATAGTTTTTTTCATGATCTAATTCAACTTAGTTAACACATTACAGAAGCTTTACATAAGGATCTTTTTCCACAGTCACGTGTTTTTTTATAAAATTATTATATGAAGTGTTTAATAACTGCCTTGATCTTATCAACGTGTTTAATTGTGGCATCTTTACACACATTTGTCTAACAGCAGCGATTCCTGCATCAAAACATATTTATTTTATTTTGAATATAAAATTATCATTGTATGTAAGCATCAATGGACATTTTTCTTGGGAAACTCCGGTAAAAATCTGCCTGAAGCTTCATTCAAGAAGGATTCGAACTCACGCCCTCTGCAGATAACGATAGTTTCAGCATTGTTACTGCATTATGCTAAGCATTTGCGGTTTAAGTGTCTTTCATAATATTTGCAGTATTCTGTACAGTTCAATTTCCTTTGACCCCATAATTTACGGACATTACATGCATTATTTTCTATTTTTCCAAAAGAATCTTAAAAAAATAATTAGTACACTTCATATTTTTGGTTTCTGTGCGTTGTCAACATCAACTAAAGATAGCAAAAATCTCAGTATTACCTTCATCTGTTTGTGAATGGTAATTGTCATTTTTAAGACACGCACAACACTAAATATTTTAACCTATTGCTAATATTGTTCTTTTCACGCAGCTGTTTAAGGGACCAATTTCCGAATGCTTAAAATGTTGCCAATATTAGTAAACAGAACCTTTACAGAAACGCTTTGTTCAGTTTCTTCCTTCACTTGAAAGCTATGCATTCACAGAAACAGGTTTCGAAAAACAAACATCGACAACAATTAAAGTATCGTCCTTGGAAATTTATGATGGTTGTAGCGTGTCTACAGATTAGCGCTTGCATATTACCAACAGCATCACGACATTCATTTGTTACCAACATCATTATCAACAGTGATTCCTGCATTTGTTGTTGTTGTTATTATTATTATTATTATTATTATTATTATTATTATTATTTGTTTATTTATTATCGCTTTGACTGCAGTGTTTCTCTCGCGACTTCTGTTGTTTAGAGAACATTCACCTTTCAGACATCAAGGAAATGTTGATCAAGACAAAGTGACGTAGTTTTGAATAGTCCCGGCGAATGATAAAAGATGCACTGTGGTTTCTGGTCGATTTCATATCCTGTTTATGCGTTTATAGGGGAATCAGGTTAATATCTATCTTATTTCCTTACTGACACATTGCAGGGATGGTTTATTGCACCATATCTCATCTTTATCGCTTGCAATTGTTTGTTACATTTATGCAGCTAAGAAGCTGCCACCACCACAAATTTCCTAGAATGGTCTTGCGCAGATCGATACAAGGTTTTTCACCAGGACTATTCAAAAATACAGTACTTCCCTCATCCTTTCTATTTCCTGGTATTCGTATGCCCGAGGTAACCGTGGCTTTCACAAATGAAGATTCTGCTATTTAAAGAGTTTAAGTGAATGGGTTGAGGAGATAGTTTTTCAGTGCTTGAAAAGAAATAAATGTATAACAAGATTCTCAATAAATATTTTTGTGAGATGAACATGTCATTTAATTTTGTAGCTTTTTCACGTCGATATAACATTAGATGCACCTAGCATTTTGAATAATTTTGTTTTCTGAATCCATGCCATTTTATAACAATTTTCGAATGGCTATTGAAGTATTATACAAAAGCATTTTTCCGTTGTTTTGCATCAAAAATTCCTTTCGGGTTCTGGACTGTATATGTTATTTAATTAAGTCATTTTGTATGTAGGGGGATTGATAAAAGGAAGGATTTAAATGTTAATTAATGATCATTCATCGATTTATTATGCACCTCTTAATAATTATTAACTAATAAAATATTACAAAATGGTGGTATTTATAAATTATGCCCTAAATAATGTAAACAGCATAGATATAATTTAATTCAACGAGATTGTTATTTTCGTTCAAATGTTTGGGTTTTTTTTTTCTTAAGTTTTGGACTATTTTATAAGATTTTTGCTTTATATCACTTTATCGTTCATGTTTAAAATATTTTACGTCATCAAAATAGGGGCCCTGGGCATTGTTATACGCTAGTATAATGAACAGCATTAAGTGTTTTCTGAACGATTCCACGCCGCCATCTCTTCTTCATCTTTTGTATCTTGTAATTAATGTTACGTAATACTGTGCGACCACATTCCAAAAAATCAGTAATTTCAAATCAGATTTCCATTCAGATTCAGATTTGAACCTTAGACGCAGGATCAAAGTAATCAGCCTGATTTCATCAACTGTAAGTAAAGAATGTCAAATTTGTTTCTAGAAAAATGAGTTTTCCAGCTTTTGTACTGTCGTCAATATTTTAGGCTACCCATCTTACTGACTCCTTGTGAAGCTGTTTATGGTTCCAAATGTACAATGCGAAGTGCCCGTTATCTCTGCTAAACGCTTAGTGGTGAAGATCGACGATGTTCTTTGATACACGATGTGTATTTTCTTAAGTGCTCACAGTTTGCAGTCAACCTGCACCTTTTGCAATTTATTCTTTCATATCAAAACTTTCCTCCATCTTTTTCGAGAAGTCTACAATGGAACCAAAAAGCAGGCAATCATACAGTTGAAAGAGGGAGAACCATAGATGAAGATTCAGATAAGATACTAATTAAGGATTTGTGGACCCCTTGGTTCATTTTTTTTTATCTCGGGTAAATTAAGAAATACTGTATGCCTGGTAAACCCAGATACTCTTGGAAAACCTGTAAAAAAAATTCCGCCATTAAACGCAACTACAGAGTGATGGTTAGTCTTTTAAAGAGGTGCCAAAAATGTATGAACAATGATGATGGTCAGTTTCAGCACCTTCTTTCATAAAGTTGGTAAGTAAAACATTTAAAACAATTAAGGAAACTGTTATATGGTTGTGTTAGCACCACTCTGCTCTACCCTTAGACGGTAACCACTGCTGCTGTTGCCTATAGACTAAACACCGCAAGTTGCTTTCAGAGTTCATTGGGTATTAAGGAAACATTGCGGAATACACGATTTAAAGCTAAAATTCGTTTACTTACTTAAATGTATCACAAGATTTTCTCGGTATTAACGACAATTCAGCCTTGGTTAAACTTTCGTACAGTAAATCCATCTTCGCTAACAACAAAAACATTAGATAAAACGAAGTCATAATCGACATTAATGCTATTTTTACTAATATCCTTTTATAATTTTGGTATATAAAAAGCGAATGAAAATCGTTTATAATGTTATATAATTACTTATTACAGGCCGTCTCCGTGGTCTTGTGGTAACATTTGCGACCTCTAATCAGAAGATCCCGAGTTCGTATTTCAGTCAGGGAAAGGTTGATTTTTTCTGGGTTTTTCCTTGCTCTCAAAAAGTGAATAATAGATAACTTTAAGGCGGCTAGCTCATTTCATCGCTAATTCATTTCATTTCATTCCATTCATCCTCATCTTACATCTATAGTATTTAGTACAGAATCTACAGAACCGCGAGAAGGTCAACACAGCGAAGTCAAAGCGGCAATAAATAAATTAAAAAAGAATCATAAAAATTACGAAACTCGCTTTGCCTGTTTCTTAAACATTATTGTTTATATGTTGACAGTGCTGTCAACTTATGAGGCATGCTAACAGCAATGATAAGGAAGCAAATCAGGATCTCCAAAATTATGTTAAACATTTTAAAAAGTGATGTCAATTGTTCTAATTTTCCGCGCGACTTTACATGGAATCGCCCTTGTTTATCTGAGTTGCTGATCAAAACCTTTTAATCTTTTAAACTCGTAATGGGTCTGTAGATCACTAGATTCTATCGCGTGCCAGTGAGTGTTGAATGTTCCATTAAATAAAATGGAAAATATAAATATTTATTAAATGTGCTTACATGATACAAGACAGATTCCTAATTTTCTATAATTGTTGCGGATGCCTTTTTATGCCGGAAAAAATCTGTAAGGGGCTTCTATCTCACACCAGATGTTTGTTATTTGCGGTTATTATTTATTTATAGGGAACTTTAGTTTGCAGCGAGATGTTGCAAACCAATGTGGAGCATTTTGATCGAAAGTGGTGTACAAATCGGTAGACGGAGCCTCTTTCCCGTAAGCGTCATTGTGTGCATGGACCACGTGAAAGATTATCTCTCGTCATCTGCGTTCTCAGGAACGCCTCCAATTTTATACGACTGATTGTCATTCCGTTAGCAAATTAAATAAAATATCTTAAAAAAGATGAAAAATATTTATTTCAATATCAAACAATATTACATTTTAAGTGACAATGTTCGCAATAATAATCTGTGGTTTTGTTAGTAGTCAGCTGTTACTGGATGGCAGGCTCGTGAAATTTCGTATAATGGAATGAAAAGTAAATGAGCATCACACAAAAGTTACGTTATGAACATTGGAATAAACAATTTTAATTAAAAACCTGGATATCACAACTACTGCAAGTATTAATTTGAGTCATACTGTGATTTCAAAACATGATAAGTGTGTTAAATAGCTGCGTTACGATATTTTTATTGAATGTCCTCCCTTTCTCTCTCTCTCTTGTCTATATTCAGCCACACAGCATGTGTTAATTCTAGTTATATTTTACAGTCTTGCGATTTATACTCAGCACTAGCAAGTGTAAAGTATATAAAATACCAGATATAAATGTTAAGTGGCTGGAAAAAAGTTACAGTATGGTGGTTGAGGCAAAAATGTTGTATGGTATTGAAATGTGGGAACTGGAAGGAGGCTGGGAAATTGTGGATGTTGTGCATAGGATGTTTTGTAGAGAAATTCTAGGTGTACCGAGTACAACAGCAAAGGAAATTGCACAAATTGAAATGAGAATAGCAGCAAAGAAAAGTATGATTATGGAAGGAGCTCTCAAATATTGGTTCAGAGTCCTAAACTTAGATGAAAGAAATTTGTTAAGGAAATGCTTAGAATTTCAAGAAAAGAGTCTATGGAGAAATGGGTGGAGTAATAGTCTTAGGATAATTCTGGAGAAAAATAGAATGGGAGACGTTTGGAGGAGGAGGGAGAGCAATTTAAAGGGATTTTGGAAAGTTGCAAGAACGAGATTGGAAGATATAGAAATACAAAAACTGTTTAGCGAGATAGAAGGTAAAAGATCTTTAGTATTTTATATACCGATAAAAAACAAATGGGAAAGAGAGAAGTGTATTGATAAATCAAATAAACAACAAAAAGAGGACACTGCATGGTTAAGAGCAGGTGTGTGGAGATAAAAAGGAATAAGGAAAGGGTTTCCACAGAATCAGTGCCCAATATGCGGGGTAAAGGAAGATAAGGAACATATAGTATTTGAGTGCAAAGGGACGGGACTCTGGAGAGAAAAATTTGTATGAGAAATGGTTTAAATTAGATAGGAAAATAGCCTTCACAAGAATCTTTAGCAAAGATAACAGGAATGTAGGGGAATCCCAGAGCAAAGTTAAAAATAAATGGAATTGGGTATTAAGAAAGGAAGTAAATCAAATGATTTAAAAGGTTGCATTTGTTCAATCATATACGATGCAGATAAAGGTGATTGTGGTTGTGAGTGGGTGATAATGTTATTAAATTTGAAATGTATGCATTTGAGAAATAAAATCATTATTAGTTTGTAGAGGCTGCAGCTAGCTAACAAAATAATGGTATTGGTAGAGTAATAGAAAAAACTTATTTAGGACCTTGGATTGGGTCGGAGGCTGGTCCGCTGGAATTCCAGTAGGCTGCGGCTGATGAACCAGGGGCTGGGGACCGAAGCAATCATGGGGTGGAAACATTGTATTCAATTATGTTAGAGCTCGGATAAAGGTGATTGATTAAAACTAATTATTGTATTTATATTTTTTGTAATTGTGAGGGGACATGCCCTAAAATGACTTGGGCCAGATAGGTGGAGGCCCCCTGGTAGTTTGTATTTTTTGTATTTATTCTTAGCATATCAATAAATTTCAATTTCAAATGTAAAGTTGTGCTTTATACTACGAGAACTACCGCTGGTCTATGGACACCAGTGACCACTTGTTGAGAAATAAGGGCGCCTGAGGGCCAAAATATTCTCAACAAAATAGTGTTTTCTGTTACTTACAGTCTTTCATATAATTCACGAGAAAGCACATGACTTAGGTTAACGCAGAGTGAGTGACCCGATTTCTTTCCGCAGTTCAGGAGTATCATTTGATAGGTACCCGCAAGTTTTTAGAGCTTTGCCAAGATAGTCAGAAGTTTCCATTGTCATTGGGGATTTTTCATTATGCTCCTCTTTCCCAATGCGAATCCATGGAGTGAAACTTCGTTGAAAAGTCGAGGTCACTTACTCTACTAAGATTTCAGCAATAGTCTTTTGGGATTATCAGAAAATTCTCTTGGCTTAAAGCAAGTGCACAGTATTAGTCCATCCCTGCACCAACTGCGTGACACTATGAAGGAAAAGAGACAAAGAATGTTCTCTTTGTGTTCATATGCTTCATGACAATGACTTCCATGAGATCGAACACCCACCATACAGTTCAAATCTAGCACACGAATATTAACTGAAGAAAAGTCTTTCGGGAAGGAAATTTCATTTTGATCCTTTTTATTTATTTGGTTTATTTGCAGATGCCGTTTAAAAGCTTACGTCAACCGAGCCCCATTTAATTCAGTGCGTGAAATCGGCCATCAATTTTGTTCAGAGGCCTCTTCTTTCAGGCTTGAAGTTCTTTTACGTGCCATACATTTACGACACGGGACCCATGGCTTAACTTCCCTTTCGAAAGAAGTCACACTTAGGGTTTTTACGCCCGAAAAAATCCATCGATTCTAGCCGGGATTGAACCCGTGACCTTGGGCCTATGAGGCAAGTATGGTTGCCACTAGACCATCAGGACCAAAGTTAAGCTGGAAAAAATTGAACATTTTGCAGTAGTAGCTCCTGAGCACCTGTCAATTCAAATTGCAATTGCCCCTACTAAGATTTTATTTAATGTGCATGGGTAAACAACTATATTATCTTTTTATTGTTTTAGATTCGCTACAATATACGTGAGAAGCTAAGTGCCTTTGTTGTCTGCTTGTAAAGGCTGTTTGTAAATCGTTAAGTACATTAAAGAATCTACGAATTGCTTGTTAAAGGGTAACACACCACCTAGAGAATTTTTAATTTAAGGGAATCTTTTATTCATGTTTATAGTTACATATATTTCGTGCATTTAAAGTATTGGCCAGTGCCAGAACTATGTGTTGCTATTTTGTAATATTTATTAGTACATAAAATAATATAATATATACAAGTACTTAGTCATTGGGTTTGAACCCGGTCAGGATGGATTTTTTCGAGCGTAAAAATCCTAAGTATGGCTTCCTTCGGAAGGGAAGTAAAGCCGTGGATCCCGTGTCGTACATTTACGGCACGAAAAAGAACCTCAAGCCTGAAAGAAGAGGCTTCTGAGCAAAATTTGTCGGCCGTTTCACGCCCTGAATTGAATGGGACGCTAATGACCTGAGATGTTATAGAGCGTCCGTAAATAAACCAAATCAAAAAACAATTGGGTTCAAATCGATGAAAAGATAAAGACTGAGTACTAAGAGCAGAATGAATAAATTTAATTACGGTCGCCTTGCCCCTTATAAATAATGTTAATATGCACTCTTTATCGGTAGGTTTATAAAAAAAGTATTATTAATGCCAGACGGTCAGAATTCTAGAAAACAAACTAAAGAATTAGAGCTAATACCATTTGGCAAAGTACCATGGACTAAATATTTGCTTTTAAGTATTAGTTTAATTTCGATATTATATTTTACTAATAATATTTCACTTTAGACTCGTTCTAAGCATCTGCCTCGTCAGATTAATTTAGAAAGATTGTTAAATATTTTATATTTGTTTATATTATCTAAAAACATGTGAAAATATGGCTGACAACAGTGACAGATAATTATCTCAGCGGTTTATGTATTATTTCAGTTCAACCAGAAAAAATAAAATTAAGGAATTCCGTAGCTGGAAAAGTGACAGACCATACGAGAAGGAACCACGACAAATCTAGATTTTGTTTAAATAATTCTAAGGGAGCACAACAATTGTACGCTTTTTATAACAAAATGCCTTGACCCTAACTTTATATATAACAAACAGGTGCATATTTCAGTTTTAAATCTACAATTTCATTTACAACAAGAAATTATTTATGTCAATATTTGGACTTCTAGAACAGAATTTATGAAACAAAGTTGCTGTAATAATGATAACGAATTCGTAAGCGATTACGGAGATGCTAGTTAACATTAACATTAACTTAACATTACTATGTAGCATAAATTTGTATTTGGTTTGTTGTAACATATCGATAAACGCCAAGTACTTAAAAAGCGCAAAACAATAAACCGAGAGATCTAGAGATTGAGGGTATAATGATGTCATTGAAAATTTTAATAGTTAGGTTATATGCGCTTATTTTGCCCCTGCTGAAATGACAACTTCCTGGTGCCTCTGATTCAAATGCGGAAAATGGCACCTCGTTTTTCTGTCTCCTCAAAATGTTAATCAAGCCAATTTTTTTAATTATCTCTCTGTTTTAATATTTTAGATCATTTTCCTGAACTTATGTTCAAAGCAAAGAAATTCCGATTTAGTTCTGTAATTTTACGACTTTAAAGACTCACATGACTTCTAAACCTGTAGAGCTCACCAAGATATCCTAGATTTGCATAATGGTACTTGCATGTATTTTATTTCAGTTCTTACTCTATGTTTGATTTTATTTTTACCTATATATTTGTAGTTTTGTTGCAGTGCGTTTTAGCTGTATCATCTTAGTGCGAAACTCTGCAGGAAATAAACAAAATGCATATCGCGAACTCTTAACGAATCTTCGTATATCTCTCGCACACTTTGTTTCAATGGAATGAAGCGTGTTATGTGGAATTGACAATAATCAACCTCTATCACTAATCATGTAGGGCTACAATAAATAAGATAATCCCTGAACTCAATAAAATTGTACAAATCTTATTTTGTTACTAAAATGTGTATCCTAAACTTAACAGTAGAAGAATCCATTAAATTAGCCCATTTGACAACACTTTTTTCGCGAGAAAGAATGATGCGAATGAGCAAGTGTGTCTGCAGTATGAATAATAATCATATTTAAGAAAATGGTAAAACCCTTGTTTATAAGAGATTAACACATTAAAATAAAAATTTCTTTTACTACATCTTTAATCAAGAACGTTACATCGATTATCAATTATTCAACTATTATTCTGTCTTATGTCAGCTGTTTTCACTATAAACAATAAAAGTTGTGATTATATTAAACATATTTATAGTTTCATAAAGCTGTTTATGGCAATTTAGTCAATGAATATTAATCGTGTTGTTGAACCTCAATATTAATTGGAAGCTGTGTTCTTACTAAATGTAAGATCGGGACATGCAAACCCTAATCAGTGCTAAAAGAAGAAAGAATATAAAGAAAAAGTGCTTGCACATGGTTATGATATACCGGTAAAGCAACATCAAGCATACTGCTGCTTAGCCATACACTAAGGAGGATCAAGTTTCAGTATAAAAACAAAAGAAAAATATTTCTACTTCATTGCTTATTGTAAAACTAACCACATGAAATAAGCATTACTTTATCAACAACTCAAATTATCCAGTACGTTGCTTTGTTAATTACATAAGTTGAACTTACCTTTTCCCTAAAGTTGCCTTCATGAAGTTCATCTAGAGTTGGACGATATTCACGATTTATCGATAAATCCTTATAGTGTTCAGCTCTTGGAGGCACCTCCCTCGTCAGCTGCCCAAGACTTTTGTGACGTGAATCATATACGTAAGAATGTTGTTGATTTGGTGTTAAATTTTCTGAATCCTTGTCCTCACCATCTGCATCGACTTTAGCCACTTGAAAACGACTGGAGTTGTTTTGGTCCACATCATTTAAATCTTGGTCTGCCATTGCAGGTTTTGTTAGCCTTTACCAAAATATTTTCCCTTCCTTGTGCTGTGTACTCTAGCAGACACCAACTGAAAGACGCGCTCTGGCGATTGCAACAACGTGTGCGTCCTACGGCCTTGCACGCGCAACTTCCTGGAGGGCTGGCAATTGTAGTCGTTCCAATGTTTTGTAATAGATGGTACTGAAGCAAAACTGATCTTCGAAGTAAATCCATGGATTAAACGAATGAAGGATTTATGTGCTGTAAAAACTACTTATAATTTCATATTATTTATTTGGATTTATTTTCATTACCAAAACAGAACGGAACGTTCTGTATTTTTGCAAATATGTGTAAAAATATTATTACTACCTTATGTTCGGTTTAATAAACTGTTTTTAAGTTCAAACGCATGCCTTATTTCCATATCGTTGAAAAGTCCACAATTCTGCAACGATAGGGAAATTTCTGTTTTTCATTAGATGCAGCTGGCTGCTCCGATTATGCCGCTATTGCTGTTGGCCATATTGGCGCGAAAGAAGTTAGTGTCATGGTGTAGTATTTATAGTGACAGGAGATCAGTTGTAGTTGTCTTTGTGATAGAAAAGAATATTAATATGGCCAGCGAAAACAGAGAAGAAAAGGTAGACAGTGCCCAAAGCGCCGATAAGAGTTCTGAACCAAAAAATGAGGCATTTACACATCTTGCACAAGGAAAACGACATTTGTTAGTTGGGGACTATGAAGAAGCCGTGCGATCTTTTGCTGAAGCATGTGATCTATTGGTTAGGTTATATGGAGAAACGGCGAACGAATGTGGAGAGGTGTATTTAAATTATGGTACTGCACTATTGGAACTAGCTAGGACTGAAAACGGAGTTTTGGGAATGGAAGGTGAAGGTGGAGAGAAGGAGGAGAGTGAAGATGAAGATGAGGAAGAAGAAAAATCCACAGAAGGAGAAAAACAACTTGAAGAAAATGGTAAGGATGAGAAACAGGAATCCGAGTCAAAGGTAGAAAATTCAGAAGCAGAAGAAAATGTTTCAAGTAAAGATCAGAAAAATGATGAAAAATCAGAGGAAGAAAATGGAGATGATGTCAGCAACCTTCATTTGGCCTGGGAAATTTTAGAATTAGCAAAAATAATTTTTAAGAGACAAGCAGATGGAAATAAGCAAATGGAGCTTAAACTGGCAGAGGTATATTTAAAATTAGGAGAAATAGGACTAGAGTCGGAGACATATTCTCAAGCCATTGAGGACATTAAAGCTTGTTTGGAAATCCGAAAGCGAGTCTTAGGAGAACATGATAGATGCATTGCAGAAACATACTACCAACTTGGAGTGGCATACTCACTGATTAATGAATTTGATGATGCTATAACAAATTTTACACATGCACATACATTGTTAGTAAACCGAGTTCAGTTCTTGCAAGAAAAGATTAAGCAAGGAGAAAAGGGAGACCAGAGTGAGGCCAACCCATTTTACACATTTCAAGGTGAAATCAATGAACTCGATAATCTTCTTCCCGAGGTTAAAGAAAAAATCAGTGACATAGAAGATTTTAAAAAAGAAACCAAAAAAGCACTTTATGCACAACTTGGTTGCAGCAAAGACCAATCATCATCAAGTTCGGGACAATCATCCAGTTCTGCAGCGTTTCCAGAGGCAAAGGCAGACAGTAAACCTGCTACAGATATATCACATCTTGTGCGCAAGAAACGTAAGCCGGATCCAGATTCATCTGAAGAAAAATGTCCAAAACAGCCATGTTTGGAGGGGGCTAATGCAGAATGAAGCACCGATCATATTGATACACTGTATAAATTAAATCGTAAGAATAATTTCTCTTAGTGTTTGTGCTGTTAATTAGCTGTTAGTGATGTTTCTAATCTGTTTGGCATTGTTTATGCTTTTTATTATTTTTTTGTTTGATAGTTCATGTTTACAACGGCAAATAACTGATAAAGCATGACTTTGAAGTTTGTCAAAACTAGAGCACTTGATTTAGCTTGCTCGGGTTTAATTTGGTGCTGTATGATCGTGCTTCATCATCCTCCATTCTTATTGACATTTGTTTTGTCTTTCTTTTTTGTTTTTCAGAGCGGAATATGTATGGTTTTTTTTGTGGAGGATTTAAAATTAATGATACAACAAAAAATTGTCTTAAATACATTCTAAAGGAACTTTGCCAGCCTTTAATGTTTGCAAAAAAAAAGTATTGCTAGTATAATCTTTGCACAGAAATATAATCTTCTGTGACCAATGGCTTTACAGTTATTTCTCAGCAATACAAAAGTAATTTGTTAGGTAGCGAGTCAATATGGCATTAACTTTATCTTAGTAAATGCGATTTGGATCTTAACAGCTTTTACTGGGTGTGATGTTATACCAACATAGATATAATGGACGTAGTTATTATTATGTTATTTACTGTTTTTCACATTTACTTTTCATATATATATTTTAATTTTTACTTGTGATCGTTATTTGCTGTATGCTGCTTCATTACCATTAGGTTACTCTAGCTCGTTTGTTAGCTTTTGGCAACCTTCTGCAGACTTTTTTTTAATGCTAGCAAACACATTACAGAAAAAAATAGGTATATTCATCATCTGAAAGTTGCATATCAGTAAGTAGTACAAGCAGAAGTTTTAAACTTACTTAAAATAACAGAAGAGTGAATATAAGCATTATTAAGATGTAAAGTGAATGAATTGAAAGCTATTGATCCACCCATCACACTGAAAATCTGCACTGACTTTTATAGCTGAAATCTAATCCAGCAAAAGGAAATGGTAACATAGTGGAGACATCATGGTTGTACCAACAGCAAGAAATGCACTAGACAGCAAAAGGGGTAAGAGGCAAAGCTGAATAATAAGGGAAGTAGTAGAAGGGCAACATATGTGTGAAATAGTGAATAAAGAGGTAAAAAATATTGACTTTGCAGCATTTGTACAGAAATAACAAAGGAAAATGAAAGATGAGACAAATACATCAGGGCAAAAATGTGATTCCTAATCAATTCATATACACTAACCTAAACTTAATCTGTGGTGAATCCTATAAACCAGGCAACTCAGTGGCATGCTATGGCAGACAGCCTCTGCTCACCTCCTGTTCACAAGTATAAATTGCTCGAACATAATTGTTGGCAATTCAGAAAAATAAATGAGAAAACTGCTAAAAGTAATGTATAGAGCTGCCCTGGTGGGGAAAAATGAAAAATACTTGCAAACATGGTGGTGTGGAATTTTGCGTTATGCAAGATAATGCACCATCTCAGTCGAAGCCACACCAAACCATTCACTACATTCTGTAATAATGTCTCCCCTCACACTTTGTTATTTACATGGGTTTTTCTACTTCTTGTGCTCCATACCTATATGCCAGTTTCAATCAGATGGATTCTCATACTTATTTTATCCATGCTCTTTAAGGTGTTATTTTCAGAATGCACAGAATACATTAGGATTTTTTAAAGAATGGATTGAAAGCAAGTTGCTCATATGTTATATTATATATCAAAATTATGTCTTATTCATCAGAATTAAAATACTTATGACACCGGAACTGAACAACTTGGTATATATATTGAATTAAGAAATGTAGTGTTTCTTGGTTTTGTTCCCTGTTTCATAGCAGCTGATTGGCCAACAGTCCTGGTAAAGTGGATCTATTATCAACACAACTGATTTAAATTCTTGCAATTTAACTGCAGTTATAATTAGCATGCAATATTACACTACATTCACACATATCTGGTATCTTATTAGAAAATTATTATTCATGCACAGTTCAACTTTCAAAATACAGTTTAAACTTGAAAGCATACAGTGTCACCAAGAATTGCAGGCAGGTTATGCTGATATTCAGGTTAATTGGGTGTTAAGAATGTTAATAGAATTAATCCATGCTTAATATTTGTTACTGATTAATTATCCATTTATGAGGTCATAATTAGATACAAAATATCAGGTTGCAGCACAGAAAAAACCATTTTATATACAAAACTACCTTGCATGGCAAGAAAATCTGTATATGTTGGGTAGTAAATGCATACAGAGTAATATGGCCTATCTATTTTGAGAATACCATAAATGCAGCAAGCTACAGGTATGACATACTGACAGTATGTGCTTTTATATATGGGGAAAGTTGAAAAATACAGTATATGGAACAAACTTCCAAAACATTAAAAGAACTGAAAGAAAATACCAGATAAGAAATTTAGGAAATTTCAGATAAACTGGTGCATGTGAATGACAGTTTTCTAAAAGGATACCAGAAAGTGTGGATGTAGCAAGATAACATTTCCAGTATCTCCTGTCATGAGGAATGGGCTTATTTTCATCATTTGTAGTTTGTCTGAGCATATATGGGCAATTCTATAAAATGCTTGGTCAATGTTGGTGGAACATGAATCATTTGTTTGAATATTACATCCATCTTACTGTGAGCTGCCACTTTGCTCACCCACCAGGTACCGCGAAATATTGGTCACAAAACAATGAAAGACTTTGAATATTGAATAATTTGACCACCACTAGCTAAAACAAACTAGGACAGAACACCACGTCAAACTTGTACAGGCAGCAGGGCAAATCGTTCTGACATCATAGGGCATTAAATTGAGGCTGACCACCATTTTAACCACTCATTATAAAGCAACCTTGGATCTTGTAAACTAGCTTTCCCACTTTAATTGTAGAATTTTGTCCTGTTATTGTATTCACTATCAGTTAAGAGAAAATGGAAAGTTTTGAATGTAGACACAAAAGTGAAAATTATAGAAAGGTTTGGTAATAGCAAAATGGGTTAACTTAGCTAATAAGTTTGATGCCAGTGCCATAATAAATCAGCATATCTTTTTTCTCAGACATTGTTTTAGCTTGTAGAATTAGACTGGACATCAGAAGAAAAATTCATAGTATTAAAATGCAGGGAAAAAAGATGGGATTCATTCAGATGTAAAAATAACCAGTTAACCACTCCTCCCCTCCCCTTCATTAGAATGGATAATCGAAATTGTGCTCTAATTGCTTTCCATTATTTTAGAAAATTTTGAAACTTGCCATTATTTTTGGCACAACTAAATGGAATATTGCCTAGTCACCATTAAGAAATGGAGACTATTACCTTACATATTAACCTTCAATGATTATAGATAATTTAATGACTTGGAACTTTAATATCAGGGAATCTTTGTACACTCATTTGTGAATTTGAGAACTAACTTTGTTTGCTGAACATTTACGAGTTCATGGAATTGCAGCTGAGTGATGTTTACATTAAAACCCAGCTTCGTTCATCTTTGTTCCAAGGTCTTCTTCAGGATACTGTATACAAAGATGACCGAAAACACGGATTTTAACATAAACATAACTTGGCTGCAATTCAATGAAGTCATATTGGTGAATCAATATCGAGAAATCAATATCTTATATTCAGTGAATGTGTCTCTGTTGACTGTGAAATTAAATTCCATGTGAGTGGCAAGTGGCCAGTATTGATATGGCTTAGTATTCTAAGTAATTACGGCAGACAAGATGCATTTACCTTTGATTGACAAAAATGGATGTTTGTTACTAATCAATTGGTTTTCAACAAAATATGTATTTATGTATTGCAAAGGAACCACTGTTTTGCACATTTAGTAACTTTCTCTTTATTTGTTACAGGATAGCTTTAACAACCAGTGTCAGTCAAGTTTCATCCAGAAGAAAGTTTCTGCACAAAGAGAAGGAAAATGGAAATTCTTCTTTTTGCTAAGGAAGAATTAAATGCATGTTTTGTACTTTAATAATTCAAAAATTTAACAAATTTATTTTTATGATTATTAAAATTTGAAATTCACAGATAAGTAAATAATAAAAACTACACCTAAAAGTATATTTTGGTTTAATAAAAATAAAAAATCACTGCCATGTTACTAACTTTGTCACAACATGCATGGCAAAATGTTTACCCAAGTCCTCCATTGCGAGTTATATGTGCAGCTGCTAAGGAAAATATAAAAATATATGCAAGTTGTCAAAAAAATTTGGAAATTTTCAATTTGTTTGCTATGTGAATGTGGACTAGAAAACTGTTTGTGAAAGTATGTTTATTGTTCAGTATGTTGAAGTTTACATTCAAATGTGAATAAAATGTATGTTTGTACTTTTCATCATGAGTTTTTTAAATATATTTATTTTTTACGTAATCAGTGCAAATAAAAAAAGAAAAAAAAGTTCAAAGTGTTATTTTTATATTCACAATCCAGGCCCCTAGGTAGTTAAAATAATTTTATACACTTCTTAAATGAATTTAAGTGTATCAGAATATTTTGGATGTATGTATTTATGGACTGCAAATGCATGTTCAGCTGCAGCTTACAGAATGTACAGTTAAAAAGTAAATGACAGTTATATATTATTTGCAAGAGGTACGTTGGCAGTAAAGAAAAATATTAAAATATATAATTTGAGTTAGTGTAGTAACACTTATTCCCATTGTCAGTAGAATGTAGGAGCCATCTAATGGAAGAAAGAATTTATGAAAAATATCCATTGATGGAACTTCAAAGTTAATGATATGGTTAAATGTTTTAATAATTCCCCATATTTATAATTCTAAAGGTTCTTTGCAAGTCAGTTTCCCTTAAACGTAATGAATATTTTGACCAAAAATGGACTAATTCGATTTTTACATTTGTATGGCTCTGTTCTCTTGCCAATGTAGTATTATAGTATGAGTGCCATTTCATAAATAATGTATTCTCTTTTTTTTTTTTTTTTTTTTCTTTTTCTGTGACAACTCTTCACGGTCCTTCAATATAGTCTCGCTTCTTATCAATGACCAAGTCCCTAAGTTTGGGAAACTGTTTATTCAAAGCACCACTTCCATTCATCTGTTGGAGGTTTGAGTAATGGTGGCAGAAAGCTCTTCCAGAGAAGGAAAAATTTATGTTCAGGCATGGATTTTTTCAACTTTGGGAACAAGCCAAAGTCTGGTGAACTCATATTTGGACTCTAGGGCAAGTGAAGTAATGCCTGCCATTGCTTAATGGTCACAATATTTCCAGTATGCAGGTGAGCATTATCATGGATGATGAGTAGCAAGCAACTGAGGTCAATTTCTGCTAATTTTTGCACAGTTGTGTGAGGTCATGATAATATATTACTCTAATGCTTGTTCCATGTAGGACTGTATCTGTTATAATGATTTCCTTAGTGATCAAAAACTGAGATCTTGTGCTAGTCAAAATTTTTTTGATCATGGGGAAAATGAACTGCTTCACTTGGATTGTGATTTCAACTTCATCAATAGTAACTTTCTGACACCAAAATGCTCGATTTTTAATGTCAAATCTTTGTTTCAACAAGCCTACTATTCTGCTTCTGTGAAGCAACAAAGAAGTTAGGGACCCATCATGCACAAATTTTTCTCTTCTGTAAATAATTTGTCAAAATATAGAACACTAACGGTGATGGAATCTGCATGCCTTCTGAAAGTTCCTCATGTCACAACAATTTTGGGTATGTGCCATAAGTTTCTCAACAAAACTCGGTATGTTTCATTAAAATAAATTGATAAAATCTTTTTTTTTTTAATCCATTCTGAATAAATCAGCTATGTTCAGTAATGTAACTCCGTGATTAAAATAATTGTTTTGGGGGGGAAGACGGAAGGAGGATTATTGCAAGCACTAGTTGCTTGCTAAATTCAATCTTATAAATAAATTTGGGAGGGAAAAAAAATGATCTGCTCCTTTTAGCGGGAAATCTTTGTTTATTCTTGCATTAATTTGATACATGCAATTTTTCCTGTTCTCTGAGCCACAATTAGTTATACATTTTTGTCACATTCATTACAAAAGCACCAGTTAAGTATATAGTAAAAACAAAAGTTCACTTTGGTATTGAAACAATGAACTACACTGGGTATGTATTGATCATGCTTTGGGTAATGAAAAAAAATGTTTACAAGTTAATTAATTTTTCTTCCATTCCTTCTGACACCAGGTACTAGAAAAGACTTTTAGAAATATAACCTGATTACAGAAAGGGAAGAAAGCAATCAAAATGTCTTAAATGTAACAACTAAATACAGGAATGATTGAAATTAACTGTTTCAATCATCTCACAAATGACTTGAGCTCTCTTTTGCTTTTCAAAATGTATTGCAACATCCAATGCATAAATATGCTGTTTTGTTGACAGTTCTGGTTTCAATTTTATGTAAGCAAGCAATGCATAATTTCTGCTTTTAAAAAGATAATTATAGTGGCACATTTTAACAAAACAAAAGAAGGTTCCAGGATAAAAACGATCAAAGTACAATTTTTTTTTAAAAAAATTTTGTTTTCAGTGCAAACGGATAGAAAGCATGAAGAACTATATTCCCAATATCATTTTACTGTGAAAAAAATTATCAGTCACAAGAAAATGAAAGCTTTAAATATCAAGTAAAAGGAAAAAAAGATCACTAAACACAAAAAATTTTATAACAAGATTTAATTTTGAAAGGTTTTTCTGATATCAGACCAAATTTTTGAAAATTTATAATTATATCATTTTTACAGTAGAACATTGTAACATGTATTTCAATATTTTAAAGTGAATGTTGTAATGAAATAGCAACTTGATTAGATAAATAAATATTGACTTTATAAAAATACATGAGTCAATTTTTTTTACGTTTAATCTGATTTGATATGGACTGTATCATATGCAACATGTGTAACATGTAAGAACAAGAAAATGCAATTGGTACAATCTTCCAGAATATGTATTCCTAATTTAATGATTCAGTAAAGCTTAATTCTGTTGTCAGAGTTTCCACTTTTGTTTATTAAATAATTCCATTTTAATAAAATGTGACTGATCGTCTTTCTCCTGCACCCTTCCAATGCAAATATGTATTTTCTTTAGTATTTCAGATATCAATTTTAGATTAAAAGAAAAGTATAGAGTACAGAGTGTTCTGAAAAATTTTTGATTTTCATTGTAAGAATTTGAATACAAAGGGGAACTTAAATAGCTTTCATCTTATTACATAAATGAAAACTACTGGCAAGGACAGAGGCAAGATATGAAAAGGGCTTTAAGAAATGAATATGCTCAACCAAGGAGAAATATGTTTCCCAACTTTCTTCTTTTCAAAGCAGATGCACAATACATTTTCAAAGGCTTTTATATATTATGTTAATACTTTATGTACAGTAAATTTGTGTAATCACATAAATCTGAACATGATACAAAATAATAAACAGTAGCACATTGGCAATCATTGTATAATATTACCAACATCAGGTCTCGTGCTCTTGCAAAAAAAAAAAAAAATGCAAAATTTAATTAAACTAATTACCAAGCTTAAACACACTACATACTTTTCAGTTCAGCAGGACACGAGTGAATACATTTGACATGTCATTTTCAACTACTGAATCTGCAAGAAACATACTATACAAAAATAATATCCTTACTTTTGGGTGTTAACCACAGTCCAAGCTCTTTGTTTAAAGCTCTCGTTGCCATAAATATTTTCTGAATAAAATACTAATTATTTCATGTTACAAGGCAACTAGAACTATATAAGCATTAATTTTCAGAACTATTTTGACTTTTCATCTTCACTTGTGGCTTTTCAGTTAATTACTATTCAACAAATCACCAGGATATATGAGTGAATTTGGTGTAGATTCATTAAGTTTTTAGAAAAATAAGGGGAACAACGAACTTCCCCATATTATAACGTTACATTTTCCTGCAGTTCATTTATTTTATGCATGAATCATGATGCATTTATGGGAGGATGTAATTGATTTGCAACATAGAAGAAAGAATGTCACTGTGATTACAATTTGTAACACAACAAATTCAAAATTTTTGCTCAGAAGAAGAAATTAGGCTAATATTTTTAATCTAATTGTTTAAATATAAAGGTACACTTTTCTCCTTCAATATTAAAGTTCACAGTTCATATTTTCTGTTGTTATATAGCACAGTGCTCACAGTTTGTATGAATAACAGAAAGGATTAATACCATACTCTCTTTCTGCTACACAGTCAGAGTTTGTATACACTTGTGGAAATCAGCCAACCTTCAGTGGATAAGTGATTTCAGGTAAGACCAAAATTAAAGTTCCAATGATGCAGACAATTGACATGCTCAGTCATATTTTGCCAACTGTTTCAGTTGCAGTTCTATAGGAAGTGTGCGTTAAAACTTTCTAGTGTATTTTTATATTATGGAGAATATATGCTGGAACAATGAATGTTTTCAATATTAATTCAATTTGGAATTGAACCCAGTGAAACATGCATTAATAATCTCTTTTGAGTTGAAATATTTACAACACACTTTATGGCTTCACTTATGAGATTTACTAAGATCAGGAATGATCCAACAGTCGTTTAACAGCTGCGGATGTGGACAAGTATTCCACGCAACATGTCCTGAGTAAATCTCATATAAGTGAAAAACCATAAAGAGTGTTCTAAATATTTCTACTCAAAAGAGATTATTCATGAATATTTATTTATGATTTTTATGTGCAAAAGAAATTATATAAATACACTTACGCATAGGAGAGAATTTTGTATTAAATATGCAGGATTAGTATCTCCATTGATGAAATAAGACTATTGATTACAAATTTCTCCTTTAAAGTCTTTAATAAAATTGGTATATCTATTGGCATGGCATATAAAGTCACTCAGCTACTGCATCTTTATTCTTATAAAAATTGTTGCTGCACCGAAAATAAAACCTGTGAAAGTTCTGAAACAAATTATTCTGGAGGATGAATTGTGGCTAGTGTATCAAAATCTTTACATAAAATTCATGTATGTTTCAAGCACTTTGAGCATCTTTTATCATGGTGTGTACAATTGAATTACTATTTACTACTAATAAATAATGAAGGAACCAAAAATACAGCTGAGTTCTGACTGTGTAACATGATTTCCCTCAGCATGTGGCAATGCTGTTATGCAGTAACTTCCATCAGAAAAATCAATTTCCGATTGCATAGCCACATGGGAATTTTATATATAAATAAAATTTTCAGGAATAATTGATTTTTTAGTCATAAAACTCAAATTATTTATACTTATTTTTCACTATAAAATTCACAACGTTGTCATATTTGATTTAGCATTATAAGAATGTCCAAACTTTTGAATTTCTGAGAACCTGTAATAGCTCGGAAAAGTGTACTTTTATGGTAAAAAATTAAAAGAAAAAAAAAAGTATTTGTAATTATATTGACACTGAAAATAACTTCATTATTTTTTTCATGAACAAAAATGTACTCCTATTACAGTCATATCCCTTACAAACATTAAATTCTACCTACCCTAATTTCTGTGTAACCTGCATCTTTTTCCCTTAATCATGCTGGTAAGTGCCATCGTCTTTCCTTGCGAAATACAGTCACCATAAAAGAACTGTGTATTGATATATTTGCCATACAGCTTTTCAGCTACTTTCATTCTATCACTGCCACGGGTGGCCGAGGTTGTTAAGGTGCAGACTCGTGAGCGGGAGGTCCAGGATTCAAATCCCATCAGGACCGTCCTCCCTGACGGATTTTTTCCAGGTTTTCCTCAGTCCTCATAACTGGCAAATGCCGGGAGGTACCCTAAACTTAGACCTGGAATGCTTCTTTCCTTAAAAAAAAATTCTTTCCCAATATATAATTTCATTTCATGTATCATCAGTGTCCACCGCCTGTGGTGCCTCAGTATTAAAAACAGGCGTTAAACACTACTTAAAAAAAAAAAATCTACCATCAATTCAGGAAGCTGTTTATTACTCAGCTTTTTCCTGTATAACCCTGTCACATCTTTCATGCAGTTCAGTCACTTCTCCATGCAGGCTGATATGAACACTTGTTCATTAAAGCTACATCAGAAATTACATTGCACAAAACCTAAACAATATCTAAACCTGCATGCATGCATATGTTTATAGATGGACGGATGGACAGAGGGTTTGCTGGAGAACATATGCACAGAAATGGGAGGCAAGAGTACTACATGATAATGATTAAGCATAATAATTAAGGTTTAATTACAATATAGGATGAAAATTTAAAATTAAATTTGTTACCTTATAGTGTTGATCCACCATATTATAAGATATACTTTTCATTTGCTCAACATGAACAGTAACTTTAAAGCACAAGGTAAAATATGGTGAATCTAGGTTTTGCTGTTTAGAATTCTCAGAATTTTGATTGACCCCATGTAACATGCAAATGTATTTATTAGAATACAACTTGTATTTAAAAGCTGGAGGTAGTTTATCTTTGCCACCTGAAACATTCTTAATTTATATCTGATGTGGTGATTAGGCTATTCAAGTATTGTGAAAGCTAAATATTATACCCAATACTTGCATTAATTCAAATAGAAACTTGAGTTTCTTCACAGCAAAATTAAAATTAAATTAAGAATAAAAAGAAACAAAAAATGAGGCCTTTTTTGCAACAAAGATAAGAAAATTAAAATAAGGACCCATTATGTGTGAGGTTATAATGAAAAAAATACAGAAAGAAAATCTGGAAACATGTTTGAAGAACAAAATGTAATATTAGAGCTTAAAGTCAAGTAAAAGAAAGCTGTGGAACATTAAGTAAATGTGGGAGAACTTTAATGTAGCATTCTTCCAGAGCTGCAGGAAGTTCTTAAACAGCTATTCTTGCTAAACCATTTTTAGATTGCAACCATAATTGCTAAGTCATCCCTGGTTCATGTATGATAAGTGAAAAACATGTAAGATTGAAAGGTGAGATTATTTGAGTTACAAGTCACCTGTATGTAGCCGTTTACTGGGGAAATGCAACTGCTGCAACCGAAAGAAGTTGCCATATTTTTTTCTAATAAAAGCATAAATTATACTGTATTTAAAAATGTTAATAATAAGCACTAACCTGTGTTATAAGGGATAAGCCCTTACATAGCAATACATAGCTGACATATCTGTGTAGAAAATTCCTGTTAACTTTCATAAGTTCCTCAGATGTGATTTTAGCAATTTCTTGCCTGATATTTTTTATGTTCTCCCATAAATAAAAATCACAAGTGAGTCACATCGGTGCAACAAGCTGGCCACAACCCACTGCTGATAATTCTGTCATTAAAAATCTTCCCATATAATTATACAATTTGTGAGCAGTGTGCACAGTAGCAGAGTCCTGCTGAAAGAATGACTACTGGCATTCAATGTCTTTTAATTGTTTGAAAAAAGGGTGTAATATGTCTTTTATATTTTTTACCACTGATGGTGCCTTTATAAAATAGGCTCTATTATTTTGCATTCAAATCACTCTACATGCCAATTTTTTTCAGGATGGAGACGAATTTCATGCACAATACCAGGTATTTGTGATCTCCTATACTGGCTGTTTAGTGAGATGATGCAACCATGCAATTTGAATTAAGATTTGTCTGAAAATATTTAAATTAAGGAATCACTCTGTCAGCAGCATCACTTTTCAGTATCAAGTTATAGAATCAAATTCTAGTTGTGTAATCATGCAGTTGCAATTCATAAATTACAATCATTTTAAAAGGTTAATTAAATAATTTAGCAACATTTTTTGCTCAGCATTTTGAAATGCCTGTCATCTAGGCAAGCCAATGGAGGGATTTTCTTCTGTGTTTCAGTCATTAATCTTTTGTTTTGTAAGAACATAGTTTGAAACAAATATCTTATTCAGATATCCTGCTTCTTGTAACTTTTTAAGTTGGTAAATGGTTTCTCCACTTGGAACATGATTGACAGGATATTTTCTTGCAAATCATTCTTATTTCTCTGCAAGAATCTTTTCACATATATATTGTACATAAAATCTGTTCAAGATTGTATTTATGTAGCAGATAACTAACAAAGAACAATTAATACACAATGTACATGCAATGAAAGCACTGAGTAATACACAAATGCACTACCATTTGCTGACAAAGCCTCCTAAATTTAATAAGCTGCTATCTTGACATGCATTATATGGCCTTGACGACTGGATTCTCCCACTATGCAGCTGTGCTCTGCCAGCTCCTAACTCAAATAGTATCACTATGCTTAAAAGATTCTCCACTGCCCAATAACATATGCATATGTCAATTTTTAACATTATATGCATTTAAATTTCAGAAGTTACAACACATATTGTCCTATACTCAGCTAAGAAACACTGGGTAAACAAATAATGGAGACAGCATGTACATGAATGGTGGTGTCTAGATCCAACAATTTTTTTTTAGAATTTGCCCAAAAGGTTAAGTTCCTTTTTGCTCCATCGCCCTGAATGTGTAGATACTGTTTTCAGTGTTTTACAAGCTCTGCCTCTCTTGTTTACTCTATGTTGTTCCTTCTTCCACTAGGGTTTCTTAGCCCAACATGAAACTGTATTATTTGCACATTTTGTCAAGCATTGGTTTTTAAATATTTCCAGGGATATCGAAGTCTGATGAATTTGCATCAATTACATTGCACTTTATCTATTTTTAAGTTGCTTTATATATATTTTAAGGTCAACATTTAAAATAATTTTCCCATAAGGAATAGCATTTTTTATTTAAGTTCTTAGCATAATTTATTTATAAACAGAAAACAAGGTTGTTAAAACATACAGCTTATGCATCTGGTAAAATTAAAAACAAACAAATTAGTATCATGGATGAAGTGGAACATAAAAGGTATTATTTATACATTCATTTTCTGTTCCTAAAATTTAAAGTGACATTTCCATTCTGAATTCCCTCTAATGGTTTTAAATATCAAGATATGTTAGCTCAAATACATGAATTGAATAGCACAGTGTAAAAAATATCAGTATAAGGTATATGTCTTCAACTTTGTTACATTTGTATAATCTTCTGATTTTATACAAACATTTGAGAAATGGTTCATCTATAAATTTAAATTTTCAAACTGAACTTCACTTATAATAGTATTGTAATAATAAGTGTACTAAACTGCATGCATCCTGAAGATTGTTGCTCTGATGAAAAACTAGTTGCATGTTTTCAGACTTTAAGCTGGAGTGGGTATCTATTGTGGGATCCCTCACGTGCTTAGGCCAGAAAAAGTTAACCTAAAAACATGAAAAACAAATTTGATTGTTCCCCTTCCTATTGTTTAATCAAGGTGTTTCATGTGACAAAGATAAGAGAAAAAAAATTTATACGTAGCATAAATATAGATTGATTGTACAGAAAGAGCAATGAAATTTATTGTCGAAGTCTTTTTCTTCAGCATAGCAGAATGCTATGAGTGTCTGCAGAAATAAGCTCAGCTTTTAAGCAAATTGTTCATACCTGACTCGGTAATATTATGCTACTTTTAATAAATATTATTTAATTAAATCCCTCATCATGTGCATTACATCTGCATGTGTTTACAGCACTTTAAAATATGTTGCATTGATGTAATCTTTGTGCATTTTAAAATATTTTAACTGCAAATTATCCAGGACTATTTAATAAAGACTGGCACTACTATTATTATACTCATAAAAGTGACTGTGCACTATGGTAGCCCTTAACTACAGGTAATTTTTCAAAAGATAAAATTGTACTGCTCCCACCACCTTATCTTGTTCCAATCAAAAAAATGATCTCGGCAAATTTTCAGCTCTGCGATCAATCATGAAGGTATGAAATTTTAGCCCAGAAAGTAATTTTTTCTAATATTATTAGATAAATTTATCATCATCAGTGTAATGTTCAAAATTGAAAACAGAGCAGTGATTAAATTTTTAACTAAAGAAACTTTCACCCTGTGATATTAAACAATGCTTTGATGGTGTGTATATGGGAGCTTCCTCTTCATATTCCACTGTGAAAGAGAGCTTTGAAGATGATCCACATGAGGCAGGTCGGTGGATGTGCTGGTACAAGAAAATATCTCCCTTGTCGAGCAGGAAGTTCTGAAGGCATCTGAAGACAAAAGAAACAGCTGCAAGGTTGGGGCTTTCTAATACAACTAGGCTTCACATGCTTAATCAACATTTCCATATGCATAAGGTTAGAGCAAAATGTGCCCAAAATTCTCTCAGCAGTTCAAATGCAAGTGCATGTGGAATGCTTTCAGAAGTTTTTGAACCACTGCCACGGTAAAAGTATTGAAATCTGTTGTCACATGGGACGAAACTATGGTCCTCTACTGTGGCCTTCTTTCAAATTGAGAATCAATGGAGTGGCAGAAGAAGGGAAAGCATCCCCTTGAAAGGACTAGTCATACAGTCTACAAAGACCATGCTATAATTTTGGGACTAAATGAATTCTAATAAAACTTCAAAGAAAGGAACAAAACAGTGACTGGAAGTACTATGCTGAGGTACTGCATCAACTGCAGTGCCATCAAGGAAAAGATATATGGAAGGTTGAATCAAGGGTTTGTCTGCTGCACAAAAATGTGCCAGTTCATATGGCTGCTGTGAACACACCTGGCTTCCAGAAGCTGGATAATGTACAATACATCTCCAAATTAGTAATCTCAAATGCAAACAGAGGCCTGTTGTTTTTTTGCATTTCAGTAAATGATACTTATTCATATTTGTGTTGGTTGATTACATACAAGGGCCATATGAAACAATTTTTGGCTTTGAACAGAAATAGCAGCGCTAGCAATGATGTTTTCCCATTAAGTTGGTTGAGCTGTTACAAGGTTTCTGAAAAATTTCATGCCTTTCTATATTGTTGCACACAGCTATCTGAAGCAAGATATTTGTTTATATGGATAAAATTCAGTATCATGCTGTTATCAAATTCTTCATAAAAGAAGGTTTGACACCAAATAAAATTCATCCAAAGTTCATTCAAGTGTATGGTGAAGCTATGCCTTCGAAATAGTGGGCCTCAGAGTTTAAATGTGGATACACCAGCCTAAAAGATGATCCATATAAAGGACACCCAAAATGTGCTACAACACTGGATATTATATATGTCGGTCCTGGTGGTGTAGTGGTTACCATACTTGCCTTCTAAACCCAAGATCGCGGGTTCGAACCCGGCCAGGACCGATGGATTTTTTGGGACGTAAAAATCCTAAGTATGGCTTCCTTTGGAAGGGAAGTAAAGTCGTGGGTCCCGTGTCGTACATTTACGGCACGAAAAAGAACCTCAAGCCTGAAAAAAGAGGCCTCTGAGCAAAATTTGTCAGCCGTTTCACGCCCTGAGTTGAATGGGACACTGATGACCTGAGTTGTTAAAGAGCATCCATAAATAAATAAAAAAAAAACAAAAAAAAACACTGGATATGGTTAAAAAGTGCACAATATGCCGCTGGATGATCGGCACATCAAGGTGCATAGAATTGCTTAGGCTACAGACATATCTAAAGAGGACATGGGTTATATTTTTCATCAAAATGGGGATGAGAAAGCTTTGCTCAAGATAGGTGCCAAGTTTGCTCACAGCAGATCAAAAGAGAATGCACATAAGAACCTTTCAGTTCAGAGAGACTGAACAGGAACAAAACTTACTTTATTTGCAGATTCATTACAATGGATGAAACTTGGATTCATCATACACCAGAATCTAAACAGTAGCGAAAACAGTGGATAAAAGATGGCTGTTCGGCACCAAAGAAGGTAGTCTTTTCCATCAGCAGAAAAGTCATGGATTTTGAGATGCTAAGGGCAATTTGCTGATTGATTATCTTGAAAAGAGTAAAACAATAAACAGAGAATATTGCTCTGATCTTTTAATCAGGCTAGATGCAAACATTTGAGAGAAAAGGCTTGGTTTGCAGAGGAAGTAATCTTTCTCTAGAACAATGCACCTGCCCACAAATGTTGGCAATTTCAAAACTGAATGAATTGCACTATGAATTGTTGGAACATCCGCCCCACTTCCCTGATCTAGCTCCCTACGACTTCCTTCTATTCCAGAAGCTCAAGGATTTCCTTGCAGAACAGCATTTTTCTTCAAACCAGGAGGCATGGAGGCTGTAGATGCCTATTTTGCACAGCTTCCAGAAAACCTCTACAGGGATGGGATGCTACAATATCATTAGAGTAAGTATATTGCTCTTGAAGGAGATTATTTCAAAAATGAAAATACCTCTAAAACAATAATTTCAATTTTTCATTGTTAGGCTGGGAACATTTCAGATGGCCCTCATATTACAGCAGTGTTAACTTTAATGGATTTAACTTGTGCATGTGGGTTGTGGGGCAGTTGTCAATAGATTGTCAAAAGATTGTTGTCAATTCTTTTTTTTTGTTTGCTTTTATTGTTGAGCTGAGAGTCTTGTATGTTTTTCCATGTTTTGTTATTTGTGAACCATCTTTGAGGAACTGTTTTTTAATTTTGTCTTTAATAAATTTTTTGTTGAATGTAAGTTGACCAATGTTTTGGTGGGTTGAATGTTTGTTCCTTTTATTTTTTGTTAGAGAATTTTAGATTATTTCATTTGTAGCTAGACCAACATCGAAAGTGCATATTTAATTTGATGAGTGTTTTTTTTCTCAACCTAATGACTGAAATGGCACTTGGGAACATTTTGAAAGTGAAATACAAGTAGTCAAAAGTTTTAGAACTGTTCTGAAGCACTTGTCAAAGAATGGTCTCCTACACATCTTCCTGAAGAAGCAACAGGAATAGGACAAATATACTGCAATGGAGTATTTTGAAGGAGACAGAAGTCTTTATTTGTCAGCTTGAATAATAAACTGCTTTAAAACATTAGTGTCAGTCTTTAATGAACAGACCTCTTGGTTTTAATTATCATTTATGGATATTGATTGATCTGACAAGTTTTTCTCTTCTATTAATCAATTTAACTATCAGATTCATGTGCTAATAATATCAGGATGAACATGAAATGCTGGATATAAGGAATAAGCACTTGGACATGTTTAAATAATGGGAGTATACGATTGTCTCTTACAGAGCCTATTCATAAATATATTACCACTTTTCAGTGCTTGCAGAATTATAAAGAGACTTTGCTTATGTTTACTTTTTAAGTATATATTTTGTAATCTGATAAAAATCTATAGCAAAACTATACAGATATTTTCAAATTTATTTATAAATATCAAAAACTGTAGTTTCATTGTGATATAGGAATCAGGCTAAGTCCTTCAAAATCTGCACATTTATACCGGCTTTCAAAAACTGATTTAGAGATTTAAGTTATTATTTCTAAAATTTCAGGTATTTTCAATATTTTATACGTCCAAAGCACTAAATGATTAAATTTCTCTTATTTGTTAATGATGCATTTGACACTAGTTTTGCAACAAGCCCTTTCTACAATGCAAAAACAGTTCTTTGGGTTTGCAAATACTGTGTGATCAGTTTGTTTTCCCCCATAGTGTTTTTGTCTATGGGTGAATATGTCACTCGTTTGCTGGTTAGCCAGCCGCTGTGGTGGAAAGTATCACTGATCACACTGTATAATGCCATTATAAATAACAAAGCTAAATAAAAATCTTTTGTTACTGAGGACTTGGCAAAATGAACTTTTTGCATGAAAGCAAAGCAATGGTTCTAGACTGTAAAGATATATGCAATGCTTACTGCTTCTGATATCAACAATAATTTGGCCCATGTCTCAGCAGCAGTGTGTGACAGCTTGTGATGGTGCTGTGGACTGGCATTTGGGAGCCCCATTCGTACATCAGAGTTCTTCATATTTTTTTTGGTTTGCACAAACAGTCCTCTTGAAACATAACACTTTAAACATACTCACTGCTAATGACACCATACATTCAAAAGCAAAATTTTTACCTCTTTTACAACAAAACAAATTAAATTTAAAACTTTTGCAAAATGCAACTTTCTACCATCATTCAAAAATAGAGATTTTTCTTCTACAAAAGTAATGTAAATTCTCTTTCTCATTTATTACTACAGGCAGTATTTCATATTTTCATTACACCAAGCAGAATATGGGTGCATTTAAAGAATCTTAATTTTTTTCAAAAACAAACACAATGTACTGTAAAATGAATAATAAAATAAACTCCATTGCCATTAATCCCCTATACTTAACTATAACTTTATTAGCATTATATTGTCTTTATTGTTTCTAAAAATGTAACAAAGAAATTAAACAAAAATACTAAAATATAGAACAAACAAAATTTAACAAAAGTAAGGTGTAGAAAATATGACTAGCATTGTGCATTATATAATACTGTTATTTCCAACACACACACACACACATGAATATAAATAATTCTCTCTTTGTTTCTCACAAACTGAATAATGCACTTTTTTATTTCCTTTTTGAGCTGAATCAGGGTTTATGTGGGTCCTTAACATCTTCCTAAGCATAGTAAAAATTTTATACGAGCATCTTAACCACATGTTTTATGTAATCCAATTTTTACACAATTTTCTTAAATACAAAGTTATTTTAAACTAAAAAAAAGCTGCCACAGAGGTTTATCATAAAAATGAGTAAAACTAGAGATCATAGTTATAAACATTAACTCTAGTTTGATATACAAATATACCTTTGGATTTAATGTAATGCATATTTCTGGACAAATTTAAGACTCTCATAAGACATTAAAAAATAAAGGAATTGCATTTCCAACGAAATCTATTTAACAATGAGAGAGCACGGATCAACATCCACAACAAGTGATCCAGCTAGAAAATGAACATCAAGCAACGTTATTGGTCTTACTGAAGCAGCTCCATGAAAGCAAAGATAACTTCTTAAGGATACAGGAAGATGAAATTGAAAAGTTGGAGGAACTGAGGAAGCAGATAGATGAATCAAGAAAACAACTAACAAACAACAGCAGTTGAGAAAAAGACTAATTAGCCAAAGAAGAAAACTTCAGAGGCTAAGAAGAATCAAGATCAGCTTAATATCACCATTTTTGGATGCATTAACTGAAGAGGATACAAAGGATGACCTGGAGAATGATCCAGAGCAAAAAAGGTAAAGCATGCATGCAAAGGCATATGCAAAACTAAAATTTGTGGCTACAGGAAAAATAAAAGTAAATGCTACAAAAACTGCAAGTGCAATCATGAAACATGTGAGAATTTTGATGATGAGAATAATGCCAGAGCATTCATTATTCACAGGAAAGCAGCAGTGACAGCTCAGAGGAAAATAAAGACCCAGAAGACAACATCAGTGACCTAGAATGGAACAAGGAAATGAAGCAGAAATGAAGATATTGCCAGAAGGTAAAAAAGAATGACAGGAAAATATTTTGGCACTATAACACATACCTGAGACCTCTTCATTATATTCCATGTCATAAATAGTTAAATGTAAAGAATTTTTTGAAAAATGTAAATGAGATAATCTAAGAGTGATTTCCAATTGTGAGGTGTTGTATCTTAATGTATGTGCTACTTTGTGGAATGAATTGTTAATTTATGGAATAAGCTATTTGTGAAATAAAAATAAATATTAAAATTGGGTGAAAAGAAATGAAATCTATGCTAAATTGGCGAAATTTTAAAACAAAACAAATTGAGAAAATACTTTTATTAAAAATTATTTGTTTTACTTTTGGTTACCATATCCATACTACTATAATTAGAGAAGGTGCAAGAAAAACATTAGATTTTAATTTATTTTATTGTAGGCCACATATACTATCTTTGCAATTCTGCTGCTACACAAGAGAAGGATGGAGTTGAAAAGAAGAAATATTTGGAATGTTTATTGCAACTTACAGAATTGTAGATGTAAATTTGTATTTTCTCTTGTGCACATAAATAAAACATTCACTCATAAATGTTTCTCTAAAAATGTTTGAAAATATGTTACTTCAATTGCAAAACATGAAAATGTTCAAAAATGCATACAGAACAATTTTCAGGAATTTTAAATGCCTCTTCCTACCATATAGGCCATGGAATGCATCATGTTATGAAATAGGAGGAAAAAATGTCATCTACTTTAGAAAAATAAAGTGGCATTCTCTCGATGTTCATTATTAAATCACATAATATTCCTAAGCACCTTAGATTAAACTGCAGTCTTGCTCTTTGCATGTCACTGATCCCTAAACATGATTAGAAAATATCATGGATCCACATAAATAGTTCCTATTGAGCACCCTGTATTCCAAAAACAAAATGGATGTGTCCCAAAACAAAGTAGTTCACTAACACATAATTATATGTAACAATCAGAATATTTCAAATGCCAAGAACTGCCAATTATATAAAAGAAATATTCACATTCAGTATTCAACAAATGTTCTCAGTTTTAATTTGAAAATTCTGGTAAATTATGTTCTAAATCACAAATTGGAATGAGCCTATGTGAATGAAATACATATGTTTCTTACAGATAACAATAATAGCATAAAATAAAAAAATATTCACAATATCTTCAAGCACTGGAAATGGAAGTTTTTATTCATTAAATGGAAATAAATAAAAATGCACAGCATACTTAACGTTAAGTTCTTTCATTATCATTTTAAATTGGTCCTCTGGAATAAAGAGCTTCACCATGCTAAACCACTGATGATGACAAATGAGTAGATACTCCTCAGAAGTTACTAGAAGCATTTAGTCGATATGTCATTCTGCTTGCAGTGGCAACGAAACTGAAGTGGCTGTCACAAGTGAAGCTAGGCTAGAATTAAAAATACATTCAGTCATTAATTACTGCAGATATTTGAGAAGTACCTCATTTTGAAAAGTTTATTCACCAAAAAATAACCAACAGAATTTAAAACATTCTATCAACCCTCTGTATGATTTCTGATGGTTTAAAACATTGTTTATTTTTCCAAAAATACTATGAATTTTCACTATATGGCTTTTCCACAACCTGATAAATATGTTCTGAATAACACATATTATACCTGTGTCTAAACTGAAGTTTGCAGATTTTTTTAGGTTGGAAGACTATTACTCTTGATTAAAATAATTAAAATCATTCAGACTGTTTTGCTATGGTTCATGGTTTAATATGTTACCATAGTTTTCACTAACTGCCGCAGTTGGCATCATCAGTGAACGATGAACAACATCTGAGCACTAAGAAACGACAGTATTGATCCATCTGGTTTTAGAAGGTCAATCAATATTATGTGTGTGACGGAAGTGAAGAGGGGGGTATTTTTAAGAACTGATTTCCATGTGCTACTTAGGTGATATACACCATCTCTGTGAAAGTTGTTTGGATGCTGTTGTATTTCCAATCCTCCCTACTGGCTAGACTGAAAAAGCTTTGCAAACACTTCTCTTTTATTAAAGTGTATGTATGAGATATAAATTTATGGCATATTCTGCTACTGCAGATCGTTTAGGTTGATTAAGGCAAAGGTGTCACTGATGTGCCTGCAATCGTTTTTTAATTGATCTTTCAGTCATGCCTATGTAAACTCTGCCACATTTACATGGTGTTTTATAAATTTCCATATTATCAAGAGGATGCCTCAGGTCTTTTGTATCATCAAGCATTTGCCCAAATTTAACAGTTGGTATAAAGATAGATTGTATGCCTTTCTTCTTTAATATATGTGCGATACACACAGTAATTTGTTTACACAGTTTCCTATGTATATTAGAAAAGTCTTAGGTTTTTTGTTTCAGTAGGTGTTAGATGTTGTCATTTACTTTAGGACTCCACTTCCAACACACATAATATTGATTGACCTAAAACCAAACAGAGACAGATCAACTCTGCCATCTTTTAGCAGTCAGTTCATTATCCACTGATGATACCAACCACAGCAGTTGGTGAAAGCTATGATAGCATATATTAAACCTTGGACAATAGCAAAATAGCCTGGAAGATTTTAACTATTTTAATTATAACATTGGCCGTGAAAACCTGAGTATTATTATTATTATTATTATTATTATTATTATTATTATTATTATTATTATTATCAACATTAAGTGTAGGAAGCTGAAATTATGCAGGAAGCTTTTCAAGATACAGGTCTTATGCAGGGCTGTAAGTTTAGTCTAATTCTTTTCAACTTATTTATAGATAAAATAGATCATTTGTAGTTAATAAATATACGCTTATGTTATGTGATAAGAGAAATTCCTGGATTCCTCTTTGCCAATGATTTGATGGTTAATTCTTTTACTGTAGTTAGTTTAAATGAGGTCTTAAAGAAAATAGTGTGTTATTGTGAGGAATGGAGACTTGAAAATCAGAATGATGGAGTGTAAGAAAGGTTCAAAATTAAGAAACGAGGGATGGTTCGTGGTAGGTAGAAAAATTCAAATTGTTAATGATTTCATCTAGGTATAAAAATCAATAATACAGGCAAATGGAAGGAACAAAAGAAGTCTCTAGTAAAAGGGAGATTGTATGTGAATTATTAAGAAAATGTTTGCACACATCATCAATAATAGCAGTTTGATGGCTGGAGAGCATTTATTCTACTTTAGGTGAATCAATATGGAGTAGAAGTTAGGCTGTGCAGGAAAGGCGGAAAGATATGAATAAGATTGTGGGCATGTGGTGTAAAACAGTATTAAAATTACCACAATATTTTGCTAACATTGGTGCCATGACAGAGATGGGCTAATGTGGTGCGTCAGGGATGATTATGAGCAGGTAATAAATTACTGACATTCAGGAGAACAGTAAGATTGAGAAATGATAGATAAATAAGATTAGAGGGCTACTACAGCTAAAGGGATGGGTAATGTTTCAGTAGAGAGAAATAATTTGCAATGGCAAATGGTATCACGTAGTGAAAGGGGATAGTAGATTATGTTCCTTTGATGAAAGAAAAGTTCACTTAAATTTTATATGGAAATTAAGATTGACCGCAATGGAGAATTGTAGGCGAGTAATTGAAATATAAAGCAAAGAGAAGGAATTCCATAGTTGAGATTAAGGGTATGAAGATTGAAGGGATCCAGAAAAAAATCTAGATCAGGGGTATTGTCCAATTTGTGGAAATGAAAAGAATGATAAGCACATATTATTTGAATGTATAGGAAGAGAACAATGGATATTGAGTTTACTGAAACAGCAATGGTCAAAATTGAATAAACAATAACAGATAGAAAAAATTTTGAAGATAAGTCAATGGACCTGGTCAACTGATGTATATATATTAATGAATTCAAGAAGAATTAACATTTGGTAAACAGAGAAAGAGCTTAAAAAATGAAATAATTAGGGGGAAATTAAATAGTGAGAGAGATATGACAGTACTACTATTAAAACTGGTTAAATTTGACAATATATTAAAAAATAAAGGATTTATATTACAAATGTTTACAAAAAATTATAAAATTAACAAAAGTATTTTTAAAATTTTCAATTTGGTAAAAACAGTTGCTAATCATTTGCAAAGATACTTTAATGACACAATATCTAGATCTAAATAGTCATACTTCCTATGCTTTTAAAGAATACAAATAGGAACATCTTAAAACCAGTATATTATGCACTTTTGTTCATTAATGACATATGGAATAATGTTCTGCAGAATTCTTTGTGCTAAAAGGATGTTTTACAGAAAAGAATGGTAAGATTAACAGCATAAGCAAAATGCATCTCTCATTGTAAACCACTTTTTCAAAACATTTGAAATTCTACCACTAATATACAAGTATATTTTAGCTAAAATCATATTTATATTAGATAATTCCAAAATGTTCATAAAAATTCACACGTTAATGGCAATAAAATATATTTCAGGCATGACTTAAACAGACCAAGCAGTAATCTACAAAATTTTCAGAAAGGTGTTTACTACATTGTACTGTGCTGCTTAATTAACTTGTACAATCTTAAGATTCCTCAATTTTATTTATTTTCTCTACCCTCATTTCTGCCAACATTTTCATTGCCATTATATCTTGTAATTTGTTATTTTTACCATTTCACATTCTATTATATAATGGGACACACTATCCATTTTCCCACACATAATACTTCCTTCTTTAAAGTTTTTCCTCAATCCTTTTAGAAATAATATCACTATATGCATTCATATAAGACCTATTCTTCCAAACTGATTACAAATATCTACATATTTTTCTCATCCCAATTTCTTTTAACTACTTTATGTAAGTCTAAAGAGCTTTTATCCTCAAAACTAGCCCAAATCGCTTGTTTCTCTATATCTTCTACCTTTTGACTAACTTATTTTCAAAATCCACTGACTTTACTTTAAACCCAGTAGCCACAAATCCTTTAATACAATTTCTTGTAACAGTTTCCCCACTTCCAACACTCTCTTCCCAATACATCTCTTTAGTACTTAAGGCATTCTTTCAGTATATTATTATTATTATTATTATTATTATTATTATTATTATTATTATTATTTAATTTTAAACATTTGTGCTAATATTTCAAGATTCTTTTTCCTTCCTACTCTTCCTAGTTCTGCCAAACTTACTCCCTTCAGTGAACTTTTTGGTAACCCCAGGACCTCTCTACAAAACATTCTATGGGTATCATGTCAATCTTTGACCATCCCTATGAAGTCCTCAAATTTCTACTCCATACATCATCTTTGACTTAATCATTGTCTGATATAGTCTTTCTCACCAATTTCATTGACAATGTGAGAACTTTATACAAGCTTTCTGGCAGCTTTCACAGCTATTTTACCTTTAAGTTGAGCCTATTTAGACTCCTACCTTCCATTGCTTAAGAATCTCATCTTTAAATAATGAAATTCTTTCACTTTTCTTAGATGTACCTAAAACTTTAAACTGAATCCCCCTTAGAGAGATGAAAGTAGATGTGCAATTTATACATGCAGTAGGGTCATCCAACCCCTACTTACAGTGACACTAATATGTTTGCCTAATCTGGTAATCAGCTTTCCCAGCTATGCAGGTGGATAACCCAAATGTTGATAGCTCAATGCCTTGCTTTTCCCATGTAAATGCAGAGAGATGAAAATGAACTTGAGGAGTAAGAAGAAATACCATATTAAAGTTAGGCTAACCTTGCTACTGATTGGTCTTCAGTGTCATGTCCGTATGCACCAATGCCAGAGAACCAACCAGGGCCACCAAAGCTCTATCTAGCCATGTTACAGGATTGGGATATACTAGGCCACCCTCGTAGAAACCTAAATGTCCACCATGTGCAAGTTCCAGGTACAACGTGCTATTAGATTGTGCTGAAACATTACAATTTCATTAGTTTCTATTTCCGTTTAATGTTGTATAAACATATAAGTACACAAAAATGTAACTATAGAGGCTTAAAATAGATTTAATGATGTTGCATATTAAAAAACAACATTTATTATCTGCTGACTTTAAAATTGATTGATGCACAAACGATAGAGTGAAGGCAAGTGCTATGACTATGTGAAGAAAGTCATTTAACAATCTGACTGCAGGATTGGTTGCAGGAGTCTGATAGTATTCATTCTAAGTGTGTGGTCATACCTGCCCAGTGCTGCAGTTGGGCCATTAAATATAAACATGCAGTTAGCCTACCAACAAAAAATTGTAGAATTGAAAATACTCCTTTCATCTTTATTAAAACTTAAAGTTATTTGTTAGCTGTTTGAATGCTTTATAATTAGACTAGAGTTTTTATAACTAGTATTTTGATTTAAAAAAATTGCATTTTATTCCATTTCTTGAAATATTTGTTCATTTACCAATTAACTATCGAGGAAATTACTCAAATTTCACAAATTTTATTCCACTTACTTGGACATGTTTCAAAAGCTGTTGCCTTCATCTTCAGCATGGTTTCATTGTCCGCTTCCCAGTGTGGTATTAAGATGTTGCTCTGTGGATTTTAAAAACTTAGTGATGCTGAAGATGAAGGCAACAGCTTTTGAAACATGTCCAAGTAAGTGGAATGACATTAGGAAATTTGAGTGATTTTCTCAATAATAATTTTTCACTGTTTGCTTTTTCTGAAAACTATGAATAGCAACCTCAAGAATTGCTGTGATTTTCTGGCTTGACCTCAAATTGGCAAGTTCATACCAATCTATCGTAAATAAAAAAAATTGGTCAGCTGAAACAGAGATAACATGTGGTGATCAAGTATCTAAAACTTGTATGAACGCTTTTATCTTAATGACAAGAAGAGTGTATTCATCAGGGACTATTATGATATCAACATGAAACCACCAGCACTTGTATCTTGGTGCACATTATATAGATTCTGTTACAGTTTCTACTTCGGAATGCGAAAGAACATTTAGCTGAACGAATCATATCTGTGTTAATAAAAGAAACAGCCTTATGATACAAAGAATTGCTAGACTCATTTTTCCAAAACTGTTGGACCAATAGAATCAGCATTTACTTCTTGCCTTACGATCAATCCTGGCTGCAATCTGGAAGGAGATCTGCTGTGAAGACTGCATATTGGAGAAGAAATGCCACAAAAGTATACAGTCCATATGGAGCCTGCTTTGACATAATGGTAAGTAATTTTAACAGTACCCCATAAAATTATTTTCCAACTACACCACTGTAGGTGACACTCAACTCACATAGCTTATGAAGGTCATAAACGTTACAATTATTAATAAAGAATAATATTAAACCTAGGGAAAGAAAGCTTACAGTCCATATTTTCATTTGGTCATAACATTGCAGAGTAGCAAGTTAGCTGAATTAGCATGTTTCAGAATGATGGCATCAATAATTCTGGTAATATCAGTGATGACAAGCTTTCTGGATAAGAATTATAAAATGATGGAGAGTGATGAATCAAACTCAGATGATCTTCAGATGAAGTTCTGGATATTATTCAGAGAAACAGAATGCAGCAACTGTTAGCAAGCAAGTGTTGAAGATTCATAGTTACCTGTTCAAATTACATCTCCATATTTTCATTACTGCACAGAAAAATCACAAGTACATTTTAACGTGGAGACAGACATGTCTCTGAATGTCTTCAAGCAGATTATCACTACAGACATTTAGAGCAAATTGCAGAAAGACTAATCAGTAAGTTGCACATGATAAGTCAAGAAATAATTCACGACAAAATACAAATGAGTAAGAAATTCCTAACTCTTCGTCCATAGTTCTAACAATAGGATTAGTACATCATCATTCATGTATTTTAGACCAATACTGTAGTACTAATCCCATTGTTAGAACTATGGATAACAAGTTAGGAATTTCTTAACATTTGTATTGGTCTAAAGACAAACAGTTTAGAAATGAATCAATTTCCAACATCAAGCCAAGAGAGTGATCCTTAGCCTTACTAAAAACCTGACCTGCAACAATAAGTCTAAAAATACAAATAATTTGTATAAAGCAGGGAAGATACTTGGTACAATTTTGAAAAAAATTTCAAAATACTCTTGCAGTTGGAAGGGACATTATAGATCAGTGAATGGTACTATTTAGAGGTCTACTCATTTTTAAGCAATATACATAAAATAAAATACATAAACATGGTGCCAAGGTCGACAAAGTTCATACTGTTGAGGATTGCTTGTGAATCATAATATATAGAAGTCAATCACCTAAGTCAATCACCTAAAACAACCACCCAAAATATTTCTGAACCAAAGATACTTTAATACACTGTTTTCACTAAAATAAAGGTCAGACAAAGGCTCCTCAATGTAGATAATACAAAGATTCCATAATATTTGAAAGTGTATTTCAAATAAAAAAATGCCTATTGACTTAAAGGAAAAAAAACAAGATCAGATTAGGAGTAGTTTTTGCATAATTCTAGGCCAGTATTTTACGATATTTCATCATTTGTAGGACTTGGACTTTCAGACCCTCTTTAGATAATTTCTATCATCATTATGCAAAATACAATGCATTTCCATATTATTTGGCCAAAACAGTATATGTTTTAATTACCTGGTGGGTTATGCTCCACATGCCATTGAATTATACAGAACATATTTTACATGCATCATCAGCTGTGAGTCAACTGGTGATGCAGGCAATGGCTTGTGAAACATGTTCTGTATAATTCAATTGTAGGTGGAGCATAAGAGTACTAAATCGATTCACCAGATAATTAAAAACATATTAGTTGCTTCATTGAATTACTTCCAACGCAAAATTAGTTTTAAATTTAGTAAATGTCTGTTTGCATTTTGCCTACAATTTAGAGAAATTATCAATGTAAGTAGTTTATCCTGGATGGGTCTAAAATTCTGAGCCCTACTCATACAAAAATTTAAAAGAGTTATCTGCCCCCCCCTTTTTTTTGCTTAGGTTCTACAATGGAAAAGTACCACACACAAATTCAATGAATTATCAAGAAAAAGAATGCCAAGCACAGTCACAGTAGGCAGAAATAAGCAGTACATTTCCAATCTAGTACCTAAACAGTTAACAGGGGCAGACAACACTTTTAAAAGTTTCTCATGACTACGGCTCAGAATTTTAGACCCATCCAGGATAAACTGTAACATACTGTTAATAGTTTCCTTAAATAAATGTGAAAAATGCAAACAGATTGTACTGTTTTTGCCGAACAATTGGGGGAATATATTGCTTTATGTCTAATGGTGTGGATTTTTTAAAAACATTTACAAAGTACATGCCCTATATATATATCATCTTATAAAGTACTTGGCCTAGAATAATACTGCAATAAAATAAATAAACAAACAAAATAAAAATAAAATACACTACCATTTTTATCTCATCTAGTTTTATTTTATTTTTAATAAATGAAATTTTGTGTTAAGATACAGTTTCTAGTAATTGTCAGAATCTTCATGTGGGCTACATTGATGAGGCCCCTTGTTTGAATTTTAATAAATAGCACTTCTTTTTCAGATATTTCCATGGTGGAAGCTCTAGGTGATTCACTCATTTGCTCCTGTATAGTCCTGTTTACAGGAGCAAATGTAAAGAATGACAATCAGACTGTCAGAAAATGCTGTACACCATCTCTTATTATGTACAGGTGTTAAAAAGTGGAACATTTGCATTAGCAGATAATTTTTATTCAAAATTGCCCCTTGCTATTTTTTGCATAATGCAAAAATTGTTTACCGTAGTACCTTGAGAAACTTCAAAGGTTTTCCAGATGATTTTAGGAAAAAGAAGAAGAGGAAAGAGGGAGGATACGAATTTCAAAATGGATACACTAAAATAATTCAGAGAAGTTCAATACTAAAGCTACAGTGTGTTTTGAACAATAAAGTCAAGAAAGGATTGTGAACACGAGTGATCATGTGTCTTTCTGTCATTCTGTGCTAAGTAGTAGCTTAAAATGGTACAGAAAATTAGTGTTGAAATAACTTTTGGAACAGAAGATATTAATTTCCGGATGGTCAATAAGAATTAATTGTCCATTACAATAATGATAAACTTAGTAGAAGTTATTGGCAGCAAAGCAATATATCATTTAAGAATAGAAGTTAGCAATAGTAACACTATTTACTTTACTTGCTTAAAATGCAGGATATATTTCAAGAGCAATTGCCGTCATTATCAGCTTCAGACTGACTGATGTCCTCTGGCAATGTCTGGATTAGTTTACTCAGAGAATCCAGTGGCAGGATCTCATATTTCATGGTGTCTTTGTATTTGAAAAAAAAAAAAGAAAAAACCCCCAAATTGTTCAAATTTACTAGACTCTTGTTGGTTTTTTTATAATTTTGACTCCTTTTTAATGTTGCGATTCTTAATCAAAAATGTGCTGCAATTGCTGATTTTTCAAATTTCTTTGTATTTTAACATTCCTGAAATGCCATTTGATTTGAATTTCTAAAAAGAAGAGGAATTTAAAAATTCAAACCAAAGAACATTAAATATAAACAAATTGAAAAATCAGCATTTGTAGTAAATTTTTATCTAAGAATCACAACATTAAAAAGAAGCCAAAATTATTAAAAACAGCCAAGAGTCCAGCAAATTTAGCAAGGGGGGGGGGGGTGTTTCAAAACAAAAGATACCATCATGAACTTTGAGACCATGCCACTGGATTGTCTAAGCAAACTAATCATTGCCTGAGGGCATAATTCAGTCTACAGCTGATTATGAGAGTGGTTGAAGCATGTCCTAGATTTTAAACAAGTAAACAAAGTAAATAGCATTACTATTACCCACTGCTATGCTTAAATATCAACTACAAATTCCAGAAAACTCCTAGAGCAAGATTTAACAACAAAACAAGGAGCCATTACACCACCTTTGATAATAAGCCAAGTCCACATAAAACCAACAGGAGAAAGCAGACAGAGAGAGAGAAAAAAATATATAGAATGTTACAGAGAGCTAAGGAAAATCTTAGGAGGCAAGGAAGCAAACAAGAAGATGAAGAAAGTTACCAGTTTCTCTGAAGAGTTTACAATGGCCAGATTTTCTATTACTTTGATTAGTAACATACAGCAGCATGATAATGAAACTTGGAAATTGATATTACTTCAAACATCATAAAAATTTATATATACCTAGGGCACTAAAAAATGTATACACACTTTCACAGTAGATATCTATTTAATATATTTCAAAATTGGACCGAAAAACAATAGCAATGTGTAGTATGATGTTCTGTAAATCAATGTTACTCGCATACATTATGATAGCATTGCTACATGACAGGTAAATCAATAATGAACAAATAAAGTCAAGATTATCGTATAATGTTCTGTAAACTGCTGTGACTCACATTATGTAATGCTACCGTTGCCACAACAAAATGGAGCCAAGATTGTTTGAACAACAGAAAATAATTTTGAAGTGTTATTGGAAAACTAAGAATGTTGTTAAAATTCAAAGGCAATGGAGACATGTGTACAGAAAAGAACAGTCAACTCGAGTAACAATCGCATGCATTCGACACACATTTGACACTCAGGGTAGCATGCTGTAGAAAATCAGTTACACCGGCAGTGCTTCAGGAAGAAATTGAAACAGCATGTGCTGCAATCACTGAAGTCACTTTCGCAAATGCTGCTCAATAAGTAGTTCAACATACTCAGAAGTGTATCGATGCCAATGAGGTGTATTTTGAGCAACAGTTGTAACTGTAAAAGTCTAAGATGATTAGTGCTCATTATTTTCTGATTGTGTGCAATCAGTTTTGTTATGGTAACACAGTTTATTCTTTGCTTGAAGTGTGTATACATTTTTTGGCACCTTCTGTGTGTTAACTATTTCATTTTGAGAGAAATAAAAGCAATAACAAAGCTGTCAATGAAATTAAGTACTGATAATGCGTGAAAATAAATACACCTCTACATAGGGTGTTCACATCTGAGACTGACACTGTCTCTGCAGCAGTTACCATGTTTCAAAGACCAATCATTATAGAGTTTTCTCATCTCCACTAGACTTCACTTTTTAGGTTAAGTCTCCATGATTCTTAACACTAAGAAAATTATGAAAATTACTGACCTCTGGAGAGTAAATAGCGTGTAAATAGAATTTATTGCCATAACAGCAGCTGTAATCAACATGTTACAGACCTAAAGCTCAAAGTGAAAAATAACTCATTTCTAATAAGAAAGCAGAGGGACTTAAATGAAGTCAAATAACATATCAAATTGACAAAAGATTGGAAATGTTTAATAAAAACAGCTGTGTTATTTTTGTGGCAAATATCACTAAGTCCAAAATTAGCTGTTTTGAAATATTAGCACTACTGTATTAAGGAAAGGGAGCTTTATAGTCTGACAGAACACATGAAGTGATACTCCTGCATGTTTCTATGTAACAGCACTTTGTGTTCTGATTATTATCATCCATATTTTACATCTTTTACTCAAGCAGAAATTGCTAAAATCCTTATATTCCAAAAACATGATTTGGACTTAGTGATTTCTGCCAGTATGACAATGATATGGCCTGTATAAAAAATGGAACAACAAAATTTTGCCCCTAGTTTCTTATTTTAATAAATATAAATTTACATATTAAATTCTAATAATAGGGATTTTATCAACTTTGGAGTTTCTTTATAACGTGATTTCAATAATGACCAGTTCACTTGTATATAAAAGAACATTAACTCACTGGAAAATTCTTTTATAGGTGTTAATAGTGGTTCAGGAACTATGGGGTCATCACGGGCGTTGACAAAGATCATAGGTGAGTTAATACCTTTTAAGTAGTTGATACTACTGCTCCATTTGTATAAATCTGTTACAGATTTGAAGCTATGCACTTTCCTGCAGAAGAAAAAGAGCTTATAATGAGGTAATGGTATCACATGTGAAAAATTATCTTTTCCTTATATCCATCATCACTATCAGATAAAACTTATGAACACAAAGTCTTTTGTGTTTTAAAATCACAATGCATCTTTCTAGTGCTGATTTTCTAGAAAAAAGTTAAGGGTACTTTCTAAGGAACCTGTGTCTCAACATTAAAAAAGCATAATCATAATGTTATCATACAATAATATTGAAACATAAATTCAACATATATCTCGACTAAAAAAATAATGTTTTAACATGATTTACTGCATATTCAATAATTTAGAACAATACATACACTAAAATATTAATAATATTGTACACCCTTTGACAAAAATATTGATTCATCACTAGATTTTACATGTTGAGAGGAGAACTTTGGAGAGATCACAAGTGCATGCAGTGAATGCACACTGCAGTAGGCGCTTAGCCTATAAATGTTACAGCCACAATCATTAGCATCTGGAAAGAGAATAGAGTAATGTAGAGATGACCAAGTGGTTTAGAATGCATTGTTCCTCTGCATAAGCTCATCCCACATTTTAATTTTGTTTTATTGATTATTATTGGTTTTATAAGTGTACAAGCAGAACCTTATATTACGAGATATCATGTTACATTTTAATGTATCATTTGAGTTTTATGTGATTACCTTTGCACACACAAAATCGTAATTACAAACATTTCTTTACAATAATTAAATAAGTACACGAACAGAAACATTCACCTTCCAAAGTGAAAACACAGAAATAACAGAAATTAATATCGGGTGTATGAACCCTCAGCATGTATAACTGCCCTCACTCTTTGGGACATAGATGGTATCATATTTCCACAGTAATGTGGACCAGAGACTACAACATTCCAGGCTTCTTGAATTTGTACCCATAAGATTTTTTGTCCTTCGTGCATGTGCAGCATATTCCATTTAGATAAAACATATACTGAAATATATATTATTGTGTGTGTGTGTGTGTGCGCGCGCGCGCGTGCGTGCGTGCGTGTGTGTGTGTGTGTGTGTGTGTGATATGTTAAAGTTAAAGCTTGCTGTGTATGAAACACAATATTAAAAAACTAATTTGTCATAATATATTGCAAAGGTTTGTTTTTTTAATGTATATATAAACACAACTACTGCAGTGGCTACACAATCTTGATGAACATCTTGTAAATCACAAGCTGCAATGAATAAGATTTGGAAGAAATTTGCCTTTGAGAGATGAATAATTTTGTTTTGTCAAATGGCGTACATCTCAATGATTTTTAAAAAATGTTTGGTTAGGCTGGCATAAAATCTGTAAGGATTACCAGTATATTGGGTCTTTGTTTCGTTTTCTCTCACATTTGGGCTAGGTTGATGGCCAAGAGCACATCTTGCAGCTGCCCACATCCAATCAGCCATACAATTGGCAAAGTACCAAATACATAAACTTGAATAGTTTGGGATTTTAACAGTGAAATATAGTATCATATAACAAATTATTTATGAGGAAGTCACTCAAATTTCACTATTTTATTCCATTTACTTGGACAAGTTTCAAAGGCAAATTTCCTTCTGACTTCCTCATAAATAATTTGTTATATGATACTAAAAACATGCTCACTATTTTTACAGAAGATGAAATTTCTTCTTTCTAAGTTGGTGGGCTATTAAGCCTGTTCTTCAGAAACCTTGTGAGGATGAAATTATAGCAATTTTGTATCAGAATGTGTGGATAAACAGCTGATCCCTGCTTGTTGTGCTAACTTTGTATGAGAATTTTGCAGTGGTTGTTCTAATTGAGCAGTGATATCATCCAGTTTTTCCACAGTTGACACATGGTCTTACTTCCCTTCCAACACTGATCCTGTTATTTTAATACAAAATAGAAAATTCCAAGACACACAAACATATCTCCAACATGAGCAACCAACAAAATCCAGCCCACATGCCCTTTGGACCAATCACAAACAAGAAAAATCATTGCAAACCAATTACAGCACAGAACCACTCCCCCACAGCAGGAATACAAACGTGCTACACCAGGCATGAGATCAATCACTTCTGAGATCCTGCAGAGATTCTGACCTGGTAATGATGTACCGCAGTTGTAGTCAAAACGTCTAGAAGAATAATTCCAAATAGATCACAGACCAAAAGCTCAGAAACTACTCCTCTCTGATCCTGTTTTTTTCAGAAACTATTCCTCTTTGATCCTGTTTTTTTTTTTTTTTTAATTTAAGCACTATTTTACAAACTGTAGATCTATAGGTGGATGAAAAACTTTCTTGAAATTCCACATAACACTGAGCATCTTATTTATTTCTTAAAAAGTTACAGCAAATGAAAATACATTGTTCTGCACTATACCTTTGGTCCATGGCAAACAGAGAACTGAAATGCAATAAAACATACTAATTTAACAGGGACAATGTTGATGTGTGAAACTGTGACCTGCCAGTTATGGACCGAGCTTGAATGCAGGAAAAAACAAAACAAAGACCCAATATAACTGCAAACATACTTTATAATATAACTACTAAACAGTTTTTTTTCCCCTGAACATTGAAAAATATACCCAAAGTATACTGCTTGAAAATCAGCACTGAAAAAAAAACTATATTTTTAAACAAAATAAAAATTTTAACTACTCTAGGATGCATACCTTGTATAAGCATCATCAAGCTCAGGAAGAGTAGCTGCGGCAATGATGTCCCTTTCATTCAAATTAAACCGACGTTTTACATCCTCATTAAGTAAAGCATGACGATGTTTTAAGATTATAGATTTCACACTTTCTGTCATTACATATAAATAGAATCTTCTGAAATTCTGCCAATTGAGCAGCCATTTTGTACCCCTGCACAAAACAAATATATAATTAACTTTACATTCAAAAGCAAGTACCAATGTTCTTTGTTGCTTTCACTTCTATAAGAAATCAAATAGATAATGCATTTAAAGGTAGTGAAACTATTTTGAAGTGATTAATAAACAATAAATTTACATTATCTATGTAATGATACAAAATTTGAACTGTCTACATATGTCTCCATGATGGTGTTAGAGCATGAATATATAGCCAAATAATAAATTCTATAAATCTGATACCCCTACATTTTTGCTTATCTCTCCAAGAAAGAAGGATCCAGATATATTAGCTGGGAGAACTATCTTTTATCGAATTCATATCATTAATACTCTTTGCAGTTGCAACATGGAACAGTCAATGAAAGAAAAATCATATTGCTGTCCAATTGCACTGCTTAAGTACAACAAAAACTTAAGAACAATTTCAGTTTGTTAAAACCACTCGGCACTAATCTAAGAAATATTTCAAGGAAGTACTTGCAACAGATGATCTTCCTCACTAATCAGCAAATTCCTAAGGAGTTGAAAAAGGTTCAGAAGCAATTCTCCAAAAAATCAGTTTGCGAAGGATACAGACCTTGTGCTGAGGATTTCTAATTGAAGTACAGGCGACATGTTCACCACTTAATTTCAAAAGATCAAACTGGAGAAAACATGGGCTCTTCTGAGATATAATAGGTGCCATAATAGCACACAAAGTCAAAAAAATTTTCATAGAAAATGCATAAAAAATAAAAGCTCAGAAATAGTCTACTTATTAAAGGTGCTATTTTGTATAATATAATATCTCAGACAGTAAAAGCACTCAAAATGAGAAAATTAAAAAAGAATTTCAGAAATATTTAATATAATAGAGCAGATGAATTGTAAATTGTGCCCTAAACCTTAACAATGCTTCTACTAATTGTAATTTAAATACAAATGAAATGTAATTGTATACTGATTAATTTTAGAATTAACGAAGCTTGAAACATTTACATATACCTGTACATAAATAGGCAAGAGATATTAGTAGATTGTGTTTTATAAAATCTTAAAGATCATAAATTAAATTATGAGACAAGAATGGAGAAGAGCAAAATATATATACATCTGCATGATAAGATGGGTTTTGCTTGTGCTAGAACAGAAATAGATAATTTAAGGGGTATGAGAGATATTGGAATCTAGATATTTGTCCTATGTGTGGCAAAATGAATAATAACTTTCATTATTGTTACACTATGAAGAAACTAAAAGATGGATACAAAAGATATGACAAAGGAAATGGGATAATATTAGGAATGAGATATTATCCAAAGGAATATTAAATATACAAGGAGAAAATAACATAAAAATGGTAGGAGAATATTTGGGAAGATTAAGAAAGAAATGCATGAGAAAGGGAAGATGTTATAAATTTGAGGAATTTGCTAATTATAAATAAGAATAATTACAGTGGGATTGAGGAGATACTGGATGGATTTATTCAGGCAAATACAGGATTAAAGAAAAGAATATAATGACTTCATCAATGAAACAACATGTAGTTAGGCATATTGACGAATGCAGGGACATGCTGGCAACTTAGAAATAAGATTTTTACTAGTTTGTAATTTTAATTTTCTAATTGTACTTTTTTTGTTAAGGAAATATCTGATATTTTCTTGAATTGGGTTAAATTAAATATTTTTTAAGTATAAGCTAGCCCAAGTCTTCTGGATATTCTAGTGGAAAACTGCTAATAAGCTGCAGACAAGGGTTCAGCTGATAGTTAACACTAAAAAAATTGTAAATATGATTATTTAAAGGTATTAAGGGTCTATAAATTCAATGTTCGACATTAATCAATATTTATAAGATTATGTATTTATTTATATGGCTTAAGCTTTAAGCTAATATTATATATTTTGTTTAATGGTGATGAGCTACAAGCATAATAGGTTGTATGAGAGTATTAGGGAGAAGTAAAAATGTTTTTGTATATCTTAGTCTTGCAAATAATGTTGTATGCCTAAATGTAAGGGTATTATAATTATATCTTGATAATATCAGAAACCTGTATGCCAAAGTATATTGATAGCAAACTTGTTTTTTTTTTTTTTAAATTTGTGTGTTGATTTCATGTGCAAATAACCCTGAGTTGATATATTGCAGAATTGATGATGCTTGAAACTTATCTGTATAAGTCTATATGCAAATAAGGAACATACCAAAATGCTCATCATAAATGAATAAATCTTTTATGATAAATTTTACCACCCCACCTCAGTTTGGTTGAAGATGTTCTTTAGTAGACCTATTGAAGTCCATTTTTGTGAAAAATAGGTCAAAGCAAATGGAAGATGTTCTGAGAAAGTTGCAAATGTTTCTCACCCAAAGAATATACATAAAATATTATTGGATCTTCCAGTAAAAAAAAGGAAGTCTCCCCAGCATTATCTCTTGGTATACTTGATAAGTATTTAAGGGAGAATTCTGTTTAGGATATATTTGAATTGTTTGTTAGCAGAGGAATCATTGGCTGATCACAGAAATGGATCTCTTGGAAACCTCTTCCACATTGAAAACCTTATCATCAGTGAAAAGAATAAGCTGGTGCACAATGCTTAAGTGCTTTGCTTTTATGAATCCGTAGCACTTCAATTCATTTGTAAGTATGCAGTCCCAGGTCGCTATTTAACATGCAAAATTTAGACACTGGATATTTTTAATTTATGAGCCATCACTGACCATTTCCTTAAGGCATTTATGAGCACATAGGCTGTCACTTCTTTAACAAATTGTGGAGTCTGTATTCTGTGTGACCATCCTCGTCTTGAGCGGTCTTTCACAGTTAAGTCTCTATGAAATGCTGGATATTGAGGTACATGAATCTGTTAAATAGTTTGAGCTTCTGGAGCATTTTGAAAATCTCACCTGCCACATGATTTTTGTAATTGACCTAGCCTATCATAAAAGCTATGACAAACAACTTCCTATTTCTGCAGCTCAACAATCTATTCTCACACCATGTCTTAATAATGACTTTACCCATACAGACAGACAGATCTTGCAGAATAGTGATGCCTCCTTTTACTAACAGCAATGAAGAAATCAGAGTGGTAGTTGCAACAAATGCAGGCGGATGGAACAGTCTCAATGCACAGAAACACGTAATCGTACTCAAAATTAACTCTTTAGAATGCATGTTAAGAGTTAATCACATTCATTATACAATGAAATGAAATAAGAAATTGTAATATAGCAATGCAATCATAAAGTACATAATAATCATTGGGAAAAAGGCATAAACTATAAACCTTTAAGTTTTGGATATTTTATTTTTTAAACTTAACTTAACCTTACCTTACCTAAATTTGCAACCTATGCATTATTTGAGCACTACACATTTTAACATAAAAATATAATATTTATTATATTAAAACAGTAGGTAAATTAAAGAGATTAAAAAAAAGTTAGGCCCTGATGGAATCCAATGTAACACATAAAGTAAATAATAATCAATGGGGAAAAGCCATATGCTTTTTATCACTATAAGTTTTGCATATATTATTTTTTTTTAAACTCAGGCTGCAACCTATGCACTGTTTTAACAAGTTTCAATGTAAAAAAGTAACATTTATTACATTGGAACAAGTGCAGACAAATTATGAAGATTAAAAAAAGTTAGCTTCCCACTAGTAGTTCTACGCATTAACCAACTGAGCTATCAGGCCGACTTGGTCAATATGCTAATTATCCACCTACATATATTAAAGTCACACTATCTGGAATTGGGCTCGGTTTTCTCTGCTGCCGTTTGTGAAAGGATAAGTAGCTACTGCACAAGATTTGTCTTTGTGTAAAGGATATGTGAAAGTGCTACCCTCAATGAACAGAAGTTTAGCCACAATCAAACGTTGCAACATTATTTACGGCAACATGGGCGGTTTGCTGTGTAGGACAGAATATTTATCAGATTCAACTATCAGAACACCTTCAAACTTCCACCACTATACCACTGGGTGGGATGGTGGTTTATTTTATTTTATTTTTTTCTTTTCTTTTTTCTGAATAGTGTTTAATGCTTGTTTTAACTACTGAGGCATCACAGGCAGTGACACTGATGATACATGAAAGGGGAAGGAATTTTTTTTAAAGGAAGTATTTCCAGCCTAAGTAGGGAGTACCTCCCCAATATTTGCCATTTATGAAGACTGAGGAAAACCTGGAAGAAACCTCAGTCAGGGAGGATGGTCCTGATGGAAATCAAACCTCAGACCTCCTGCTCATGAGTTCGTGCCTTAACAACCTTGGCCACCCTTGGCAGTGGGATGTTATTATGCAGGCCCTGCACTACAGCATTGCAAAGCCAGATATGAGAGCATCTTCAGCTGCTAAGATTATGTTATGAGTGGGTGACTTAAATTTATTAATACTCCTTAATTCATGTTTTATTTTTGTGCCCTTGCAGTTCAATATGTAATGTAAACTTTCAAAACATTGCTCTCTGGAGTGTAGGTGAGTCTACATGTGAAGCTTCAGGGGGAAGGTTGATTTTGACATGAACTGGTGCATATTTTCCATTACATGATTAATAATGCAGTACAGAAAATTTAGTGCACCTTGTATACACGCACTGAAAAAGAATGTCATAATTTTAAAAAATGCTTTCATAACTTAATTATAATGGTTTTGTCCTAGGCTAAAATGTGAAGAAATATAATTTTTTTTTCTTTCTATAAGAAATGAGAGATATTTGTCCTTGAGAAGCACAATGAAACTTTGCATTAGTCACAAGTCATCTTCCTTGCTAATCATCATATCTTTATAATCTGGATCATGCAACAGAAATTCACTAAATTGTAATCAAAAGTTGGATTAGGTTCATTTGATGGTAGGTCTATTAATCAATAGTTTCAGTATCATTTAAGGGTGGGATTGGCAAATGTGGGCATAATGCTTGGCCTCCTAAAGGTCCAAATCTTACCCAAATAGATATTTCTTTGTATATATATATATATATATATATATATATATATATATATATTAACACTGTCTACAGTGAAAAGACTTGTGATTTCAGACAGGATTAATGCTCCATTATGACTGACAATACTTAGTGCATATAATATTATACTGACATTTACGAATCCCATATGATTCACTCATAGGTTTTTAGTAACTTATGTATAAAATAAAAACTGTAATATTCTTAAATTTTCAGTGCTTAAATCATTTAAACCTGTTAAATATTTTTGCAATTGTAATTTTCTAAAATCTCTGCATTCTTTTGTGATGAATATGGTCAATGCAGAAATGCAAACAATTACTTAGTATAAGGATGTAGCCACCAAAAGCATGATATCAAATTGCTCTCATTTTTGCAAATGCTAAAGAAAGACTATCCATTTTCTTGAGTATAACAGTAATACTTACTCAATAGCACAGTAACCCTGACATATAGAGATTCCACCAATAATATTAGGAGACCTGCTTCTCTCAGACTCTCCCATATATTTAGTGATGAGGTTTCCTCCTAGACTAAAACCTATGCACACAAATTTTGTGCTAGGGTGCTTCTCTAAGATGTTAGAAAGCATTTCATTGAAGTCATCTGTGTGTCCTGCAATTAAAATATCAAATCATTACTTACAGTTTCCTGCAAAGTGCAAGGTACACGATAAAACTTTAAATCAATTTCAGTGCTGCCTTCTATAAAATGTCTGTTGCTACTTGCTGGAAAACAAATGGGTGCGTGAAGGCATTATTATTATTATTATTATTGTTGTTATTGTTGTCATCATTGTCGTTATTGTTGTTACTATTATTTGGGAATGCTAGTAGGGAAATAACCCTAGTTGTAAACCTTAGGATGAAAGTTACTTTATGGAGCCATTGCTTATATCTTCTGGATATGTACCGATTGCTGCTTAAATGAAATGTTTCCCATCTCACAATGATTCCAAAAACAAACACCCCTATTCAATAAATATTGCTGAGTTTTTGTCTGGCATTTTCCACAGCTTCATTTGGATTTTATAAGTTGGTCATGAAATTAAGAAGAGGTAGTGGTTATTACTGTACCCTATGAAAATAAAATAACCATTTTCTATTTATTTAAATATGAAAATATGGGCAACAAATTTCAAAATAGAAATTTTCTTTTTTGGTTCTATTGGAAATTAAGGTTATAAAGCTGGTGCCATGGACTGTAAACATTTATGAAGTCAAGTGAGCAGGCAGCAATGACTATTCCGCTATTTCAATAATAGAGAAACAAACATCAGAGATGGGCAATATTTTGTTAGACTTAAAGTTGCATGTGCATATAATACTGGAAGAAAATCCATCAAAAAGCACTTATACGCTGTTAGAAGAACTTAAACCACCAAAAGATACAGTATATCATCACATAAAGACTCCAAAAAGCATACAGAAATTTTAAATCTGTACTTCTTAAGCTGGCACTAAAATAAGCTCCTCAGTACAGAGTGGGTATCTTTGCCAGCTTATCACTACCATGAATGATACATTTATTAAGAGAATAATATATTTTTAACATGAGGCTCCACATAGGTACATTTCACTAAGAATTATGCTATTATATTAACAACAATTATGTAGTATTTTGTTGCCTAGAAACAACAGAAACATTTGAGAATCATTTGTCACGCATTAAAAGTGATCATAAAATATGCAGAGCAAATGAATGGCACAAAAAGTGGCTCTTTGGAACATTCTGGTTATTGCTTTGTCAATATCCAGGGATGATTTATATCCACTTTATTGATTCTCTTTTTCCAATATTTTGACACATGTTGCCTGGGAGATATTACACAACTTCAGGTAAACAAATCAATATTTCCCAGGCTTTACAGCATTCCCATTACAAATTCTGTTCCAAAAGTCAGTAATTAATGCTATGTGTTTTCAAATTTTATTTATTTATGAAATCTTAGAAGAATAATTTAAATTTCAAATGAAGATAGAGGACACAGATGTGAAACTTTAATTTAACAAGGTATTCCTCATGTTGAAAACTGCAGCAGTTAGTAATTCAAGCTTAAGAAATAACAGCCAACAATACCGAAGATACATAGAAAGTAATAGCTCTTTGCTGCCATTTTTCATTAACAATGTCAGACTGTAATTTTTACAAGATATACTACACTTAAGATTTATTGCTCAAAGTATCATAATTGTAAATTATTAAATGCAACAATCAGCAAAATTTCATATAAATGTATACAGAAGTTCTTAACTTCTGGAACTGTCAAAATGTTTTGTTCAAAATATAATCTCCTTACATGCCTGTGATAAACTTATGAAGCAGCATAACTGGCAAAACTATACTGGGTGTTAATGAACTGCACACTAATAATTTCAGATTGCTGAAAGGCCTTAGACAAGCAATATGAAATAGAGAATCTATGGTCTGCAGTTATATGGCAAAAAAGAAGTTATAATTAAATGCTGATAAGTCAGTGTTAAAATGAAATTGGGTATAAATATTTGTCCTAGAATGTTTTAAAGCCTACTTTGAGAGCATAGAAATCCCAATATTTAATAGCTCATCACCAGGATCAAGATTTAGGACCCCAAAAGCTCTAAAAGTTTTGTGCTTATCATATGACAGTATGGCACATAGTTTATTGTGTTATGTAGCCTAGTCCAGAGGGTGCTATTACCTGACTGTGGCCTAATGAATAATGTGATAAACTGTGGTTTCAAAGATCTGAGCTGTATATGGGTATTTGCCAATCAGCTAAATTTGTGCATTCTTGCTCTGCTAGGATTCTCACATTCCTCTTGAATCTTCGCGATTTCCTTCCTTTTCTTATTACTATGTAGTGCCATGATTTCCTACCTATTTTCTTTATTGCTGTGCTTGTCGGTACAGAACAGTAAATATTCATCTTGGTACAGAAAACTAATTCTGGACTCCAGCCTTGTCCTTGCTCAAGACTATCTGGCTAGATTCCATCATTCTGCAATGATATCCTTCTTCTTTGAAATTTTGAGCTTGACTCATTTTCTGTTATGAGGGCAGTGATCTCGGTAACAAATTAATTATTTAGTGTATGTAGGCTTTCAGATTAGTATACTATTGTTATATTATAACCGTTTTCTTTTACAAATTCTTCCTCCATAGTCTGGTTGTAAGGGAAAGATTTGTAAGAGAATTTTATATGTTAAATATTCATGTTAAGGCAGTGATTAATTTAATTTGCTCACAGGTGTAATATATGTACAAATTAAATTAATGCTTCATTCATTAGCAATTTAAATTAAGATTCAAGTGCATATTTTGAGGTATTTTATTCATGTGCAAACGATTTTTTTTATCTTGAAGTTGAAGATTAATGATATTCCACTACAGTGTTAAATACTTTGAGATTGTTACATTCAATATACTAGCATTGAATTTTTCTATCATATTTTGTATTTAAAATCAATCATCAAGAACCATCCACAGCCAATGAATGTATTGGGCTCCTTTCCAAGTTCCTTCCCCATTAAACCATACACATTCATTTATGGCAGGGCACAATTTTGGATTCAATGGAGAAGGTTATTCATTTACTATTTTAAAACTGTGCCCATATGTAAAATGTAAAGATACAAGCAGTAATAGAAGATATTACAAAAAGGATAACAATGATACTCTTTAACTTAATGCCGGAATCATACTGCCTTAGAGACATACTCCTCAACTTCCGCCCATTATGTGTCATATCATTTCAAATGGAATTTTCATTAGTCAGTGATGTTCTGGTTCTTTGGAAACTTAACATCACAATTTTGAAACCTGAACAGACAGACCACAGATTCCCTATCTCAAATTCTTTGTCTAAGACCCCTGTACAATTTCTGAAATTGTGTGGTAGTTCATTATCCATCTTGTATAATGTACTATATTGCAAGAAAAGTAAAAAGCATTTGCCAAGAACTCAGTAATGCAATAATGTAAAGAACAATTTTCTGTAATTATAAATTTTTTCCAGCTAAAAGCAGCTTCATAAGTTCTTTCCAAAACTTCAAATTTCATTCCTGTGTTATAAATCTACATCATGTGGTCCAATAAAATTAATCTCATTTAAGAGATCTCTTAATTCTGAAACTGTGAATATTAAAAGTATGGTTCTTTGCACAAAATCCAGTTTAAACTTTATAGTTTTAGAACATCTAGTATATTTGATGTTTTCTATAAGGATAAATTGCTTATTATTTGTAACAGCACCTTTCATTAATACTTTTTTTACATAATAGGCAAATCTTCACAAACTTAAAAAGTTTTCATTTACACAATTGGTCCAAGTTTTCTATAGGTCTATACCTCAGTGTTCTTAAAGTTTTATCTAAATTGAAACAAACTATTAATATTATAAGAACCTGTCTAAAGAAGATACCAAGTAGTGTACCGTGGCTTGAGAGAATTTATTCAGCTACAGTTGAATCGAAAGTTGTGTATGGGGTTTAAATTTAGGGCACGGAGAAAGGGTGGGACTATATTGATCATATTCATAGAGCATTTTGTAAAATGGTTTTGGGATTACCAAATGGAGTAGCATTAGTTTGAATTGGGAAGAGTTGGCAGGAAAAGTATAGTGGTTAACATACAATGAAATATTGGTATAAGATAGAATCCAGGGAAAAAGGAGACATAGTTAAAGATTGTTTATGAACACAAGAAAAAGCAAAAGGGGAAAAAAGTCTGTTAACTTAAATAAAGAAAATAGTCCAAGAGATTGGAATAAGCAATTTGGATGAACAGCACAAAACTGATCAACAAGGATTATGGAATAAAGTGAAACAAAGGATAGATGACATGGAAAAGCAAGAAATATGGGGTAATTTATAAGACAGAGTACATCAAAATATTACAGAAAATTTAAGAAAGAATGGAGGCAGGAGAAATATGTAGATGTTTGCAACAAAAGTGGAAGGGAGGTATTTGCTTGGAGTAGAGCAGATATAGGGTTAAGTTGATTAAAAGTGAAAAAGGAAGAGTGTCGACTACATGGAGTAGAAAAGGATTTACATTCAGAAACTAAAATGTGGAGAGAAGAAGTATGGCTTAAGAAATGGGAAAATTTACAGATAGCAATTTTCATTTTAAAAACATTTGGAATTGGTAATATGAGCTTTTGAGAAAATGTGGTAATTTATAGGGAAGGTAAGGAAGAAATGGTGGAAAGAGTATAAAAAATGTGTAGTTAAAGGAAAGTAGGAGCTACTACATATACAACCAGGGTGTTAATTGTATAAGATCCTAAATAACAAGCATTCTTTGAACAGTTGTACCAACTTTAAAAGTAAATGTAAAAGAAAAACGTAGAAATAAAGCATTCATTCATTTATCTAAATTGAAATGATAGAGGGATTAGCAAGGTTCAGATTGAGTATTTGGAAATTACAAGGTTACAGAGATACTACTGCTCAAAATTATGTCTAATTTCCAAGAAATAGAAATGCAACAAATATTTTATCCAGTTTCAATAACAAATGCTTGGAGAAAAAAGTCTGATAAAGGAGAAATGGCTAAAGATCGATAAGGAGGTTGCATTTAGTAAAATATTTGTATTATAAACAGCAGATTAGACAGTTGCAGGAGTTTTTATTCAAGGTGAACAGAAAATTGGTTTGATTAATATACATGAAAAGGGGAGGGGAAGGAAATGTTATTGTACATGGACAGTATTCCTGTGGAAATGTAGTATGCTTTAGTCCATTACAATGTATTCATTTACTTTGAAGTTTATTTTAACTAGAGTACGTACAGCTGGGTAGTATCAGAGCCCAATACTCTGGATATTTCAGCAGGGAACTACCGACAAACGGGAGACTAGGATTTGATGCAACTTAATTAGTTAATAAAAATGTCGTTTCATAACATAGAAAGAATGTTAAATTACGAATAAATATAGTGAATGTGAACGCTTTTTATTGTTGTTTGATTTACAGGGGACTATGGAGATAATTGATAGGGCCAGAATCTATAGCATCCCTTATTCTGTAATTTATTTGCCATTCAAATAAATCAAATCTAAATTGAGGATGTGTTTATGACTTCCAACTTATTGCTTCTCAGAAACATTTAAGTCATAAAAAATCTTCTTTTTAATTGTGACTATTTTATTAAATATTTAGTTTAGAAATATATTAATATTTTGTCTAGTAGGTAGCAGTAGCCATTATGTAGAGTGTGCAGATCCATTGTTCTCTGCTAATGTTATTACAGGATGTTTAGCATTTTCCAGTCTGCTGGCTAACTGTGTGGCAACAGGAAATCATACAAAAGTCACATGGTATATCATAATGAATTACCATCTTGTAACTAAGGCCATTTAATATCTATATGCAGTTCAAGGATTTTACAATCCATGACACCCTATGGAGGCTACAATTTCATACCTATGCCTGAGCAATGGCAGGTTTTATCTTTAAGTGGTATGTTTCCTTTCTAGTGAATTTCAAATGGCAAAAGAAAATACTACAATTTAACACAGCAATTACCACCTTGTGCTCCTAGTAAGTCAGTTTTTAAGGAATTAAATGTTCTATCATTACCATCACTATATACATATGAGAAATTATTTTTTGTGCTTAATAATAAACAGCTTTTCAGGAATAACAAAGATTATCACGTGCAACACACTAGATCAGCTAGGCTAATTCACTTGCAATACCACAGAAGTCCAAAAGGATCAATTATATATCACATAGACTTGTAATCCTGTATAATAAAATACCAAAATCATTTAAAAGCACTTTAAACATAACATTTAAAACACAATTTTTATACTGTGGAGGAATTCATGGAAACAAAGCCATAAATGTAGATATGTATACAATTAATTTGTAATTATGTATTAATGTAAACTGAAGAAGCCAGATATGCAAACTGTACATAATCTGTGACTAAAAATCTTGAACATTGCATTATCAACTCCACAGACACTTTTAGTTGTCAGAAGATTCTTTCATAAGTTTAATTTTATATTTAACAAAATTTAAATTATTTTTTTCAATCTCTCTTTTGCAAGTGTTACTAGATATGTTTCCAGAAACCCAATAACTAACAGTTATAGGAAGTTTTGTACAATACAAAGTTTGAAAACACTCTCCTTTCATTATATACAATATCCCATCCTCTGATCCAGAAGTGGCCATACCCTCATTTTCCACACTGCAGCCAATTGCTCTCCATAGGTTCCAGCTACTTCTTCAAGGCTAAAAAATTACTGACCTCAACGTTGGTTCTTCACAGTCAGGAAAAAGACAGTCACATGATGCCACGTTCAAAGGTAAACTTTTGAGTTTGTGCTCTCTAAAAATGCTCTGAGTTGTGTTGGCAGTGTAAGCAAAGCATTGTCATGATACAACACAACACCCCCACCATTCATTGTTGAATACCATGAGATTAACACTTTGCAGTAACTGTTATCTTATTTCAATCATTATTTTTTAAAAAGAAAGTGATAACTATTTTCTTTCCAACACTTTTGCCCTTTTCCCCTTTCACAAGGGATTAGTCATTAGTAGGGTTTGGATGTTTACGTCATGTAATATATATATTTTCCTTTTTGTTATTTCCATTGCAAATGTAAAATAATATAACTAATTTGATTAAAAGTATGTGCTTTTCACTGGTCATTCCATATTTTGGCTATTTTTTGTCAGTTTTCATAATTTGATCAAATTTTATCATATTTTATTCCCTTTTTATCCATTATTTACTTATCTGAGAGACATGCCTTGCACAAGTCTGGGTTGTTGCTTGGAATTTCTCCAAATACTCTTTTCTAAATACTTTCACAAAATCTGTCTTTCTATATAACAGGAAGGAAGCTGTATTATAGAAAGATATACTTGTGGCAACTTTCAATAAAAGTGAGCCTGATTAAACAATAATGATATGATTTATTTTAAATATTATCTAACAAGAAGCTGCAATCAATGTGAGAGGAGTTCTTCCTGATACATGACAATGCCAAGTAACAATAGAAGAAAACTTTAATAAAATGTTAAAAGATACGTGATTTGTTTCTATATTTCTCTGTGATCATATATATGTTGTAATATTTCTTTCAATGTATAGTACTGAGTTTTATCTCTTGATTGATTAAATATTTTTAAAACTTAAAAAAAATTAATATTTTTCAATCATACAAACAAAGTTAAGATTTTTAAAATGTATCAGAAAATGTTGATTCTAAGTCACATTTTTAATATTTTCAGATCATAAACATCTAGGCCTTAGCCATTAGGGTAGACCCCCCCCCTAAAAGACTGGCCTTTGTTCTGGAAAAATACTGATAGATCCAAATTTCATTTTCCAATGTCAGATATGCACAGAAATTTGAGACTTTTAAGCATTTCTTGGCACCATTCCATCCTACAGAGTTTCGGCCTTTTGGTTACAATGTGGGGCACCGTTCCTGAACAAATTTTTTCACTGTTAGGGTTTTCTGAAGAATGGTAGAAATAAATGAACTAGTCTTCTAAACTGTAATTCAAACTAGAATCTTCTTATCTTTATTCTATACATGAAATGTTTTCTTTGGTCACTACCATTTTTGCCTGTTACTCCATTCTTTGTCATTAAGAGACTGTCTTTCTCTATTGTTTTTGCCAAACCAATTACTAGTGCACACGAAGCAGAAAAGTTCATACACGCCTGGCAGAAACACTCAGGTGACTGTATCATTTAAGCCATTTTTAAAATCATACAATAGCATGGCTTGAAATATCCTTCTTCCAATTTCATAGCTTTATTCAAAATGTTCCTCCTCGATGCATGGACAAATGATATTGCTGTTAGAGAAGTATTGGAAGTGTTAACAGTGTTGGTTGCCATTGACAACTAGAACTATGTAAGTTACCTACCTAGGAAAGTAAGAAAAACAATGATTTAACAACAAACAAATGAATGCACAATATTTTATGTGCAAACAATTTTAATGTTTTGTTCACTAGTCTCATAGCAGCAAACAACAGAATAATAAAACTCAAGAATTTCACAGATATTAAATCATATAAAATCAAGATGACAAAATAAAATCTATTTACTTATTATATAGAATGTGGGAATGGTAAAATCATTAAGATACAATTTATATGCTAGGTAGAGTTTATCAGTCTCAGAGACTATTGGCAGCTCTCACTCTCACCAACGCACGACTTTTCCTTAATTGGTAATTACAACTTAGTTCGTTTATAGCATAAGTAACAATGAAAGGGAGTATAATACCATAAACATATGTATACAATATATAGATGAGTTCCGATACTTTCGATATATCGATACCTCTCTACATGAACTCGATATTGTTTAGATACTTTGTTAACATAACTCGTTTTAATTAATACTGTCACAAGTAGCACATTTTTAAGCTGTTGATAAAACAGTGTCTCATTCATAAGCTTCTGATTGAGGTAGCTGGTACCGAGAAATTGGGCGCGACTCTAAGCCTGGCCGCCTCAGTTCTGAGTACATTATCTGCATCAAACCACACAAGTCCTTCAAGGTCTGAACGGTTTTAGTGAATCATAGGCGTCCGGGATGTCTAGTCAGAACCATTTCTCCTCGCTAGTAAATACATAGAGTTTATTGCAAACTTCAATAGCTTGTAGACGAGATTAAAAGGGATTTAAAAATATGTACAAAAATTCGTTAAACTGTTCCTTTTTATAAGTTGATTTATTATAAACTTGTTTGCTTTGAACGATCACAAGCAGTTCTGCTTCAGAAAAAGTGCAGCTACTATTTAGCATTTGTAGATAGCTATGGATATCGCTTTGTATTACCAAATCTTGTTTGAGAAGGACAGATCACTTTTGTTCCCGGAATTTACGAGGATGTTTCACACGTAATACCACTCTCATTCCCGCTACCTTCTCTTTCTCGCACGATACAACAATATGGCTATCTTACACTGTTTTAATAGTTTTAACGCCGTTATAACTACTGTCAAAGAGCCATCACAGGCAATACCTTGCTGTGTTGGCTTTCTCCATATGCAGGAGATTTGACACCTATACTATCCAATAGTAAGAGACTTTGTATAAACATATAATGTAGTCTGTTAAACTAATTAATCACACGTAACAATGTTATTTTGAAATGACAGAAGAATGTTTATTTCGTGATCCACTTGGTTCGGATAATACGAATGAAGTTTTGGAACTACTTTCAATTGGACAGTGAGAGTGATAATCGCGCCATTTGCCGCACTTGTAAAAAGAGTGTTTCGTGATGGAAGTCACTTCGGTTCATAAATGTTTTTTACTGAACATTCCAACTTATTAAGGAAATTCAGATCTATTTATATGTTTTTAAATAGTGTTCACGCCCGTTTTAACTACTCAGGCATCACAGGCTGTGGACTCACCGAGATGAAACGATAAACTAAGAAAAAAACTTTTTTTGTAAGAAAGAAAGCGTTTCAGGCCTAAGTTTAGGGTACCTTTCAGACTTTTGCCATTTATGAGGACTAAGGAAAACCTCGAAAAACCTCAGTAAGGGAGGACGGTCCTGGTGGGAATCGAATCCCAGACCTATTCGCGAATCCGCGCCTTAACGACCTGGGGCATCCGTGGCGGTCTTATTTGTATGATACATTAACACTCTCAAGTGTAAAAAAACCTCCAGAAAACGTGAGAGTTTTGGGGTAAAGTTACGGAGAAGTGGGAACGAAATAGGAAGAAAGAAAAAGGAGGTTTCTTACAATCAGACAACCACGTGGTTAACGAGGTAGGAAACTGCATTTTGGAGAACGCTGCTAGGATCTAGAGTGAACAGTAGGTTAATAAGGTATGTAAAGATATAGTTGTTATTGTAAATTGAAGGTATATTAATGCTCTCAAAACAATAAAATGATAAATTTTCATTTTAATTGATTAAAACAAATCCTAAAGTACCGAGTATCGAGTATGTAGATATCGAAGATGGAGAAAATCGACCCATCTTTACTACAATATGTATAAAAATGTATCTGCTAAATGTTCAATAACGTTAGAAGGTTGAAATTAATTTCCTGTAAACCAATGAAATCGAACTATGGCCTTTTTGCCATGGGCTCTTTAAATATCCTGAAAAGTATAACCTCAATTAAAATAATTTTTCGAGTATCTTCCTTTTAGGAGATTCGTACTCATTTGCTAATTTTTTTAGTTCAGAATCAAAAACTTTCTACATTAAATTTCATGATCAAGAAAGACGGAACAAATAATCACGGGTATTCTTGGAGATTTTTTGGTAACCATATACAATAATGATGTCTTACTAGTTCTTAATTATCCAAATGGCAAAGCAAGTTAACATTAAAGCAAATGTTCCATACAAAGATGTCAATTAGTAATAGTCTGTAACTTACCATATGTAAATATTCTTGCAGCAGTAACTCTCACACTGCTGAGTGCTCCAACATGATTTAACACAGCACACCGATAGCCATGGCATTGTGCATAGTGTACAAATGTGCGAATGTAGACACTTTCAGAGGTGTTGCCTATTCCAGGACATATTGCTAAGGTGATGTCATCTGCAAAATAAATGTTAATTGTATCATTTAGCTACGATTAAATATTTACATTTATGTAAGAATAAAAGAGAAACTTTTATATAACACTAGAAAAAGATATATACCACTATCAGCTTAATTCAACGTCTAACAATATAAGCACGTGGCGCGCACTGTTGCAGCTGCAGCAAAATGTTAATTGTGGTCGTGCGGTCGTTGTTTTGTGTTTTAAGATGGATGTGATTTGAGAGCACTTTCGTGCGATGATTTTTTTACGATTGTAAGTGGGTCCCGAGCCAACAAGAATGCCTGAAGCTTTTCTAGACCCTGTTCCATCACGTACAAATGTATATAACTGGTTTGCAAAGTTTAAACTAGGAAGAGCAGCAGTGAAAGACGTTCAGCTACAATAGTCAAAGATGAAATCATCTCTTGTAGAAGTCATACTGAAGAAAGATTCGCGAGTGACTTAAAGGAGTCTCTAAGCATTCATTCATCAAAGATGTCCAGAAATATTGCACAAATATCTTCGTGTGAGGATGCTTTGTTGTCGTTGGGCACAGCAGGGTCTCAATGGAGGGAACAAAGGTTACAATGTGTATCTTCTTATGCTTGTAAGTATTTTCGTTTGGCAGCTGTGGTTTATTCCTTTGGTCAAATGAACAAAGAAAACGTATGAGATTAAAAGGTGAGATTTATAAAAAAGGAAGTGTTTATTTTGGATTTTTGAGCAACCACTTTGAGCTACTTATACTCTGATTTTGCAACACGGTAGCTTGCTGCGAAGGTGATCATTTTCTTATGCTTCTTAGCCCGAGGCTGCTAGTCTGGGAAGACCCAATAAGACGACTGGCGCTTGGTTTCGGGGTCAAACTAATAAATCCAGGTCTCGTTACTTGTTAGGATGTTTAAAATTCACTGCCTACATTTGTCATTCGGCGAGGTTGATCCATCAAATTTGTCTTCGTTCTTAAATGTTGATGCTGGGTGGTGAAACGTTCAGACTAATTCGTAAATGAATAGCTCAATGCAAAAACACCCTAAGTCACATTGCACTAATTTTTTGGGAAACTAAATAAAACATTATAACTGTTAGATAAATTGATTGAACAATGTGAAATTTTGACTCGTAATAATTATTGCCTCACGAACAAGTTGTTAATATATGACACCAAACGTTATAGTTTAAGCAGTGTAACAATTTTGTTTCTGGCTGGACATTTTTCGCAATGGATTGGTGCACTATTCCTGTTTCGAGCAAATGTTTGCAATCAATAGGTTACAGCATTTTAAAGAAAAAATAAATTTTACATTAAAAAATTAATCCTGGCTGTTTAACAGTTTATGTCTCTAGCAGGTCTTGCAATCAAGTCTACAATGTTTTTAGAAGAAAATGAAATTTTCATTATAAACAAACTATACAGTGTTATTAAGTTAGTGCACAATTCCTGTATTTCTGGCAGGTCCAGACGGACTAAGTTAGGAATACGGGGAGTGTGTTTTCAAAGTTCCACATTTTTGTATGGACTTTTCTGAAACGTTTACTGTCTTTTCCCGAAGCGGGGACGACTTCTGCCGTTGCTCTTCAGATGCTCCAGGTGCGGGCTTTGCGGACCCCGAGTACCCGTAGTACTTCTGACATCACTAGAAGCAACCGGACTGGACTATTTGAGCCCCTCCCTTTGGGGAGTGTCCTGATGGATTGGACTCGGCGTGGCAGTGGTAAATGAGTACCTGCGGCGGGAGTGTGTCCCAGTGTGTGCCTATGGCGTGTACCTTGGGGGACATGTGTTACCTGAATCACTGCTAGTCTTGGGATGGGTGATGGTACCTTAATGCTGGGGTGTGGGGTGACTCGTCTCTTAAATAGAGTAGTTCTATGCTAGACATTACCAACCCACCAGTGAGAATCTGATAGCTAAGTTCGCTTAGCGCGTTTGGGCGACGAGATCGTCTATGGCCGAACGGCGGGTCGGATTAAGAAATTAGGTGCAGTCCTAAATGTAAAAATCCACTGAGGACGACGGACATCAGTGAATCCCTTTGGACACGGGAAGGGATCCCCGACGAAACCTGCCATTGCACTGCTGTTAAGTTAATATGTATACAAAATGTCATTCAAATTGGATAAATACTTCGCGAGCTATAAATAATTTCAAACTTTTTATTACGTACATATAACGCATATTCAAAATGTTCCACGCGGCTCATGCGTTGAGAAAACTTGTTGGCATTTTTGCAATTGGAGCTTTGAACCCCATACAAAAAGTATATAGAAAGATATATTAAATAAATTTAATGATTGAACTGTGGCAATTTTTAAACCTATAAGAAACGTTAATCTTTAAAATTCATCCTTATTTTGTTCCCTGGAAAATATATCTTTTGAAATTATTTTTTATGTTAATATGGTTTTTTTTCCCCCCTATAGATTGTTACAGTGGATATTGCTGCACATTTAGGTAAATTTTAATTGAATTAAAACAAAACTGTTACAGTGGGACATTTTGAATGTGTGACAATGTAGTTTTGAGAAAACCGCTATTTTATAAAAACTTATAATGTGAAACAGTGTCATTTAAACGGACACGCGAATATCTTTAAATGGGTGTAGAGCACGAAGGGTGGGGAATATGCAAATGTTACTCTCTATGCACGCCCAAAGGTTCCAGGAACCATTTGCAGACAAGAGAGACAGAGAGACCGATTTTGGTCAAAAGCTCACTGCCAATATCCCTTAATATTTCTCGTCAGAAGAGCAAGAGCACTATTTAATCTCCATTTTATTTGTTCCAATAGGTGCCTATCGTATCCTTGTAAACCTTTTCGTTTGACAACCGTTGTTTCTTCGTACGATCAAATTTCAAGAAAAAGTTGTTGAGGTCCAATGATGAATTCTGCAGCTTCCACAACTTCTGGTCTTGACACAGTAAAATGGTAAAAAATTTAAATATTTAGAGGTAGCTTGTTTGTCCTCGAATATCTCATATTAATGTCTCAACAGAAAAGTACTTCATTATAAATTGCTGAAATCTTTTTTTTTCCCCTCCATTATTACAATACGACGGTAGGTCTATAAGTTTACGGACTCGCCGATAAGGATTATCGCATTTACAAAAGCTCATCTTTACCATACTTTAACTGATAAGTAAATAATTGCAGCTGCGACTTCCGCTCCGCCGCGTTCAGTTCAGATATAGTTACACAAGGAAGGCTCAGATATAGTTGCCTGAAGAAAGCAATGTGTAGCAGATTGTGACGTGTTCAAAATGGAGTTTCGAGCTGTTATTAAGTTCTCCAAATGAAATTAAACAGCAATTGGACGGTGTATATGGGGAAGGCATCCCCCTCATATTCTACCGTAAAAGAATGCGCCAAACTTTTTTGAATCGGTCGAGAAAGTATTGAAGAACGAAGAGCGTGCAGGTCGGCCCTTGGAGGTGCTCACTCCTGAAAACACCGCTCGCTCTTGTGGAAGGAGAAATTATGGAAGACCGGCGGCTCAAAGTTACAGAAAAAGCAGCAAGATTGGGCCTTTCTAAAGCAACAGTTTTTGGAATTATTCATCAATACTTAAACAGGGAAGAGGTTAGTGTAAGATGGGTGCCTAGACTTCTTTCCTCAATCCAAAAGCAGCAACGAGTCCTGTTGACAGGCATTTTTGGAGCTCTGCCGTGACAACGAGAGAGAAGTTCTGTAAACCATTGTTACAGGAGATGAAACTATGATCCTCTACCATGATCTCTTGTCCAAAAGAGAATCAATGGAGTGGCGTAAACCTGGCGAAGCACCGCCTCTAAAGGCCAAGGACATTCAGTCAACCAAGAACATCATGGCCACAATCTTTTGGGACTGTGAAGGAATACTCTTCATTGACTTCAAGGAGAGGAACATCATAGTAAATGGAAAGTACTATGTTTGCCTATTGCAGAGACTACGTGTTTCCATCAAAGAGAAAAGGCGAGGAAAGCTGAGTGGTGATGTGCGCCTTCTTCACGACAACGCGCCTGTCCACACAGCTCTTGTTGCAAAGGAAGCTGCAAAGAAATGTAGCTTCAAGTAGATCAACCATCCACCCTAGAGCCCAGATCCAGCTCCCAGTGACTATTTCCTCTTCTCATAGCTCAAGAAGGAAGGAAATTTAGGTGTGGCGAAGAAGTGATGAATGCTGTTTATACCCATTTTGCAGACAATACTTTTTTACTATTTTGGGGGGGGAGGGTTGAAATGTTAATTCAAAGATGTGAGAAGAGTATTGCAATAAAGGGTAACTATACTGGAAAGTGAAATATAATTTTTGTCTTTATCATACCTAGAAAATAATTATGGGAAACTTATGAACTTAACCTGACTATCTTATCGCAATGTTTTATTTTCAGTTATACGTACATCCTTACATTTTTTTAATTAGAAAATCGTGACCTCTGCATTACATAGAAGTCGCTTTTTCAAATTCATTTTTGGCCAAAAGTGGATTTTTTTTATTAGAAAATCGTGACTTCTGCATTATACAGAAGTCACGTTTTTTTTTTTTTAAATTTAATCTAATTCATTTTTGGCCAAAAGTGGATTTGGATGTTTTGCAGTCAGCGATAAGTAAAACTTAATAGCCATATTTAGCCAAGGTTAAGGCGCGGAGGTCTGGGGTTCGATTCCCACAAGGACTGCCCTCCCTGACCGAGGTTTCTTCTAGGTTTTCCTCAGTCCCCTCATAAATGGCAAATGCTTAGGCCTGAAAAGCTTCCTTCCCTTAAATAAAATATCCTTTCCGAGTTTATCATTTCATTTCATGTATCTTCACTGTCCACAGCCTGTGATGCCTCAGTACTTAAAACGGGCGTTAAAACACTATTCAAACACAGAGCATTTTGTAAAATGGTGTTGGGATTACCGAGGGCAACTCCAAATGGGGTGGTATTGGTGGAATTGGGAAGAGATGGCAGGAAAGGCAAGGTAGTTAAATGCCTTTTGAAATGTTGGTATAAGATAGCATGAAGAGAAGGAGATTGAGTGAAAGACTGTTTACATATACAAGAAAAAGTAAAAGGGGAAAGAAGTTGGTTAGCTCAGATAAAAAGAATAGTCCAAGAGGTTGGAATAGCTGAAGTGGAGAAACAGCAGTTAATGAATAAACAAGGGCTCAGGAATAAAGAGAAGCAAAGGATTAGATGATATTGGAAAGCAACAAATATGGAGTAGTTTATAAGATCAGAGTATCTTGAAACAATACAGGAAATTTAAGAAAGAATTTGAGTGGGGAAAAATATGTAGGTGTTTGTAACAAAGGTGAAAGGGAGGGATTTGCCTGGGGTTGAGAAAATATATTAGAGTTAAGTTGATTAGAAGTAAAAAAGGGAGTGTGTTCACTATGTGGAGGAATAGAGAAGGATTTTCATTGTGTAATTTGAACGTTCAGAAATTATAGAGTGGAAAGAAGTATGGATTAAGAAATGGAACAATTTATAGGTAGCAATTGTGATACTAAAACTGTTTGTAACTGGTAACAAGGGGATTTTGGGAGAAAAAAAAATGGTGATTATGTAGGGAAGGTAAGAGAGTGATTAAAGGTAAGGAAGAATATATCTATGGAGATAAGGAAGGAAGCAAGAAAAGCAGGATCTAATACATATACAACCAGGGTGTTAAGTGAGTAAGAACCCAAAACATTTACTCTAGGAATAAAAGCGAGTGTTAACTTTATGTAATGACAGAACGAAATAAATATTTTATACACTAATCTCCATCAGGAAAACGTGTTTTTCAATCGCCACTCACCACTGTTGGCGCCTAATAACCGACCCTCTTTGAGAAATATTTTTCCCTATCTTAAACATGGAAAACAGTGGCACCTGGAGGAGAAAGCTTCTAAATGCCTAAATAAATTTCTCAGTGACTGTAACGCATTAATCAAGCATTTAAAATACAAAAAGCCATGGCACGTAAATGCTTCCTCTTAACATTCATTTTACATTTGGTTTCATAACTCAATTCCACCAGCCTAATATTAGCGCATTTTTTGCTTCAAACTTTCCTTGAAAGTCCATACCGACGATTTACCTCAAAGTTTAAATATCCTAAATTTGTATTCTGTGTGTGTTTTTTTTAAACTTGTTTTTCATTGGCTTACATCATATAAAGCTATTAACAAACAAATAAATGCATTTTTTTTTTCAATATTTGTCTTTTATTTTAATGTATCCTTACAAAATAGTATTAATCATAATAATGATTACATGATTATATGATAATAATGACTCGGACTCGCCGGACAAACGCGAATAGACGTCATTGAAGATTTGAAAACAAAACAAAGCCGCAAGAGAAGATTTGAGACGGCGGAATTATGGAAGGAATCAGGTAATCTACCAAAACAAAACTGAAAATATACTTGAAGAAACTTGGAGCACAGAAATCATTCCTAGGGAATGGAAAAAGCACTTCCGCATCCATTACACAAAAAGGTGACAAAACAGACGTGAATAATTACAGAGGAATCTTACTTCTAGCAGTCACTTACAAAAGTTTACCGACAGCTCTGCAGCACAGGCTACAGTCCATAGTGGACAAACAAGCATACTGTGAAATCAGAAAGGGAAGATTATGCTTACAGCAGATATTAAACCTAAAAACAAATAATAGGGACAGAATGACGAGGGACAAAACTAGGTAATAGTCTTCTTGGAACTCAGGAAACCTCATGCATGATTCAATAGATAGAACCTGCATATTTAACATCCTAGAAGAATTCCAAGTTAACTTAAAAACAACAAACATTAGCATCACCAATGGGGAGGTACTTTACTTCTTTAATATTTTTTAAATTGTCTTTTAATTATTTTAGTAGAGGAATGAAGTTAACAGTTACTGTCGATCATTGTCTCCAGAATTAAAATGTTTCAAAATTTTCATTGTTAGTCCTTTTTATGAAACAATGACAAGTCAAGGTGGCCATAAAGTACCTCTCTCTCCGTCGGTAGTTCGTATGATATCTAGAATTTCTTTTACTGGAATGCTGTTAACTTCTATAACAATGGTTTTGTCTCTAATTCTGCTTGTACCAACAGTGGAGTTCGTTTATATAATTTATCCTCCCATTCTTGATTGATCTGGCTCTTCCACTTTCAGTAAACAGTCTGTCTGTTGTACAATCATAATGATTGCCAAATGTGATTCACAAAGTTATTTCAAAAGGTGTCCTTTGACTGACAAAGAAGTTATGGATATATCTGATAATGCAATACGTTCTGATCTTGAACTTGATAATATTTATGAGGCATTGATGAAACAGAAGATCAAATATTGTGCGTGAGCAAGCTCATGGGGCAATTTTATCACCTTTTGACCGCCACGGGTGACCGAGGTCGTTAAGGCGCAGACTCGTGAGCGGGAGGTCTGGGGTTCGAATCACGCCAGAACTGTCTTCCCTGACTAAGGTTTTTTTTTCCAGGTTTTCCTCAGTCCTCATAACAGGCAAATGCCGGGGAGGTGCCCTAAACTTAGGCCTGGAACATTTCCTTCCACAAAAAATCCTTTCCCAATATTTCATTTCATGCATTACCAGTGTTCACCGCCTGTGGTGCCTCAGTAGTAAAAATAGGCGTTGAACACCGTTAAAAAATCACCTTCTGATGATGACGATGGGTGTAGTAGTAATAATAATAATAATAATAATAATAATAATAATAATAATACTGTAGTTGAAATTGACGTCAGTGCGACGTATGTTACAACCAATGGATGGATTTTCACATCTAAGCCTTCTCAGCCTACAAGACGTGTAGCACAAAATATTGTGAAAGAACGGGAAGTACTAAGAAATGAAGGTAAAATGAAAGCTATTAGAGAATGCTTTGAAAAATTCTTTACTTCAGAAGTTATAAACATCATCATAAAACATACCAATTAAGAAGCAGTTAGAATAAATGTACCAGAAATAAATATCTGTAAGTTTATGGATTATATATGGGAGTGGAGGGTTACAGTTGCACTTGTATTTCAGATCTCTGGTCTAATATTTCTCACAGATTCATACATACTGCAACTATAAGCAGGATCGGGTTTCTGGAACTAAAATACTTCAATTTGACGACAGAGAGACCCGAAATGAACGGAGGTAACAAAATAAATTTGCAGCAATGCAACAGATGTTTGAAAAAATGAACCAAGCATTGCCAAGATTTTTTTTTTTTTGTTTTGTTTTGTTTTTTTTTTTTTTTTTTTTTTTTGCCGGGATTCATAAAGTAGTTGATGGATGAAACGCTAACATTATTCCGTGGAAGAAATCCATTCAAAGTTTCATGAAGGACAAACCAGGGAAAATGGGATACTGTTATACGCATGCTCACCGATTCAATAACAAGATGCATTCTTAGCATGGAACAACATGCTGGAAAGAAGAATGGTGGAACTCAACAAGGAAATTGAGCAATATTTGTTGTAAAAGGCTTGGTTCATCCTATAAATAATTGCGGACGCAATGTAACAACAGACAGACATTATATTTCTGTTGATTGGCTCAAGAGCTATAGAAGAACCACAGGGAACACTACAGTCCAACAGAAAGCACATTCCTCAACAGCTCAAAGATATTTCTGAAATAAAGCTGTATTCATATCACAGCAGAGACTCCAGTCACAACATTGTTTCTATATTTGTTGTGAAAACCTGAAAGGAATCTTGTCATATACACAGCATAATGACGATGCCATAGGATTAGAGTCTAATTCGAAGGAAACAAACTGTAATCAACCTTTATTATAACAAAACAAAAGGGACGTAGACACCGTAGATCAAATAGTAACGAAATATTCTGCAAAAAGTTTACCAGAAGATGACCGCTATCAGTTTTCTTCACTCATTGATACAGCCGCTGTAAATGATTATACAATTGAGTTTTCCTGACTGGAATAAGAAGGCACATTAGAACTAGAATTGTAGCTAATAAAACAGCTATTGAAGAAGGAGCTAGAGATATCTCAGCTCTATAGAAGAACGTAATCGTAGCCATGGAAGAAGGAATTCTTGAGAACATTAAGAAGATTTTGATGCGAAGGAAGTGAGTGGTGGTAAGGAGCATTGGTCTTTGTTTATGGGCATTGTCACAGTTGCACTTGTAGGCACAGCAAGTAAACAACGATTTGTTCAAAATGAGAAGAAAATTCTGAGGAGAGCGATACTGACATGTTCAGTGACTGTACTATCAAAGATTCAATTAGGGCATTACCCTGAAACTATTCTTATTGTTAGTTAAAGTAACAATAATTTATTTGCACAAAATTTCTGCTACAAATATGTCAGTCGCATTAGGGCACGACCTACTATTTCAGTCTAAATATGTAATGCGATACTGAAAACAAATGTAAAATACAGTCTTTATAAGCATGGTGTTGTATAAAGTTTAATTTTAAAATAAAATTGTTTTAAAAATTGCTCAGACATTGATTTCAGTGGTGGTCTTAAAGTAGCTCCCTTTAGTAGTAAAAGTTCTGTAATATGGGTTGGTATAATCAGAGAAAACATCACGGATACAAAGTCCAAAGTGATTTTCATAAGAATTCCAAATTAAAGCAGATGTAAGGCAGGGAGATATTATTTAACTGCTTCCTGGAAAAGAAAGAGTGGGTAAGGAAATACCGAGAAACAGGACTCCACCAGATTATACTAGGGTCAAAGTTGAAGATGATGGGTATAAATTTCCTGGCCTTCGCTGATAATATCGCTATCTTTTACGAAAACATAGTGTCAGAAGCAGAACAAATTAATCTTTTGAAAGAAGTAGCTAAGAAAATGAGGCTCAAATATCGTTTGAAAAAAAAACAATTTATGACCAGTGTCAATGATGTGCCTAAAGTGTTAATAACAAAGTATTAAAAATAAACAATATATGCGCCTTTAAATGGCAAGGACAGAAATCAAATCAACGAATTAGAAGCAAACAAAACAAGAATGGGGGGGAGGGGAATTGGAATTGGCATATCAACTGATTAAAGATATCCACAAAAAAGATCTTTAAAATAAAACTAAAATCAGACACTATAATATGGTATATCTTCAAGAAATTCGGAGAACTAAAAGACTCTGAAGAAAATCTTGGGATCAATGAAAACAAAAGTGGGAAGTTTAGACATAAAAATGAAAAAAGTGAAAGAATGTGAGATACAATCAGAAAAACAAGTTAAATAATGAGGATCGATGGTAATAATAGACTTAACGCGAATTTTCACATGCGCGCGCACATACACACCACACACAACAGTAAGAATGCCAACCTGTGGATATAGGGGATAAAGTAAGATATCAATGAGATGGGGCTGACAGATGATACGATGCGGGACAGAATGAAGTTTCAAAGGTCGAAACAGAACCTCAAAGGTTTCCAGGCAAAGGAAAGAAGAAACAGAATGGATGAAAGTGAGAAGAAAAACACACATCAATAGAATAAGTATTAGAAAGCAAGAAAGGAAAGGGCGGGAAAGGAAATATATGCATTGGGTTAGTTTACGTGATCTCTTGACGACCTGAAATGGGGGAATATAGGTATTACATTAAAAAGTATCAAAACGCATAAAACACCAACATCAAAACAAACTAAAAATATATGATGGCACAACATTACTCGTTAATTTTGATTTCTTAGTTCCGGGAATACGAGGGTAGGTCCATAAGTTTCCGGCCTTGCCGATAAGGATTATCCCCTTCACAAAAGCCTTATCTGGTGCCATACCTTATCTGTCAAGTAAATAGTTGCAGCTGTAACTTCCGTACCACTGTGTTCAGTTGTTCAGATAGAGTTGCATAAAGAAGGTATATATAGAAGATTGTGACAAGTTCAAAATGGAGTTTCGAGCTGTTATTAAGTTCTTCACAAAGAAGAACTTATTCCAAATGAAATTAAACAGCGATTGGACGATGTATATGGGAGACTTCTTTCCTCAATCCAAAAGCAGCAACGAGTCATCTGTTGACAGGCATTTTTGGAGCTCTGCCGTGGCAACGAGAGAGAAGTTCTGTAAACTATTGTTACAGGAGATGAAACTATGATCCTCTACCATGATCTCTTGTCCAAAAGATAATCAATGGAGTGGCGTAAACCTGGCGAAGTACCGCCTCTAAAGGCCAAGGTCACTCAGTCAACCAAGAAGATCATGGCTGCAATTTTTTGGAACTGTGAAGGAATACTTTCATTGACTTCAAGGGGAGGAACACCACAGTAAATGGGGAGTACTATGCTGGCCTATTGCTCAGACTACGCGGTGGCCGAGGTCGCTCAGGCGCGGACTCGTGAGCGGGAGGTCTGGGGTTCAAATCCCGCAAGGACCGTCGTCCCTGACTGAGTTTTTTCTAGGTTTTCCTCAGTTCTCATAACTGGCAAATGCCGGGGAGGTACCCTACGCTTAGGCTGGAACGTTTCCTTCCTTAAAAAAATCCTTTCCCAATATATCATTTCATCTCATGTATCATCAGTGTCCACCATCTGTGGTGCCTCAGTAATAAAAACGGGCGTCAAACACCATTAAAAAAAATCAAACATCATTTAAAAAAAAAAACAGACTACGTGCTCCCATCAAAGAGAAAAGGCGAGGAAAGCTGAGTGGTAATGTACGCCTTCTTCACGACAACGCGCCTGTGCACACAGCACTTGTTGCAAAGGAAGCTGTAAAGAAACGTGGCTTCAAGGAGATCAACCATCCACCCTACAGCCCCGATCTAGCTCCCAGCGACCATTTTCTCTTCTCAAAACTCAAGAAGGAATTTCGATGAAAGAGATTTAAGTGTGACCAAGAAGTGATGGATACTGTTCATGCCCATTTTGCACACAAGCTTTCTAAATATTTGGGGGGGGGGGATTGAAATGTTAATTTAAAGATGTGAAAGGTGTATTGCAATAAAGGATAACTATATTGAAAAGTGAAATATAGTTTTTGTCTTTATCATACCTAGAAAATGGTTAGGCCGGAAACTTATGGAGCTACCCTCGTATTAGGCTTAATAAGAAGATATTTTTTATTATAAGTTATGATTCTAAGTTTCCCAAACGATTTCTATACTTTTTAAGATAAATGAGTACAGAGAGTGATTTTTCATACATGTTGTTACGAAAAGCACCATGGCCTTCTTTGATAATCCAGGAAAATCTTTCTGAAACAGGCGAGCCCCAGCCTACGCCTTTGTTTGCCGAAATACGCGTGATGCTATTGCCACGTAAACTATGACGGTACATATGAGCATTCTGCCTGGTTCAAGATTTCGGCTCGCCTATTTGAAAACTCCTTCCAGAAGAAATAGTTCCTTTAAGTTTGCTCTAATTTAGTTTACCTTAATGAATACATATTCCACAATTGTATTATATTTCGCTTTCTCATTATTCACGATCACAGATAATAAATGCTTTTGAAGTATTCTATGCTCGGTGAACCACCCAGGAGGTGACCCCCGGATGTCCGCTGACCGCAGTTTGTACCAGATGGGAAATGAATAGTAGGGGTACCGAAGCATCAGAAAGAAACCTACGCAGGCGCCGCTTTGTCCGTGATTAATTGCACATATGGCGGAAGTCGAATCCCGATGCTAGTACAAGACGAGTTAGTTCAACGGTCACTGAGATTCAGTGCAAACGAAAAGCTATGTAGCCAACATTACGACACGACCTAATGGAATTTCAAGGCTGTTGCGTGTAGATAAATATTCTACCGTTGATAAAAACCCAATTTGCTGTTTAACTAAATGGAACGTACTCCATATTCCGTTTTTAGAAGTAATACTGATAGATTCTTGAGTAGATAGTAGTCCTAGTTACATAAAATGGACGTTCTAACTTTTATCTCAAGTTAGATAAAAGGGAAAGTACACATCGACATTTTAAGAGAGATTATCTAGAAAATGAACAGAACCTGAAATTAAAAACGGCAGTGTTTTTCCTTTGCTTATATTTTCTGTGGAATAATTTGGTTTATACATCTTGACTTGTCAACAATACGTAGTCATGTCCTTTAAGAAAACTCAGAAAACAATAACCAATTTCATTTTATTCACACAAATAATAACCATTTAAAAATATCACCTATGAGCGTTTTAGATGACCCTATTCTATTTGCCCAGATGACATCCAGAGGTATTTCCTTTGCTGCCGTCACAAGATATCCCTCAAGATGATCCACACTGGAGCTAGCCTTGCTCTCAAGATACACCACAGTCTGAAGTTGAACAAGATCCTCTGGGCTATTACAAGGACAGTCTTTCAAGCAACGAATTCTTGAGTGGTACTTGATGGGCTGTCCATGCCTGTGCCAGAGATGCCTTGAAAGACTCACTTTCCTTCATTATGTCGTGTTAAGCGCTCGTTACCTTCGTTACGTTATTCAGCAAGGCAAATGTGAGTGTTAATTCTAGAAACTTGGGTTCTGTAATCAGCAGTAGCAGTAATAAAGTCGTATATTCCGGCCTTAATAGTGTTTAACCATTCCTGAAGTCCTTATGCTGCTTGACCATAATAATGTCGTACGAATTTACATAAATAAAGTTTCCTAGATTTCTTTATGGTGTGGTAATACATTTCAATGAAAAAATATTTTTTTCGGCAAATTAAAAATCTCTTAGAACGGCCATTACTGAAATTTTGTTTTACTTTGCGCTCCAGTTCACGTTAATCAGTTGATATAGAAGACCAACGTATGTTTGAGCATTATCATGTTCAGGTAGTCATAATTACCAATAACATTTATCCCATCTTTTTCTGCTCTAGTATTAGCATTACCAAAAGCATGCTACAATAAGTAGGGCACACGAGATCTTACAATTAATTCTGTGCCACCGTGCATAAACCTCAAGTTGTAAACTTTTGAGATATGGTGCCATCTTTCAACTCGCAATCACAAACTGCCAGTTCCTGTAATCACTACAGATTTTTCACAATAGAAGAAGAATTTGCACATCTCTCCATAAGAGATCAAGTAATTCTGTTATTTTTAATAATAATGTGTTTGTGAGGATTGCAGGATTCTTGCAAAACGCTACAGAATTGAACTTAGTACAAAAAATGTATCTACAACATCTGTAGAGAAGCTCAGTCTAGTCATTCATTTAAGTGAATTCCAGTGTTTATTCAGAATTTTTATTACTGTTCCGCGCGACAATTTAAACGATAATACAGGTCGCTGTATTGAAGCACGCACTTATTACACAGAGACAAGTTATTGCAACTGACTACATTTTCCACAGCAGGAAAATGAGAAGCGAGCTGACGATGGCAAATTGGCAATGACCTACGCTTAACGGCATATGTTTGCTATCCACTCTAACACCCCAAAACTGGTTAGGTCGATGTTCAGTAGCCTAGCGGGGGGTGAGTCCTGTTGTTTTCAATGTGGCAGCTAATAAGGTGGCACCCTCTAGTTTCAACATGAGTACTTTTTGGAGACACGTGGTCACAAATTCATCGAAATCATTGAGCCCATAAACCCTATCTAACCACACTCCACCGTTTAGACCCTGGCGGCAAGTAGAGAACACTGGATTGTCCGCCTTTAAAAAAATTTAAAAAATAAGAAAATCTGTGACAATTCTCGAAAGACATTTCAGTTAAGCTACACAGTGAGGTTTAAAGAAAGGCGAACAAGTTTCAAAAGCGAATAAAAATATTAACTGATGTCATTTTCATTTGCAATTGGAAGAACAGGCAAAAAGCATGGCATGACATACCCCGACCAAGATTTAGGTGTTGAGGGGGGGTAGAAGAATATATGACATTCTTGACAACGTGGTGGAGAAAGAAGAGAGAAAATTGACCAATCATTTCAGCACAGTTCAGTATGCTACATTAGTGTAAACATTATAACAACAAATTAAAAAAAAAAGCACACATGTTCACAAAAGGCTAAAAGTTGAAAGTCCTTGCTTATAGCAAACAACCAGCGGCCACGTGGGGGCAGGTCAAACCATATCAGCTGTTAGCAAGCAAAAACAGATAAAATGCTTCATTCGCCTCTTCTAGTTGCGCACACTGCGAAATATCGATAAAACGTCTCTTATGGTTAACAATTTAATACTAAAAAGGTGGGGGGATGATCTTCTGGATGTGTGATGAGATTTTATAGAACATTTTGGTTTACAAAATTTAAAGATAAACAAACAAAATAAATGCACAGTTTTTTCAATATCTGCCATTTGTTATTCTTACACAACAGTGATAATCATAGCAACCATACAAAATGTTTTATATAAAACTAACACATTCTTTCTTTGTTTATTTCAAAACTAATGATGCTAGTCACAAATTATTATACCTCAAATGTAGAGTATCTTTGGGAGATTATCAACCTTTATAAAAATAATGAAAATGCCCTACCTCCTGCTCAAGACATAACACAACACGGCTTTCATTGTGCAAAATCCTCGCATATTGTCCACCACATGGTTCACAGATGGAGCATGGCTCTACGAACTCAAGCTATTGTCCGTCTAAAATCCACATGTCATGCATAAAGCACCTGCGCAATACCGTACAGAGAGAGTGGGGTCTTCTTTTTTTATACCCAGACTATGGACATTGCAGAGTACCGCCTGATTTGGAAGAGGTAGAGCTGGGTCATGAATATTTTTAACCAGATGGCGCTACACGCCATACATCAAACCAATCCATGACGCTAATTGAAAGTTTCTTTGAGGACCGGATAATCTCCAAGAACCTGTGTACACCGAGATATCCTGGTTTGACAACACCGGACTTCTTTCTATGGGGTTACTTTTTAAAAGTGTTTAACCCCCGTTTTTACTACGAGGCACCACGGGACACTGATGACACATGAGATGAAGTGATATTTCGGAAAGAATTTTTTAAGGAAGGAAACCCACCCGGCCTTTCCAATTATGAGGACTGAGGAAAACCTGGCGGGATTCGAACCCCAGATCTCCCGCTCACGAGTCCGCGCCTTAACGACCTCGGCCACCCATGGCGGTGGGGTTACTTAAAATACAAGAGTTTACTCCACACGCCCCTAGACATTGGACGATCTGAAGCCAGGATTACACTGGAGATTACTGGCATTGACAACACAGTCCTCCAACGACAACACAGTCCTCCAACGAGCGGCCAGTAACATGTTCTGTTATGGCTTATGCAGGAGGGAGGACATAACATTTTCTACAGAGTTTAATATGTCCCAAGGATACTCTACATTTAACCGCCACAGGTGGCCGAGGTCGTTAAGGCACGGACTTGTGAGCGGGAGGTGTGGGGTTCGAATCCCGCCAAGACCGTCCTCCCTGACTGAGGTTTTACCCAGGTTTTCCTTAGTCCTCACAAATAGCAAATGCCGGGGAGGTACCCTAAACTTAGACCTGGAACGTTTTCTTACTTAAAATCCTTTCCCAACGTTTCATTTCATGTCATGTATCATCAGTGCCCACCGCCTGTGGTGCCTCAGTAGTAAAAACGAGGGTTAAACACTATTAAAAAAAAGGATACTCTTCGTTTGAGATATAAGTTGTGGCTAGCATCATTCGTTTTGAAATAAAGAAAGAAACGCTTAGTTATGTAAATCACTCTGTATTACAATAAAAAGTATACAAAAAAGCATACAACAATATTAATGACGAGCAATATTATTCGTTAATGTTAATTCCTGAATTAGACGGATGGTGAATCAATCAATCGCTTTATTTACTCACAAACACATTTTGATAAACAAAAAATATTGAGGTCAATAGTATTATAACATTTAAATTCATTTAATGAATAAAATGGCAGAGTTGGTAGCGAGTATACAATTTATTTTTAAACAGATTCAGATTTAATGTGCTGGGCACTGAAGAGAGGCCAATAGTATTTAAATTCATTTGATGTATAAAGTGGCCGAGTATTGGGATTTAAAGTGCTGGCACTTAGAGAGGTCAATAATATTATAACATTTCAATTCATTTGATGTATAAAATGGCCAAGTTGGTAGTGAGTGGACAATTTAGTTTTAAACAGATTCGGATAAGGTGCTGGAGCTTGGAGAGGTATTTTATTATAAAATTCCAACTGTAAAAACATGTCTTCTTCGTGGAGGCAAGTGTTTACACTGTGATTCACTTACATTCACTCCTGCTCAATAGGGCACATTTGTATTTTGAGGTATCCTTTTACGATTTCCTAACGGTTTCTTCTATAAACAAGTAGAGAGAATGGTTTTTTATACAAATTGTTATGGAGGACATAAAAATGCTATGTACTTCTTTGATAGTCCCGCAAATTTTCTGAAACACGCGAGCCCCAGCCTACGCAGATAGTGCTACTGTTGCCATGGAAACTATGACGGTATATTTGAGTGTTCTGCCTGTCCCACCTATTTGTAAGCTCCTTTTGAAGCAAATGGTCACCTTTAATTTGATTTTTTTTTTTTGAGTAGTGTTTAAGGCCCGCTTTTACTACTGAGGCATCACAGGCGGTGAACACTAATGATATATGAGATGAAATGATATATGAGGAAAGGATATTTTAAGGAAGGAAGGGTTCCAGGCCTAAGTTTGGGGTACCTCCCCGGCATTTGCCAGTAATGAGGACTGAGGAAAACCTGGGGAAAAAAAAAAACTAGTCAGTGAGGACGGTCCTGGTGGGATTCGAACCCCACACCTTCCACTTACAAGTCCATGCCTTAACGACCTCTGCCACCCGTGGCGGTAATTTGATTCTAATTTACTTTAAGTCCGTGAATGTATGTCATAAAGTTGTGTAGTCTTTAGTTTTCACATAGGTCATTGTTTGTATCTATATACTCAAAATATATGCTGTTCACAGTACTCTAATGCTTCGCGAACCTCCTGGGAGGGCCTCGCGGTCGCACTTTGAGTGTGTTTGCATACCTCTCTAAAGACCTCTTAAGCTGCTCATATTTAAATGTGTAACTTTTATATCATATCTCTCTTGTCTTCGTAACAAACTGAATGTATCTTTCGCTCAGGAAAACTACTAATAAATCCATTCTTACTTTTGCATCTATCTCTAAATACTAAACAGTACTTAAAAAAATTCCAGAGACGTGACGAGATCAGCGGCGGAAGTAAATTAGTTTTTATTAATTAAAACACCTCAGGTGTATTAAATAATATGAGAAACATGAAGCATTTATAGTTCGTGCTCATTCGTTGATATACGTAAGTAAGAGTGGAACGCTGGAGAATTACCAGGAATCTCGTGGTACTTACCCATACAGCAAGAAAGATCCTGGAGCGGTTCGAGCTGCAGTCCAGAGCGGCAGCAGAGAGAGCCGAAATCCTCAGTCGCGTACGAGGGAGAGCGCACACTGCGTGGCCGCTTGTAACAATGTAGCATTTATTAATTCTTTGTTAAACGTAATGAATACTATTCGCTGTCCTGCACAATTTTCTCGCTGCAATATGTTGTTCCTTGTCACAAAACTGAGTTTTTCACTTTTTACAACGCTTCTTCTTATTGGATTTCGCAATTAATTCATCTAACCCCCCCCCCCACACACACACTAACGTTAACGGTACATCGGGAAAATCTTAGAAACCGGTGGACCCAGTGATTTGCTACAACGAGCTACGGCCAAACGGCCTACGTTCGCCTCCTTTTCGTAAATATAAATTGAGAGGGGATTGTCTGCTAAAATAGGTGAGTAAAATATTGTAACGGTACAAATCTCCTCTTATTGGAATTCGCAATTAATTCATATATTTACATACTCACTAACCTTAATGCTAACCTCGGGTAAATCCTAGAAACCGATGGACCCAGTGGTTTGCTGCTCGCTACGGCCTGACGGCCCACTCCGCCTCCTTTTCGTAAATATAAACTGATAGGGGCGGTAAATCACAATATAAAAAGATAGGATGCGAGGATTCGAAACCACTACTTACACAACTATAGCATGACGCCTAACCGCCTGAGTTACCATGCCCTTGCGCTTGAAAGCCACAATATCTAGGTATATCTGTGGAAGTCATCACTACCTTCGGCTCTCTCCGCTATCGCTGGGGACTGCAGCTCTAACCGCTCCAGCAAACTCAGGTTTTTCTCGCTATATGGATATGTTCTCGTGGACTTAGTGGCAGTGTGTTACTGTTTAAATGAAAGCGATAACACTAGACACTCAGGCCTCTGTTGGATGGGGTGAGGTGATTAAGGTTCGTGCCGCACTTTATATTGGATCTATAACTCTAAATGTCATTACTTTGTACTGATCAGGTGAGATTTTCATACTTTCGTGGATTCGTACAATATGAGTAAATCCTTTTGTATGAGGAATCAGTAATACATTTTGAATACTATATTGTATGTTATACCGTCAGGTGTGGCCTAGGTCACTAAGTCAGAGACTCGTGAATTATAGGTCTGCAATTCGAATAACGCTAGAACGTTGTAATACCGGGGAGGTCATATTAACTTACACATGGAATTCCTCTTTTCCAAAATTCCTTTTACAGTTTATCACCTTATTTCACGTATCAGTGCGCATCATTTGATGCCACAGGTCGTTAAATAATGCATATAGATAGAAACTATTATCATTGTGGGAAACCTAATTCCCTAATTTGTATTACAAGCGCACTATCCTAAACGACCGGTAAGCCAAGTCAAGCAGTATCCAGCCTGCGTATTGTTGCCGTGTTCCTATCCCTGCTAGGTTTTAAACACACAAAAAGATTTGAGTTTTTTTTTAAGAATATTTATTGTGTTTGTTGGGTGTAGGTATGAAGCAGTAAAGAGCGGATCTGACATCCTAGGAATGTTAAATATGGGCATATTGGTAACTTAATGTTTATTTATGAAATACATATTGCTAGCTGATTAAAATTTTGACACAGTCTAGTCTGAAGATGTTTCGGATTTTATTTCTATTGACCTGGTGAGAATTATTATCATCCAAATGTCCGCAGGCAAGACGTGGCACTTTGAATGTTTACGTCTTGCTAGGCAATCGTAATTGCCCAGTGATCAGTGGCTCATAGTATTCGTCTGTAAAACGCAACATAATTCGAGTGAAGGAATGAATGTTCTTGCCTTCACCGCACCAATAAGCAATGTCTCTCTCTTACTCTTCAACAATGGTTGCAGCTGTTAATTGTCTGCTCCACATGGAGCATGATTCAGCGTTGCAACATTTCTTCCTGTAGTATAATTCACAGAAAAAGTGACGACAGTGCATTCTTCAGTACCCGAGATGATAGCACGGCCTGCGTTTATTCAAGTACCGGTGTTTAACGAGGATATGGCTCTTATAATATAGTACGGGACAAGTCTTGATGACCTTTTTTACTGGAACTTTTCAACTACTAATTTATATTATGCGTGAGGAATGGGTGTATAAATATTTCGCTTAGGAAAGCAAAGTTGTCATGTCTCTGCAATCTCTTTCAGTAAAAAGCTGACCAAACCTTAATAACCTCGACCCATCCGACCGAGTTTCGAGTGTGTACCGTTATCCAACTCGCATTGCCACGAAATACCCAATAACTCTCCATCATCGCCACTGCTACTTTCAAACATCTAAGATTAAGCAAAAACTATAAATATTTCCTGTTTCCTACTATTAAGAATATCTGAAGGTGCCTTAATAAATAATGAATAAATAATTTACTCTTACTTCTGCACCCGATCTGTTAGTACCGAAAGAGATTCAAGAAACGTTGTTACTTTGTTTACCCGAGTGAACACCAAATTCCTCACGCATACAACTTTAACGTAACATAAATAAACAGCTGGATAAATGTAATCTCAGTTCCTGGAGTAATAAAAAAAAAATCAGGACTTGTCCTGTACTATAGATGTTTAGCGCTAACATAAATTGGATGTGGAAGTGAGAGTAATTTATTTATTAAGGTACCCTCGGATAATAATAATGCGATTGAATGGAATAGAGCAAGGCAAAATTATTAAACTTTGTCTTCTATATTATATATTACACCTAAGAAATATACCCTGATTAGCTGAGACTTAATTTTGTATATAAAATATAATTATATTTAAAAATTAATGGTGCACCTCAAAAGTCACATACATTAACTTTTATGAATAGCAAAGTCTGTTTATATTTTGCTTCTACTACCTAGGTCGTTTATTTTTATGAAAATTTACAACTAAAATCGCCCCTGGGTGCTGGGTTATCAGGACGTTTATGGGAATGAGAAAACAGATCAGTTCGCAAAAGGAGGTGCTGATACATTCCTTTTGTGGTCCTGAGCCCGCGGTTGCAATCAGTGCACGTAATGCCAAAACCACGGTTAAAACGTGGATTGGGAATAAACATCAACTAAGGTGGCTAGGAAATTTGTCCTAGGTCCTAGCTATACTCTTTCCATGTCTCTTCTAAAAGTTGCCAGAATAGGTATAAGAAAAGTTATTGCGTTAATTACTGAACATGGTTACTTCAGGATACATCTACAAAAAGTGGGACTCTATAGATGCACCCACTTGCAGAATGTGTTAGTTAACAGGTTGGGGAATCTGCCTAGCATATCCTGTTTGAGTGAATATTACCCGGCAAGAAAGAAACTTACTTACTCTCTCTATAATCACGGAAGATCTAAGAACGACGTTGATATTGGGACCAAAATACTGCAACTTGTTCAAGGAACAGATTTGGGGTAACAATGAAGGCGTTTCTTCCAATGGGGTAGCACAATAAGCCTTATAGACTGACGTTCTTTGTTTATAAACTCTAGCCGCCCTACATCTAACAAATCGCCCCCATGGCCGATACTATTCTGACCATTTTCAAGGCTTTAAATTTGCTTCGATGACTATATATATATATATATATATATATATATATATATATATGTTTCCGGGTAATTATTATGTTTATTTGTAACAGACTTGGCGTCCAAGCTTTTTGCATATAATTAAATTTACAGCTGATTAACTCGGGAGAATTTATTCATTTAAATAATCCAAAAGGACAGATTTAATTAGAAAAAGTCACTTATTACCTTAGATCGTTTTTGTGGAGTTTCTGAATATTATTTTTTTGCCACTGATACCGCTGAAAACCCACATGCAATGCACAAGTGGTCATATAAAATATAATCAAGAAATGTGCCATAATATTATCGTCGGTTCTATGTTATATGAAATTCGTTATTAATGCCAAGCATTTAGAGATTTTTGCCTCAATGGAAACTAATATTCATATTTTTTACAATTAGTTCTAATTATTTAATTAAATACACGATGAAAACAAAAACTACACATTTTTAATTCTGACGTTTCATATAAAAAAAAACCTTGTGTTTGTAGCGGAAATGGGTGTGTATTAGTCATCACTGTAATTCTTTACTTACAGAATGTATTTCACATGATCTCGTTCAGAATACAATTTCCGTTCACTATCCAAATAGCTTTCATTTACTGCCAAATGCGTCCTTGAACGTCAATGAAGGCATGACTGCAACTGTTGTCTGCTTTTGACTGGGTCATTCACTTGTGCTGCTAGGAGCATTTAAAATGGAGCATTAAACATAAATGCTTTTACAAAAAGTGACAATATTAACTGCATTTATGTTGGTGGGACACAAGCCCACTGCAGGACAAAACCATTTTATTTTTTAGTTTGTTCAGTCTTCGTGATGAGAAAACTAAGGAATGTAGGTCTATGAATACATTCTAGAGCAATCTCTACCGCACCTTCCCCTCTGTCACACTTTCTCTCCCACTCCAACGACCGAGATATCTATCATTGTTTTTTCCAGTGGCGAGATGTTCCACAACTGTTAAAGGTGTTTATTTTGGAACTTAATTACTTCACATACAATTATAGAGAGCTGTGCTCAACTGCAACTGATAAATATGTTAGTAATGTGAACTTTCACCTCCGCTCCATGTATTTGTTTCCCCCTCTCTTAGCTTCGGAAGGTAGCTTATAGGATAAATGACATCACACGCCTCTTACATCATCTCCTGGGCAGAGTGAGTCATGTGGAATACTTGACAATACCACCTTCCACCCATATGCACACAACATGAACTTTATCTCTTCAAATGTTATCTATCTACAGTATTCCAGCTCAGCGTAACAACGAAAGGAACATCGTTGCTTCATCGCGGCCCTTGCTCCCAAATAATTTATCACATGAACGTCAACATGATTCAATCTAGACAGATCTGGAAATCTTGGTAGCAAACACTATCAAAATTTCTTGTTCTAAACACTAAGAAAGTGTACTAAGCCAATAACAGTTTTATATTTCGCTGCCACGGCCTCCCCCCCCCCCCCCTTGATTCTTCTGTTTTATTTTATTATTTCCCCCTTCCTTCTCATTCTTTTGCTCTTCATATCCTACAACGTCTACAATGCCGCTGTCCTGTCTCTTTGTTCATAATTCGCATTTTAGAAACTTGTATATTTTCTTCTCGTCTACCTTGGTCTACACTTGCTAATGCCACAAATATTTTTCGTCTGGCATTTTTAGTTTGGTTTTGATTTTTTTTTTATCTTTATTTTCACTTTCTGTTCGTCTGTTTATATTTTTTCAACTCCAGATTTCCCAAATTATACTTTTTTATTTATTTGGTTTATTTACGACCTGCTTTTAGCGAATTCCGAAGGAAAATTATAGCTATTGCGGCTGTACCCAAGAAACGACTTTTGAAAAAATTTCTTCAAATCTCCATCGATCCTATTTATTAGGCACAAAAATAATGATGTAAAAAATGTATTTATGTATGTATGTATGTATGTATGTATGTATGTATGTATGTATGTATGTATGTATGTATGTATGTATGTATGTATGTATGTATGTATGTATGTGTATGCCTGTTAACGCTCTACTGGTCGCATTTTTGTTTTTTCTCGACGAAATTCGGCATATAACCATCAATTAACAAATGATTGGTCGAGTTTGTTCACCAGCAACATTGGATCATTGGGGGTATGGGTTAACCTAAGCGAAAATTAATAATAATATTAATTATAACAACAGTTTTTTCCCCTCTCAACCAAACTCGGTATATTTCATTAAAATAGTAAATTTATAAAAACAGTTTCTAAAAATCAGGGCTGTTATTAGCAGTGGGTGCTAAAGCTAAAATCGCTCTAGCGGCTGCAAATATATATATTACATAAAACTCGGTATGTGCCATTGAAATAAAATAATAAAAAGAATTTCTGAAAACCAATGAAATCAGATTATTAGGAATGGAGAGTTTATCTGAAATCCAATTTAAAAAATCGCCCTAGAGGCAGCAATATTTGTATTTTCATAACAAAAATCGGTACATACAATTTAAATAAAATAAGAAAAATAGCTGCTGAAAATTAGGGATATCGGGCCATTAGGATTTGGGGTATGGCTGAAAACCTAAATTTAAAGAGTGGGGGTTAACGCGAAATTTAAAAATCGCTCTAGCGGCAGCAATTTTTGCTTTTTCTCAACGAAACTCGGTACAGGTCATTGAAATAAAATAGGAATATTACTTTTTGTCGTTTAATATAAATTATTATTATTATTATTATTATTATTATTATTATTATTATTATAATAAAAATGAAGTTTCTCTTTTGTAATACTTATAGATTGCAAGAATTCTAATTTTGTTCTCCTAATAGTACACAGTAATGCCATTAACTAATTTCATTTCATTAATTAATAATGTCATAATTTGCATTTTATATTCTAGTCTAAAGTCATTCAACTTGCTGAGGAAATCGTTTAGTTTATGCAGCTCCTGCATGGCTGACTTTTAACATCTCAGGTTATCAGCGTCCAATTCAATTCAGGACGTGAAGCAGCTAATAAATTTACTGAGAGGCCTCTTATTTCAGGGTTGATGTTTTTTCACATGCCGTAAATCTGCGATAGAGGACCCATGGCTTTATTTCCCTTCCAAAGGAAACCATACTTAAGATATTTACGCCCGAAAAAATCCATCGACCGTGACTGGGATGGAACCCGCTTGGGTCTAAGATGCAAGTATAGTTACCAATAGGCCAGCGGGACGGACTCCCAAACTGTGGTCCGCGGGCATTAGAATAAAATTAAAGACGACTATTTGTAAAGGAAGGAGCTTTCAGATAGATAATAAGAAAACCTAGGCCAGACAGAACACTAATATATGCCGCCACAGTTTCCCTGAAATGGACGTTTCGGAAGCAAAATATGTACACTGGGACTCTTCTGTCTCGCATTTTCCGGGACTATCAAAAAACGCCACGAAAGAAACGATGCTTTGGGTAACAACTTATTTGCGTTATAAATAAAAAAATCTTCACTCATTTTATCTATAAAAAAAATTATAGAAACTATTTAGAAAATGTAGATTCAGCTAAAAATTTTACTATTGCTGCATTATTCCTTTCATTTAGGAATTAAAATTAACAATGCTGTGCCATAATAGACATTGTTAGTTAATATTTTCTGGGCATTTTCTCATGTAATAGCTTTATGACGAATTTTTGATACGGGGATGCCCATAGGACGTCGCTACGTTGTCCAAATGGAGATGGAGGTGATGTGGTTACGACGTATTGGGGGGGGGGGGGTGTTGGTAAGAAAAAAAAAACTTTCACTTGATCGGAATCGAACCCAGGACGTCCGCATTAGTAGTCTTAAATAACACCCCTAGACCATAGAGGTGATCAAATGCAATAATAATGTTATAATTATTACTATGTGCAATGATACACTATCATAATGCCAAATATGGAAAAAAAAATTGAATTTAATTGTTTATATCTTTAAATTTCATAAACAATTTTAGGATCTTACATCAAGTTAAATCTCAGGAGTCTGTAACAGTTTTAGTAAAATTGTTACAAGAAGATCTGCGGCAGAGAAAAATTTCAGAATCTCTGGTGTAGTCTATTTTTGAATTTGTTCTTTACCTTGGACTTTGAACTTCTCCACACATGTACTAGTTTCACACTTTTTTCTCTCCTAAGGTACTTAAATCGATTTTTTTCTTACACGAACAAAATTAAACAAAAGAAATACAAATAATAAAATTAACTAAACTTTCTGTACAGAATTAAACAGCTTCTGCAATAACGGTGCTAAATAATACAACATGAATTATCAGCTTACAAATTTCTGCAATTTCTTACATTTTAGTTCGAAATGCCGTACCTATTAAGGGCACACATCGTAAAACATGTGCTCTGAGGTGGAAGACAATAAAATAATGTTTATTTATGTTGTACTTTGTATAAATGCATATGGACTCCATAGCACTTAACAAAGTTACATGTAAAAATGGATTTCTCAATTATTTTCTTATTTCACATAAACATTTACTACCCTAAACACTATTTGTCTTCATCTCAAGACCAATTTATATCTCATTAAGATCTTTTCCAGCTGACATTTTATGGGATTCAAATGTCATCCTCATTAATATTATTTCTATTTTTCATGATATATTTTCTAATCTTAAAAAGCTTGTATATGGTCTTATAATCTTTTTACCTGTTGAACCCAAAACCCAAGTTTTGGATCCACATTTAAAAGTGACTTTGGATATTACATGTTTTCATCTGCATATTGAATAATATAAAATTCTGATATATCACATCCCAAATGTTCAACTTTGAAGATTTTCTATGCGTTCTTCAAAATGTTCCATAGCTCCATTTCCCTAATAACTTTAATCATTCAAAGTAAATACTAAAGACTTTGATCACAAAATACCAGATGAATCAGAAACAAAATACAAATTCTTAGTTATAAAGTATGTTTAATTTTGCATTCACTTATCTGCATGATTAATTTGAAGACAGATGTTTGATTTCTATTAATTAGAGGGCTTATAATTTCAATTATCAAATGATGCTGACATAGCTTACATCTGCTACACTCAGCTAAACCTAATTCAGAAGAAGAAAACTTACAGGAGTCATGTTTACTTTCTTCCAACTCTCCTTGTTTGGCTTCATCAAGACAACCAAATTATAACTAGGTATTTAAACAGAATTTGAGCTGTCAACTTTTGTACCTATTTTCTCATTATGTGGTGGATCGATTCCATAACTTGCCACATATAAACCCCAAATTCTAACCATTTACAAGCAGAAAAGCTGTATTTTTAAATAATTCCTAAGTGAATTCAAATGAAAATGTACAATTTTTCAACATGTATGAGAGGAAAAAAACTTCACAGACATCTGTGTACCTTAATAAAACAAAATGGGAATAGAAATTTGAAATTCATGGTACCAACAAGTTTCGTATAGAAAACTATAAAATTACCCAATGCAAATTTATGAATTATTATATCTACTTACTACATCAAATACATTAATGATTTTTACTATCAACCAGAGATGCAGCCAACACTATCCTGCTTGCTAATATCAGTATTGGCAGGGTAAATAACTGTTCCAAAAAACTAAATGATGTATTGAATTCTATATGTGCATGATTATACAGCAAAAAGTTCCTACATTTAGATACAAAAAATGTTAAAATGCATGAATGATAAATTCATCATACCCACAATTAAGGATAGAAAATAAAACAGTAGCAGGCTCTTAGACCATCAAGAATCATCCTATTCCTTGAACTGCAAGTGTTTATCTATAAGAACTGAAAATACATAAGGAATCCTAAACTTACGATCTTTGTTATGCTATTTGATCATTAGCTAGCCTTAGTATGTTAAAAATATTAGTTATAATTGATATCATTGTATGATTCAGTTGCATATTTGAGCTCCTTGCTATTTCTGGCTATAAAAAGTGAAGAAACAAAAAATAACAGAGAGAGGGGGGGAACAGACAGAAAGACGGGAGGGAGGAAGAAAGAAAAAATGTAAATTTTTAATGAAGGAATTGGTAATGAACATCATTGAAAACATCAGCCACTATTTAGTAGCATTTGAAATAGACTTTAGTAGAAATCAGTATCAGCCATACTCTTTGATTTATGCGCCAACTCAGAAGCTTGAAACCGCAAACCCTGGATTTCCTATCTCAAATTACTATTTATCTAAGAACCTTCGGTGGAAAGTGATAACATTTCAGTTGCCATTACACCCTGTATAATAGTAAACATTCTATCTTATTATAACAACAGCATATTCTTTTAAATCGCAAAATGCATTAAGAATTTTTTTACAAAATGCTTACAGACCTTTAAAAAGTTTTAAGTATGTTATAATATAAGCATATGCTGCAGAACAGCAAACTGCCTTACTGTAAATGTTTTACTGAGTTTATCAGCCTGCATAAACCTGTTCCATATCTAGTATTGCGGTCAGGTCCTGCAGATTACCTTAAAGATATTTTAATTATGAACTCAATAAAACAAAAGCACAAATTCTTCTGTAACAGAAAGTTCTTAAATAAGTATATGTATGAAGGTTCATTCTAATACCACACAGAATATGTACAGTTGTCTTCTTCAAACCAAACACATTCTTACTATGTTTTGCAGAACAGTGGCAGATCATACCTGTGCTAGCACAAATTTACTACTGCTATATCGCAAGTTTCTAGAATCTTAATATTAGGTTTATTGCTCATATATGTGACTAAACATGCAGATTAGAAAAACAGAGATTTTAATAAAAATAATGTAGTACTGCAATTATTTAAACAAAAAATATCCATTCTCCACGTTTCATGCGAGGAAACTTGATGATTGATTTAAGTATGGAACCTGTGGAATAAAGTCTATCTCTACAAAAAGTTAAGTCTACCCATTTCTTTAATTTCCAAAAGTTAGTCTACCCAGTTCTTTAATTTCCAAAAGTTAGTCTACCCAGTTCTTTAATTTTCTCTTCCAATGGTCACACAGAAAGAGGTTTACAATGTAGTTTTGTAATACTGTTCATTTTCTTTAAATTCAGTTAACAAACTAAAGTAACTATTTCACAAATTTTCATGAAACTGCTTTGGCCTGCCATTCGGTGACAGCTGACTACTAACAAAATCACTAATTATCGCTGCTGGAGAGTGCCAGCCTGAGACCATTGTAACTTCAAATGTAATTTTATTTGATATTGAAATATCTACAAGATTTTTCATATTTATTTATATAACTATTTCCATTAATATACTGTTTCACTATAATTATCTAATAGTCTTTTAAAATATTATTCAACTTTGTAGCGTAACAAAGGTCTTTATAAAACTTGAAGCAAACTTTCATGGATATGCATATGACAAGAGGTGATGTTTCATATAGTCCATAAATATCAGCAAGGAGGCTACTTCTGCCACTTTCTCTCCCCTCTCTTGATCAAAACACTTCACAAGTTTACTGAGACAATGGTTTGAATTGTGACTGCAAATGAAGTCCCCTAGATCACCACAAATACAAACATAATAGTACCCTACAGACTTTATTTTCCCCTCATATAAAAATGCAACTAAAACGGATTAAAGGTTAAAATTTTTTGGGATAGTACAAATAGACATTCACCTACAGGAGCTGCTCCTGATACAGAATTTACCCAGAAAATTATCCTGTATGAAAGTAAGCAAAGTACAGTATTTTACAATGTTTTCAGATGCTGACGATAGTTCTTAAGGCAAAAGGCTGAACCAAAATCTAGAATTATAGAAATTAGAAAGTTTAAGTGCATGTATCAAGTCAATTTATGATTATATCAAAAACATTCCCTAATTCCACATCTATAAATGCTAATTAATGAAAAAAAAATCAATACAGTCAAAATTCTTAATCATAGCTACATTAAAATAATAAACTAAAATTTCACATGATTCACATAATAACTTCATGTACTCTGGAAGAAAAAAATTTAGGATTCGAATTTTGGTAATAATTTATCTTACTAAACATAGAGAGCTTCCTACCTTCGTGTGAATGATCAAGTGGTTGGTAAACATCATATGTTAATGTAGATCCATCATGAAGAAGAAGATAACAGCGTTCACCTATAGGCCACGGACAACGAACTCTTCCTATTATACTATGAACTATTGTTTGTACATGACCACTAAATCCCCAAAGTCTAGTAGGAATGTACCTGGAATAAGAAAACAAATTCAAAATAATAAATGTATTTGATCCCAAATATTTATAGGGAAAATTTGGAAAAATAACCATAAAAGTTATTGTCTATAGGAGAATCATGACCCAAAGGCACACTGCAACAGCCTAGAATAAACTAAGAATGTACAACTTCATATAATGACTCTCTAAATATTTTATAACACTTTCTTTAATAAACTGACATGAAATGGTTCTAGAGTATATTCATTTGCTTGCTTATATCCCATACAGTTTGCCGAGAAACAAAAGTACTCCTTTAAACAACCATGTAGTTTTTATATAAGGAACATGATTAGTTTCATTTAAATATATTAACATTGATCACAAGTACCAACCAGAATCATCTGCTAGTATTTGCTGAATGATAATTTTAGCTAAAATATTTTAAAGTGTTCATATATGTGCGCACCAACCAGAATGATCTGCTAGTATTTGCTGAATGATAATCATTAGCTAAAATATTTTAAGGTGTATAAATGGGCACACCAATCAGAATGATCTGCTAGTATTTGCTGAATGATAATCATTAGCTAAAATATTTTTAAAGTGTTCATAAATGTGCACATAATTACAGTGAAATAATTTTTAAGGCATTAATTTACTGGCAGCATGTACATTACACAATTATTTCATGATTATGATCAGTTATAAGTAAACTGATTTACTCTGTGACTATAAAATTAATTTTATGGCACTAAATACCAAAAATGAATACATTTCATTTCAATAGCCACCCAAAATTTTGCAACCTGTAGGTATAAAGCACAAAAGAATTGGATTAAGCTGACAATTATACATTGCAAATTAATTAAGGTGGTTAAGTGCTATTGTTGAAGCTTAAATACTGGAGCACTTCTGAACACATATTTTCTTTAATTATCATTTATACATTTCGAAAATTTGAAGCTAAAATCCATGTCTGATGCAAGATGGAATCACTGAACTGTCAAAACGTGCTGTAAAAACAAATCTCTCCAGAAATACTAAAAGATATTGTGTAGGATCCAAGTGCTCCATGCAATTCTTGGTTATGCGTGAAAATAATGTTTAATACTTACGGTTCATTTAAAAGAGGTGCAATTTTTAATATGGTGTCCAAAAAGCTGGCGTCTTTGCAGTACAATGCCGGTTTGTGTGGCTGACTGTTTACGTTTAATATTCTAAACAATATACAAAGGATGACGGCCACAGCGGCCAACAGTGCCGTTGACATTACGGCAACTGTCTCGTTGGAATTCGCTATCACGTTCACTGTCAATGATTTTCCCGGCACCGCCTATTATACCAAGCCTCTCCCTTCCTCGTTTTTGACAACAAAGTGACGTCATAGACTACATCATCTGAACGTCGGCAAACGGCCTGCCTCTTGGTGTTGTCATAAATCCTCTTCCTTTCTCCAGTTTTCAAGGTGAAGTTCCGGTTCTGCCGATCGACTTCCGGCTGGTTTTCCAGATGCAATGGAATACCGCCAAGTTCAAACAGTAATAAGCGCATAAACTTTAAATTCTTTGAAATTTATATACTTTATGTGACCAACAAAACTACGGTTTTCCCAAACATGCTTTGAAACGAGATAAACAAAATAAAATTTACATATAACATTATAATAAATTAATTAATTAAAGTTACAAACAAAATAAAATTTACATATAACATTATAAAAAAATAATTAATTAAAGTTACAGGGTTTTTGGCCACAAAATGAGTCTGTTCTAATAGCCTCTAAATTTCGAGAAGTTGAAAAATATAAATGGCCTTAAAGTTTTCACTCTTTTCATTGCTATTTGGGATATTCACTGTAATATTCTTGTTCTGTTGTTACATGTGTGCCATTTTTCATAATTTTACACTTGACCAAACTGCAGAGTTATCTAAAATGATCTACAGGTTGTAAAACTTGTTTTGTTAAGTCGTACCTGCTTTTTTTTTTTAACAAATCCTTGTTTCATCTAGTTTTGGGAAAAATTTGGTGTATCTGTCTTTACGAACTTTTTCAGCATCCCCCGCTCCTCCACCTCCCCCTAAAAAACGAGAGAGAAAATGTAAAAAGATACCCTTTATATGCAAGAGGATTTGGGTTAGATTTTGCAACTACAATGATTAGACCATAAATATTCTCACTCTTTTTTTAATAAAATAGGTAATATTTTTTATTAAAATTGAACAAAAGTGAAACATGAAGTGTTTATTTAAGTTATCTCTGCCTTTAAATTTTTTTTATAAGTGTGGAACTGTTAGTAGCACTAGCATTCAAAAAATGACAGTTTCTTAAACAGTTTGGACAAATCATTCTCTCCCCTAATTTCATTCGTTTTGACATATGGAAATTCAAAAGTTCAGTCGATTTGTATCAAATTGCAGGACTGATCTTTAGAATTATGTGCATTCCCTTATCTGATTTAAACCCCTATGGGAGTGGATAAGACTGAAAGGAGTTGGAAATCCCATTTCTCTCTATCTCAGTGCAATTTGGTATTTCGTTGTCTTTTTTTTTTATATATGAATATGAATGAATATATATGAATATGACTTGACTTTTTTACCTATAGGCTACTTTAAAATTTAGGCAAATGACGTATCCCATAATTTTATCAAGAAACAAGAGAAATCAAAGCTTTGTTTAGATTATAAGTCAATTTTGACAAATTGCACAGATAACCATGGAACATTTTAGCTGTCCCAGATTTCATCCCTTAAGGAGCAGGGAGGTACTGAAAGGATTGCAAAATCCAGGTGTGAATGTGACCTTTTTACAGTGAAATCTCTGCCCGATATGTATTAGAATTTGAATTATGAATTTTTTCTACCCACGGTCCGACAGAAAATAATTCATATGATTATGATGATCATTAAAGACAAGGCTCACATTTCTGTCAAATTCCTTTACAGTTCAAACACATTCATCCTAAATTACTCTAAAAGTTAATTCTGGAAAATAGTTTTCAAAAAATCTGTTTGGAGAGGAGAGCTTTAGCTTATATATCATGTTATGTTAATCACCAAAGTTAAATATTGGTGAAATTGTGATCCAAAATGTATTCTGGGACTATGTGACCAATTGACATATCTGAAATTTATATACTAGTATATTGGACTAGAACATACACATAATATGTAATTTCAATACATACTGTCATAATACATGAACATTTAAGACATATTTATGTTACTATATTATATTTATATTTGTAGCATGATGTTTATTTTCTCAAATAACAAATAGTTCTGTTGATATATAAATGCTTGCAATTAAGTCTATATTAACATTTTAACATTACTTTAATGTCAGGAACTTGAAATAACATAAAAGATCACAAATGTTAAATGCTGAACTTGAAATATTAAAACTTTTTTGTAACAAATATACAAAGTCTGTACAACAAAGAATGGCCATGCTTTATTTACAGACAATTTCTTGCACTAAAATTAAAAATCTACATGTGTTGTTAGCTTAATGCATAATGCATATGTCATAATATTTTCATTGTTGTCACATAATTTCCATTTCCTGCCTGTAAGAAATATGCAAGTTGAGACATGTTCAGTCCCACCTAAACCAAAATAGAAGTGATACACAATGAACAATATGCTGTTCTGAAGGTCTACTTTACCTATGCTATGTTATAAGAGGTCTATGAAGAGTTTGTTCTTCCCTTTAGCACAACTCAAGGACGTTTTGAAATGTTTAAACACAAGAAGCAAACAATTTCAAAGGCAGGTGAACCCATTGCTCTAGATTGCACTCTAATAGAAGAAAACTTTAATACAGCTGCTATCATTGAAAGAGAGGATCTTCGAATAATATTAAGAACATTTTTAAATAGTGAAAACTTCACTGGGTGCCATCCACATGCTGGTAACTGAAAAGTTGCACATAAGACTTTTTTGCACTATTCCAAGACTGCTGATTTCCGTTCATCTGCAGATTTGGTTGAAAATGAGGTTACAGAGATGCAGAATTTCTTTTAACGGTAAACACTGCAGCTGAAACTTGGCTACATCATTTTTATCCTGTAAGCAAACATCAAAACTCTTTGTGGTCACCAAAACCAAAAAAGCAAAAGTGGTTGCTTCTACTGGGAAAATCTTGGTCAACCCCCCCCCCTTTTTTTATAAGGAATGATTGCCCAATGGGAATTGAACCCCAGAACTTCCGCTCACGAGTTCGCGCCTTAACGACCTCGGCCACTCATTGAGCTATGAATATTTCTGGGCTCGATACTCAGCATCAGTGTTTGCCATCGCTATTAATTTTATCACAGAGTGTCCACCAACAAGTAATTCATTGTCATTGTTCGCAAATACTTGCGATCTTCCTCTCTTTTCAGTCTCTGTACACATAGTGTAATAGGGCGTCCTGAAAACTCTGCAAGCTCAGAGCACAAACTTGCAAGAGGCCACATTTCCCTGCAACAATTTGATGCTGCACCTGCACAATGATAATTCACTCCGCACACCGCAAATGTTGTTGCTGAATATCTCACAAAAATGTATCCCTCACCCTCCTTATAGTCCAGAAGGTTTAGCCCCACGTGATTTTTTTCCTTTCCCAAATTGAAGAAACACCTTCGTGCTAGACATTTTCCATCATCAGAAGCAGTGGTAAAGGCTGCGGAGACGATTCTGAAGTATGAGTCAAAAACATGTTTTTGAAAAACTGGTGGAAACGCTGGAACGGGTGCATTTAATCCAAAGGTCATCAAACGATGAGTAAACATATGTTGTAATATATATATATATATATATATATATATATATATATGTATGTATGTGTGTGTGTGTGTGTGTTTACTCATCGTTATATATATATATATATATATATATATATATATATATATATGATTATATGCACAAAACAAAAGGAGAAAACGTTCACTGTTACATATTAAGGACAATCTGCAGATATGAACAGCAAGCTGCAGAGATAAACGGATTCCATGGCCAAATAAATCTCTTTCCTCTCGCACACACAAATAAACACGCGCACGCGCGCACATGGGCACACAGACGTCGTAGAAACACTAAATGTTTTTAAATATTCACTAATGGTATACAATTGTTTTTGTTTTCGCTTATGAAAAATATGATTGCCAGATAGCGTTATGGCGCCCAAGGCTCCTAGTTCATTTGTGCCATCATTAAATTCATTTTATTCATTCACAGATGGTACCTACAGGTTTAAGAAGCCCTCTAGTGCACCATAAGCTACCAGCTTCATCATTGGCTCCACTAGGTCAACGTACAGCACCCTATGGGTATTCCTGCTACAATGCCGTCATCCAGGAGGAATGAGACAATCGGCTGGCATTGGACAAAAATAAGTAAATAAATAAAAACAACAATAACAACAACTTGTGGATCATCATGACTGACTTTTCACATGAAAGATGTGCATACTATATGACATGCTCGCCAACACCATATGCGCTTGACTTTATTGCTTACGGAGTTAATAAAATCTTCAGCATTTTTGTATACAGTGGTTCCAGATTTCATAGCTATCCATGACATCCTCCTAACTCGCTCTCCAAAAGCATCTATAGCTCTTTCCCGAAGAAGTTCCTCCCACTCAGTTTTAGAAAGCATTCTAATGGTTTCTTTTTTAATGTTATGCTAACGTAGAATCTTGAAGGAATTTTTGTTCCGTCATTTATATTTCTGTGTATGAAACTTTGTCTATGTTACGTGTGGTTGTCCGACATTAAAATGCAGTAAATAAAAACACGTCTGAAGATCTCTCTACAGAAATTGTAGTATAGGATACTGCTTTAGGCCGTATATCAAGGAAGAGTCAACGAGTGCTGCAACAATAAATAATAAGTAAAAATTAAAATGGAAAGTTTACATAGAAAAACGATTATGTGCAAAATAAAGATGTTCCTGTATTTTGAAAATGCTAAGATGCGCCGCATGGAATGCACTGGTACACAGAGAATTGTGAGCGTTTTCTTTGAATAAGACAAATCACATTATAAGGAACTATATTTCTAGACTTTAAAAAAATCAGTCATTTAATTAAAAAAAAAGGTTTTGTGTATCGCTCATTATCGTCTTCATATCGTCACGGGTGATCGAGGCCGTTAAGGCGCGGATTCATGAGCGGGTGGTCTGGGGTTCGATTCCCACCAGGACCGTCGTCCCTGACTGAGGCTTTTTTCAGGTTTTCTCGTACCTCATAAATAGTAAATGTCGGGGTGATACCTTAAACTTAGGCCTGAAACCTTTCCTTCTTTAAAAAAATTCTTTACCAATGTATACTTTCATTCATCATCAGTGTTCACCGCCTATGGTGCCTTAGTAGTGAAAATGGGCGTTAAACACTATTAAAAAAATTGTCATCATTATTATGTACTTCATAAAAATGATACAATAAATGTTAACAAGTATAAAGTTTGCTTATTTATACAAAGTTTTAAAAGTGGTTAACGCCTTACATTGTCGCGAAAGGATAATTTTTTAATTTTATATTCTGATATTTTACATGTACTTATTGTTATCTGATGGTAGCAATCAGAAAAACAATAAAATATATTATTGAAAGTGTTGATGTTTTATAAGCATTTTTGTTGACGCAAACATCTGTGGAAATAATGAAAAATTTCATTATTCATATCAGACAAAATGACATATCGGTATCCTAATAAAACTTGATACAAAATTGTGACCGTGGCAATCCTGATGTAAGCCGAAAGGTAAAAAAGAAACTTTTCGAAATTGCCATAATAAAAAGGATACTTTCTTACGCAAAAGAATTGATTATCAAGCTTTTGTCGTCAAAGCTTAGGCCGACCAAGATGATTAACAATGATAGAGGTGGAATTTTGAAGCCGAATCGTCTTCTGCAGTTTGCTGTGTTAAGTTAATTGGCTTTTTCCCCCGTTATCATAATATTAACAATAAAGATAAGATTCCATTCAAGAATTAAGTTTTAAAATATTTCCAGCCAAACAATGGGTTAATCCTCAGACAATAAAACTATTTCGTACTGACTCTCCAATATAAGAATCCAATGTTGACAAAAGAACACGGGAAAGTTTTGCATTTTCATGTTGTTTACTCCCAATAAGTTCTGTAGGATAAAAGCTGTAGGCTTCAACATTTAATGGATATTTTCAAATTAGTTTTTTGAGAATTGGTGTAGAACTACTCTGTTATTCTGCTAGAAATGTATTTAATGTGAATGCACCGTAATAACAAATGAGAGATTGCAAGACGTTTCCCGCCGATATGCTACAGCCTCGACCGAAATTTTCAGTTGGCACATCTGTTGCTTCATTGTTACTGGGTATGAAACTGTGGTGTAGTAATTCTCTAGTCGTTAGAACGAATGGAACTTTATAGACATCTATAAGCCATTGATTTGAATATCGCTTATTACAAATTTAGAGTTAAATATGCTGAATTTATTTGCACCTTTACTGGATTTCTTGAAAATGAACGAAATAGCCGTTGACAACCATGTGTTTAGGCTGCATTACAAAGTAACTGTGATGCTCCTCGTAGTTTTTTGCATACTTGTATCTTCAAAAGAGCATTTTGGTGAACCTATACAATGCCACATACCGATGACGGCTTTTAGCAGTTCATTCCTTAATGCTTTTTGTTGGATTCAACCCACGTACACCGTGGACAAGCTTCAACATGGTAAGTTAACAGAAACTTGTACTTATTAACGAAATCCATTAGTTAACTGTGGAAAGTTTAAATAACAATCAAATTTATCACTTTTAACCCTCGTGATTTAGAAAGTATAGCCATATTTACACATTTAATCGCTTCACTAACCAAGGCTGTAAAACAAAATTATATTTTTATCGCATATTTTGTTAACAAGCTTAGTATACAAGTGCTTTTTATGATTACCCCTTGTTGTAATTTATGTCTATGACAGGTTTCTTAAAATTTTCAAATCAAGGTACTTTTTGAACACAATTGGTCACACACCTAGTGCACATGGTTCATTGCGGCGTCTATACAGTGTAAACGTATTAAAGTCATTTCCGTTTCTGTGACTAACAAGACTTATAATTAACCGCCAAGGGGGTAGAGATGGTTAAATTCCCATCAGAACCGTCCTCCCTGAGATTTTTCCCAGGTTTTCCTCAGTCATAAATGGTAAATGCTGGAGAGGTATCCTAAACTTAAACCTGGAACGCTTCCTTAAAAATATCCTTCCCAATTTATCATTTCCTCTCATCATCATCTCCTGCGATGCCTCAACAATAAAAGGAAGCGTTAAACACACACAAAACATAGCGTTATACCTGTTACAGATCCATCCGGGCAAATGTTTTGGTCTAAGCGTACATGAGGCGTTCTATGGTACCTACGCAATGAGGAGAATGGAGAATGTGTTAAAATTAATAAAACGATTTTCAATTTACTCGATTTAGACACTTTTAAAAATGCATGTATATATAATCGCACGATTTTTTTCTCCCCCCCCCCCAGTTCTATATTATTTTTAAAAAGTATTTTCGGGTTTTCTGTTCGCCTCCGGGTTTTTAAATGTTGGTACTTGATATAGACTTAATTAGAACCATGTAAATATGTATATAATCTTATGATGAATGTTAAAAGTCAGCGAGTATCAACTAGTGACCACTGATGTTCACCAAAATGAACAGAGTTTCTTCAAATTTCGTAGTGAACTTCAGCATTCACTAATAAGCCTCAGTAAAAGTTGAATATAAATTGAGCAAGTGTAACAGCTGTGTTTTGTACATACGTAGAGACAGTACAATATGTCGGGTCTCCCCTAGTTCGCCGGCGGAGCTGTCTAAATAATGCTTGCTTTTGTTGTTACACTGCATTTTATTTTCAGTTTTCCTGATATTTTCATTGTGTTGGTCATTTTGCATTTCTTGATTAATAAGATAGTAGATTATAATATGTTTTATGAAGAGTTTAGGATAGACTGCAAACTTGCAATGTAAATAGTGTTTCTATGAGCAAATCGAAACATGATAACCTTTGAATGAGTGAGTCAGTGAGTGCTAATGCAAATTCACTTGCCGACTAAATATTGCAGTTCCGCACTGACGCGATAGAGCGCAGTCAGTGAACCGAAGACCGGTGGGACTAGAGGAAGGATGATGATGATGATGAGGAGGAGGAGGAGGACGAAAATGATGGAATAATGGCAGAATGAATGACAGGGAAAATTGGAGGACCCGAGAAAACCTGCTCAGTCCGGCACAAATCGCACTTGTAGCTGCTGGGATTGAACTCAAATCGTTTTTAAACCTATTAATGTAAAAAACAGTTCCCTTGGGGATGTCTGAAGTTAATTTGAGATACTTATGCCAATGCTTGCGTCATCAATAAAAAGTTTTGAACAAACTTGGCGAAGCACTTAAAAATGTCACCTTAATATCTTCTACATTATTATTCATATCAATAATCTGTTTTTGTTAGACAGACACATAAGCACACATAAATCCAGTCTATAGAAAATTAGTATTGTTCAAGAAAAATTATTATTTTCACCTCAAATTCTCATGGATAGTTAGCCGAAAATTTTTATCTGGAAAAAAAAGAACAACAACATAGCAAGTAGAATAATGTCAGCAGTAAATAAAACAGTACATTGTATGCTGCTCTTCAAACATTTTGGAAATTGGCATTAGCATCTCAGTAAATACAAGCATTATTTTTGTTATAGATAATTCAGAAAATATAAAATATTCAAATATCCATTACAAGAAAATGCATTGCAGGCAGATTTACACAAATGAAATAGAAACTTACAAATATTTAAAAAATATGTTTACTCTTCGGGTATTTTATTCTTTAATTCACTTCTTTCAAGAATAAAATATTCACTTCTGAAAAATATAAGTTCAAAATTAATATTCAAAATATATTTTTTTCCACTCATTCTTTCTAGACTTGCGAATTAAATATAGAAATATAAATCATAATTATGTCGAAATGTATAAAATGTATGTTTATATTATTTATTAATATGTAGAATGTATAATTATGCTATAAATACTATGTGGGCTCTGATGAAATCTACATCCCAAAATTTCCAACTCAAATACAGAATCCAATGGATGTATGATATCTTTTCCTCAAAGTTTAATAACGAACATATGACAAAGCAATTTGGAAAAAACAGGAAAGAGAATAGGCTGCGATCACTTTGGCAAGCGCGCCATTCGTTAATATTTGGAGTTTGGTAAGCTTACCGACCCTAGTAGTTTTTACGGTTGTCCGTCACCAAACAATGGTGCCGTAAGATTTTTGGTATCTGACTATTGTAACACATAGTCAATGGGTAATGTATGGTTTGAAGCCCCAGGTGGATCCAATTGTGCGTCTGATGATTACAAGAGACTATCTGACTGTAAGGAGAATATTAAGAATGCGGTTATTTCAGGTCAGTTGCTTATCCAGTTCGAGACCTAAATACTTAACCACTCAGAATATTTCAGGAAAGAGCTACTAGTTTAAAATTTCCCAAGCATTTTAGATTGCTCCTGTTAGTAATTGGAACAACTATCATGCCAGGATTAATGGACAGATCTTTCTGCATGCACCAGTTGTGAATTTTCCTCAGTCCACAGTTCATGTCTGAGACTGTATTAGGAAATTTAAATTTCGCAAAAATTATCAGTGCTGTCTCATCATCCATCCCGGGTCATGCTTTGGAATAAGCTGTTTATCACGAGACTCCAAGGGGGAAAAGAATATCCCCTGTGGGCGACGATTCCTTTGTTTTCCCAAGAAGACTAGCAGTAATATTTCTGCTACTGAGCATGGAGTTTGTCCACCTACAAAAGGTGTCGAATCCGCATTTCTGAGCAGTCAAAACCATAGACTCAAAGAGGTGTTGTCGAAAGCGCCATCTATATCCAGGAAGACCCCTAGGACTATTTCTTTCCTTCGCCATAGAGTCCTCCAGTCTGCTAACAAGGCAATGTAACGCCATTATGCAAGATTTGGATACTGCTAGGCATGTTGATTTCGATGGAGGGGAATGTCTGGCACCGCTCTCCTTCGGATATATCTATCAGTCTTCCCACAGTCTTTAAGAGGGGCGATACAAGACGAATTTTTCGATAAGCATTAGCTTCGTTGAAATTATGACCGCGCTTAGGAATATACACTGCTCTTGTATCTCTCCAGGCCTTAGAAATATAGCTAAAAGTTAGTGGTCCGAAAGAGGTTATAGAGAAGGGTATAAAGCGAGTCAGGTTCTTTCTGCAACATATCAGGAAACATACCATCCCCACCTGGGGTCAAATTTATTAACCGCCCATTTAACACTTTGAATTGTGACAACTTGACGTGCAAATCCCATCCTTTTGCGATGCTCTTGGTCTAGAGCTTTCGCAGTGGTCTGTGAATTCACAGGTGTTGTCATCAAATATGCACTCCGATAAGTGTACCTCAAAGAAAGCTTTGAGTGTTTCTAAAGCCTCCCGTACGCTTGCATATTGTTCCTGCGGGGTTTATAGGACCGAGAGCCAAGGCTCTATATAATCTATCTGCCTCCGAAGGTTCGATATTTCCTGGCAAAAGGCTTGCCAATAAGACCATTTTACCCTACATATACCTTTATTAGTTTCTGAGGGCTACATGGTTATGCATCCTCGGCCACCATTTTTTTTTGTCCTCGTTAAAGGGATGTCGCACCCTGCCTCTCTTGTGAATCCACCATGACACTTTCTTGGATTTCATCCATGATTGCATGGGGCAATTATCTTGATATGTATCAAGTATAACCTCTTGGATAAGATAGGCGTTATCACTGGAAGATCTCACTGTCAGTCTTCCCAATCCTACCTGAGAGATCCTGCATATAGGACTTCCACCAGGTTCTCCTGGGATTCTGTAAAGATTGGCATTTTTACTACATTAAATTATGCATAGTTAACGGTCCGATAGTATGGTTCGTCTAAGAACCTCCACTTGGTAATCTGAGTAGAGATATATACTCTGTGCAAAAGGTAATGTCGATAACTTACTGCCTAATGTGATTGGAAAGATAGGCTTATTACAGTTATTAAATATATATGGATTACTAGAAAGCAGAAAGTCTAAAAGAAACTTTTGTTGACTTACTGAGCCAAATTCGTGATGAGAGTTGGCGTCACAGATGGTCTAGTCTCCTTTCTGATTGCAGTGTGTGACCAACTGTTCTTAGTTGACTGGTAGTTGGATAACAGCTGTTGATGGCGAGACAAATCGCTCAGAAATAGACCCTTCTTCCTTCCCTCTATGTTTCAGTCAATTTTCACCGTGATGACATCGCTAGAATAAAATTCTAGGACAGGTAGGCATTGAATTCCATTGCAAACAAGAAGACAACTTCTAAGTCGATTTCCCTTGCTGCAATGTATCAACTTACCTGACATTCTTCTAGTCCTGTAATTCGACCTCTGTTAATTCAGGGTTCTTGAATCAGGGCTAGGTCTATTCCTTCTTCATTAAAAGTTGTACAGAAGGCAGCAGAGGCCACCTTCTTGTGTTGGAGATGATCTGGAGGACCTGTAAGGCCATTCTTGGCTAGAGTCGCAACGTAATCTGCTGGGGCCCACAGGTTTTTTTCATCCACATATGGTGGAAAGAGTTAATATCCTCCATATTTAAGATTTGCTCCAAGAGAGCTTCCTCTTAGAGGGATGAAATTGCAACAGCTAAGGGCTCACAGATGTGGTCCTCAGAAGTGAATTGTTAATTTTCTGGGTGGTTTCCAAAAAAGTTCCATGAGAAGCTAGGGAAAGTGGTCTGACCAGGCTGAGCTGGATAAGGCTAAATACTCCGGAAGGTAGTATGGTATTCTGAAGGCTCTGTTCAATGCACATCTTGCATGTGCCATGCACCTCCTTGGCACGGATCATATTACACCTTGAGGTTGAATGAATGATGAGTGATGGATGAAGAATGGATGAAATGATGAAGTTGAGTTCCTTCTTAGTCGGGCCTCTCCTCACCAGCCTGTCAGCATGGGAGACCCTACCGGTAGCAAGCTACTGTCAGTATAGCCTGTTGATCCGTAGAGGCTCACAAGGCCTGCCACCAGTGATAAGGTCCTGCAACTCCTAAATGGGGCACCATGAACACCACTGAACACACTGTATAATGATCAGCTGGAATTAAAATTAAATAAAAATTAAAAAAAAACATAAGACATACAATGAGATTAATTGAGTTACTAGTTGTCTGAGCATTACTTCAACTGCAAAACAGATATAGAAACATTACATATATAGTTAATATTTTTATTTTAGTAATTATATTTTTATTGAAAGCATAAAATGATACGGTATTTATAACTGACAATCATTAGAGTTATGAGATGTTTTTCAACCCTCAGTAGCAATACTTTGCTGGCATCTGCTTAGGAAATTCCTGTATTTCATTCGACTTTTCTTCCGTAAGAACATGGCAATTCATAACTTATTTCTACTGATTGAGAGAGTATGTCTCATAATTTTTTAACACTTTGATGAACAGTTTGAGTTAAAAAATACTGATTTTAATGTTTCATTAAAATAATTTATTTAATTTTGCAGGTAACACTAAGCAAGTGATAAGCCAAGGCGTCGGCCAACATGTGGAAGGAGAAGATAAGGTAACACATGTTAATTACTACCAGTGGGTTGGAACTATGTTGCTGTTGCAGGCAATTCTGTTCTATATCCCTCACTGTCTATGGAACTGCTGGGAAGGTGGAAAAGTGCAAGTGCTCTGCAATGGTTTGTGTATGTAGTTCCATGCTTTCCTACTCTATTGCAATAAGAATTGTATTTTAATGGTTCAAAATAAAACATAGCTGCAAGAAGTGTCTAGGTCCATAGGATAGCTTTAAAAGTATGAAGGATATCATAATATGTTCCATTATTATTTATTCACCACTAGCAATCTCGAACATTCAGTGTTAGAGATGGCCATATATTCCTCAGACCTGTCTAATTTACTTACTTTAGACTGTATTCTTTAAAGCTTATTACTACATTAGCTATATTTTTGCCAAATTCAAATGTAACAAACAAACAAAACAAAACAAAAAGAAACTATGTAAAATGCTAGATAATTAGTTTATATATGTACATACATATTTTTCTTTCTTTTCTCCTGTATAAATTTTGTGATGTATCCTTTAATATGGGTAAAATAAACTATGAAATAAACTCATAAAACTGCAGCAGTGTCAGAAATGTAATCAACTTGATTATGAATTTTATATACTGATATATAAAGTACTATAAATGATATTATTGTATGATTTAGTTGAACTAAACACTCTTAATGCATCACTTAATTGTCATAATATATAGAACCGGTTTCCAGAACATTTTGTTCTCATCATCAGTCAGGCTAAAATTCAAATTCAATGTTGAATTTTAGCCTGGCTGATGATGAGAACAAAATGCTCTCGAAACTGGTTCTATAGTATTATGACAAGTAAGTGAAGCATTAAGAGTGTTTAGTTCAACTAAATCATACATAATATCAATTAAAGTGATTGAGTTCACCGTGAAATTTCCAATTTACATTTTAATTAATATAAATGCTGTTAAACTTTAGATATTTTTCTTAAATGTTTATTTTATTTTACCTTTAGGTAATCCTCTAGGTGAACCAGCATGGACTCCAGAACGCAAGAAAAGCCTTGTTGATTATTTATCCAGTAAGAACTCTGATGTGCACAACCTGTATGCATTTCAGTTTGCACTTTGTGAAATACTGAATTTACTTAACGTGGTAAGATAATTAACAAAGCCTTATTAGATTTAAGATTAGATTTATTCAAATACATCACATTTAGTGATATAGGACACATCAATTATAAATGTAACAGTTATTAATCGATAGATACAAAAGTCAAATTAGACACTTAAGGGAACAATGAAGTTATAAATAAAAGTATATACACTACCAGATTCATATAATATATGCAAAATATTGATGTATCACATCCAGGTTTCATAGATATATACATAAAGATATAATAAAAAGTCAATAAAATAGGCAAGCATGTAATACACACACTGAGGAAATGTATTTATTTCAAAGCAACCTATTGATCAGTGTAGCCTGTTGTAGGAAATGACAATAATTATAATTTGCAATCTAATTTGATACTATTTTAATCTAAGGAGATTTTGTGTAAGCTGTACATTTACAAAATTAATAATTTCATTATTTTTAATTTCCTTGGTATAACAATTCATAGGTTTATAAAACAATTTCACTAAGTATAAGAACATAATGATTCAATTATGAACTTGTTGCTTACAGATGGTATTTACAAGTAAATAATTTATAAAAAAGTAGTTTCTATGCCTCGTTTTACTTTTAAATCTTAGTTTTTACATATCAGAATTTAAAGTAATAGTTATTACAATTTTGTTTACCTTTATTTAATTTAAATATTCATTTAATTCAAGAATTCTCAAGGGTGTGCTGTGAAATTACTTGACTGTACAGAGAAAAAGAATGGAGAGAAAAAAGATCATCATCACATAAAAACATCCTTTTGTATGAAATATTTTAGTAATGTTATTTACTAACCTTAGAGAACTGCAAAAATGTAACACAAACTCAAAAATAAGAATGTTCTGTCAATAATAATACTCTATCATTGTCAATCAGTAAAAAATGTGGGCTTGTTTAATTTTCCGTAATTGTTCAAAGCAGGAAGGAATCACAGACAAAAACATCAATAATTGCTTGGTCCCTAGAAAGAGGTTGTTCACATTTCTTTTTTAATGTACGTCAATGCTGAAAATCCCTGTTTTCACAGAATGTGTGTTGAAAACTGTTTCTGCTATATTCCACATGGCAAAATAGTGTATCAGAAAATGAAAAGGTTTGAGATCCCCTAGCATAATAAATAATAACAACCTGCTATACAAAGTTTTTTTTTTCAATTCATTTTTAAATGCTTTTGCATTTGAAATATTTTTATGCTTGTTGAGAGTTTATTATAAATAAATCTCATAAGCTGCAGATGTTTGGTTTTGTACAGTTCTAATGAATGCAGTTGTGTGTGGTAATTATTAAATTGTACTTACAAAGCTGTAGAGTGTAGACAATGAAGTGGTAATATATCTTATAAGAATGTATTAAATATGTTCATACTAACTCCACTCCCATCGTCATTGCCCCAAAAACATGCCCCTAATGTTGAATAAGTAAGTGGAGTTAGTATGAACATATTTAATAGGTTCTTATATGATATATTATCACTCCCTACACAAGTCTACATAAGCAAAATTGACCACATGTGTTTTTATGGTAATTATTGTTGTCTACTCAAATGGCCTACAGCCCTGGATGAGCCTTGGCCTGCCATAGCGACCTCTGCATCCTCTACCTCTGTCTTAAGACTTCATTTATATAGGGCAGATTGTAGGGGGCATATGATAAGCATGCTGCACTCCCAGTAACACCTTTTGTAATTAAAGAAAGCCACCTTCATCAGGAAGCTTCACAATATTCCTCACAAGGCTAGGTGGATCCCATTTCAGACCTCCCTAACTTAGAAAAATTCCTATGTAGCTACTGGGAATCAAACCTGAATCTCCCGGCCAGCTAATAACTAGACCAAGAAGGTGGTCTTATTGTTGCCTTATATGTAACAATTATGTATTTTATTATTTAATTCACAGTTGTTTTCTTTATTCTTCATCTACATTATGTATGTATAGTGATTGTTAGAATATGTAATTGTTTAAAGCCTTCCTTGCAGTATTCTATTTGTTTAATCGAATATTAAACAAATAGAATATCCATTGCCGAGGATGAGAGCACATGTTCTCGAAACTAGTACCACATTTCATAGCAAGTAAGTGGAGCAATAAGAATGTTTTAGTTGAACATATCATATAATGATTTTAACATCACCCCCCCCCCCCCATACTTGCCCCTAGACTGTGATGCCACAGACTAAAGGAACGTATATCTATACATAAAATATTGTTTTTTGAACATGATCATGATTCTATACATACATTAATATAGTTCAAATACCCATGGAACTGAAATAAGTTATTCTATTTTTCTTTCTACAGCTGGGGCAATTATATCTCCTGAATTCCTTCTTTAATGGAGCATTTTTTGAGTATGGTTCATCTTTGGTGAAATTCTATACAACAAAAAAAATTATGAACCATAATCCAATGGACCAACTTTTTCCTAAGGTGACAAAATGTACATTTCGTAAATTTGGAGCAGGCGGTGGCTTGCAAAATTATGAAGCAGTCTGTGTACTGCCATTAAATGTTCTGAATGAGAAACTATTTGCTGTATTATGGTTTTGGCTCATCATTCTTGCTATACTTTCTATACTAGCAATGTCTTACCGCACTGCTCTGATTCTGTCACCATCTTTGCGCAGTCTCATACTCCTGGCCAGCACTCGTCAAATAACACGTTATCAGGTATATGTCATAATTTATTCATATTATCTTTCTAATATTTCTAGACTACAAATCACTAACAATGTAAATGTAGGATATATGAAATTTAGTGGGAGATTTTTTTTTTATTTTTATTACTTATAAGTGTTTTAATCTCATACCACTGATTCAGATGATGGGTGAACATAATGATGACTAGAGTTGATTAATTGGCATCTAATAATTTGCCTTATTTAGGGTTAGAGATAACTTACAAAAATTTCATCCAGCATCAGGCAATTTAATGCTATCAGGAATCAAATCCAAGTCCATTTGACATGCAATATAAGGATTGGTATTTAATTTTTGGGATTTTAAGAAACTATGAGAGATGTAAGTTTCCTGTTCATAGTAATGGAAAAAGAGTACGTTTACCAGCAACAATAGCAGGACTATAGCAAACCATTGCAGCAAAATTTTAATTGTGCACATGCATTCATTTTCTGATGCTCTGAGATAATTTCAGAGCATTTTTGTATGATAATGATGTTTTATGAATATAATGCAGCCTGAGCCAAAAAGAATGTGTTAAAAATTAAGTACTCCTTGACATACAAAAATATAACCCTGGTTAGCAAAGTTTAGATCTTTGAAAGATGAGGAACACACAAGGTGTCCAGCAATAGTAGTCATAGATGAAAACAAAGCTCATGTAGAAGCCTTAGTGAATAATGACTTACACAGAGATAGAGGAATCTCTAAGCATTCATTCGCCACAGATATCAGAAATCCTGCACAAATATCTAATATATGTTTGTTGTCATTGGATATCCCACAATCTCATAGAAGAACGAAAGGCAGCAAGAGTGGAATGGTGCTAGAAAATGATTAATGTTTCAGCTATGGCATCTCCCATCATGTCCTTGATATTTTCACATGACAAAAACTGGATTTATCAGCATAACTCTAACTGCCACAAGTGTGCAAGGATGTTAAGCATGGACTTGTGAGCAGGAGGTCTGGAGTTCAATTCCCACAAGGACCGTCCTCTACTGGGGTTTTTTCCAGGTTTTCCTCAGTCCTCATAAATGGTAAATGCTGGGGAGGTACCCTAACCTTATACCTGGAACATTTCTTTCCTTAAATAAATTTCCTTTCCTAATTTATCATTTCATCTCAAATATTACCAGTGTCCACTGCCTGTGGTGCCTCAGGTAAAATCGGGCATTAAATACAATTTAAATGATCAACATAACCCAGAATCAGAAAGACAGTGAGCAATATGGGTCTTGCAAAATATTAACACTTCAGTGAAGGTAATGTAATGTGAAAGCATGAGTCAGAAGATGGTTGTCAGTTTCTTCTCAGCAAGTGGTCATATTGCAACCATTCCACTCTAGCAACAAAACAGTCACTGTATACTGGTAAACAGCTTGTCTCTCCAGGGTCTTCAAAACACCAATAGAAAAAAAGACCAAAATCTGAGGAGGTGCAAGGATTCCTACTTCCCCATGACAATGTCTTTGTACATGACTTTGAAAACAATGGAATTTCTGCAAGAAATGGGAGTGGCATTGGTGAACAGCAGAAAAAAGCTATTGCATTCTATGAAGAGGAGATTGGTGTGTTCTCTAAAGAAACATTGCATGGCCGCTTCCAGTTCTAGTGAATTAACTTTATATCTACAGTAGGGAGACTACTTTCAAAAGAAATAGGCAGAATAAACAAATTAGGCCTTCTACATGGTAAAATCTCAAAAATTAAATAGCCACACCCTTGTAATGTGCATTCATTACCATTTCTAATTATATTTTATTAATTTTTTTGTGAATTTGTTATATTTGCAACATTACAACTTAATTTATTGAAAAATCCTACTGATTCCCGAGATCTTGGGTTAGTAAAGTTATATATATAAAGAGCTTTATGCTAGAATGTACTGAAATAACTTTTTCTGAAGTTGCTTTTCTTCACCAAATAGACATTCAGCTGGCTGATTTGCAAAATGATTTAAATATCCTGTACATCCAGAGTATTTTTACCCATTTATTTCCATGCAATAAGTAACCTTATCTACAGCAGCTTTAATGTTTTGCTTTATCAATAATAACTCTAAAATATATATTTCTTTTCCAGGTTAGAAGTCTTACATCATCACTGAGTTTTGGAGGCTGGTTTATGCTAAGTCAACTGAGTAAAAATATTAATCCTACAATTTTCCCTGAATTACTGTATGAGCTGTATTTAAAACAAAGTTCAAACCACATGCAATATAAAGACAAATTTGATAATAGCCCATGAATAATAACTGTTATCTTTAAAGACATGAATGAATAAACTCAAATAATTTAAACAAAAAAAAAAAAAATAGAAAAAAATAGCATTTGCTTACACAGAAGGAACTATACATATGAAGTTTATATCATGATCATCTACATTTACTTACCCTGTTATCTTTCCAAACATTTTCAATAAATACATTAGTCTGTAGCTCTAAATACATAGTCTATAAAAGAAAAGATTTCAATGTTTTTATTTTAAATAACTCTTAATTTGAATAACATGGATGTTATTAAAAATCCATATATAATCTGAAACATGATGAACAGAAAACTCTTTATATTTCATTTATTTGTACTCTAGGCCAACATATTGTATTATTCTTGGCATTTGTGATAAGTACCAGCATCAGATTTGCTCAATAACAGTTATATATATAAAAAATAATATGTCGTAAATACAAGTTATTGTATAATTCACAGAGAGTAATATGTGGTACTTGATATCTGCTCATAATAATAACAATAATTTGAGTTCTATTTTCATATTAGTGAAGATTATATCTTATTCTCATCAATTCTAAATATCTTTAAAAAAAACACACAAAGTAAATTTATGAAAAGCACAATATAACAATGTTTGTAGAAGGTGATTTATTAATAAATTATTTTTTCAACTTACAAAATCATATTCCATTTCTTACAGCTTTTGTTCCCCCTGCAGTGATGATGCTGTAAAATGTAGGAAGTAATTAGCTGATACAGAATACTTTAGAATTCAGTTGCATTTCATTTGTTTCTTTCAACATTTACTTTTAATCTGGCAATTTCTTATTCTCTCTATAATTTCTGGGTTTAATTTTCATATCTCTATGACAGTGTCAGATGTCATCAGAAAAATCGAGGTCTTTCAGGTAGTCCTGCATGCTCAATTGCATTCCTCTCTTCTACCTTTCACCACTTTGTCTAAAATCATAAGAAAATAATTGGTGAAAGCACAAACTTCTATTTAATTCTAACCTTGACAGTCACAGGTTTAGTAAATTATTGTCATATTAGTTGGCACTCTTAGTCAGTATTGATTTCTTGATGATATTTATTATCTACTGGAGTGTCATATTCTCTTAAAATATGATGCTTCTCTTAGCTGTTCAAAGGCTTTCACAAAATTTATGAATGTGAGATACAGGATTCTTCAAAACTCCACACTTTGGTTTATAATTATACCAAGCTTGTTAATCAGGTGGTGTAACTTTGAGTATACATACAAGGGTAGGTCTATAAGTTTCTGGCCTTGCCAATAAGGATTATTGCCTTCACAAAACCCCTATCTGGTGTCATACCTTATCTGTTAAGTAAATAATTGCAACTTCAACTTCTGTTCTGCTGTGTTCAATTGTTCAGATATAGTTACATGTGACATGTAACTATATCAGTTACATGTTCAAAAAGGAGTACTGAGCTGATATTAAGATCATCACAAAAGAAGAACTTACTCCAAATTAAATTAAACAGCCATTGGATGGTGTATATGCGGAAGTATCCCTCTCATATTCTACTATAAAAGAATGGGCCAAGCTTTTTTCAATGGGTTGAAAAAGCATTGCAGATGAAGAGCATGCAGGTCAACCTTTGGTGGTGCTCACTCCCGTAAAAATCGTTTTTGAGAAATAAGAAATTATGGAAGACCAGCAGCTCAAAGTTAAAGAAATAGCAGCAAGATTGGGCCCTTTTAAAACAACAGTCCTTTGAATTATTCATCATTATTAAACATGAATAAGGTTAGTGCCAGATGGATGCCTATACTTCTTTCCTCAGTCCAAAAGCAGCAACGAGTCATTGTTGTCAGGCATTTTTGGAGCTCTGCAATGACAACGAGAGAGAAGTTGTACAAACCATTGTACAGGAGGTGAAACTATGGTCCTCTACTATGATTCCTTATCCAGATGGGAATCAATGGAGTGGCATAAACCTGGCAAGACACCACCTCTAAAAGCCAAGGTCACTCAACCAAGAAGATCATGGCTACAATCTTTTGCGACTATGAAGGAGTGCTCTTCATTGACTACAAGGAGAGGAACACCACAGTAAATGGGGAGTACTATGCTGGCCTACTGCACAGACTATACGCTTCCATCAAAGAGAAAAGATGGGGCAAGCTGAGTGGTGGTGGGCACCTTCTTCATGACAATGCACCTGTGCACACAGCTTCTGTTACAAAGGAAGCTGTGAAGAAATGTGGCTTTAAGGAGATCAACCATCCACCCTACAGCGTAGATCTAACTCCCATTGACTATTTCCTCTCCTATAACGAAGAACCTTTAAGGAAGGAAATTTAAGTGTGACAAAGAAGTAATGGATGCTGTTTATGTACATTTTGCAGATAAGACTTCTGACTATTTGGGGGGGGGGGGATTGAAATGTTAATTCAAAGATGTGAGAAGTGTATTGCAATAAAGGGTAACTATATTGAAAAGTGAAATATAGTCTTTATCATACCTAAAAAATGGTTAGGCCTGAAACTTGTGAACTTACCCTTGTATCTAAATTCAGCTTGTTCTTTCCACAAATTCTTTTTGACAGGTTTTAATATGATTTAGTATGACTCTTGAGAGTAATTCTGGGAACAAGGTAATTCCATGCAAGTTACAATTTGCAGCAACTCCTTTCTTTGAGATCTTTACTCTGAGCCCTTTTATCCATTCTTTGGTAATAATCTCCTCCTGCCAGATTACTAAAGCAATGGATGTAGTAAGTCTATATAATATCCTAAACTTAGATTTTTTGAGTAACGGCGGTTCAGTGAGCAACTGAAGATGGGAGAGATTCTCCCAAAACATGTCTTACTTTTATGTAAGTAAATGGAGTTTAGTGTAAAAAAATGAATACCTAAGTTTAGGATATATTACCACTCCATTGTCAACAGTTTCATAAGTACAAGTCTGTATAAGTTTCAACATGCCTTTGCCCTTAAGGCATCAGGTGGAATATTATCCAGCCCAGAGATTTGCTGCATTTCATTTGCTTAAGCACCAGTTTAAGCTCTTATAATGTTGGTGCATATAGAGAAATACTACTGTGTCCTCCATTGCTCAAGTAAGGTTCCCTTCTGAATTTAAGAGTTCTGAGAAATGTTCTTTCCACCATTTTAGTTGCTGTGCTTTTATTAACAGTATTTGACCTTTATTTCTTATGCATTTACCATTCTGGAAACTTTTCCTTAAGCTCCTCCTTGTGAGATGCTGAAAAGATTATTCCAAAAAGTATTGATATTGCATTCTGTACTGAGGACATCATCATTGCTTTTAGTGAACTTGATTTCACTCTTAAGAATAAGTTAAATAAATGTGATGCAATGTTTTTCAAATATAGATATGGTAAAAAAAATAATAATAATAAAAGTTGAGAATTCTTTGCTTTGGATTTTAAAAAAAAATCTAAAATCATTTTAGGGAGAAATAAAACTAGAAATTTCCTTTGCAGTAATAGCCACAAAAAATATATAAATTTATTTTGGCCACTTGAAGAAGTTCTATTTCACTTGGAGAGAGATCTAACCTGGGAATCACAGAAAATAGGGTAGGTAAAGGTTAATGTGGTCAGACAAGGTCCAGGACATTCTACAATGACATCTGTTGCAGATTATCAGACTAGAAGATGGACATAACTCATGTATATCAACTGGATCGCCAAAGGTCTTGAAGACCTAAGGACATATTACTATATGGAATAAGTAAAAGATTACTGAAATAAGTTGCAATGAATAATAGTGTTTAATAAGAGAGAAAAGGGGTTTTATACGATGTTAGTCACAAAAGTATATCTACAATAATTATCCTACATATTTTTAAAAGTTAGTTTACCTCAAAAAGTAATGTATTTAATTTAAAGCTCTTTTTGAGTGTGTGAATGGTGTTTAAAGCCCGTTTTTATGCTGAGGACACCATAGGCGGTAAATTTAAAGCATGATATTAAGATCTAGAAATGTTACAATCATTCAACACTCACAATGTGATCAGCATCTTAAAATGGTTTTTTTTACCCTAGCGTTGCTTAAGTTGAAAGTCAATCTGAAATCTTGAGAAAAGAATTATCTACCAGTTAAATCTGAAAAAGGATACCTATTTAAATATTTTAACATGTGAGATTATATATCTGGCAAGAATACATTTTGGATTGTTTTGTATTTAGTTTGCAGAGTTCATTTAACTATACTATTCAAGTATTAACATTAATAGCATAAAGAGCATTTTAGTATAATACAATAATTTCACCTACTGTCTTAATGATCTAGTAGTAGTGTTTGTGACTACTAAATATGGAGGTCCTAGGCTTGAAGTCAGGTCAAGCAGTCTGGGTATGGTTTTTCTTGCCCTGAGAAGGTGAATGCCAGATAGTTGTAAGGTGCTAAGAACTTTATGCTCCTTATTAATTTATTTCATTGCATTTACAACTACAGAATTTATGTCCAATATACAGACATCTTGAGAAGACCAATGCGGTCAAAAGGCGCACTAAAAATCGATTTAATAACAATACCACCTTTATTTTAAACTACCAATACGGAGGTCCTAGTTCTATCCTTGGGTCAGTCAAGTTGTATTTTTTTATTATTATTTTATCCTTACCCTAAGAAGGTGAATGCCAGAGTTTTATGGCGCCAGGGACTCCGAGTTCATTTGCGCCATCAATATATTTCATTCAGACCTTCACGTACAGTATTCACGCTCACAATCTACTGGTGTTGCGATAAGGTCAATGTAGTCAAAGCAACCACCAAAAACAGCGGGTTGCTGCTAAACACGAGTATAAAAACACTAACAACCTGTGCTGTGCGAGACGGTCAATCGGTCATTTTTCAAGAGGGGACCCATCTTGGGAAAATCATGGCTTATGTGCGGTGGGACGTCAAATTATGACGATGCTTCGGATATGGTGCTCCTTCAGTCCACATGTTAACCTGAACTGTACAGATTACTGCGAGCCACTTGCGCTTTTGGGTTTTCTTTGGCCCAAATATGCATGTTATGCAAGTTCACGATGCCCTGTAACATCAGCGGAGGACCTGATAATACGGATCCATGCAATTTGTGAAATTGTATTTTGCACACAACCAGCTGACCGTGTGTGCGTTGCAATTATGTTGAAGATAGAAAATTCGAACCCCTTTTGTAGTCAAATGCAATGATTGGTACTCTTGTGTGGCTGTTGAAGGTTTCTTGACAAAATGTGAAACGTACGCCCACCACCATATCCGCAGCGTTGTCATACTTTGACGACTCTCTGATACCTAACCATGTATTTTCGGACACTGTTCCCTTCTTGAAAAATTTATCAATTTGCCGTCCCGCATAACATAGATGTTGATGTTTTTAACATTTACACAGTAGACATTGTCAATACAATATAGCAATCTTTATATACATTATACAGTCGTACAAAAAAATAAAATAAAATTAATTACCATTTAAAGTAAAGAATATTTGATTTTCCGTTCCAGTTTTATTGGGAGTTTGAATGCCATAGCGTACAGTGTTCCAATCCGTATCTTAAGTGAAATAAATACACGGGTGTGATCTCTGATACTGAGTAATTGCTTTGGCATCACCGGTTTTCCATAGGTAATTTGATTTTCGATACTTGCATTGCAGTCAGTCGCATTTGTTGGCAGGGAAAATATATTTGGTTAATTTATGAAAAATGGGACTGGGGAGAAGAAACCAGAAGTTTTAAAATATAAATGTGACATTCAACTGTAAATGGAAAGCAGCGCAGATTTGGACAAGTATAATATATATGCTTTCCACATTTCGTTTTCAATTTATGTGCATGAATGGTTATCCCATTTGAAACATTAATTGTAATATATTTACGTTAATATATGAAAGGTTGATTAGTAGCTTGTTGCTTTGTAATATTTGTTCCTGGATTAGCAAAATGGAAAAGGCACCATTTGCGAAATTTAAGAAACTTAATGCATCATGTAGGGTGAAACCATAACCTTTAAACAAAGTTTAAGGTTGTGGTTTATCATAACAAAGAGAACATATTTAGTTCCAATGCAATAAAATCAACGTGTGATAACATGAGATTAAATAAAGTTGAAACGTAACAAAAAAAAAAAACAATTTTGTTTTGCAGCTGGGTTACTGTACGGAAGTCCGAGCGTATTAAAAATCATTTAATGAAATCAAATGCCCACTAAAAATATCATGCTTCATATAACTAGCTGTCACAAGGAATCAATATGATTGTCCTGTTACGTGCGTGTGTCCAGCAGAAAATAAGCAGTATAAAACACTAGTACTTTTGTTTTTAAAATAATTAAATTTCTTAAGATTCACACACTTTCCACTGGAAGTAATAAATTCTCCATTCAAAAATACATATTCACCATGCAGGTACACTGAAGGTGTCTTTTAATAATTAAGGTATCAGAAGCGAAAACATAGAGCACGAAATTTGTAAGAGGTATCTAAATTAGTGATAGCATAAGAACCTTAGGCTGGAGTTTGTATTAAGGAAAAACTGGCAAATTCAATTCCATGAGAGTATTATGCAGATATGTCCAAGAAAGTAATTCCAGATATGAAAATCAGATCTTGGTCACCTTCAAGTCAGCTGTCTGAGCATTATACATACAGACTTTACCCAAAAATATAACTTGATACATGGTTAGCTAGCAGATGTTATACTTAGAGGGAAATTTTTGATACTGTACACTGGAGACACTACATAAGGGACTGTTGGCTTTCTCAGAGGCAAAATGGCCTTGCAGTAATATGAAATCTTATTTTTAAATATTTATGGAAAAGTGGGGCTTATTTTTTATGTCCAGTCTTTAAACTTGAACAGCTAACAGGTAAAAAGAGCTTTTTGCATTTTTGTTTTGCTTTTTAACTGAATAAAATTTAAAGAAGAAAATGCACAGATAAAAATATAAATGGGATTAATCTAAAGCATTTGTTCTTTAATGCTATAGGCATTTTTAATTTATTTCAAAACATAAGCTTTTAATTTTACAGCCTTTTTTGGCACACAATGTTTTAACATTTTTCAATATACAGATACAGCATGCACCCATGGTGGCTGCCTTTGTCTCGTTCCCTCGGGATTTGTAGTTTTAGAATAATTTTGGTAGTTAATAGGGGCCCATTCTTTCCACATGAATTTTCCATTTGTTTGGTACGCATCGACTTCAAGTACATTAATCTTTAATGTGTCTGTAACTGTATCACTCCTACCAGATGAAGAGGAAATCTCATCTACACCATTTTGAGCCTCTTCTCATCTTAACACAATTTTTTGATATTTAACTTTAATGCTGTTTTTGCCATATTTTTGTATTCTTTTTTTCTTTGATATCATTTTGTTTAAATTTCTTTTAATTATTCCATTTAAGTTGTATTTTAAGAAGTGTTCTATATGTGAATTCATTACATGTATATAGCAGGTAGTGTTTGACTTAACTTATTTTTACAACAATATCATCACTCCTAGTGTTTATTTTGTGGTAAAGTTATACATTTTGAATGTCAACAACTATTTATTGTTATATTTAGGGAAGCATAAAAGGCTAGAAAGTAAAGCAAAAACAATATTTTTATGTATTGCAGAAGAGCTGCAGAGGAACTGCTACTGGAAGCAAAGCGGGCAGCTGCAAGAGCATCTGTGGGAGGAGCTTTGGCATGGCAAAAATGTCCCTTACCTCCAACAAACAAGCATTTCCTGCACAACACAGTCTGCAGCGTACTCATCACAAACAAATTGACAGATAAGAAGCGGCAAGAGAGAGCACAGAAGCGAAAAACAGAGGAAAGGAAAATATCAAGATCAGTCAAAAATAACAGAAATTATGACACAGCTAAAAATAACAAAAGTGAATCAAAATCAAAAACATCAACAAATGTAACATATATAAAAAACAAACATTCTGAAAAACAGCAAAAACATAAAGTTCAATCTAAAACATTGTCAAAACATAAAGAAAAAGAAATGAAAAAAAATTATAGATTAAATTAAATTCTTAAAATTTATCTATTTTATGAATAAAAACAAAATAATATATTATTCTGGTTGTGAATATACAGCAAAAAGAAAGAAGAAGAAAAATAAAAGGTTTGCATTTTAAGACTTCCTCATTTTGCTTAAAACATTTTTAGCATATAACATCGGTATACCATGTTCTTTCCTTTTTTTATTTGCTCTTTTTCTTTTAGCAGTTCTATGAGGGATTTGTGATAAATAAAGCAGCATCTGGAAAAGTTTTCTACAGGTACTCCTGTTTCCTTGCTACTGCCAATAAATTCTTCTATCATAATTTAGCATTGATGTGCGACTTGAAAGTAAAGTATACCACTGCATTCTACTCCCAAGTGCAGAACACGGACCTCTTCAGGAATGAATGAATTTGCATTGAAATTATAACTGTTTTCTTTTGAATAATTGTGACCCTCTACCAATTAAAAAAATGGAGAAAACTCTCAGCATTCCAAAGCAAAAATATGAGGTCACAACTGTTTGAGAATAATGGTCAGCACATTGGTTTATCCCTATGTACTATTTAATTTTTGCATTTTATAGCTTGCAAATATCCATTGTCTTATCAGCTACATGCACAAATTTAGTTGCATACTGTTGCATTACATTATAGCTGTATAGCTGTTTACTTTTAATCTACCTAAGCTTTTAAGATTGTTTCACTGTGTTGATTCCTACATTCATCATTAATGAATATAGGAAAGTATTTACATAAAAAAATATGAGCAAAACTTACTAAATTTTGATATCCCAGAAACATACATGATTAACACAAGATCACCAGAGTCAATCCAAACACCCAACAGCACAACTTTTATGAATGATCCAACAGTTGTTTAACAGTTGAGGATGTGGATGAGAGTTCAAAAAACATGTCCTGTATAAATCTCCAATGTTTTAAGAATGAAAGCAATAAAATTTTGAAAAATGATTATTGCATCTTTTCATAGTGTTCTCTATAACATTTTATACAATGCCTCAACTGTTCAGACTATTTTGTAAATGCTGAATGCAATGCTTCTTTGGATAGGGTGTAAATACATTGTATACAGCTTTAGGTGATTCAAAGCATTGGCCACTAATTTTTTATTTTGCATACTAGAAAAAAAGTCACTTGAGAGCAGATTTGAACTGCAAGGAGGATGCGGTTTCCATTTTACTTCCGACTCCTACAGAAATTAAATTGAAATGAGCAGAGCCATTGTAGTGATGCAACAGAATTCCACCCAGACCAATCTTAAGATGCTTCATTCTCAGTACCTTGAAGACTTGGGGCAGGCATTTTGTGATGAACCATCTAGCAGTTTTTTTTTTCTCTCTCAAGTGAAAATGTCACAATTTGGCCACTAGCTAAGAAAGAATACATCATCTTCTTGCGAACACTTTTTGCTTGCTTCAATTTTGTTAGGGGATCCTCTTCTGAGAAGACCCAGAACAATGATTGTCACTTAGTTTCTGGATTGTACTAGTATATCCAGTTTTTGTCACCTGTTATGATGTTAAATATGTTTTATGATCTTCCATAAAATTTTCCCAATATTTTCTGGCACCAATCCACATGTGCTTTTTTTTCTGCTCATACATGAGATGGCGGAAATCCCTGCAGAGCTTCCTGACAGTTTTTCTTTGAGAATTGCTTTCACTGCTGCCGTTGCAATATTCGGGGCTTCTTGAATCTGATATAATGTACAGCAATGAACCTCCTGCAACATATGATCTGCTTCCATCATAACTTCATTTGTTGTTGCAGTAGTGAGCTGTCTTATGCAATCATCTTTGAATAAATCCCTTCTTAAAATCTGCAAACCATTGCTAAATATTGGATTACATAGGCCAAAGATCTTCAAATTTACAATGCAATCTTTCAAGCCATTCTAAAGCAATTTTAAAATTGCAAAAAATCATAGCTCAAAAATGCACTTGCTTGAGATACATCCTAGCATTTGGCAAAGCAAATCTTGCATACACTACACATAAGTGCTGAAACTACATATTGTTGGAGCTCGCTCAGACTTGCACATAATGCCTATCTAAACTTCAATCTAAAGCTGGGAAAATTTGCACTGGTTTATCATAACTCCTTGTTGTCTATTCTCAAAACTTTCAGAGTAACTCTCTTAGCACAGACATGTATGCGTTGGAATATGGAAAACATCTAATAGAGTAGTTATCATATACTAGCTAAGGAAGAGACTGAAAGCAAGAGAAATTGATATAGACATGAAAAACACTTAAGGACTCTGCTGCACCATTTTTTATGACTTTGAAATATACTACGAACTTTTGATGGATCTCAAGATCTTGAAAGATATATTGCAATACCGAAATAAGTGCATGATATAGCACATAAGAATCACCAATTTAGGAAATTACTTAAGTTATAGGTATTTGATGGGTGGGTATTTATCTCATTATATAGAAGAAAGTATGCATAAAAATCATCTGAAAGATGGGTACTACAATTGCTGATTCCTGATCAAAAACAAATCAAAATGCAAATTTCTAAAACAAGTTTACCACATTTCCACAGCATCCATCAGATTTTATGCATCAATTCATGTCAAATAATGAGACATTAGTACACTATTATGTTGCAGTAACAAAACAGTAGTCCATAAAGAGGAAACATTGATTATTTGCCACAAGAGAAAAGTCATTCTACGAAGATGGATAGATAAAGGTTTTAGTTTTCTGGGATGCTAAAGAGATCCTGCTGATTGACTACTATTAGGGTGACAGATTATATTTAAAAAGAGGACACAAAAAGCCTATTTACATTTAAGCTTATACTATACTTAAAATTATTGATCTCAGTTTTATACAAAATATTTTGAATGTATAAATTATTTTTAATGCTGTGTTTTGTTTTTGATTGGATCAGAGCCTGGTCCCCTGGATATTCCAGCAGGTAGCTACTGATGAACTGGAGATTGGGGGGCTGAACCAATCAAATTGGAATACATTTTGATTGGAATGTGAGCCTTCTGGAATTGCACTGTTCCAAATTGTTATATTTAAAATTAATGTTTTGTTAAAAAAAACTTAGTACAAATTATTTATAATAAAACTTAATAATAAGCATTTTATAGTTAGCTACACATGAAAGGCAAGGAAAATAAACAGCTAAATATTAAATTATCAAAAGATAATGCAAAATGTGAATTTAAAATTACTTTGTAATATTTTTCAGTATTACGTTCTGATACATAAATTTTACATTGAGCTTTAAATTCATTTCTTTTAAACATTTTCTTGCTAGAGCATCATTTAGCTTAATATTAGCATTTTGGCATTTTTAATGTATGAATGATATCTAACCCAAAAAATACAAGAGAAACTTCCACATCTCTAATCCTCAAGAAACTATATTCCACTTCGATATACTTTGACCTTTGTATTTACTATCTAATCTGTGAGCAAAGAGTACATCCCATTGATACTGCTGCCACCTACCTTAAAAAGTTATCAAAACAGATAATTTTAAAATGTCAGGTATACAAGAAAAGAAGGACATTTCATAATTTTTAAAAAATTTGCCTAGACCTGAACAAAGATGTAAAAAATTATTATTAATTGGTTTATTTAAGGATGCTTTTTAAGCATCATTGGTCATTAGAATCCTATTCAATTTGGGTGTATAAACAGCCAATAAATTTTGCTCAGAGGCTTCTTCTTCTAGACTTGCGAGTTCTTTTATGCATTATAAATCTACAATATGGGACCCTGATTTTACTTCCCTTTCAAAGGAAGCCATAGTTAGGATTTTACAGTCTAAAAATTTATTGACCCTTTTAAATTTTGAATCCATGACCTTGAGGATGTAAAGGCATGTCTGGACAAAAGAGGAGTCTGGTCACCCTAGGTATAACCATTATGGGAGAATCTTATGCTAATATTCTGGACTAAGTGAAAGGATAGAAAAATTATATGAAAAAAGACCACATTTATCACAGATGAAAATCATCTTTCATTAAAACATTCATTCCCACACACATGTTGGAATTACAAAAATGAATTAATTAGCTGCACTAGTTTTCCACCTCTTTCTGTTTGGGAGGTTTTTGGCAGATGAAGGATTTTTAGCAACCATTGAGTTTTATAGGTTTGCAGAAATTCAACTTTCATGATGGTAAAAAGATTTTGGAACACTGTTGAACAAAGTATACATGTATATTAATGTTATGGAAAATTATTTAAAAAAAAAATAATAATTTCAAGGAGTTAATTTGTCTTTATATGTTATTCTGAGAATTTTTCAAATAGCCCTCATATTTAGATTCAGAGGCACAGTATTATTTAATACTCTTAAAGTTGAATACTTTTAGTTAAAGTTGATTTGCTATAAAAAAAAAAGTTTGATATGGTACTCTCTGAGAAATCTCTGGTTAATGTTAAGAATTTTAAGAAAAACTGTTTTGTACATAATTTTAACAAGTATCATGGGGCTATTATACCATACTATACTTTTGTGGTTTGCAGCAATGGCACACAGCAATGGGTGGCTGAGGTCATTAAGGTGCAGACTCGTGAGCGGTAGTTCTGGGGTTTGAATCCTGCCAGGACCATTCTTCCTGACTTAGGTTTTTTTTCTCCAGGTTTTCCTCAGTCCTCATAAATGGCAAATGCTAGTGAGGTACCCTAAACTTAGGTCTGGAACATTTCCTTCCTTAAAAATCCTTTCCCAATATATAATTTCTCTCATGTATCACTAGTGTCCAACACCTTTAGTGCCTCAGTTGTAAAAATGGGCATTAAACACCATTCAAAATAAAGAAAGGGAAAAAAAAGCAATGGCACACACAGTAGGATTTTAATACTACTGTATACATCTTGGTCAGGAATGTTCCAAGAAGAATGTGAGCTTAGTTGTCATGATACTTAGAGGATGATTAACATACAACTGCATCAATACTACAAAGATATGCAAAACAGTTAATGTTTTCATTGCTATCTAAATTTCTCTCATAAAATATCTATTAAACATTTTTTTTTTCCTGTGCAATGAAAGTTTATTGGTATAATGTCCCAGAGTGTACTGCCTGAAATAGGCACAGCACCATTTTTCTACAGTATGCTTTCTGTATTACCCATTCATAATCCCAGGCTGCCTGGAGGATCACTCTTGTTGCTGGCGAGCAGATTGTTGATACAATGAGATCATTCATCATCTCATCAATAGCTCACAGGATTGGACCAAGGCCTATTTGGGTCTAGATTAGACCATATGAACCATTTAAAATTAGTAACACTTAGCACCTACAGATGTCAAGAGTGATAGATGTTCATAACATTGCCTCAAGTGTGTTTGAGATTTGATTATATATTTTCCTAGCCAGCCATCATCAATGGACCTCTGTTTACTAAATCTGCTATTCATAGTTCTGTGCTCTGACCAGTCAGTACAGCACTTGTGAACAATAGAAATGTTAGACTGAGAATAACTTGTAATAAGGGTCTGTATTTAAAATCAATTCTATTTATAAATTATTCAGTTTTACAAACACATGGTCATTGATGTTTCCTCATCTTTAATTTGCATCTTCATGTTCTCTGTTGCTTTCTTTGTAGACACACTGTACTGCATGATAACTGACATCATGTGAGTTGCAGATACTGATGTATTTAACAAAGCGAAGAGTATCTTTATCTCTGAAGGTTAGGGCTAGGGCATTGTTTTGTGGCTCCACTGTCAGCAGCTATGGAGAAGATAACCAATTAGTACCACTTCTTTAAATCCTTTTTAATTATAAGATAATATATTACAGTCATTCAAGTAAAAAGTGGAAAAATATGCACACAATGAAAAAACTGTTCAGAATAAAAGTTTAATATTTCAAAAGGACCTTTTCAATTACCCATAAAAATGTAGCCTTCCTTTGCCTTCCCATGGGACGGGAAACTTGGCATTTAAAATGGATACCGCTTTTTTGGGGAGGGGATATTTGTGGAATCTTCTCTCATTTTTAACATACTTTATTCTAAATAGTTGTTTATAGTGTCATTCATAAATAATTCAGAAATAAAAGGTCAAATGTGTGTTACAAGTAAGTAGATAATCTATGAAGACTATAAAAAAATTAACATCAGCACCCATGGTATGTGAATATATACTGTGGAATTAGAGATACAATAATGGTGGTGCTATGGTCGAATGATTAGACTGCTCGCCTCCCACCAAGGTGGTCCAGATTCAATCTTAGTGGCCATAAGTGACATTTGTGACAGATGAAGCAGTGCCTGGGCAGGTTTTCTCTGGATACTCTGGTTTTCCATGTCACTCATTCTACCATTGCCCCATCATCCCATCCACATCTTCATCATCATACAGTGTAATGTAATATGCTGATTATTGGTGCATATATTTACAAACTGTATGCACTATTGCTCTCTGCCCGCCCCTGTGTGGAATTCCAATGCATGGCCAACAAATGAGTTGGCATTAGAACTTATTCACAGAATTATAAGAGTACATTTCACTGATGGCACATTAAATGGTTAAAAGTAAAATTTTTAAAGTATTCATAATCATCATTTGATGTATAAGGATTAGGCCTAAGGCTTGTTCCAGGTCCTAATGGACCATATGAATTTAGTTATTTAGTATCTACAGATATTAAAAGAATAAGTGGTAAGCCACCTCAAGTGCCACCTTATGTAGTGCTAAAGTATTACTTAGACATAAAATGGCAGATACTTTCGTCATGGGATCTCTTTTGCTGTGTGGATTTCTTTAATTTGTCATAAATCTATGACACAGAATTTACAGCTTAAGTCTCTCCTGGGGAACTTGTGCTCAGGATTTTTAGGTCTGGAAAAAAATCTATCGACTTCAGCCAGGTAAATATTATTTTGCCATATTTACTTAATGATATATTGAATACATGGCATCAGCATGATGGTTGGCCAGTTCATTATACATGTGAAACACCAACACTACTGATTAGCAATTTCGTAAGTAATGAATCAGTTGCAGAGGACCTGTGACTTATATCTCCAGAGTTTTATCTTTGAAGAAAAATGTAAGAAGTATATTATCAGAAGTTGTCTACAATCTTGAGAATAAATGGCACTGTATTGTTGATGCATGCAACCATGCTGAAGTAGAAGAACATTAATTTTTGCATAATTGTAAAGGTCCCTTTGATGTATTAAACTTTTATTCCAAACAATTTTTTGTTGCATGCACATTTTGCAAGATACTGAATAAAATCATTATGAAGGAACCATCTTTACCTATAACTACAGAGAATTCTGTATTTTGTTTTCTATGTAATATTTCTTTCATTTGAATTACCCTAATCATTACAATATAATTTCAAAAGTTAGGTGCTTTATAAATTTATTTTCTGTAGGGTGGACACATTGGGTAATAGTACTTATTATACGGTTGTTAACTGCAATTTATTTATATATTTACCTCTTCATCTGCATCTCTAGCAATATATGAAGTATATCCACCCATGAGCTTATTGGATTTAACATTGCAGTAGAATGTAACATCCAAAGCAAACTCATTATACGTTACGTTATCATGTACTAATGTGTAGAAGCCTCTTTTCCATCTCTGTACTTCATGTGAACAACATGGTTCTGAAGAGGTGCACTTTTTACCATCACCTGATCAAAATAAGGAATATTTTCAAAGGTAAATACAAGGTACAGATATAATTTTACCAATTTATCAAACCAAAAGATATAATAAACCTACTAATTACAAAGGAATCAGTTCATTATCAGTCAGGGAACTTAGATACAAGACTTCAAAATTGCGAGGATAATGAAAATAAATTATCAAAATTCCAAAAAAGTACTTATAAAAAAGAAAAGTGCCTGTAATAATGTATTGTTGACCAAAACAATTGTAGTTAACCATTTCAGTAATTAAAAAGGTAAGGGCAAATATAGGGAAGAGCATTTTATTTTGTTAACCAGGAAACATTATGAACTAAACCAAATACAAAAGGGGTAAGTTTGAAACTTTTACAAAGGACATAATTATAAAAAATTGTATAACACTTGTCAGAATAAGGACAATGTGCACTACATTAAGACAGGGGCATAAATTAAATCCCATATTAATTAATTTATTTATTAATGATGTTTTAAAAGACATGCAAGGCTATAATCTACAGACACCTACAGTAAACGGTACAGAGGATGGGTTGTTTGCAAATCATGATAACAAGTTTAGAAGAAGATCACAATATTATCCCACTTAAACCTATGGAAGCAAATCTAACTTAGGCAGTGCAAGAAATATGTAACTACTGTCTTGTGCTCTCATACCTGGCAATTAAAATGACACCAAAAATAGAACCTTCTTGGAAAATACTATTTTTCTGAGATTATAAGAGGCATGATTTCACCATCTTCAAAAAATGTATTTCTTTGTGCTTAGCAAAATAGGCAAAGTTAGAAAAAGACAAATTTTAGAGAGTAAGAAACAGGCAAATCTATGCCTGTTGTTACAGCCACTTGTTGTAACCCCTGAGATAATATGGAAGGTTAAGGCCCTTGTCTCTGCCCCAAACATGTTGAACCTATCAAAGGTGATATGACTGCATCAGACAGAAGACTACAAACTACAGACAGTCTCTGGAAAGTCTAACAGGAGGATTGCAATAAAATGGGCATCACTATAGTTTGCATCAGCTTGTTGCAGTAGAAACTGTGATGCTTACACTCAAGGCCCCACTCAGAACATCACATTGTTTTTCATATGACAAGCGAGAGAAACTGAGAAAGAAGCAGTTGTCAATCCACCCAATAGTGAAAAGAGCCTGTTTTTGAATATGCAGATCATTTGAGTACTGCATTTGAAAGTGTTTTATAACAGCTCCTAAAGTTCACAACCTGTCATTAAAGAACAGATAATTCTTTAAAAAAAATCAAGTTATAACATGGTGGTTGCATACATCTCTTTAACATGGCCCTTTTTTTTTTTTTTTTTTTTTTTTTTTTTTTTTTTTTTTTTTTTTTTTCCATAGAACATCATCAAGAACTCACTAGGGAGAAAGAAGGTATGCAGTCACCAAAATAATTGACATAAACAATTCATTTGAAGAAAATTTGTAATAAATGCCAATGAAATAATATAGTTGACAAACTTAAGAGGAACAGCGAGCTTATGGCCAATGTATATGCTACAAATTCTGCATTGACAACAAAAAAACTTATGTGGAAACTGTAAAATAAATATCTGTAATACTCATCACATATTCATGCCTTAAGTGCAAACAATAAGAAACAACAATTTTGTCAAGTTTATCATGATGTATTATTTTCTTCAGTTATATAATATGAATGCATTTTGTAGAGAAAAATTATATTTTAAACACTAAATGTGAAGATAATATATTGAAGTTATCACAAGAAATATTTAATAGCAATAATGGACTAGATAGTATTATGAATCAGTTGGGGAAGAATGGATTATGTGATATATGGATTGCAAGTAAGGACATGTTATGAGGTTTCTGCAGGGGATTAGTCCAGATTTCAGGATATGGAAAGGCAGGTTTTAGGTTTGTTCATATATGAAAAAGATCTTTAATAAATTATAAGTTTTTCAAGGTAGGATTTATTAAGGAGATGCATATTGAAAGTGCAACAGCCAGGAAAGAGAAGCAAGCAATCAATGGGTGGGAGTTTGGAAGGTCAGTTTCTTTTTAAATGGTATTTAACGCCCGTTTTAACTACTGAGGCCTCAAAGATGATGGACACTGATGGTACATAAATGAAATGTTAAACTGGGAAAGGATTTTTTTTAAAGGAAGGAAGTGTTCCAGGCCTTAAGTTTAGGGTACCTCTCCAGCATTTGCCATTTATGAGGACTGAGGAAAACCTGGAAGAAACCTCAATCAGGGAGGAAGGTCCTGATGAGAATCGAACTTCAGACCTCCTGTTTACGAGTACGCACCTTAATGAACTTGGCCATTCATGGTGGTCATTTGAGGAATAAGGTTCCGCAGGGTATATGCCCAATATGTGCAGAGGAGGAAGTTGCATTATTTCTTTTGAAATTAAGGGTACTGAGGAATGGATGAAGGTTTTAATTAGAGGTAAATTGTTGAAGTTTAATAAAGAGATGGTGATCAAGTAAATTTTGGTAAGATTCAACGAAGAGGATTGAATAAATTTTAATGAAAAGTATGGTTGAAATAGAAATGGTCAAAGGACAAGGTGAAATAGATTAAGTTTAGTTAAAAACTCTGTTATCAGTAGGTAGTAGTACCGTTTGAAAATTTGTTAAATTTGTACTTTATATGTGTCATGAATAGGATGTGTGAGTAGATTTATATCCTTTTAGTTTGAAAATTATTAAGGTTAATATTAGTTACATTTTTTTTGTGTAATAATAAGATGAGAGTGGCATACATGTCTCCTGGATTATCCAGTAGTAGACAATTGATGAGCTGGAGACAGGTATATGTAAATGAGGAATAAATTATTTGTTTAAAATGAAAATTTGATGTAATTAAAATTTATTATTTGTATAAGTATTTGTAATGGAAAACACCTAAAAGTTGGAGGACCAGAATTAGGTGGTGTCATTTTGTAATATTTCTTAGCACATGATTAAATACAAAAATATAATGCCAAAGAACTATAATCATCATATCAAATCAGTACTTCTTATGTATAACAAACAGCTCTTTCTGCTGCTGTATGCATTTATATCACTTAAATATGTAAAAGTTATTTTTGATTTTTAATCATACCTTCAGAAGTCAGAATTAGGTCCAAGTTTGTTAGATTTTTGAGCAAAGTGAAGAAATATTTTGACTGAAGCAGTTGTTCCACATTTCTAACTGTTGCTGGCAAAGATTCCTGCTTGGCAATTTCATATTTTCTGCAATGTTATGTACAAAGATACATTTAATAATAAATTACAACTATAATGATGATAACAAAACATTTTTAATTATAATTATAACTTACCTACTATTAGGTGGGCCCAAAATCTCCCATACTATATCTTTCTCTTCCAAACTTTTACACAAATCTTTAAAAATAGTTTCTTCAAAAAACTTTGGGAGCAGTATCTCACTGGATTCCTCAAACTCTGTCCTTATTTGTTCTTGTACATTACTGTCCAGATACATAGGATTTATATATCTTAAATGTGCTTCACCTTCACCCTGTTAGAACATGTAACTAAATTATTTAAATGCAAATTATACTAGATGAAAATTTAACGGCATATTAAGGCCAGCCAATCACTGAAAAAGTAATAGCATATGAAAATAACTAAGTGGGTGTGTGTGAACAGGAACTCCATACATAAGAACAACCCTCAATGTGCAATTTTTATTACTTTAATTACTCATCATCTCAATTAAACATCATTTAATGTTTATGTATAGAGATACCACCTGTATTAGCTATTTGTGGCATTTTTAGCAAAGTGAGCACAGATACATACTAACACACACTTATCTAAGCTCTATCATAACACAGAACCATTTTGTTTACATATGCATTTTGAAAGTGAATTACATCATCCTCTTTGTTTAGTTAATTTAGTTTACTATTAAATAGTTAGAATCCAGTATGAATCAATGACAAACATTTATGCATTGTACAAACCAGAGATTTTTACATACACATTGGAATCTTAAATAGAAAAAAAAACAATCACAGCCTCTCAAAAGAAACCATATTATTGAAGGCTACTGGTGATCTTAACACAGGTTATAAATTTTGATATCCCACCACTGAATAACTTTGGAACAACCAGAGGCCTCCACATATCACACTGTTAGTCATTCTCCAGCTGATGATGGGAGCACTTGCTCCTGAAACATGTTCTGTTAATACACAAACTAGTGAAGTATTCTTAATTAGCTAATGAGTTGATTTAATACTCTTATGTTCCACTTACCATTGAATTGTATAACTTTATACCAACAATCCTTATTGTTGTAACTCTACATACATGTTCAGAATGTTAAGCTTTTTCTATTTATAAGATTCTACAATTATATTTTAAATATATTTTTCAAAGCATAAACAGACATGCTGCTCCCTGAATTATTAAAGGTAACAAGTATGTCCCACTATTGATAACACTGCAGGTAGAATTAAATATAATTGGAAGAAGTGTATAGCTTGCTCTGCCTTTATATGACATTAAGTTTTGCATCTACTTTAGTAGAACTTCCACATTTGAGAACATATGAATTAAATGTTTTAGCTGGTGAGTTGATTGCACACTTCTCCACTTACCAAAGTTTACTGGCAAAACATGTTTTGTGGACCCTTGACTACATCTTGACTGCTATATGACTTGCTTAAATTGAAGGCAAGGTCCATGAAATATTTTCCTTTGGAGATCCAAATTAAAAAAAGCAATTCCTGTACAGAATATTGTAACAAAACAACTAATCAAACAAACAAAATCATATCCTAAACTTAGGTACAAAATCATACCTATAGAAAATATCACAACTGTAATATTTTATAATATTTGCAAAATGTGCCACACAATTTTTGAGTAACCTGAGCCACTGAATGAAAATGTGGAGATGGTCCTGGTGCCTAACAAATTATGAGGTAATCAAAGGCAGGAGGCACCATAGACAAAGAATGATTATCACAATGCCAACCCCATAAAGGTGGCTCCTGTCTGATGTAGCCTTTTCCCAAACCAGCTATTTTTCCCAAATTCTCCGAACCAACCCAAGCCAAAAATGAAAAAGCAACAGGTATATGATTTGGAAGGATGTTGTCACTTGCCAAAACAATCAACTTATTACCAACAGACAAAGACCATGACTGTATAAGATAGCAGTTAGTGAGCATATTCAGGGAGGAGGTGAGGAAGGGAAAGATTCATATGGGTCTTTTCCTTATCATTCACCGCCATGGATGGCTGTGGTTGTTAAGGTGTGAACTTGTGAGCGGGAGGTTCCTACTAGGACTCTCCTTCCTGACTGAGGTTTTTTTCCAGGTTTTCTTCAATCCTCAAAAATGGCAAATGCCAAGGAGGTACTCTAAACTTGGGCCTGGAATGCAACCTTGTTTTTTAAAAAAAAGAAATCCTTTTACAATTTATCATTTCATTTCCTATATCATTAGTGTCATCGCCTGTGATTTCTTAGTAGTTAAAACAGGTGTTAAACACTATTCAATTCAAAAAATTCCTTATTATTCAGCACAAACTTTTCTCTTTATTCAATATGGCAAAATTTCCTTTTTGCTCACTTCTATAACAACGGAAGTTTGTATTGTTAAGGGCAGCAATGCTGCCTTCCCAAAATGGTTCAATTTGCTTCAGCACCGGTGTATCTGGACACATGTAAATGCCGGGCAAACAAATTGTGAACTGGTATGAATTTATCACTCAAAGTGTTGATATTGGCATGCAAACAATGGTGCCACAATACACTTGCAATTTATTTCCAGTATAATCCCCTATAAACAATGAAAAGCTTAAATCCCATATTGCATTAACATTTGAGTTTCTCATAACAAAGAGTCACAAATATTTGTTTTCTCAGATTTTCAGAGCTTATTTTTAAAAACATTCTGATTTACATTAAGGAAGAGCTTAGTGAACTTATTGTTAATAAAATTTTCTTACTGTAAGAAAAGCGTATTTTGTTGACCATTAAATTAGCATTTCAAAGATGGCTAATAAGCCACAAGTATATTATATCACATGCCCGTACAGACTGACGAACTTGGGTTGGGAGTCATGGCTCCTTCCACGAATGGCAATGGAGGATGCCACTGAGCCCAAGTCATAATGTGCAACAAATGAAGGCAAATAGAACAGTCGTAATGCAAGGAAACAAGCAATTGTATGCCAAAAATTAACTTTTTGGGATGCATGTTAATCACAATCAGTATACAGTGAATTCAAAAGTGAAACTGCAATGTAGGGATGCAACATGTACACTACATAATAATCAAGGGGAAAAGACACACACTTTTGATTTTAACACTGCAAGGTGGGTTTTTTTTTTTTTTTTTTTAATTAGTAACCTAGCATATGCTTTTGCTTTTAACACATTGCATAGTTTTACATATTTTTTTTTTTTTTTTACTTAAGATAACCTAACCAAATCAAATGTGCAACCTATACATTGTTTTAACACCATAGTTTAGTTTTAATATAAAAAGTAACATATAATATATTGGAACGTGTAGACAAATTATGAACATCATAAAAAAAGCCTCTGGAAGGATCCAAAAGCACTATCTAGTAGCAGGACACTCTTACCAACTGAGCTATCAGACCAACATAGTGAATATGGTAATTACGACTATATATGTTAAACCTGAATTGGGCTCGGTTTTTTTCCCTATTGTTCGTGAAAGGAGGCATGATTCCAACTCATGATGTGTCATCTGTCAGTGTGTAAGGAAAAGTCATTATATCTGCATAATTAGTGATAGCAAAAAAGCTGATGACTGTGATTTAACTACCTGTGGTAAAGTTAGAGACACTTCTGGTTTTGCAGGTAAAGATAAGTTGGTCTCTCCTGAAGACACATTTTGACGTGGGCCATGGAACCAGCCATTTACTGAAAGTCTGTTGTTTTCTAAGCTTGTAACTTCAGTTACCTGAAATGGAATGTTCAACTATGTCATCTAATACAACAGCAGTCAAAGTGATATTACATCACAGCATATATAAATAATGTTATATTCAAGCATAGACTTACTTGATGAAAAGATTTATCTGTTACTTCAAAAAACAAAAATGAGTTAAATGTGGGAACTATGCTTTTCACAATGTCTTTGGGCTGTCCACTGGCTGAAACACAAAAATAAGAGCAACTAAATTAATTAATTTGTTATATCAACCTTGGAACAACTAATAAATGATAAATGAAAATTAAAAGCATTACACCAAAAGGTGCATAAATAACATATCATAAGAATGGCTTTGGAAAAATCAGACTAACGAAAACAAACAAGTTTTTTGATAAAATCCACATGTAATGCCATCACAAGATAGGCATGAATCTTCAAGATATTTACCTATCCCTAATGACCAAAAAACTACTTTTATATCTTTGCTGATGATTGGTTTGTAACTTAACTATTCCATGTTATAGAAAAACATTAATAATTCATTTGTTATGATACTTAAATGAAACAAAAAAGGAATTAAAGATATTTAATAAATGACATATTGGCTTTTTCAAGCAACAGTGTCATGATTTACAAAATCTTGAAAACTGTCAAAATATGGAGAAGATATGTAAAAGCAATTTTCATTCTTAGACTGAATACATGCTTCTTTACGTTTGTTTGCTTTGTATGCTCATCTGAACCTAGGCGGTTTATCAAGTAAAACAGAACTCTCCCACCTCTTCTGTGTGTTTTGAAAGCCAGAATGTTTATTACGTATGTTTGATCTTCTAAACGCAAGCCTAACTATAATAATGATTAACTAAAAATGTTAATTGGAACATTCACAGTGAAGCCAATCATATAATTGAAATCATTTTATGATATAGTCGAACTACACACTCTTATGCTTCACTTACTTGTTAACGAATTTTCCGAGTCGTCTGTTCCTAGCGGGCTCGAAGGCCTATTTATTAACTAAAAATGTTAATTGGAACATTCACAGTGAAGCCAATCATATAATTGAAATCATTTTATGATATAGTCGAACTACACACTCTTATGCTTCACTTACTTGTTTAACGAATTTTCCGAGTCGTCTGTTCCTAGCGGGCTCGAAGGCCTATTTATTAACTAAAAATGTTAATTGGAACATTCACAGTGAAGCCAATCATATAATTGAAATCATAAAATGATTTCAATTATATAATAATGATGTTAATAATAATAAAAAGCATGCACACTTGTATTTCTGCCACATCACCATCCAGAAGGACTATGTGTTTCAAAGGGCTGTTGCTTGCTGAATTTATTAGCTCTTCAAACCATCAAAAAAGATTCAGGTAAGAAATAAGGAGCCTAGAGTGTGATGGGAGTGTTTTGATCTTTATGAAAGTAAAACAGAATATGCAACAGTAGCTACATTTACACTGGTAAAGGGACTCACAAAACAGGAGACAAAGATTTGAGGTTGTCTAATACCAAGATAATACACCTAATGAAACTTGTTCTTGAGCAGGGTAGAACTGTATGTTTACATAATATTAATTGGTACAGCTACTAAGTTATTTTATGTAACAAAATGACGAATGCAACTGAGACAGTATTTATATTACAATTAATTTTCAAGTCATGGTATAGGTATGTGCATGACATTTTTGCAATAATACCAAAGAAACTCTCAACAGATGCCCTGAAACTTCTTAATTTGCAACATAAATCCATACAATTTACTATAGAAGAAGAAAGAAATGGGTGGCTACCATTTCTAGATTTAAAAATTATAAGAAATGGAGATGGTTTGAATTTTGGAATTTACAGAAAAGAAACACACACAGAAAACTGCATAAAAATGAGAGTTATAACCCCATTTCACATAAATATGCAATTTTTCACAGTTTGGCACACAGATTGATGAATATTCCACTCACAGAAGCAGAATACAAAATGGAATACAAACAAATAATACAGACAGCTATAATGAATGGTTTCAACAAGGACACAGTGATAAAAATTATCAAAAAGACAAAAAGAGATGAGGGAAGTTTCCACACTGAAAAATATAAAAGAAGAATTCAAATTCAAAAGTTTCACCTACCATCCAATTTACCACAACAAGTTCAAGAAAATCTTCAAAGAACATGGAATAATGTTAGCCCCAAAGAACAGATACCACATTTATTAGGTTGCACAGTAAAAGATGCCATACCACCAGAACAGAAATCAGGAATTTATGAAATAAAATGTGCAGATTGTGAACAGAGCTACATAGGAAAAACAAAAAGAAATTTGGAAATTCGGAGGAAAGAACATTTTAGAAACATTCGGTTTAAGCAGGTGGATAAATCAGCAGTAGCAGCTCCCTTTTGGACCAAAAACCATGAAATAAAACCGGGAATAAAACTGCTGAAACATCTTCACAGCCCTTTGGAGTTGTCTACTTGGGAAAGAATTTTCATATTGAAAAATAAAAAAATCTAATGAATTTCGAGTTTCCTCCCATAGATGAGCTCAGCGACTTCCTACTTCAACCAACAGAGGCCACCACAGGAACATCAGTTTGTCCAGCCATATTTTCCAGTAGCGGAGGTTCAGTCAGCAACTGAAGATGGGAGAGATTCTCCCAAAACGCGTCTTACTTTTGTGTAAGTGAATGGAGTTAGTGTAAGAAATGTGTACACATGAGTTGAGATTAGATTGCCACTCCATTGTCAACAGCTTCGTAAGTACAATATTTATATACAAAAATCCTTTCCCAAATGGTTAGTTCTGTATGGTATGTTGAGGATGAATGCAAGTGCATTTAAGGAATGTACAGAGAGGATGAAGGCAAGTGCATTCAGACCTGTCCTGAATATAAAAATTTAGTGATCAGTGTCAAAAATCCAATCAAAATCTCAATTTAAAATAACTTCACTGTTAAAAATCTTCATAAACAACAAATTTATGAATTATAATACTGTTGAAACCAAAAAATAGCAACAAAGAAGATGCATACAACAGAGTAACAGTACTAAAGATTACATATGGATCTGGAATTAGTTATGTATACAAATAAGTTGGTATTAAGCGACAATAAACTTCACTAACTGATTAATTCATCAGTTAGTGATGTTTAGTGTCGCCTAATACTGACTTATTTGTATATTTAACAAACTTCACTGTTCCTAACATCTTTTAAGTTTACAACTGAAACTAGTTCTCAATTCTTTTATGAAAGCAGCAGCTTTTCCAAAACAAATTGTGGGCTATTGCATTATGCTTCGACTATACCCATTGTAACCAAAATAATAGCCAGTATATGGAAGTGAACTTGCCAACAGCCAAAGTTATCATATTATAGTAGAAACATGCTGATTGATATCATAGTATGATTCAGTTGAACTACACACTCTTAAAGCTTCACTTACTTTTCATAAATGTATGGAACCAGTTTCAAGAACATTTAGTTCCCATCTTCAGCCAGGCTAAAGTTCAACTGTCGGATCATTCGTTGAGCTGTGGGAATGTATATTCTGCTCTGGTGGCGGTGTGATAAACTTGTAGTTTATGTTTTCATCCCCAACAATGTCGAAGTTCATTATGCTGTCTTTGTATTTGTAGATGTAGATTTTCTCCCATGTTGCTAATTCCGTAGGTCCTTGTACTGATTTTAATTGTTTTGCTTTATTTATTATGTCGTGATTTTGTGTCCAAAAATGATATGCTACTGCTGATTTCTCTATTTGCTTGTACTTTATGTTCCTGAAATGTTCCTTTAACCGTGTGCCTATATTTCTCTTTGTTTTTCCAATGTAGATTTTTTCACATTCACATTTTCACAAGTAAGTGAAGCTTTAAGAGTGTGTAGTTCAACTGAATCATACTATGATATCAATTAATATGATTGGCTTCACTGTGCAAAGTTCCAATTTACATCTAAGAAACATATTGGTTCATCTACTATCTACAAATTATTAAAGATCTCCAAGATAACATACTCAGATGGGAGAGATTCTACTAGATATAGTAGAGCAGTAGTGGTACCTCATGGTAAGAGCATTGACATGGCAGGCCGAAGATCTGTGGTGTGACCTCAATTTTTTTTCTAATTGATTTAGATTCCAAACCTTAGCCTAACACACAGCTTGTACAAAAAAATCACATGTCATAGATATTATAAGTTAAAAATACCAATTTTTTCAACTTCCACCTAATTTCTTTTGAAATAAAATTAGAAATAAATTTTAAGAAGCCTAAAGTTTCCTTCACAAAAGTCGCTTAAGATGCAGGAAGTAAAAGAATCACAGAAGCTGGAGGCTAAAGACAAACTTTTGAAGAATACATCTCTGGCATGAGTTTTTGGAAGAAGTTTGGTGGCAAGTTTATTCATTTTAAATGTATGCAAAGATTTTAAATAAAAATTTCTATGATTAATTGCCAAACATTTTAAATTTTTCTCAGTAGGAGGTGTATTATTTATAGTTCATAAAAATGCTTTAAAAAGGTATGTACTTACCATCAACACTAAAAAGCTCTAAGGCCCCACCACATTCTGATGTCCAGTTTTCAGTCAAGTAAAGGATGAATGCTATGATTCTGTCTTCACACTTATCATCATGACATAAAAGATGATCTGGAAAAAAATATATTAGAATGAAAAAAGTTTGTTACACCAGAAATTGATTATCTGTTTTACATCAAAATTAAGAAAATGGAAGAAAATGGTTGGTTGCTAGTGGCCATTCTTCACAGCCTGCTTCTCCATTTTTACGATCCGTCTGTATATACTCTAACTGTATCAGTTAAATAATAGTTGTTGAGTATGCTTGCTATCAATCTTAATACTTCAGGTAGATATTCTTCTTAGAGACCATTGTATCCAGATGTAGTTTCACACTGGTATTTATACATGAAAAGGGTCAGTTGGTGTGATGGCTGGTTTAGTGTTTATTTTTAAAAATTTGTCTAAATCCTCTTTCTGTATGTAATTTTTTAAAGTCTGCTGTGTATTTATTCGTTTTATGCTGTCAGAAATGTGAAAGCATTTATTCCTGTGATGATTACTTTTTCATTTCTATCCCAATATTGTCAATTAATTTCTAGCTCTGTTTAATAGGCAGGTTGTTAGGTATGCTCTGCATTGCAGCAATAAGTGTTGTTTTTATGACTCCTATTATTATTCTTAATGACCTAGATTGTATTGTATCCAATTTAGTTTTAAGTTGGTTATTTATTGTGGATATTATTCCACTTTCATAGAGCAAATTGGGTTTTATGTAGCTTATATGTATCATTAAGGAGTTATGGATTCTCCCCATTTGATACCTGTTAGTCTTCTTAATATGTTGTTCTTTTCCTTGGCATCAACTGGTAAACACATGCATGAAAGTGGATTAAAAGTTATGTCATAACCTAAGGGGAGCATCCTAGAGGTCAGAGACAATATAGAAAATGTAGATGCAGGTGGAAGTTCAATGACAAGGCATAGAACAAAGTTGGACAGGTTTAAATCAGTGGCAAGATGTAGTGCTAGATAGGGATTGGAAATTAAGGTGATATTCTGGAATGCAGAAGGGTTAAAAAGTAAAATAATTAGTGGTGAAGTGTCTGAGGTTTAAAATTGGGTAAACTGTAAGCAGTGGCAGAGACATGGATTGATGAATGAATGAATGAATGCCTGTTTTTGCTACAGAGGCACCACAGGTGATGGACACTGATAATACATGAAATGATATATTGGGAAAGGATTTATTTTTAAGGAAGGAATCATTCCAGGCCTAAGTTTAGAGTACCTCCCCAGCATTTGCCATTTATGAGGACTGAGGAAAACCTGGAAAAAACCTCAGTCAGGGAGGACGGTCCTGACGGTATTCAAACCCCAGACCTCTCTCTCACGAGTCCACGCCTTAATGACCTCGGCCACCCATGGTGGTATGGATTGATGAAGAGGAAAGTGTAGAAGTATGTGACTTTGTTTATACACGGGGAAGAGCTAGTAGAAGAAGTGATAGTGGTAGAGCTTCAATGAGGCATGTTTATTAAGAACAGTAGTGAAATATGTGAGAATGAGAAAATAGGTTTAGAAAGGCAAGCTTTATGGTTAGGAATCAACAAGAGTAAAAGATGAGGAAGTGAAATATGCACTTTATGTTTTCTATATATAAAACTCAAAAGAGGTATAGACTTCTGTGATGAAAAGTTGTTTATAAATTTAAGTGAGGATATGGAGGAATTAAATAGAAGAAATTCAGTGTGGGATTTATACCAGTTGGGGATTTGAATACAAGAATAGGTGAGAAAAAATGAAATAAGTGAAACTGGAGAGTGAGAGTGAATGAGAGAAAGATGTATGAATTATAAGGAAAAGCAAAGGTAAAATATGTAATAGGGAGGGTAAAAAGCTGTTAGAATTTTGTAAAGTCAACAATTTTTAGTATATAATGGAGCAAGAGGAGAAGATTGGAAGGTGAATTTACGTTTGTAAATGCAAATGGGCAAAGTGTCAAGATTACATGTTGTGTAGTAAAGGGGTGGATGAGAATGTTTTAAAGTATTAAAAGAAGTAATTGGCAGTAACCACTTCCCTTTAATAATGAAATTATTTGTAAATTACCAGGTGATATGTGCAAAGACACAAGTAAATGGAGATAGGGTGTATGCAATAAAATGGAAAGCAACATTATAGCAGTAAAAATCTGATAGTCAGAGGGTGGGAAAGAAGTAGCAGTATGGGTAAATATTTAGGAAGAGTAAGGGGCAAGTGGATTAGGAAAATGAAAGGAGAAAAGGTAGGTAAATAGGGCTTTAACTCATGTTGAAGAGTCATGACATGTTAGGACCTCAAGTAAAGTTGGATCAGCCTCAATTGTAAGAAATGTATACCTTTTTTTGTTATAATTTTGTAATGAAAGATTGAAATAAATATTTTATTCTATGTTCTTCTTAATCATTTCTTAGTTATACTGTCGATCTGTTCACAGAAGAAAAGTTTTTTGTCAAATGTTATTCCAAGATATTTAGTGTGTTTTTTCTCTTATAGTAGCTCATTATTGATTTTAAGTTGCAAATCATCTGTAGTGTGTTGAAGGCTAGAAAACTTTCTTTTTAGTGTTCCTCATATTGTTGGTGGATACCTGTGTTTCTATGTTTTTGATACTTTTCAGCATTTCATTTTCTAGTTTTTTGTAATGTTGTTTATTTTGCCTTTTTTCCCCCCTTAGAATAAATAAAGAAAATGAAAACCAATAAATAGACACTAAGATGTAATCACTATAGCATATAAAAGCATTCAATCTTAAAGATAAGATTTTTGTATTTCCTTTGAAGTTTTAAAACTTTGTTATTTTTGGTATACAAAACCAATGTTTTATTTAAACTATTATAACTTATTTTAATATATTTTTGTGTTTTATTCTAACTAATCTGTAACCCTTAGATTAGGTTGAGTTAGCATGTTGCTTTAACAAACTTTGTGGTAATCTCTTCCGAGTCTAAATATTAAGAACACTATGGTTTCACTTATTGGAGGTTTACTCAATATGTTTTGTGGACTCTCGCACACACCCACAAGTCGTTTAACAGCTGAGGATTTGGACAAGGGTTCACAAAGCATGTCCTGAGTAAATCTCTAATAAGTAAAACCCTAAAGAGTGTTCTTAATATTTGGACTCAGATAGGATTATTAATGTGTCTCACTGTGTTAGGATTCCAAATTGAATTAATACTTGAACTTTGTAGTATTTTGATAATGGTGTGTAAATCAGCATACTGCACATCATAATAGCAGAAAACATACATGTGATCCAAACAATCTTAAAATGTATTTTAATTTTGAAACTTAATAAAATAGTTAAAAATCTTAACATTAAAGGAAAACATTTTTAGGGTGGAAAAGAATTAATACATGGTCCTTGTTTATGTAATGTAGTACTGTATCCTATTAGAAAGTACAAGAAGTGGAGAAATGTGTAAAATTCTGTCTGTGATACTACCTTAAGTTTATCCTGTGTCTGCAGCTAACATTACATTCACCTTAATCAGTACTGAAGTAGGTATAAAATCACAGACACTACCCAAACACATTGCTAATAAAAAATGATTACCTTTCTGCCCTCCCCCAAAAAAACAACTTGTAATCACATTTAGAATTAAACACATGGGCATATCTCTACATATCCTACACATATGGCAAATTATCTTAAAGTTTGTCAACCTCAAAACATGAAGCACATGCTCTTTATGCATTGAAATGAGATTATTCTAATATAACCGTACCTGTATGTGTATAACTTGAGCAGGTGGCAGAAACTTTATCATTCAGCTTAATCCCTGTTACACTTTCAAGCCAGGGTCGACATTTATTTTTGAGAAGTTCGTCCAAAGAATTTATCATTGGCTTGTTCTCAGTTGAGAGATCTTCTGATTGTGAAAACTGATAGAGATCATTTAATTTCTCATTTAACGTTAATGTCAGTAACTCTTCCTTAAGCACATTTAAGTCTTCTCTGTCTGCGATAAAATCTTGTATTATACAGTGCTTGAAAGGTTCTGCATTTATTGTTACACCAACATCTGTAACAAGTTACTTAATTTAACAATGGCACAGCTAAAAATGCCAAACACATAAAAATTATGCACACAAATGTCTAGTGTATCCAGTTAAGTGGTTAACATCAGAAATTAAATATTTGCTAGAACATGCTCAACCAACCAAACATTATAAGACTAAATGGAAGTTACTTTTACAGCAAATGTTACATGTTTACGTTTTGAGCACTTTTCAATGCAGTTCCCCCATTATAATTCTACATAACATCGAGACTCCACAGCGTCACATTTGTGCAATATTTATATAGAAAACCTAAGTTTGTCTGGTGTAAAATTACATATATTTTCACTATTGTCGGACAAACATAACCTTTACGAACAAACCTGTACTTAGTTCTTTGCTATTTATCCAACTTTCACGTATAGCATCTACAACAGATTTGGATTGCAAGTTTTGTCTAAGTGATATCCAGGCAACTCTTCTCGACTTCAGCGGCTCTTTAATATCTTTATCTTTTCTTTTCAAACCTTTATCGTGTACTTTAGGCATTTTGACATGTTGCTTATGAAACAAGACAACACCATGTGCTTCAAACTATATCTGCGTCATCTGGACGTGAGAAAGCGAATCTTTTGCGTCTTCATTTTGTGCGCGAAATTTGGTTCATTATTTCGCATATGACCGCATGATTGTCAATTTCAAAATAACCATAATTGGTATGAATTACCAATGGCTTTGATATTAGTGCAACTGTTTTCTTATCTAATATGATTTTAAATCATTCAACACTTATAATGCCAATGGCATGTGGCAGGAGGCTTTCCAAAGCCTTCAACTCAACTCTTAATGTTGGGTCTGAGTACATTCCCTAGTTTCATCTGCATCTGAACCATAGATTAGCTGAACTTTCTAGTAGCCATTAAGGTGAAGCTCATAGCATGGGATGCATCATTGGGATTCTTCGTCACACATCTTTACACCTTTTTATATAGCATTTTGGTTCACGGTGAATGAAGTGTGGGAATGCTTCCTTGGTCTAGTGGTTAGCAGTGCTGATTGCTGACTGGGAGATAGGGAACAAAGTTCACCCTCCCTCATGAGGATAATTAGGGAGCTACCTGATGGAGAGGTGGCATCCTTCAATCTCAAAAGCTTCTTAATAGGCAATCTGTGGGGTGTTGGCATGCTGATCAATGCCCCCCTGCTATATTGCCCTATATCAATAAAGTCGTAAAATAGAGGCAGAGGAAGCAAAGGTTAGTGCAGTAGGCCATAGAGAGAGGAGAGAAATATAAGTGTGGGTCTTTGCAAAGTATTGCCAGGATGTTCATCCCTTTTCCCACTCCTGACTTCATTTATTTCATTCACACAACGAAATATGCACTCTTAAGGTACACTGTTTTTAGCCCTTGCACTGTAATTAATAAATATGATTGCAGTCATAATAATAAATGTATCATAAAAAAATAATATATATTTTTACAAAGCTCAACATAGAAATACATAAATAGTATTTTAATACTAATTAAAAATAATGACTGATATTTTAATGCAGTAGTACTGCTAGAGGCTCATATTCATTGGTTTTATCATCAGTCATTTATATTGGTATGCTGTCATCAGAATCCTGTAAATTTGTAATAAATAGTTCTTAAATTTTATCATATCATATCCTATCTTATTATTATTATTATTATTATTAAGTCATCTTCTTGTATTTTTTTGTGTGTGTGTTTTATGCTGAATTCCCAGATTGTTTCCTTGTTAATGAGCATTTTCATATATTTGTGTTATTTCTAATTGCAACAGCCCACTTTATATGAGCCCAAATATCATCTATTGGATTGTACTGACAATGATAAGGAGGTGACTGTATTAACTTATGCAATTTCATTGGCAAGAAGATCAAGTTCACGCATTTTGGATTGGTTTTTGAATGGTAACACACATTGTAACATTTCAGTTTTAGTTATAGTCGTCAAAAAGTCTAAATCTTTTAGTTGTAATTATTTCAAGTTTCAGACTTTCTTGCTAAATACATCTGGAATTTTGTTTAAATGGTCAAGTAGGATGGAGTATTATTATTATTATTATTATTATTATTATTACCCTTTCTTCCATATGATTTAGAAACCTGCTCAAAAACCAATTCTTAAATGTAATAACTGTATTTTCTCATGATTATCATGTTTTTTTCAACCTAATATCCACTTGCCCTCTGGCATGGAGTCTGGTTTCAGGACCCTATACAACACTTGGACAGCTACTTAATTATACATGTACTTTCAGTCCACCAGTTTTAGTGAAAACTTCCCAGAATTACCTTAAAGTGCAGTTTCTATTTACTCAAATCTTTTCTTGTCACCAGAAGTTGTAATTTGGTTCATTGTGCATAGGAATTTTAACCTTATCACAATGCCACTTATTTCCATTAAAATGTATGTTCCATCATTTGTTTTTCTGTAATTGAAAATATTATTAAGCAACATTGAGAACATGATAAATTGATTTTGGGTATCCAAGATCATTTAACAGCTCAAGATGAAACACTAGGAAATTATCTGACTGAGATATGCAGTATATCACCCAATTAAATTAGTGCAATATTGCCAAACTGGTTCTGTAACTGGCTGTAATTCATTGCAAAGAAGCCTAAAATTTAAGAACAATATACACTGCCTGTAGATATTCTATTAGGCAAATAGAAGGGCCATTTCTGAATACACACATGAAATCCACACATTTTTAGCTTCAGTAGAACTACCAAACTTTTTATGTTCATACTTGCTCGAGTACATTTCTGCCACACACTGTCATCTGTTGATATAAACACTGGTGCTGATTCAGTTCAGGAAAATAACAAGGTTATCGATAGGAGTGGTCTCTTTAATCCATTGTCAGCTTCCATAGCCAGTGAATGTACTGGTTCTAACATGAATGTATCTGCAGGCCTACAATATGCTCTTAAAGTAAACAAAAGCAAGTACTGAAGGCCTGGCTTGAAGTATTTTGTTTATAATTTATAACTTTTAAATTAAGTGAGAGAATAGCTCAAAAGTATCAATCTCTCACTTCAAAAGCTTGTGGTGTGAATATGGCTATTGTATCATGCATCTGCAGTTAGGCCAAGAAATTAGACACTAAAAAAAAAATTAGGTTTTGGGTATATCTTTTTATTTGCAGCATTTCAGCTTTATGCCAATAACTTTCCTTTTATATTGTGAAGGATGACTTTTCAAATTAAGTATTTTAACTCTATTTCCCATATCACTGATAGTGAACTATTTTAAATTGATGGCATAAGACTGTTGGTTACAGTGGTTGGAAAGTTTAACAGACTGATCATAAACAATACTGCATAGCAATGGTTCTATAAAACAGTAATAACTCGTAAATTTAAAAGAAGTTAGGAACAGTGAAGTTTGTTAAATATATACAATTAAGTGCAGTTTAGTGTCACCTAATACCGACTTATATGTATATAATTAAGCAATAACTTATAACAAATTATTTATGAGGAAGTCACTGTTTTAAAAACCTCTTAAAAACCAATCCTGCCAGGAAAACAATCAGACATTTACAAAATCAGTTGTAAAGACTGCAATAATAAATATATAGGTAAAACAAAAAGGAACATTACCATACAGTTTAAGGAACACATTAGAAGCGTAAAATATAAACATATGGATAAATCAGCAGTAGCATACCATTTCTGGCAAAAAAAAATTAGTTCCAAAATGAGCAAAATCTCTTAAAAGCTCTTCAAAAACCCACACATTATCGGTGTGGGAAAAATATTCATGAATGAAAACAAAGAAAATTTAGTTAATTTTGATCTTCCACACAACAGCAACCTCATCAAAAAGTTTATAAAATCCAAAGAGCAACATCTTAATACTATGCTGGAAAGCTGACAGTGGAACCATGCTGACAATGAAGGTAATTTGTGTTTGAAACATGTCCAAGTAAGTGGAATAAAACTAGTGAAATTTGAGTGACTTCCTCATAAATAATTTCACATTTCACTGTGAAAATCTCAAACTATTCAAATTTATGTTAAAGCCAAAACTTGCTCTAGCAATAAAAAGAAAAGTGTAAAATAAGGAAGAATTTCTTTATAACTTATTATATTTTTTTTCAGTCAATGTTTTATTTTTCTCTGGAGTAATAGAATGTTTTTTTTAAAAAAGTTCATCCTCTTCATTTGATGCTTTCATAACCAAAATCATAAATCTTTATGATCGGGAAAAGAATAACTGAAATCTGCCAGCACTTCGTACTGTATGCCAATACAAGCATATAACATTAACAGAAAAGTCAGAAAGGGTATAATCCTTGAAAGTTTTTTTCAGTGCAGTGAGCAGGGTCTACAATAGGCAGAGTTTTTATTCAACCCTGATAACTTTGTTTGCAAAATTATTTCTTTTTGGCACATTATGGCTTAGGAGCTAAGAATATTATGCTATGCTGCTGAGTGAAAAATAAGCATGGAAATAATAGAGAAAAATGCACCTCTAAACTTTTTACTGTCAAATTACACTCAACTATTTTCTTATGTTCAAATTAACATCTTTTTAAAGAAATACAATGCTATATTGTAAAAATAGTTTTTATTACAATAAAACATGTAAGATAAATGAAATAATTGTACTTAAAAAGCTGTTGACAATGGAGTGGTAATATATCTTACAATAATATATTCAACATGTTCCCACCAACTCCACCCACTAGGATATGTTTCAGAAGCACTGGCTTCCATCCTCAGCTGTTGACCGTCTACTCAAATTGGCGGCTGGATCCTAAGATGTTTCTGATAGTTCTAGCAGGAACTTGCCGAGTTCATCCATAAGAGGAAAATCAAAGTTCATTAAGAGCTTTCAAAACATGTCTTAGTGTTATGTAAGTAAGTGGAGATAGTGTCAGCAAGTTGAATACATTAGTGGAGGATGCAAGATAAAATATTTTTAAATCTTAGCCAATCACTTTGTACATTTAATTCCTTCTGACATTGATTTGCAACATAGAAATGCATACAAGCAACAAAAGAGTTCTTTTTAAATATGCAGTTTCCAGTTTCTGTTTGTTGATTTCACTCAGTCCAGCGATGCGCACAGTGTGGATTAGTGCACACATAGTAAAGTCTCATTTCTTCCTGTAATAAAAATAAAATAACAAAATTATTAAAATTCCTAAATTCAAAAAAATTTGCTTTGGAAATAGAAACAGAAAATGCATCCTATTCTGAGACTTAAGGACAAGGAAATATAATGCGAGGCTCAAATTTAGTATCTATAGAAAAATACCATGCCAATATTTTAATTCCAGTGCCAACAAGAAGTAGCATTTAATGATTTGATGTATTGATTAGTGAATACACCATTAACCAAAACAAATTCTTAAAGAATATTTATACATATTAGGATCAACGAAACGAATGGATTTAGTAAAGAGATAGAAAGAAAGCAAATCAGAGAGAAAAATTAAGAATGCATCAAATAAAAAGAACATGGAAGAAATTTATTATTATTTTTTCTTATTTTAGTTTAATGTATATATAAATAACTAAACATTAAGAACTAGGAATAGATAAAGAGCGCATTAAAGGTTTCTGGAAGGGTATAAGAAAAAGATTCAAAGATATGGAGATACTAAAATTATTTAGTGAACTAACAGAGAAGAGGTTACTAGTATTCTATGTCCAAATGAAAAACAACAGAGAAAGGTATGCAGATAATACAAGTAAAGAAGAAAGTGAGGGGATTATGTGGTTAAGAACTGGGGTGTGGAGGTTAAAAGGCTAAAGTAGGTACAAGCATGGTGTACCTCCTTTATGTAGGGGAAGAGAAAATGTAGAACATAGTATTTGTATGAAAAGAAACGGACATGGAGAATGGAAAGTTTAGGTAAAAACTTAAAACGAGTAGAACAATTGCCCTATATACTGAACATATATGATGTAATACAAATGCTTAAATTCATCTTAAACATCACCTGTTGCCTTGCAGCTCCGAGACAAATTAAAAAATGTTCTGTGGTACAAAATATCCTGAAAAAAACAAAAGCAGAATTATCAACTTACTTCAGCTCGTCGAGTTTGCGCCTGGAAGAACACAGCCTCTCGATGATTACACTTTGGACAAGGATGTTGCTCTGTTCTAGGAAGCGTTGGGTCAGAAATCACATCTGAGACAATATGTGTCAGTTCGCTTGAAAACAAATAAAATTACATACATTAACAAAAATATGATCTGGTTTCAAATAGTGTTTGCAGAGCAATATGTTGTCACAATACTTTTTGCTATGATGCTATTCTCACATTATGCCAATAAATATAGCAAATCTTATGTTGAATTTCATGAGAAACTTGCCACCTTGAATTCATAATCAGTTTTTACATTATTGTAAAGAAAATGTACTTAGATAAATGTTCTTAAATAAAAATTAATATACAACATGTCTATAAGGTCATGTGCAGTTTTGAACAGTCACACAATTGCAACAATTGAAGATAGAAATTTGAAATCTTCAGCATATGAAAGAAAATCTCTTCAAGTTTGCATACCCATTCAGTGCAGTTCGATGTGGCTTTCCTTTGTTGCCCTACACACATCTAAACAATATTCTAATTCACTCCACATATGCTTAAGGACATCAGTTGTAACAAAGTGTAGTAACATAGTGTCTCTGATTCTTTCAAGTGATACAAGTAGTGTACACACATTGTTTGACATAGCTGCACAGGTAAAACTCTAAAGGCATTAGGTTTGGCAATAATGGTGGCCATGCCTTCTATACACCCTTTCTATCCACCTCTAGGGAAAATGATATAACCAGAAACTCATGAAATATGTTGGTGTAGTGTAGAGGAGCACTATCTTGTGAAAGATGACTTATTTGCAACATGGCAAGATAGTTGTTGAACTTTACAGTCCGTTCTGCAAAGATATATGGGTCTATAATTTTATCATCAGCACACCAGATGTTCACCTTAGGGGTGTCATGTTCATACTCACTGTAGGCATTAGGATTTTCAAGTCCATCGTGATATTATGGCATTGAACATGACCACAAATGGAATGTGGCCTCATCACTAAACATAATCTTCTGTAAGAATTGTTCATCAATGTCCATCTCATCAAGCATCTGTATTGCAAATACATCATTTGAGTTTATCAGTTGGGAGGATAATGTGTAACAACTGCAGTTTGTAACCCACATATTGAAAACGTTTCTTTAAAACTTTATGAATTATAAACTTCTTCAGGCCTAGATTTTCAGTACATATGTGCATTGACTTCTTGGGGCTCCTTAAGTAGCTATTCTAGCTTTAACAGACTCGTCACAAACCCAAGACGTACCTGAATATTTTGGTTCAACAAGCTGCCTTTTTCCTTCAGTTGCTTATCCCAACAGTGAATGTTATTCTTATGCGGCAGTTCTCCATTGTACATGTGGCAATATTCATGACCTACATGTGTCACAGATTCAAATTTTGCAAGCCACAGGATGCATTGAACTGCATTGAACTGCCCATATATTGACTAAATGCTGAGATTTACTTCATTGTTGTTTGCAACATTATCTGCACGTGCACAAAATTTATGCTTCAGAAACTCTTTGACACATTCTTCAATGTATTGTAGGTTTCATTTCATTTAGCCATTATAAGTGTTCAAAACTGCGCCATGACTTAGGGACACATAGTGTTTAAAAATTAAATTTGTTCCTAAATAGTATAAATTGAAATGGGCTTTTCAAGACAGTTTCCAGAATAGCCAGAAAAGGTAACATAAAAATATGACAATCTGAATTGTATGGGCATTTAAGGAAAATGGTGGAGGAGAGATTGCCTAAAACAATGCATTATGGGTAGTGACAAAGAAGAAAACTTGGAAACAAGGAACATGGTCAATGATGAGAATGGTAATTGGATGAAGAGAATTGGCAAGAAGAGTTAGTTGGTTTATTTTCAGCCACTCTTTAATATTTCAGGTCATCAGAGCCATATTCAATTCAGGGCTTGAAATGGCGGATAAATTTTCCTCAAGGCCTCTTCTTTCAAACTTGAGGTTCTTTTACATGCTGTAAATCTATGACACGAGACTCACAGCTTTACTTCCCTTTGATTTTTACAACCAAAAAAATCCACCAATACTGCCTGGGATTGAATCTTAGCGAAATGGAAAAAATGGAGAAGGAATATTTGAAAATTTTTAATAAATGCTCTTGGTTTTAATATTAAATTGTTATAAAACTATAACACCATATTACATATATTTCAAAAATTTAAAAAATTCTGTATTGCAATTAATGGTGTTTGAAACTGGAAGAATATATCACATTTGTTAAACTGCAAGTAAATAAATAGATTAGATAAGATGGTAAGAGAGTGGATGGATGGTTAGCTGACTGGCTAAATGGATAAACTTTGTCAATATTTTAGCTCTTAGAACTGTGAAATGGTCACATCTAATGCTGGCATAAAAGTAAGATAGGAACAGCGGTGCAAAACATTCACACAAAAGACCTGTTCAATTTTGCTGTTCTAGGTTCACACAGCTGCTATTCTGTATCATTAGATATTGCAGTAAAATTATTGATAGATTAATGTGGAATAATGAATAATGTGATTTTTGTAGAAAATGCATTAGAACAAATACAGGAATATTGGTAGAAGCAATCGACTATCATCATTTCTTTCTTAAGAACCAAACACACTGTATTGCTAAATTAAATTATTTCAACATTTGGAACCAGTGTCACATAGGACAAATTTGAGATTATGTCCAGCACTTGAACTATACATCTTCAGCTTACATGGCAGTCCCTTATCATCTGAACTACCATGCTCTGTAGTTTGCCTAAATGACTTATTCCAAACCTTAGCCTAACTCAAGGTACGTGTGAAAAAAAAAAAAAAAAAACATTTAAACTAAATTACCATATAAATGTGATAGTTATGAAGCCTGGGCCTTAAATAGCCAAAGGTTTCAAATACCTTCTTCTGGATAAAATCTCTGCAATGAGATAACCTTGAGAGGTCTCCAGATATACAGACTCAGATGGCGAGATTAGCAGCAATAATCCAAAGATCTGTGGTTTGAATTCCTGACTCTGACCTCGAATTTGTCCTATCTGACTAATTCCATATCTTAGTATAATATACAGCTAGTGTAAAGAAAGCCACAGTTTTAATGTATTTTAATATTGTATGGTTTACTGAATGGATAAAAATGATTATACAATATCTATATAGTTTAGAAGAATGGTACATTCAATTTTAAATAAATATATATCATCTACTGAGTAAACATTAATTTCACATATCTCAAACAAAAGAGGAACTTTCCAAATTTAGACAGTCACAGTAACATGGCTCAAATGCACTGCTTTGTGACAAATAACCATTTTGTGAGAAAGCGCTAATCATACAACATACAGATTTGAATGTGCTGCCACTGCCAAAGTGTGCAATGAGTTTAATTGATGTCATGCACCTGATCCATTGGAGCTCACAACACTTTTTTTTTATATTATTGACAGTTTGTAGCAACTGGATATTTGGGTAAAAACAACAACATATATTTCTGAGAGAAATATGCCAAGAAATAATTATCAACATTGGTCAAGAGCTGGAAATTAAGTTTCATAACACAATTGTAATAACCATTTATTTAAAATTGGATGTATAATTTTGAATAATGTGCATACCTTTTTAAATAAGAAATTAGTATTACATTAACAGTCCTAAAGAAAAATGAAAAAAGAAAATCCCAGACACAAGAGATGAAACAGACTTATTATTCTTTATTTTTGTAAATAACATAATAACATAATAACATAATAATAATAATAATAATAATAATAATACTTACTCGATTTCATGCATAATTTTGTTGACATATATACAGTTGCTATCTGCTAGTTGCTTATAATCACAGTTTCTGCACTGTGAATTAAACAAAAAAAATAGGTCTGTTAGAACTAGACTTACAAGGTATAGATAACCAAACAAGTTCTGTTTTAACTAAAATTGTTAACTGGAACATTGCACAGTGAAACTAATCATATGAAATATTGCACAGCGGAGCTAATCATATATTAATATCATTGTGTGATTGAGTCAAACTAACACTATTTTAATTGATATCATTGTTGAACTACTCACTCTTAAAGCTTTACTTATTTTTCATAAGCGTATGGAACCGGTTTCGAGAACATTTAGTTTCCATCTTCAGCCAGGCTAAAGTTCAACTGTCAGATCATTCGTTGAGCTCTGGGAATGTGTATTCTACTGTGGTGGCAGTGTGATAAACGTGTAGTTTATGTTTTCATCTCCGGCAATGTCGAAGTTCATTAGACTGTCTTTGTATTTGTAGATGTATATTTTTTCCCAGGGTGATATATACAAAATAAAACAGAGCAACCCTAAAATAGCTAAGATATATGGTTTACCCAAAATTCACAAGACTGGAAATGGTCTGCATCCCATCATTAATAACATCAATACTCTGTCTTACTATTTAGCAAAATGGTTAGCTAATAGATTCAAGACATTACCAAAATTTCAAAGCAGGAGTATAAACAATTCATATCAGTTAATAGAAAAAATTAAGGACATAAAATTACATCCCTATTACACTCTTATATCTTTCAACATAGATTTTCTGTTTCCAAGCATACCAAAAGAAAAAATCCTGATTTATCTACATGATTGGCTTAAAACGAGTGGAATTAAGGATACACACATAAAAGAATACATCAAACTCACAGAAATTTGCATAAACCAAGCTTTTTTTACTTTCAAAGGAAAATTTTATAAACAGCAAGCAAGACTTTCAACGGGTAGCCCCTTATCTTCATTTCTAGCTAACCTCTTCATGAGTAGATGTGAAACACACATCAACACAGCTTTTCCATACTTATTTAAGGTATGGTACAGATATGTAGACGATATATTTGTCATAGTTAATAAAAAACTCATTGATGATGCCTTAAAACTTTTGAATATACAAACATATCATTTACATACAAAATAGAAACATAACATGTTGCCATTCCTAGATATTAAAATAATGAAATGTCAAGAAAATCTTGAATTTGGAATATACACAAAGTATACACATGCAGATAATCACATCAAAGCTGACAGTTTTGGCCCCACAGCTCGCAAACATGCAGTTTAACACACTGGCTAGTTAACCTATAAATTAGCAAAGAGGTATTTTAATGAATACAAAAAAAATAGAAGAAACAGCAATTAAAAATGGTTTTAAAAAAGAACTAGTACACAAAAAGATGCAGAATTTCAAGAGATAAAAACATATCAAAGAAACCACAACACTTTCAGCAAGAAAAGATAAGTTAATTTTTAAAAAGTTCACATATCATCCATGAGCTACAAAAAATTTCAGAATATTCTTAAAGATTTTAATATCAAGTTGGCACCAATTAATAGATTTAATGTTAAAAGCTTACTGATAGATAATGTTAATGACAGTATTCCACAAGAGGAAAAAGCAGGTATTTACAAAATAAATTGTGCAGAATGTGAAAAAAAATACATTGGAGAAACACAAGCACACAGTTAAAGGAAAATTTCAGGAATATAAAGTACAAACAAATAGAAAAATCAGCAGTAGCATATTTTTGGACACAAAATCATGGCATAATAAACAAAGCAAAATTATTAAAATCAGTATAAGGACCTACAGAACTACAACCTGGGAGAAAATCTATATCTACAAATACAAAGACAGTCTAATGAACTTCGACATTGCCGGAGATGAAAACATAAACTACAAGTTTATCACACTGCCACCAGAGCAGAATATACATTCCCACAGCTCAATGAATTATCCAACAATTGAACTTTAGCCTGGCTGAAGATCGGAACTGAATGTTCTCGAAACCGGTTCCATACATTTATGAAAAGTAAGTGAAGCTTTAAGAGTGTGTAGTTCAACTAAATCATACAATGATATCAATTAATATGATTAGCTTAACTGGCAAGTTCCAATTTACATTTTAATTAACATTATTTTGCTCCACTTACTTGGTTTAAATATATAGAACTGGTTCTACAAATAGTTTGTTCGCATCGTCAGCCCCATTTTCTACTGGAGGATAAACTGTTATGCTGTGGGGATGTATAATCTGCTCTGGTGGAGGTGTGATGAACTTGAAGTCCATGTTTTCATCACTGGAAGTGTGAAAGTTCATTCAACTAACTGCCTTTGTACTTGTAAATGTAGATTTTATCCCATGTTGCTAATTCTGTAGGTCCTTGAACTGATTTTAATAATTTTGTTTTTTCAATGTCATGGCTTTCTGTACAGAAATTAATTCAGTCAATGAGGCTCTAGAATTGCACTATTATCCCAAAAGGAACAAAATATAAAATAAAACAGAACAATCCTACATAGCAAAAATATATTGTTTGCCAAACATTCATAAGATTGGAAATGCTATCCGACCTATCATTAACAATATTAATACACCTTCAAATTATTTAGCAAAATGACTAGCTGATAGAGATTTAAGACACCAGCTAAATTTCAAAGCAGGAGTATAAATAATTCATTTCAGTTATAGAAAAAATTAAGGACATAAAATTGCAACCTTCTGACACATTAATATCTTTCGATGCAGAATTATTGTTTCCAAGCATACTGAAAAATAAACTCCTAATTTATCTGCAAGATTGACTAAGAACAAATGGAATTAATGATGTACACATAAAAGAATACATAAACCAATCCTATTTTTCTTTCAAGGGCAAATTTTATAAACAACAATCAGGACTTACTATGGGCAGTCCCTTGTCTCCATTTTTAGCTAACCTCTTCATGAGCAAGATTTGAAACACACATCAACTCAGCTTTCCCATACATATTTAAAATATATGTCAATGATATATTTGCCATAGTTAACAAAAAAAACTCATTAATGACGCCATAAAACTTCTGAATTTACAAGATAAAAACATTTCACTCACATACGAAACTGAAAAAGATAACATGTTACCTATCTTGAATATAACAATTATGAAACATCAAGAAAATCTGGAATTTCGAATATACAGAAAGATTACACATGCAGACAATCACATCAAAACTGTCGGTTTTAACCCCACAATGCACAAACATGCAGTTATCAACAGTTTAACACACTGACTAATTAACCTACCAATTAGCTAAGAAGAATATTTTAATGAATACAAACAAATAGAAGAAACAGTAGTTAAAAATGGTTTTAAAAAAGAACTAGTACACAAAAAAAGTACAGAAATTCAAGAGACAAAAACTTACTAAAGAAACCACAACACTTTTAACAAAAAAAGATAAGTTAATTTTTAAAAAATTCACATATCATCCATGGGCTACAAAAAATTTTCAGGATATTCTTGAAGATTTTAATATCAGATTAGCACCTGTAAACAGATTTATTGTTAAAAATTTACTGATTGATAATGTTAATGACAGTATTCCACTTTAAAAAAAAAAAAAAAAAAAAAAACAGATATTTATAAAATTAGTTGTGCAGAATGTGAAAAAATCTACATTGAAAAACAAAAGAGAGAAACATAGGCACACAGTTAAAAGAACATTTCAGAAACATAAAATACAAGCAGTTGGAGAAATCTTGCTGGAGTATCGCATTTCTAGACAGAAAACCATGACATATTGAATAAACCAAAATCATTAAAATCAGTGCAAGGACCTACAGAATTAGCAACATGGGAGAAAATCTACATTTACAGAATTAGCAACATGGAAGAAAATCTACATTTACAGAATTAGCAACATGGGAGAAAATCTACATTTACAAGTATAAGTACAAAGATAGTTTAATGAACTTCAACACTTCCAGTGATGAAAACATAAATCAAGTTCCTCAAACCTCCACCAGAGCAGATTACACATCCCCACAGCAAAACAGTTTATCCTTCAATCGACAATGGGGCTGACAATGCAAACAAAGTATTCGTGAAACTGGTTCTACATATTTAAACAAGTGAAGCAAAAGAATGTTAGTTCAACTCAATCACACAATGATCTTAAGTACTATTTTACTTGTATGCACTAATGTATCATTCATTCAGCTGAACCCTTTGGTATCTGCGTGCAATGGCCAACTTTTTTTTTTTTTTTTTTTTTTTTTTTTGAATAGTGTTTACTACTGAGGCACCACAGGCGGTAATGGCCAATTCCAACATTATTGATTCACTGGTAGAAGATCGTTGAATATGATGCATAATACACTCAGTACCAGCTAAATATATAGGATAGTAAATCTGTGACTTTCCAAGTGTTTTATCCTTTTTCTGCTTATCTAGTTATTGTTATGCTTAATTAGATAGTGAGTTGAATTTAATACTCTTATGCTCCACTTACAATTGAATTGTACAGAACATGTTTCATATGCTTTTGCCTGCATCATCAGCTTTGTGTCAACAGCCAAGAAATTATAGACAAGAAAATCCAGAAATTCAAACAAGAGAAGAGGAACAGGTTACAACACTGTCGGTAAAAAAGAAACTACCATTCACAAGAAATTTACTTACCATCCTTGAACCATCAAAAAATTCCAGAAAACACTCTGAGAGTTTGGGATTACTTTGTTCCTGGTGAACAAATTCAGCCTAAGTAATCTGCTCAACTTCAGTGATAATGATAGAATATGATGAGAAGAAGCCAGGAATATATCAAATCAATTGTTTGGAATGCAACAAAGTATATATTGGCAAAACAAAAAGAAGTATTTGAAATTAGGCTGAAGGAACACTGGAAAAACATCACGTGCAATCAGATAGATAAATCAGTGGTTGCACATCACTTTTGGAGGGATAAACATGATATAGAAATGGAAGTCAAATTATTGAATTTCATAGATTAGACCTTTATAAAAAATATGAAGATAAGGTTATGAACTTCCAAGATCCCAACAGAAGATAGTCGGTCCTGGTGATGTAGTGGTTACAATACTTGCCTTCTAAACCCAAGATCGCAGGTTCGAACCCGGCCAGGAGCGATGGATTTTTTCGGGCTTAAAAATCCTAAGTATGGCTTCCTTCGGAAGGGAAGTAAAGTCGTGGGTCCCGTGTCGTACATTTACGGCATGAAAAAGAACCTCAAGCCTGAAAGAGAGGCCTCTGAACAAAATTTGTCAGCTGTTTCCCGCCCTGAGTTGAATGGGACGCTGATGACCTGAGATGTTAAAGAGTGTCCATAAATAAATCAATTAAAAAAAAAAAAACAAAAAACAGAAGATAAATTAATCCAAAAGTTTAAAAAATGTCCACTAGAGCCACACCAAGTTCATTCAACCAACAACGAATCCGGCAGTAGACACACAGTTGATGATGTGGGTGAAGACCTGTGAAACATGTTCTGTATAATTCAATGATAAGTGGAGGGTAAGAGTATTAAATTTACTCACTATCTAATTAAGAATAAATTGCTTCACTGTATTAGTTCCAACAAGAAATTAATTTTAAATTTAATAGTTACCTATTAAAATTTTTTAAAAATTGTAAAAGCTTTAAAATGTTTTCATATGGAACTAACACAGTGAAGCTCACATGAATTAAATCTGTCGTCTAACACTCTTCATGCTTCACTAACCTTAAAGTTAGTGAAGCATGAACAGTGTTAGAGGACATATTTAATTTAATAGTAACTGTTACTTAGGACATATACATATTATAAAATATTTCCTTTTAACTAATGTTGAAAACCTATATAGCATTACTTACCGCATATAGCAACACTTTATTTTCTTTATCCTCTTTGGGGTACAACATGTTGTTACTGAAAAGAAAAAAATGTTTTACTATCATGAAAGTAATAGTGGAAAACCACGAAATTGGTAAATACACAGTAATAATGGCAAACCATGAAACTGATCAAAAAAATGTAAATTGTTAAACACACTTGCAATTCTTTGGAATTAACAACATAAAAAAAATTTACATCATCAAAAATAAAAACTGCATCACGATATGGGTATGTTTGATAAATTTTCTGATCACCTATAGAGTATGCTTCTACCAGTTGATATTCTGCTGATGATGGAAGCGAAGGTTCCCAAAACATGTTCAATTGAAAAACCAAGTGAGTGAAATATACATGTCACCAACTCTATATTAAGATCATTAATGTTTTTTTCACACACTACCTGATTTTGAAAGGTTGTATTTAGTATTGCACTAGAGATGAATAAATTCTTACAAAGATTAGCTAAAGCCTGTTTTGGATTCTGATGGACCATATAAACCATTCAAATTTAGCTATATTTTGCAAATACAGATGTCAGAGGGATATATGCTCACCTCATTGCCTCTAGTGTGACTTGGACATGAAATAACCAATACTTTTATCTAGGGACTTTTTTTCAAATAATGTATTCTTGAATATTCTACAACACAAAGTCCCTGGGTTAAAATCTATTCCAGATGACTTCCGCTCAAGATTTTATAGCCATAAAAATCTATCTCTTTGACTGGGTTTGAACCTTGGGTCCAGAGGACACTATATTATAGAGGCCATTGACAATTATGGCTATATATTATAATCAACTTCTAAATAATGTAAATAAAAGTGATTTAAGGAACTTTAATAAAATTTGAAAAAAATAAATAATTTGAAAAAGGGAAAGGAAATTAAATTAATAATAGAAAAAGTCAGAAGTTTTTCTTAAATAAACACTTTAAATACTATATCCAGTTATTCCATGTTTTTCATTGTTATTTTGTTAAATACATCAATTTATGTCATTTCTTTGCTGTAAATTTTATTGTAATGCTTTGTATTTAATGATTTTTGTCAAAAAATAAAATTACTCTGTTGACTTGAATTTTTGACTGTTTTTTTATGTACAAGACTCATTAGTTTGTGTATTACAAATAAACGATAAGATGTTTTTGAGTATGTAGACCTGGTTGAATTTACTTGACCATGGACTACTCATCTATAACATGTTACTGGAGAAACCAAAATAGAACTGAACCACTAATTTGTTATATGCTCATGTGTAGCAGCATTACATTCTCAAAAGTTGGCTACCAATGTCTTCAGTATTGCATCACAAAAGTTATGATTTCAGTAATTTACAGAAATGTGTTCAGTTGTATATTAACATGTCTGAACATGTTCTACTTCCTTCATATGCAGCAACCTATGCAATGTGCACAGGGTAAGAGTAAAAATGCTTCATGGCATAATGAATGAAAATAAAGCAATTATGACCCACCCATGAACATACTTTACAGTTTCCTGTGTTTATCATTACATTAACTTTTTTTTTTTTTAAATATAACTGTTGGATATTGGAACTGCTGCAATGCTAAACCATTGACAAATAGCATTTTTAAGAACCTGTGTGATGTAATAAGATGAATTAAATGAGCAACTACCAACTCATTTGGGTAATGTTTTGATGTGCCTTTCTTTTACGTTTATTAATATTCTCATATGAATTCTAATGTGTCAACAAAACATGCAATACCATCTTAACACTCTATTTCAGCCAACGTGATTCACTGTAACTTAATGTAGCCAAATTAATAAAACCGCCAATATTTTATTGCGGCCTGTGATTTTTTAAGCATTTTCAATGTGACAAAATGCTTGTTTTCCACACCATGAGTATACACTAAGTGTTCCGAGACATAGGTTAACTTATTTTCTACAGTTTTCTAGTAGAACCAAAAGTACACCAACATAGAATATTACCACTCTTGACAGAAACGTATACCAACAAATCCCGGTCCGTCATCGTGCGTTTCAAATCCAGGAAATTTTGACATAGTTTAAATGTTCTTATATGAATGCAGTTCAAATGAATTTATACCGCTCAATCAACCCGATTTCCTGTTTCTGACAATCGTGATACGTTTCTGCCGTCTGTGTACCACTTAACACTGTTCCCAACGTACAAACACGGAATCCACTACTTTTCGACATGGCAAATGTATTATAGAAGGGTTCTATGTATGCTTTTACTGAAACATGGGCATTGCTATTATTTCTCTTATAGTGATAAATATCGAGATCGACTACATTTACATTTAAATGTAGCCCGTCTCCAAAATATCAGCCTCTTTTTCTCTTAGATGCGCCTTATTGCGCTCCAATATTGGTTGTCTTAGCAAACGCATAGCCAACATTAACTCTAACCACCTAACGGACAGAAACGTTTGCTTGGTTCTAAAATGCACCAAGGAGGGGGTGGGGGACTTATAATGTAGTATAATACATACTAAGGTGCATATAATAGTAACTTAGAAACTATGTTCTTTGCAATTAATCTTAATTGCATCACAAAACACAAATGAACTCTATGTAAAATGCATCAGTGTGTTATTTTATTAAAACATAATTTACATTTCCCTGCCAAATCAGGGAAAAGTATTGGCTATATATTTCAGCTCTAATCTGATGCAATTACAGCTATATATATATATATAGCTGTAATTGCATCAGATTTTATATATATATATAGGTCTTAAGCCTCATACTGTGAAGATACAAATAGTCCGAATATATTAAATAAAAGAACTTATCTTTTACAATTTTTTACTCCATTCCACTCCCTAATGTATAAAATTTCTAAGCAAGTATTTGGAATCGAACTTGGGACCTCCTACACAGCAGCCAGCAATGATGACCACTAGGTCAAAGAAGCAATCAGTATAAATACTGGTGATAGAAACAAAGTATATTATGGCATTATTTTATAATGTTATGCTTTATTGTATAAATAAAGTTTAAGAAATGAGAGAAGCATGATGATCTCAGAGCAAGTACTGAAAGCAACTACCAAAACATGCCTGTACACTCCTATACTTGCAGATCACAGCCTCAGTTTCTTGCCAAACATTTTCTTGTTGTTTTATGGAAGTCTATGGCTTATTGAGATCTATTTTACCTTTCAGCATGCCCCCTAGGAAGAAATCTTATAAAGTAAAGGTCAGGCTACTTTTGTTACCAATATTTTTGTTCATATAATAATTGCATAAAATTATAAACCAGTTTTATATGCTAGAATTATATAATATGGGACAAGGCCTGATGGCCTTTTTTTCTGGAAATGAGATCACAGTTAATAGCTGCTTATCTATGTTACGTTGATATGATATGTGTGAGAGGAAATTGATCAAAATGACAAAGGTTATTTACTTGAATATTTGCATTATTTCAGAGGCCCATAATGCTGGAGGCTGATGTTCTGATATGAGGTGAATCTATAGGGCTTTGAAGTAATTATAGAAGGCAATGAAATTCAGTTACTATATCTCATATATTGTGTTTTGTTATTGATTATAAACAACAACTATTGTTTTTATATTCCAAATTTAAGAATTCTTAATTTTCTTCCTGTGAATCAGCACAAAGTGTGAGGGAAATATTATCACTAATGAATACAGAAAAATAGATAAAGCTTTATTTGCCCATGTATTTAGTATTTGTTAGTTCAGCTTATTAACTGCATTTTGATTTAACCTAATTACAGTTCTATCGTGGGGACAATTAATAAAAAGATATTAAAATTTAAATATTTTGCTTTTAAATAATTTTTTGCAACAGTAATTATTTGAAACACTGGAAACATTGGATTCCATTTAAAAACAAAAGAGCCATAGCCTATTGTATTACTTTTAAATACATAAATTGAAACCATATACATGAGTTGACTGAATAGCTTGTTGCTTTATATTTTAAGAAACAATAGGGAATAATGGGCTAGATAGTATATTAATAAAAAATCCAAAATTCTGTTTATATTATTTAGCATGTTTTTTGACAAACCTTAACAAAGAAATTTCTAAATCTGCTATTAAATTCTTACTTAGCCCTTTAATCAATTTTTTAATTACCATCTCAGTGTATAAATGGCACACAAGCGTAATTGCCCCAAAAGGTGCTGCCTCCTATCATCTATTAACTGCAATGTCACAAGCATCCTACACCCTTCATCATATGTATTAGTGGATAGTATGCCGAAAATATCATCTAGGCTAAGATTAGCCTGACATTTCATTCTTTCCCACTGGTTGATCCATTCTTACAGTCCTTGAAGAAATGAAGAAATGTTGGATATGAGTAAATGAATAGATGATATTTGGAAGGTTATGTAGAGTTGGAAAAGAGTACTTTAAAGGAAACAAAATATAATTTTTTATAATCTGAATGCAATAAAGATATTTATTTCTCTAATATGAAACAAGTTCCCAAATTCTTATAAGTGCAGATCTTAAAATGGTACAACATGAAACAAAACTGTCTAACTTTGAATTATTTTTCTTTGGCATCCATCTTATTATTGTAATATTTATTTTGTTGTTATTGATTTCTTTCTATTTCCATTATTTTAGATATGATTTACAACAAGGAATAATCAATACACCATTTTATATCCCAATATTCTGCCATGTACACCATTTATCCCAAAATATACGATGAAAGCAAACTGCCAGAAAGAGGTTTCTCTAAAGGGAAAGGCATTGCTGTCTTCACAAGTGGAGGAGATTCTCAGGGTAAATTTAAATTTAAGTAGTATGTGAATCATTTAAGGTTTGTGTTTACATAATCTTGCTGAGGAGGATATCGTTAGAAAATGATATTGATAGGAACTTTCATCACATTTATTTCTCCAATGTGAAACAATTTCCCAAATTCTATAAGTGCAATAACAGTAGAAATCTGTTAACTTTTGAGGATGCAGATCACCTTTTAAAAATATTTACCATTTTCCCTGGTTGTGACAAATAATGAACCCTTGAATTTAAACAAGCACAGGGGAGATATTTCGTATATATGGTGCCATTAGGTTGGAATAACAATCCCAATGATAAGGTGATGATGAAGATGGTAAAAAGTTTTTATTCACTATACACATGTTTTTATGCCAGAGTGGGAACTAGAGTCATGTATCCATTTAAGATCAAAATCACTGTTGCTTAATGTGGCACAAATATATACACTGTTGCCATAATCACTATTGTTTTTATTTTGAGGTATGAATGCTGCCCTGCGTGCAGTTGTTCGTGTTGGCCTCTATTTGGGTTGTAAAGTATTCCTCATCCGAGAAGGCTACCAGGGTATGGTGGATGGTGGTGACAACTTCATATTAGCAAACTGGCCCACTGTGTCTTCAATCATTCATAAGGTAATTTTGGTACTCAAACCTTCAACTTGTTCATTAAAGGGCATAATAATATTTTCTATGTTAACCTGACATAACAGTAAAATAAAAGAGGCATAATGCATAACTTAACTACTTTAACTACAGCAGTCATGTGTTAAAGTCAGCTATTGAATGATGATCAAATTTAAATGCATACTTATAAAATACTTAACTGCAAATAAATTTTGCTCAGAGAGCACTTCTTTCAGGCTTGAGTTTTTTTTTCAAAAATCTGTAAATCCTAAATGATTAGTCTTAATTACAAATAAAAACATAAATCTAAAGTAAACATTGTTCCTACTGTGTTGGTTGCAAATGAATTTTTATTGATGATTTTAATATTTCGTTATTTGAATTAGTGCATTGTCTTTGAGGTAGCTAGCAGATCAGCTGAAGGCTCAGCATGTCTTGCACAAGTGTTATGATGATTTTCTAAGTCACTGTCAGGAGAGGTGAAGGAGGTCTTTTATGGAGTTCATTGGGGAATTTTCATTTACTGTGTATACTACCCCTAGACTCAGCCAATTAGATTATGTCTCCCTCTTCTCAGTATTTGTAGTATCTGAAACCAAACAGAAAGACTGGAATGTAGATGATTTCAATTTAAAATATAGTATTTTGCTATTTTTGGTTGTGTTGTGATAATATGGAGAGATGTAATTATTTTATTTTAACTGTAAGTACCATTTATTGTGACTTATTTTTTTAAAACTCCCTTATTTTAGTTCATATAGCACCAGAATCATATTATAGATTAGCAGCCCTTCATTTATAATCATTTTCTCTTTATTTCTTCATTATTATTAACTGTAGTGGAGCAGTATAGTATCTTACTAAGATTATAAAGAAATGGATGGTAAAAGGTTCAGTGAAATGTTAATGACATATTTCCATAGAAAAAGGATCGGAGGATTAAGCTTGCTTACAAACAGATTTATGGATGAATTATGGAATATGAACTTTTTTCAATATTGCATGTCATTTAATTTAACTATCACTTATATAATTGACATGACAATGCCATAATTTTTAACATGAAAAAAATGTATGATAACATTAAATAGTCATTTTCCAGATATATTTAACATTAATTAAAATTTCAATTAATTTTGAGATATCATGTTTCAGCCTAAAAGCCACACTTTGCTCCTGATATGGCAGTCCTTTGCATCTATCAAATGCAAATCTTATTTTTTTAAAAGCAGTTCAACATATATACCCGAGGCTTTGTTAATAATCTGCTAGCAAGTAACATCTTAATTTTCAGTAGTATTAATTGTTATTTTAAAGGAAATAAAATGTAACAAAATCCCTAATTTTTTAATGATTAATTGCTTTACAAAAGCCTGTTATTTCAAACTTACACATCTTTTAAAAAAAAAGGTGATAAAGTTTAGCGATTGTTATTTCAGTGGCTTTAAATTTTAGTTTTTCAGGATAACAGTTTTTTCAACTTGCTTGAATAATTTGCAGCCTGATTCTTGCTTTATGATAGGGTGGCACAGTGATAGGTTCTGCTCGATGCAAGGAATTCATGGAGCGTGAAGGTCGTTTGAAAGCAGCAAAGAATTTAGTAAGTAATGGCATTACCAACCTTGTAGTAATAGGAGGTGATGGTTCACTGTCTGGAGCAGAGATTTTCAAGACTGAATATGAGGACTTGCTGAAAGAACTTGTCAGCAAAGGTAAGATATATTAATTAAAATAGCTGTGATCCAACCAGTATTAATTAATAGCATTCCTGCATAAACAAAACAGTTGACACATTTTCAATAGATACTCTTGCATATAGATAGTCTATTAGTACATTGAAACTGCAGACAAGCTAGCCAAAATGTAACAAGAAATATTTATTTTATTAATGGCATAATGATATAAAAAGTACCATAGAAGGAATGAATAGGATCACTGGGATAAATGAAGTCAGATTTCAAGAAAGTTATGCTCTGTTTTATAGAGAAATATAGTACCAACAAGAAATTCCAATTTTAAAATGTATAAGATTCAAATAATTTAATAGATTTTAATATGCCATTAATCTTTTGAAATATAGAGCTGCAAAGTATTTCTTTTTGTCAAAGCTGTAGTAATTAATTTAGTGACTCATCTCCAGATAATCCTTATTTTACAATATCTTCATTATCATAGATGCAGGGAGATTGAATGCTCTTAGAAAAATTAAGCACATATGATTAAAATTCAGTATTTATTGTAACATTCTTTTATGAAATAGTAATTTTCAGTAAAGCAAAATGACATATTCATTCTATGTTAAAGATTGGTCCTGGTAAGTGTAGTGGTAACCTACTTGCCTTCTAAACCCAAGATCATTTTCAAACCCAGCCAGGATGTATTTTTTTCGGTCGTAAAAATCCTAAGTATGGCTTCCTTCAGAAGGGAAGTAAAGCCGTGGGTCCCATGTCGTAGATTTAGGGCATGAAAAACAATCTCAAGCCTGAAAGATGCTAATGACCTGAGATGTTAAAGGTGTCCAAAAAAAAAAATCTATGTTAAAGAAAATATTTAAGATATTGAATATTGTATTTACAATTATATATAATCGTAAATAATAAATGTTTAAGATATTTGTAACAAATAATGTATTTACAACATACTATGAATGCTTTTCAGTTAAAAAAAGAATATGCAAAATGTTAATTAAAATGGAGGAAACTTCCAGGGAATTGATAGAGGATCTAAAATCAAGCAACTAAGTGTACAAAGTGTGGGAGGGTACTCAGGGCCATATTTTATGGGATCAAGGGATCTGAGCCCAGGACCCCCAAAATGTGAGTCCCAAGCGTTACTCCCTGCTCAGTAACCTTTATTAAAGTTACTGTTATGATAATATTAAGCTTAGATATGCCAAATCTAATTTTGCAAACCCAAATAATTTCCATTAAACTTTTTGGGTAAATTTACATAAAAATTCTATGAATTATCAGAAAATAGCAAAGGACATTATTAATTTTATTTATGTTTATCTATGCATTATTATAACCAGTATGCATGAGTTAGATGACCTCACCTCCCCAAATATAAATTACAGGCTTTATGAGAAGATGCCTAGCTATACTGGAATAAAATTATATAAACTTCCTGATAATATTAAAAATTGCAATAAATACAATAAATTAAAGAAACCTTTATTTCATTTCCTTATAAACAAGATTTGTTATGATAATAAAGGATATGTAAATTATAATTAACTTTGTTACATACTATTTATGTATTATACTGCTGTATAATGTATGTGTATATGTGGGGAAAATGGATAGTTTATAAGTTGTAACTTTTATTAAAAATTTTGTTATTTTATACATGCTATTTTGACATGGGTTAATTGTGTACAATACCATATTAAGCTGAAATAAATGAAATGAAATAACTATGACATTAAGTTTTCTTCCACTCTAGCATTCTAGCAGTAACCGTGAAATTCCTGACTTTGGTCATTGTCATCTCAGTTCCTTGAATAAAGGATCCAACACATAAGTGCCATAGTATGTCATTTTATTTTCAATGTTCTGGCAAGCAGTCATCCACTAACGGCCCTTCATTGCTGAAGAAAATCATGAACATTTGCTTTAGAACAAAAATCTTATTGAACAACTGGTCTTGGATCATTTTCAGAGAGCCATATGCAGTTCTGAATTTTGTTTGAAGTAGTATGGTAATAAAATTAACTTTCATAAACAGTACATATATCTGAATTTGTTTGAAGAGGTATAATATTGAATTTTTATTGAAATGCTAAGAAAAGTACAAGGAGGCCTCTCCTTCTCTGTCCCAGGCCTATTTTAGATGTGATTCCCAATAAATAAAATTTATGTATTGCAATGAATTTCTTTAATAAATTATAATCACATCATCATGACTAACACCGACTACCTTCTGTTAATTTCTATCTGCAGTTTGTCAATAGTCTCCTACTAGAAGACAGAGGTTCAGCCATCATTTCAAATAGCTCTTTCATGAAACCAGAGGATTCTCTTCCAATATCATTACTTATTTATTATGTGCACAATCAAAAGGTAAATTAGCTATGAAAGCTGTTAGAATAAGCTTATATAAAGTTCACACATTGCCAGTGAAATAGTTAGAAAGACTATAAGAGATTGTGGTTGATTAGAAGATGATGTATGCAATGGAAATTTGGGGAATGTCAAAGGGCTGGACAAAGATTTATGTAGTACATAGAATGTTTTGTAGAGAGGCTCTGGGGTTACCAAAAAGTTCACCAAGGGGGGTAAGTATAGTAGAGTTAGGAAGAGTAGGAAGGAAAGGAATAATAATGGATTAAAATATTAGTATAGATGTTTGAAACTAGACAATATCATGTACTAAAAGAATGTCTTGCATACCAAAGAACAGAGTGTTGGCTTGGAGAGGTGGGAAAACTGTTAGAAGAAATTGAAATGGCCGATATATGGGGATTAGGTGAAAATAATGTCTGTGGATTTTGGAAAGAAGTGAGATACAGGGTAGATGACATAGAAAGGCAACAGATCTGGGCTAGCTTAGAAGATAAGAGTTCCTTAGATTTATATAAAGTAGTTAAAAGAAACTGGGAACAAGAGAAATATAAAGATATTTGTGACCAATTTGGAATAATAGATTTTGCTTGGATATGTATAGGGGCATTATTTCTAAAAGGATTAAGGATAAATTTTAAAGAAGGATGAATTATGTGTGGGAAAGGGAAAGTCAGTGCCATTGTTTAATTGAATGAGAAATGGTAAATAGCTTATTTGGGATGGAAAATGAAACAAATCACAACAAGAAATAGTAGCAACAAAAATGTTATCAGATACGAGAGTAGAGAAACTCCCACCCTTTCTCCATACCCCATATTTCAACCCTATACATAATTTTTTATTCAACTATCGCTGAATAAATTCTCTCAAATCATTTTACAATCATACTTGGGATCTTTTTTAAACAAGTTCTTACAATATTAATAGTTTATTTTCCCTTTCCTAATACATTCCTTCCCTACTGTGTCCATCTTCCATTATTATTTATCCTAACCCATAAATAGTTCCAATCTCTTTAATACTTCAATTTCACTCCCCTCCAGTCACCATTTCTCATCTCTTTTGAGTTTATTACCTTTCTTGCATGTCATCATTTTCAATTTATTTTTAGCCCCCATTCTTTAAATATCTGGATATTGCTTCTATTACTTTATTTAACTCTCTGCTTAAACTTAGAGAAAGTATCTGCCAATGTTGATACTTCAGTACCTGCCTGTCAATAGTGATATGGTAATTTTCCTCTCCACCAAGTGATTCACTCTGTGAATTGTTCTCTTGTTCACAGCTTCCTAAGACCAGCCAGAATGAGAATAACTTTTCACAGTCTCTCTTCAAATGATTGAATCCATCTTACAATGGTAACATACTTGATTCCCATGAACCTACTAAGTCCTCATGGATAAATCTTGTCCTTTCACTTGCTTATAGTATATGAAAATGTAGAAACTAATGCTTTCTCTATACCATAATCAATTCACTATCTATGGATACATGAGTAAATTCAACAGATACTCCTACTAAGACCATGCTTATTTAATTTATAGCTTCAAGCCCATTGTTGTCAGCTGTATTAGTTACATTATTGGCTAGCAATGTATAGGAGAGTTGCATAATTGTTTGAATACCCTTTGTAAAGAAGTATGTCATATATTTATACTTGGAAGCCAAAAGGAAAAGGGTGCCAAATCCTGCTTAAATCTTTCCAGAATCAAAATCTTTCATTCTGCAACTGGCGGTTCGTTGTCCTCTAAATCTCAGAAAATGTTAATTATTGAATATGCTTTGAGTCTTAATCTGTATATCCAATTGTAAAACTAGATTTTCTTGCAGGTGAAATTACTCCAGAACAGCAATCAAAATATGGGTACTTGCGCATTGCTGGCATTGTGGGTTCTATTGACAATGACTTTTGCGGTACTGACATGACAATTGGTGCTGACTCTGCCCTTCATCGTATCACAGAGGCAATTGATGCCACTGTCTCAACTGCATATTCTCATAAACGTATATTTATTATGGAGGTTATGGGCAGGCATTGTGGGTAAGCAAATGTTAAATCATTTTATTTGATTAAACAAAATTTTGTTGACAATACAGGTGCATTTATCCCAGATTATGCAGTCACAAAATGTAGCCTTATGCTGATATTCTTATGTTTCTATTGCTTTAAGAGCAAAAATTGATAATTTTGACAATATATTGACATAAAAACTTTAAGCTATAATATTGCTGATGTATAATTCACATTTAAACTGTATATACAGCATTAATGCAGCTTTCAAAAGGGGATAAAAATTATATACTTATGTAATATTTACACTTTAACAGTTAATGAAAAGATCTATGAGTGGATAAGAAAAAAATATTATGATATTCTTTTAAATCTGGTGAATGCTATCAAGTCACTAGATGTTAATACTAAAATTATGTTGAACAAAGAAACATTTACAATACATCAAGAATCAGAAAGGAATATGGATTTTTTCTGATTCTCTTTCACTCATACTTAGGTAGAAGAGATTTAGATGTCATTGGCTAAGGAGATAACTGTATTAGTAGAAACAAATGAAAAATATAATATATTTTAGAGTGTTAACATCTATTTCAGTAATAAAAGATTTTGCATAGTTTTTATGGCTTTATAATTCAAATATAAAATGATTATGACAAGACACTTAAAGATATAATGGACCACAGCTGGTCAGATCTTTTTTGTTCTTCACTTTCTTCCTTAAGTGCTTCACTTCACCACAATTTATTATTTTTTTTTTTATAAATCATAATTTTTAACTAGAGTTTGATGTTGCAACAGTGTGTAATGGCTAGGTTTGAAGACATATGTTGCCTAATCTTGTACACACTCCAAACTAGTTTGGTATAAGGGGTGCGCATGCTGTGGAAACTAAGCACTTACATGTTTTAAACTGGAGTTAACACATGCAACTACAACTTGTGTCTTTGTAACTATATGGTCACAATCATGGCAGTATTCACTGAATGTTTAAATAAATGGAATTATTTTATTTTTATTGTACTCCTCTAAATTATTAAATATAAATATCTCAGTTTTTTTCATTTTATTAAATGATTACGTAAAAACACAAATGCTTTATTTTCTATCACTGACAGTTAAACTAAAAAGTATTGTACCTGTTTGGTATTTACTTTAAGTATGCATAAGTAAATGTTTAAGAACAAAACAATAATTTTCATTCATTCAAATCTTAAAGCAATGTGTGTTTAATTTTTTGATACTGTCATTAAACAATAATAGGTGCAGAATTATACCCATTTGAAATTAGGGTCAATGTTAGTGTGCTTTCTACCTACCCATAAAGCATGCATAAATTCTTGGCTGATATGCCACATACTTGTATATCTATATTCATTTCATTGCCCTAATTTTATAGTATTTCAAATATTGTTATTTTAAAATTTGTTTTACATAACTATCTCTGAAAAATAACAGGTATTTGGCAATTGTTGCTGCACTGGCATGTGCAGCAGACTACATATTTATTCCTGAAAGTCCAACTACTGAAGATTGGGAAAATGATCTCTGCACAAAACTGAAGGAGGCAAGTATAATTTTTTTACCATATACACCTTAATTTTTTTTTTTTGTTTTTCCTCTTTGGGATTGCAAGTAATAAATATTATATGGCCATAGAAACGACATGCAGGTCAACGCCTCAACATTATTTTAGTTGCTGAAGGTGCTCTTGATTACAATGGCCAACCAATTACAGTGGAAATGGTGAAAAATGTAGTAACAGATAATCTTCAACAAGATACAAGGGTAACAGTACTTGGTCATGTTCAAAGAGGAGGGAATCCATCAGCATTTGATAGAATCATTGTAAGTATATAAATTAAACTACCTACTGCATTTTTTCCCCTAATATTTTCAAATAGATGAAATATGTTCTTTTGTCTTTTCTGGCTAGCTGTTAACTGACGCCCTTTGTGGCATATTAAATGTAGAAAAATGCTTTAATTACTTTTATCACTTTAAGTCTAGATAAGTGAAGCTGTACCAAGTAAAAAGATGTAAAACAATTTTTTTTCATATATGTTCTTTTATGATAAAGGCAGGAGGGAAGTACCATTTAAGGTTAAGCCTACCCATAATTAGTGTGTTGACTCATATGTATTAATTTTTATTTTGTATTTTATTTTGACAAACATCATTACTATTAAATTTGCATAAACAAACAAAATATCTAAGAATTTTAATTTATATTTCCTTAACTAAAGTAGTGCACTACTCAAGTCAAAGTAATTTAGCTATGAAAGCTGTCAGAATAAGTTTGTATAAAGTTCCTACATTGTTAATGAGATGGCTAGAAAGACAATATGAGACAATATATTACAATTGTAATAACATTTATTACAATTCCCTAGGATTAATAGTTAGAAGAAAATACATATTTTATTAATAACTGAAGGATAGAAAGTTATATTTTTTAATATAATAATAATGCTCAATTTTGGTAAAAACTTTAAAATTTATTAAAAATATATCCCAACAGATTATATAATATATTACACTCAAATGTACATACTTTATCAAATAAAATAATATTAGTCTTATTTATCTCCTCTTGATATTTTCTTTCTGTAGTTGCATGTTTACATTCTGATCCCAATACTTACAACTCCAGGTTATTAGTTATTGGTGAACATCATATTTATTGCTGTTTTATCCTATCCTTATTTATACTTACTGACCTATTGTACTTCTAAGGTTATGTTGCCCAAATATTTCCTATATTCTTCTCTCCTTTCACAGTTAAAATATTTTCCAATCAAAATTCTTCCATTTTGGTTGCCAAGCCTCTTCATCACCTTGTTTGTTTGCAGTATAATAAACAATGAAAATCTGTATTGGTTTCTACACACATTGGATATTTTTCTACATTTTCATCATACTTTAACCCTTTTAAATTCACAACTCTGGTTCTAGTTCATGCAAACCCATCCTGACCTGCATTATCACATTGTTCTATACATTTCTCCCTACCTCATTCCCATTTTTATCTATAAAGTCTCAATGAACTCTTTTCTCTCACACTGCCAAATATTTCTTTCTTTCAATATCTTCCAATCTTAGGTTTATTTCTTCCCAGAATCCTCTATTTTGATATTTCCTATTTATTCATGTTTCCCATACCTATCTGTTGCAAAATTTCCTCCACTTTAAGTTACCTTTATGCTTACATTTCTCTTGAATACTGAAACATTTTGTTAATAATATTACTCTTTTCCAAAGTGGTAATTCTGTGTATGTATTTCATAATTCTTGTAATAATTTTTATCTTGGTGGAATGCCTACCTAATTCTAGCTATGCTACAACATTTGGCAATGCTATTGATAAACCTAAGATCTGTTTACAAAAACTTCTATTTATTTTATCAACATCATTCTATGCATCCTCTATACCCCATATTTCTGCTTCATATAACATTTTTGCTTCTACTGCAGTTGTGTAAATTCTTTCCAATCAATTTACTCTTATATCTGGAATTTTTCTTAAACATGCTCTTATAACATTCATAGCTACTTTTCCTTCAGCTATTGTCATTTTTTTCTGTTCATTCCAACTTTCATTAAAACTTAATCTTGTCCCTAGATAATTAAATTTCCTTACCACCTCTACCATTTAACGGCGATTTCTCATCCTTTCTGAATCTATAACCTCTTTTAAAAACCGTGATCTTTAATTAAAGCAGTTAAAATCTTACAAGTTGTTTTGCTGCAGTCGTGGTTTAACATGCTACCTGGAAGATTTTAACTATTTAATTGTTTTAATTATAACACCAGTCATGAAAGCCTAAGAAGTACCACGATCTTTGATTTCTTTTCATTTATTTTCAATCCCCATTTGCTATAAAAAAAATTCACTATTTCCATTGCCCTTCTCAATCCTCCACCAGATATAGATCCAATTACTAAATCATCTGCAAAGTGCAACCTGGTATTTCTTTATTATTTATTACTGATAAATATATTTTTTCTCTGTGACTCTTGTCCAGTATGTCATCAATATAGAGATTGAACAATATTGGACTTAATTTACAGCTTTGTCTTACTCCTGTTTTACTCTGCACATAATTCATTTTTATTACCTGAAAATTTGACACAAACTATATATATTTTGTAATAGTTTTATAAATGTACTGCATACCCTTTTCCTATTTAATTTTAGCCATAATGCTTCTGTGCTTATGGTATCCAAAGTCTATAAATACCACATAAACCCTTACCCTTTTATTACTTAAATATTTATTGACAATTGTCTTGTCAATTGTCTTTATTACAAATACATTACCTGACAATCTAGATTTTAGACAATTACAATGACAGTGCTCAAGAACCACATATGTATGGAGCCCATAGCTGGGGAAACACTAGAGTGTATTGTTATTAAATACAACAGTGTGTTGCTTGATATTTCAGGGTTGTAGAATGGGAGCAGAAGCAGTGTTGGCTCTAATTGAAGATGAGAATGGTAATGAAGCATGTGTAATTACTTTGGATGGCAATTTATGTGTGCGGAAGAATCTCAATGAATGCGTTCACAATACAAAGGAAATTGCCAAAGCTATGGCTGAAAAGGACTGGGAAAAAGCTGAGAAACTACGTGGAAAGTAACAAGTTAAATTTAAGCTTATAAAAGATATAATTTTAACTACAAACTTTTAAATGTTATATATATTTGGATAGGAATGTCTTTTTTTACTTTATTAAGAAAGCTGATAAGTTATATAATTGAATATGCCATGTAAATGCCTGATTATTGTAGAAATGCATGAAATAACTGAAGTATAAAGTAAATTTATTGATAAAAAATATAAATTTTATTTAGTGATATTCCTGAAAAGTCAAAATAGCTACTGTTGTGTGAAATCTTCAATATTTTCCCCTTAGACTAGTCATTTTCTTCATTTATTGTCACTTTCTTCTAATTTAAGCACTGTATTTCATACTTTTTGGTGAGCACAATCAGTTCTTGCCTCTTTAATATATGCATCCTCCATCATGTCAAATAGTTGATTTCATCAAAGAATGCCTCTACTATATTAATTAAGATGAAAGTAGTAAAATAATGTATTTATTATTTTGAAAGATGCAATCAAAACTGCAAAAGTCAAAAACTATTTATTCCAAAACAAAGGAATATCGAAAGATAACACCTTGGACATCTCCCATAAAACAGCATTTCAAGAAATAAATTAATTTATTAATTAAGTTATCTGGCTGAAAATCGGTGGTTAGAATGCCAGCTATGACCCGAAGTTTTCAAGTCTAATTCTTCCTTTCCAACTAATGGTAGAACTGGTGTACTGCTAATTTAGTGATTTCAGTTTTCCATCTTTGACAGAGTCGATATTGTCTACCTGTAGGTTTTTCTTCTTTTCTTTCCTTTTTTTCCCATTTTCCCAAACAGATGAAAGTAAATGTTAGGAGGGAGGAAAGTATGTTGCCAATGCCAGTTGTCCAACAGACCATTTGCAATCATTTAACCTTCTGGAAATTCATGGTCCATTTTCATACTATTATATCTATTACATACAAAGACACAAACCATCATGGGTGTTTGCAGGTCCCATATTTTCTGCCCATATGAAATAAATAGCTGTAAACATTTTCTCCCTTGACTCTTACCACTTGTAGTATCTATTGTTGCATATGTGTTCCATTGCACAGATCAGTGTTGCTGTATACTATCCAACAATGGGATTGCACACGAACAGGTACACAAGTTGCAGCGAGCTGCATACCTTTGCTTTGAGTAATAAAATTAGGAAACTTACTTTTTAACTCATCCTGGTATTATAATGTACACCCTAATAGTGTACGGAAAATATGATAGTAATTTTTATACTAAAACTAAACTATTTCTCATCTAACACCTTTTCCTCCATTCAACACTGAATATGATATATATTACATACTCTAAACCACCTTATATGAGTCTTATACCTGTTCAACACTTACCTGCAAACCTCTAAATGTCCATACCCCAAAAAATACACAAGCAATTCTCTCTCATTTTCGCTTCAGTGCATCTCTCCCTCTCTGTCAAACTCAGTCTTTAATTCTTTAAAATAGACAAGAGATCTTTTCTTGCCTATTCATATTTTCCATGCTTCTGCCTGAAATGCACTTCTATTATTTTTATTACATAGCTATACATTCCCATTCCCTTTTTGCAAAATCCTGCCAGCCTATGAATTTACTTTCGTATAATTTTTTTGATATTTTAAACACCCCTTTAAAATGTGAACATTTGGTAGCTGCTGCAACCTGAGCCAATATTTCAACACTCTTTCCATCATCATTCTTTTTCCCAATCTAACTTCTACATCAACTGATTTCAACCTTAATAATTACAAAGATTGTAAAAAAGGTAGTGGAAACATTTTCATAGTAGCAAGTGAGGGCACTGCCACTGCTAACATTGTTAGAGGGAAGGCAAATCTATTCAACACATCCATTATTGCTACTGCAGAACTTATGTTGGATGTATACAAAGGTCTGAAGTAGTTGTATCAAAGAGCATTGCCTTAAAGGTATGTTTCCAAATGTGTAAAATGAATACGATTAAAAACTGAAGCTCTGCATGGAGTAAATACTAAAGAATTTCATGAGGATTTACAGGAAGCATTTGGCAATTGTGTGCCATGACATTTCCGCTTGTTGAAAAACTTGCATACCAAAGCAAAATTTTCAACAAGTGCAACAGTTCCATGCCTGTTCACCTCCAGCAAAAATTGAATCAACATTACAGTGTTCTGATTTTGTATGTAGATGTAGTCTGCAGGGGTATATTGGTAATAACTTTCAATTTTAATAGAATATTGGAACCCAAGTCTCCTGGACATTCCAGTAGGAAACTGCTGTTGAGCCAAAGACAAGGGTTCAGGAATTAGTTAAATAAGTAAAATTAAAGGGAAGTGTATTGAAAAGGTATAATTTCTTAAGAGATGTAATTTAAGAAGTTATGAGATCAGCTACAAAGGTGAGGAGGAAAAAAAAATTGTTATGCAGTGCAATGTTACTTGTTCAAATAAATTAATTCATTCATTGCTGCAATGTCAGGGTAACCTGCACTGTGCTTTGGTATGCAAAATTATAGCCCAACGTGTGCTTATTGCCCAATTGTATCTCTAATATGGTGATGCATATTAACCAAACATGAGTTCCTGTGACTTGATTTCTTTCCCAAAATAAATAAGAAAGTGTTTCCAAACAAGAGGGGTAATCCCTCTAGAGTGGGGTATTCTTTTGGTAATATGAACAAAAACAGTACTGCTACAGGGATTCAGCATCTTCTAGAAGTATGACAGAAGGCGACAAATTTGACAGCAGATTATACTGAAAGAATGAAACAAAATGCTGATTCTAGAATAAATAGTTATTCAGATACAGATGTTCATAGATATATTTGCATGTGCAAGTTTTATCTTTCTTTTAGATTATGTGGAGTACAAAGTTAATGGGATATTTGTCTATTTCTAGGGGCTTTATCAATAATTTAAAAATATATAAGATGCTAGAAACTCTTACGCCTCCAATGCAAGGAGATAAGCCTGAAATTTGTGCAAAAAAAGTGAGTATATTATTGATTTTTTTAAGATTTCATTTGTCAATGAGATATTAAACATAACTTGAGATTATTATTTATAAATTATGCAAAGTAAATATTTCTAAATAACTTACTTCATCATGTAGATTACAAATAGTTTAAATAATTTTGAAAACATCAGTTTTTTAGGTTTGCAGCACTTTTCTTTCTTAAAATTTTTGCATATTTACAAATATTTACCATAGTTAAAATATTGTGTTTATATGTCACCAGGGAAGTTACATTTTAGCTTTCATGAACATTGGTGCCCCTGCTGGTGGAATGAATGCAGCAGCAAGATCCTTTATTCGCTACACATTGTGGAGTGGTGATATCGCTCTGGGCATTCATAAAGGCATTGAAGGATTCCTCAAAAGACAGGTAAGCAATATTTCTGTAGTCTTATCTTGTGCCTATAATTGCACATTTACATTCTAAGAGTGAACCTATTGTGATAACAGAGCCTTAAGCTATATTTATTTAGACATTCAACATTTTGTACAACATTTTTGGAAAAATGTTGTATATTTTCACAGCAGATAGAATTGGTCAAAACTAGCCAAACAATATATTTATCTGGAAATAAATATCTGTTAAAATTTGACCCATTCTTTATTGTATCAAACAGTCTAGTAAATATGGGTCCAAGATATTAGGTTATCTTCTCATTTTGTGGAATGGGCTAAAGGCTGGTAAGGGTTGCTCTCTAACAATAAAAATGATAATCAGTCAAGTTAATACAATATATTTATTTTGTACTGCATATTCATGTTCAATATACTCAGTACGTTAAAAACCTTGACAATTGGCATAAAAATTTAAATTTATTTGAATTTCATTCTTAATTAAATAACTGTTGCACTGTTCATTGCTCTATTTCTTATTTGATATAAACACTCTCTACAAATGCATTAGAGCCTAGAATACTTAAAAAAGTAGAAAATTATATTGGAAACAGCCATCTTTTGGCAAATAAATATAGAAAAATGTTAACCATTTTTCTTCTAACATTGAAACTTTTATCCATTCAATGGCCTTAAACTGTCATGTATATATACAAAATTCCTCAAAAACAGATAACAAATAATATGGAACGATAACTAACATGAGACAACTGCACACACTGGCTAACCAGAGCATGTATATTTATCATTTTACCCATACCATGTTATCCCCACCAAGATTCATACCTCTACCTATAGGCTATTTGTGTTAGTGCTAGATTCAAGTTTCTTTAAGTATGAGAAATTTAAAAGAACATTTTTTTTTTTTACAATTTATGTGTGATTTTGAAATACAAAAATCAATAAAGAAGTGAAATATGGGATTTTTAACATCCTGTATTACTTTCAAATGGGACACAATTTTTCCCTCCTCAAATATGGTACATCCTGCATACAGGATGTTGGCAAACTTAGTATGGGCTGTCTTTCTATTTTGACTTATTGTACTTTTCTTATTGGTTGTATGTATCTCTACAGTGCTGTTAAGTCATGCGTATACCAGTCAGTTGTATTCTACATATCAGAAAATGGCAACATATGTGGTTCATGCATGATAGAGCTCCACATCATTTTCAACACATTGTGTGACAACACCTAACCCAGACCTTAGTGAACAATGGATTGGTCAAGAAGGTCCAGTAGCATGGTCTTCCTAATATCACCTCACCTTAATTCTTTGGATTCTTGGCTAAGGGGAGGGGGGCAGTTGAAGACTTTATTATCTGCCATACCCATTGGCAACATACAAACATTTCAGGAGCAAGTGTACACTGCATGTTCTCAAATCTAGGAGCAGGCATGTATGTTCACATAAATGTGTGTTTTCCAAAACACAGAGCTGAACAACATGTGACAAAGCCTGATAACTCCATAAAGCATCTTCTATAGTTACCACTTAGTGAACACTGAACATTGAGGATAACCAGCCACAATAATAGCCTGGGTCTCAAAATGTATTTATTTCTGATCACATGTGCATAAGAACTTGTTACTACTTTCATCCAACTCCTGCTTTGAATATGTGGAACTTTTATTTAAATACTAATATGTATCAAAAATGCAAATTTTCCACTATAAGTCACTTTCAATAACACTGGCCTGCAATGATTTTGCAGTCTTGATGAAAATTAACAATTTATATGGAAAATGGCCTGCTGATTTTGAAAATGATATCAGTTTTTTTTTCATAACACATACAGATTTTATCAGCAAAGCAACCCTTATTTACTTTCTTATCAGTTCCTCTACCATGTGTTTTCCAACATGACTGGAGCTTATAAACAAGTGGCCAGAAAGTGAGAGGGAGTTATTGCATCATAGCCTAAAACCATAAAGACATCAGTTAAAATTCATTAGCCAGGGTTGTTGATATTGTATTAGTTGTTTAGTGCTATATTGCAGTTTTTCTTTGTGTTGCGTATAGAGTGCCAGGGAACTAATAATAATTTGTCTCCAAGCTGTGGAATACCAAGACAGCAATGTATGAACAATCCAAATAATTTCTGTTTCATATACAAGTGGTTCATACTTGTTAAAACACAAAAGAATAAAATTACTCCATTTATTAAGAAAGTATATTTTACATATTTTAAAGTTAAGCTTGAAAATCCATTTTAGAACAAATTAAATACCCTGAACATCAATGGCTATTGTGTAGAGATCTAAACATTTGTGGTACCTTCCTTGCTTTTTGTGTGCATGGGACAGTATATGTAGGGACAAATACTAGTGAATGAAAGAATGGCCTAAGAGAGAAATTTTAATGCTGGAAGAAATATGTAATATGTGTCAGTCTAATTGACCCTAAAAAGATTCTATTACCTCCACTTCATATTAAACTTGGTATCATGAAGCAATTCGTCAAAGCACTAGACAAGAATGGCTTGTGGTTGAAGTATTCATATCATAAATTTCTATTTTTGTTTGAGGTTAAATTAAAAAAAGGGTATATTTATGGACCTCAGATCAGACAGCTAATGATACTGACTTTGTGAACACAATGAATGGCATAGAACTTCAGGCATGGTGTGCTTTTAAGGACATTACCAGTAAGTTCCTTGGAAATTTAAAAGATGTGCAATATGAAGAAATTGTAAGAAATATGTTATCAAGACTGCAAGTGCTCAGTTGAAATATGAGTTTGAAACTTCACTTCTTGAACTCTCACCTTGATTACTTTCCACCTAATTTGGGACTCATGGGTGATGAGCAAGGTGAAAGATTTCATCAAGAAATTAAGGAGATGGAAAGACGATATCAGGGACAGTGGAATTAAGCAGTGCTGGCGGACTACTGCTGGGGCTTGAAGAGAGCAGATACGCAACCAAAACATAAATGTAAATCAACACACCCTTCCTTCCAAACAAATAAATGATGCTGATCTTCAGACACCAAATTTTTTAAAGGTTTTGTGTATTAGACAGAAATATGGCACTTTAGTTTTGATTTTATGATACTCTTTATTTTACAAAAATTAACTTCTTGCAATTTATTTAAACACCTTATGTGATAAGGAAAACTGGATTTCAGCATTGAATTTAGCGTGCCAAAATTAGTTAAAATCACCATTCACATTTAAGACAGCAGAATTCCCCCCCCGCAGGCCAGTGTAATCGATGATGTAAATAAGTTCAAGAGGCCATCTGCTCCTTAATTTATCTGGAATTTATCATGGTTAGTGAAAACTCTGCAAAAAATACTACTAAAGCAACATGATTCAAGCACAGTTAGTTTGCATCCTCTGCTTTTGAGCTGGCTGTGACTATTGTCTAAACTATTAAAGTGGCTAGATATATTAGATTAGATTTTCTATTTTTAGATTTATAAGGGACATCTACAGGGGTAAGTAGTACATCATTCCATTCCATATTACATATGCAATCTTTGAAAGAATGTCAAAATAAATCTTCTTCACGGAACAAATCACAAATTTACTATGACCGCATAGAGATGGTGTAATCAAATTGTATATAACAGTATTGTTGTGCTAAAGAATTCTTCTTTACAGCTGGAGTGCCATGCAAGTGTAAAGGGCAAGCAAATATGCTTTATCTTATCATTTAATTTTAGAGGGCAGCACTAAGTAAGCCAAGATTACCAACAGAGACTATTTGCTTAATAAGATGTAAAATTATTAGAGAAAACCAAGCAGTAACAAAGTATAGTGAATGGCATAATATGGGGCATGTGAGTAGTGTTTAACACCCGTTTTTACTATTGAGGCACCACAGGCGGTGAACACTGATGATACATGAGATGAAATGGTATATTGGGAAAGGATTTTATGGGGCATGTGAATGTGTATAACTTGCATAAAATAATCTCTTAGAATACATGTCAAAATACATTATAGTGAGGTTAGACAAGAACTATAGAATGAAACATCAGAACATTTAGTCACTTATAGCTTAAGCTAGCATGTAGCTGATAGAAGGATTTTAAATATTTTTAGTTCTACCAAGTCATAATGCATGTGCAGTTTCACAGAGAATTGTGAAAAAAGTATCATGACATTATCAAGCTATAGGGTAGCATCTTGCCAGAGATTGTCAGGGCACCATCCAGAAATTCTTACTTCGGCCATTGCCGAATGTAAGAAAAACATGCTAATTACAGAAATTTTATAATAATAAATGTCATAAAATACATGTAAATGACTTGATAAAATGATAATCATAAGCTAATGAAAAGAAGCCTCAAATAACATTTGTCAGCATGATGGCAAATTTTGTAAAGCAAATTAAAAGCAGGGTGTTTCATAAAATTACTGGAAGGTTTTGACTCAAACAGGAATTTTTTTTAATTAAAAATTTGTATTGATGAAAACCATAACAGTATTAACTTGTAACACATTGTATGACTGATATAGATTAATATACTTATTTAAAAATGTATATAGTTTACTCAAACTTCATTTATAATTTATTTCATCCTTTACTGAGGAGAAAAGAAAGAAAAATGTATATAACACATATGAAAACCTTATTATGAAGTATTTATCCTAGGTTTTTGGAGGCTACATTTGAATTCTTCTGTACTCTAAAAAGCATTTTGTACTAAATATTTTTCATGTCTTTATAGTTAATCTGGTTTGGTGTAATGATTTTATTTCTTCTGGCAGTTTATGATATAACTCTTTGTTTATATTTTATATTGAATAATTATTTAATGTTCCTCTTAATGTGGATCAAAAATAGTCTCCATCATTTATTCAGTTGTGGATGTCCATATTACAAGTTTAAGTTCATTTTTAATATTTGAAGATTAACACTATTTGAAATGTATTTCTTTAGTTCAAAGTTAATCCCGACTTTTTTTCATGATCTTATTTATATTTATATAATGATGTTTTAAATTGTAATATAGCATTTTCTTTGAGCTCCATAACTTTTGATTGTTGTCTTTAATTATTACCATCATATCATCTGCATACCCATATTGCTATATATTTTGTTTTATTATTTGAAATATATAGCTTACATACACCAAAAACGTGAGTAAATTATATATATATATATATATGTATGTAAATGCATGTCTAGTTTAGAGCCTTGAGGAACTTTCTGTTTTATAATTTTAAAACATGATTTTATTTTTATATTTACCATTTTTGAAATGATGGTTTATTTCTATACATTGAGTTATGTTAGTTAGATGCGATGTTATCCAATTCCAATATGTGAATATTTATTTCTTTAGACAATGCAAAATAAATGCAGGAAGATTATTTTAGAGCTCTGGTTGATAACCCCAAACTTAAATTGGGAATTTGAACATTTATAATGAACATGCACTCTGTTATTCATAGCCACGATCTGCTCCAGTATATTGCTCTATGCTGCAGTATTCCTGGAGTTAGCTGGTTATGTGAATTTGGTATAAGTCTCCAACTTCAAAAATATAATTCAAGTGGCATTTGGTTTTTCATATGAAATGTGATTCAGATGATAGTTCAGGTATTGTTTTTTGTTTTGCCTATTGCTCAGCTTCATATTTTTTCATGCATTTATAGAGAATCTTCATGTATAGTTTTGAAGAAGATGGTTGATTAGTTGCTTGTGGCCATTGGGATGCTGTATTTATTATTTTTTTCCTAGCTTCCAAAATGTTTTTCATTTGTTTGCTGCTATTGAGTTTGCTGCATTTCAGTAGATGTTCTTTGTTTATGATAGTATTCATGTCCTTACACAATGGGCAGTGGTTGTCCTTGATTAATTTCATTCTGAAGAGATGTTCTGACAGACAATTATGCCCAAGAATTAAGCAAAACTTGGCAACTCCAATTTTTCTTGGTTTAAATAAAAGTTGTTTGAAAGTCTTTAGATCTTCATATGGTTTTTCCTATAAGTTTTTGTTTGATACTTTGATATTCTTGTTCAGTTATTAATCTTTTTATAAATTTCAATTTAGAAGTAAGTTCTAGTTCAAAAGATGGTTTTAATTTTATGGTGGCTCCTTTTGCTAAAGTATCAGAAATCTCATTCCCCTTTAATCCCACATGGCTGTTGTAAAACTATTTCTATATTTCTGATTTGGATAGTATTATATAGTTTTCATATTTCATTTATAGTGTATTCATTATACTTTGGTGTAATTCTGTTTTAGAGAGTTTTGAAGAAGTGTTTTGGTTTATTACACCCAAACAAAATATTTCAGGAATGAATGCTTTTATGATCCTTATTACCAGGCGAGATATGTCTGTGTCAAAAATTCCTGTTTGGGCAGAAACCCTTGCCTATGAAATATACTTAGGCCTATTTGCAGTATAACATCTCAATGAACTACTACAGGTTCAAAACATGTGCTGGTCCGATGTATCGGGATGGGTAGCAGAAGGTGGATCTATGCTTGGCACAAAACGCACAACAGTAGATGACAAGCTTGGTGAATGTGCAGCCATTCTGGAAGAATATCGCATAAATGCTCTGCTGATTGTTGGTGGCTTTGAGGTACAACAAACATTTTAATCTGTTTAATAGTAAAATAATAAAATAATGATGGACAAAATTATGATTACTGATATTAACTGTCTTGAAGAGTTTAAAAAAAATTATGAAATTTGTTAGATAAATTACAGATAAGCTAAAATATATACAAATACTGTTCAATAAGAATAGTCATAATTTTTTTTTTGACAACATATCTTGACTCATCCTCAGAATATTGTCAATTATTTTCAAACTAGTAGTCCCTGTTGGATGTAATGTATCTGTCCTAGCATTTCTGCCAGTCTTCAAAGACAGTCTGGAAATCATTTTTGACAGGTAATTCAGAATCGTCATTGCTTCTGATGATGATAAATTATGGTCTTGTACTTACGAAGCTGTTGACAATGGAGTGGCAATCTACTTCAACTCATGTATACACATTCTTACACTAACTCCATGGAGTTAGTGTAAGAATGTGTATACATGAGTTGAAATAAATTATGGTATTTCTTCATTTGGGGGAGAGGAGAGTATCATAGGGCTAAATCTGGACTATATGGTCAGAGACACATTCCATAATGACTTTTGTGAGATATTCAGCAACAACCAATTGTGATGTGCAGCCTTGCATTATGGTGGTGCAGCATTTAGCTTGTTGCACAGAAATGCGGCCTTTTGATTTGGTATGGCCTTGCAGAGTTTTCAAGACATCTGTGTTGAATTGCCCAGTTACAGTTATGTGTGCAGGTACAAAATACTGGTAAACCATTACCTGAATATCAAAAAGAAAGATAACCATAACTTTCCCAGCAGAAGTAATTACTTTTGCTTTCTTTTGGTATTGGTAATGATGGCGATTTTCACACAGAGCTTTGCTGTTGCTCTCAGAATTGAAATGATGTAGCCAAGTTTCATCAGCAGCCATTGCCTTTGAAAGAAACTCTGCACCTTCAATTGCATGTAAATCTGCATGCAAAGGTCCTTGTTCAGCAGTTTTGCAACCCACCGTACACAAACAGATCTCATATGCAACTTTTCGGTTACCAATTTGAATTTTTAGACTTTTTTAAAGTGTTCTCAATGCTATTTGACAATCCTCTTGTTTCAATGATTGCAGCAGTGTTAATGTTTTCTTCCATTAGAGCACAAGTTGGAGTCCTAGGTCCCCTTACCATTGAAATTGATGCCTTCTCTCTTTGAGCTGTGCTATAGGGAAGAAAAAAATCTCATTAGGCCTCAGCTAAAGATTTGTTGAAATGAAAACAGAATTTTAAAGCAACATATTGTTCATCATGTTTCACCTCCATTTTGCTGTAAGCAGAACTGAACATTTCTCAACTTGCACATCTCACAGGTGTGAACCGGAAGTGACAATAATGAAACTAGTACCATGTGTACATTAAGTATTAAGTTAACAAAATATAGTAAAGCTAATGATCATTCTTCATTGAACAGCCCTCATATTTTAAACGTGTTTTCAATGGTACTGTTACACTTTTATCTCGTTTTTCCTAGTTTCTCATACTATACTATATGCAGCTTAAAACATGTTTCTTAATTTTTGTGGCGGTGCCATGTCAAGTTATTTCACACATAGGTGCCCACTATGTGTCCTAACAATGTAAAGTATCTACAATCTACATGGGTACATGAGGGCATATGCCCATGAGAAACTCATTACTATGAGGCATTACCCCAACCTGAGTAAGTCTTGTAACAATTACTGCCTATGTATTAAAAATATGTTTATTTAGATAAATACTTAAAGCTGCTCTATGCTAGAAGAACATTATAATTTCATATTATAGTCTTGGTTGTAATCATTTATAATATGCTGGTCGTTAAAATTACGACACATTGTGCATTCATAATTACCATGGGGAAATTATCTGTCTTATTTTTCGTTGTTTGATGGGCCCATTGGGATCCTTCACATTTGTGTGTTAGTCCTGTGATACACTGAACTCGTATTCGTTTCACTATGGATGCATTTCATCCAACACAAGCATCAATTTTTCAGAATGACATCCCGCAATCTTGGTATGCCACAAATCTCCCTTTATCAAATTTAGGCATCAGCTGTTATTGTTGTAGTATTTTGATGATTCATACTCATTCCTTCTGATAAAATGTGGGGTTGGTTTGATGTACCTCTTATAGATGCTGCAATTTTAATGGCCAGCAGTGTATAAGGACAACAATAAAAGGTGCTGCACATTTTATATGTAATGGTTTTGTTTACTATTCATTCATTCATCAAGCCATAGAAGGTGAAGTACACTTTTAACAATGTGTAGCAATATCATGTTCCATTTTTAAGCTTGTGACTACATCCACAGGAAATAATTCATCTGCAGATGCAGATATGGAAATACATTAGTTTAAATAAGTATTGTATGTCCCATATGCGTGCAATTTTTTTTATCAAGCGCGTCTCCTAGGAAATTTAGAAAACTCAGCACCTGTAATTTCAATATTATTTTAATTATTATTTCAGTTACTTATTTACCCCCACACCATATATTTTTTAAGGCTTGATAATAAATCTTGATTATAATGAATCAAAAGAATTGTTTTAGTTTTTATGTATAAGCTTTAATTTCTTACAAAGGTTGCTTGAAAAATCCAGCAATGGCAATTTCAATAAAATGATGCAGAAAATTGTTATGTGACATCTATCTGTTATTAATTGTTATGTGACATCTATCTGTTCCTGTAGATCCATGACAACAAGATGAAACATGAGTTAACTCCATTTAAAGTTCTTTGTTGATTTACTGTAGTATTTACCATAAAAATTTAAGTAGAACACAATTATTGAAGGTGGATCAAAAATGGATGCAAAATAAATGGAAAACTTAAACTCACTATTGTACATTTGAGTCGAAGCAGCAGCAGCAATGCCCACTGCCTTTTGCAATTTCCAGGAATAATCCTAATAGACTATTTGGAAAGGAGTGTCACAATAAAGGAACCCTATCTTGTAGTATTGTTAGAGTTTGCAGATTTTAACAGAAATTGAAAACCTAGTGGACCCAGTACCTCTGAGAAAAAATGTTTTAACTTTCATTTTTACCACAGTTTTAAATGACATTTGTTTAATTGTCTCAGAGGAACTTTATGTCCTCCTGTGTACTAAGGAATAACAAGGAAAAATGACTAAGACCAAAAATGGATCAACAACAACAGAATATATGTTGATGATTTTTGTATACTTGTTACTGTTTATAAGTTCAATTGTTTTCTATCTAAGATTTGCAATTCATATCACCATTCTATACTGGTTTACAGGCATATCAAGTTGCAATAAATTTCATGGAAGGACGAAAAGAATACCCACAATTCTGCATTCCAATTATTGTCATCCCAGCAACTATTAGCAACAATGTTCCTGGTACTGATTATTCGCTGGGTTCTGATACTGCTCTTAATGAAATAACAAAGGTAAAAATAACCTAGGGAGGAAGCATGATTTTGTGGTTTTATACCTTTAATAGTTATTTTTATCAAATTATATACTTTATTTTTAAAATATTAATTCATTTGGTATATTTAGAAAAAACATTCACTAATTAATTATTTTATATTAAAACATATTTTGAGGAACCATGTGAACAATAATTTATGCTTATGTAGAGATTTTATTTTCATTCAGGGGTTTATTAAATGAAAGCATTACCATCGGTTTTTCCTAAGTTTGAATTTCTTGTGCAGATATGTGACGGCATAAGACAATCAGCACAGGGTACACATAGACGAGTTTTTATTACTGAGATAATGGGAGGTTACTGTGGTTATTTGGCAACCCTTGCAGGTGAGCACTCTTTATTTTTTTCATTTGCAACAATGTCCAAATGTTCAAATTCTTTATTTACTATGAAAGTAAATTTATGCCCAAACAGTTTAACATTTTGTTACCTGGATGAGGGTTTCTTAGTTATCCCTTAACCTGAAGAAGCAAATATACATGGTTGTAGCTATATAATTTTCCTAAATAGACAACCCAAATTACACCATTTGGTAAAAGCAGTGGTTGATTTAACAACTATAATTACATGAATATTGAGAATGTGCAACATGTGTACATGTGACACTAAATTCAGCAGTTGAGAATTGCTAACAGACAAAAGAAATAACCCTTAATATAGATAAACAAATAGAGCAAAAATAAACATACATTAATAACAGGGTATTGATTGAATATTAGTTTTGTAGTTTATTTGGTAATGGAAATATTAGGGAAAATAAAAGAAAATAAAGGTACATAAAGTCTAATTATGTCCATCCCTAAAATCCCTGCAATATGGCATGTGTGTGAAGTGGTTTAGTATGGTAGACACATTAGGCGCCAGATTTTGAAATGGTTTTCTAGATTGATTATAGGTCGCTTTGGTGTTGTTGCCCACACTTCAATGACAACAATTTCTCAGGGTGAATTTAGCTATTTTGTTAACTATTACTCAAAGGGACTGGGAGAGGAATTCAATGGTGTAAATGAGCATGCAATATGTAGGCCAACCTACACCCATAACCATGACATCACTGCACACTCTGCCAGAGAGCTAACGGAACACACATACTAGTCATCAGCATCTTAAGTGCATGCCATACAGCACAACTGCTGTAGTGATTACACAGCCTTGCTGGTTACATTGTGAATCATACACTGTAATGAGTAGAACTTAGAAGAATTTTGCATTCAGTCAAAGGACTTCACTGGATTTGGTATCCTGATATTTATCACATTTGAATCTGTAATAATTGCAGTTAGAAGGGAATGCCCTATTTCATCATATGATTATAAATATGCACACTATGACATGAAATTAAGTAATTAAAAGCCATATATAATCCAATTTTACAATTCCACTAAAGCAAGAATCGATACTGTTGACAAGTCCTTACACTGGGTAGCCATCAAGGAATGTGGCAATGGCCAATGGTGGTTCTATTTAACCTGTTGTGACATTGCAGCATATAATTCATGTGAGCTAAACAGCATACAAAGAGGGGGTTCAGGAAAGAAAGATTATTTAAAGGAACTGGGTTAAAACTTTACATCATAAACACAAAAAAACGTGCTAAAAATTCTGCTAATCTACATCCAAAGTATGTAAATGCTTTATATATCTTTGGAAATAATCGAATCAAGGTCAAGATGCAGTAACAGAAAATAGTACTCACAGAGCTGCAAGGAAAAGTAACTCATAATGCAGTTAAAAATATTCCAAAGAAAGATTACTGATATTTATGCCTGCAAGGACCGAAAGCACTTCATGCAATAAACACATGTGCCATGCTCATGCAATAAAAGAAGAATTCATTCCCATTAGAATCTGTTTGCAGTATGAATCTGAATGATTGTTTTCATATACATGTCCCTCATGTATGTTCATTTATTGTGCACTATTATATTACATGGATACAGTATATAAATTATATAATACATTCCTTAGAAGACTTGCATATATTTTATAAGTGTCTGTTAAAAAATGTTGTGTCTTTTGTAAAATGAAAATGAATTCAAAGCACTTTCTGGATGAAAATACCTAATTCTAAACACTTTATTGCTCTGCAACATTTAGATGTCTAATGATTTATATGATTTATATATAAGATCCCTAAGCCATAACTATTACAAAAATATATAATTTATTTATCCCTAATGTAAACTTGCTGTAAACTCCATGGGGTCAGTTCCCCCTCCTCAATTTTTTTAGTTGGTGCTACAATGCCCATTGGTTTGTGACTGTTAATCCCTATGAATAGCATCCAATTTTCATGAAATATAAAGAATTTTTTCCTTCTCTTAAAGGAAAAAAATAGTCATTTGCCCTACAATCTGAAATATAGCGATTACCATGTTTTTCATACACCAGGGGTATGTTCGATTTAAAGCCACTGAATTAAGTCTATTAGCTTGAAAGTTATAAAGGAAAATCAGGGTCTGAGAGCAAAAGAAACATCCCATAATTAACTGATGATATCTGATTAACACTATCAACATTATCTGAAGTACTAGAGAGTGAAGAAGTATCAGTGCATATATACTAATCACATCTTGAATTAATTGTTTTTAGTGTTAAATCTTTGTTGATGGTTGCTTAGGGGTTGCATGTGGTGCAGATGCAGCGTATATCTTTGAAGAAGAAGTTACAATCAAAGATTTGCAGACTGACTTGTACAACATGGCAGCAAAAATGGCCTCTGGTCTTATTACAAGAGGTATCATTTTAAGGTATTAGCTTCAAACACTAATTCAAATTATTTGCACTAAATTCAATCAAAAATTCTAATCAGAGACCTTTTGAAGGACCTTAATAAAGCAGTATGAAAATAATATAACTTTTACAAAACATGAACCATATATAACAAATATGCAGTTATATGTAATCTTTTTTATTTTTTAGAAATGAGAACTCAAGTGAGAGTTACAATACAGATTTCATTTTGCGTCTTTTCAAGGAAGAAGGAAGAGGAATATTTAGTTGTCGTCAAAATATCCTAGGTAAAAATATATAATTAATGTAATGTTGCATTATTTTACATACCATTTAGTACAATGGCTCTGAAGTAGAATTATTGTTGTAGCAACTTGTTGTAATTACAGAAGAAAAAAAGTTAGGAAAAAGAAACACGATTTTACTATGAAACAAATAGAGTGACTTTTAAAATTAATCAATTTAAAATTTTAGTTCTTAAATGCTCAACATTTTTTATCATGCCTGATTTCAACATTCACTGTTCCAGGTTTATAAAAAATCATATTTTGAAAACCAAAAAAAAAAAAAAAAAAAAAAAAAAAGCGGGGGGGGGAGATTAAACAGAAAGGCAGATTGAGATTGATAGTTTATACACAAAGCCCCTATTACCTATCTGCTGGTCATCCTCATTGGTCCGGTGACCAGTTTACCTTATCTGTCCATAATTCCTCATACATTGAACACTCTTGCAACTGTGATTAATAAAAGCATGCATACACTCTTATTTTTACGCTTTAATTAAAACTAATCTATATTTTGAAGTTCTGCTTTTACATTACCTTTAAGTTCATCTATAATGTTAGATTTCTTACTTTAGGTTTGATTTTTTTGGGTTCCTTCACAAATAATAGTTGCACACAGTAAGATCTGAGCAGAGTGGCTTAGGTAATAATACTAAGGACTTCATTCAAATTCATTGGGGCCAGACATTCTGAGTTTTCTTCCCCCCCCCCTCCCCCCATGGTTTTCCCTGGTGGCTTAGGTGAAGGGACTGAATTTTCTTTCCACAAATTTTCCAATGGCCCTTTTCATATAATTCCATTCCCTTGATTCTGTTACAGAATCGAAGTGCCAGGTGAGGTGAACTAGTGCGGTATGACGGTGGCTTGCGCTTTGGAAAGGTTTCTGGTATGGAAGCGGCCCCTCTGAGGAGCTCGAACTCCTCGGAGGGAGTCTCTGCCAGCATCTGATTTTTCTATTTAGAAGCAATGTTAGGGATCCCGCCTACGTCCGTATCTCCGTGGATCTTAGCCCCGAAGTCTCCTTCACCTCATCCCTTCCTCCTGGAGGTGTCCTCATTTTGGGTGTAGGCAAGACTGACTCCGACTTTAACAATCCTATCCAAAATCTGGGAACTATTCTGTCATCAGAAACTTCTCTTAGAGTCTCCACAGTATCATGGCAGTGTGAGTTGTAGCAGAATCTTGTGGAAATACTCATTTATATCCTATTATCGAATAATTGTTAAAAAACTGCGTATTTGCGTGCGATGTTTCCAAATTTACAGTATATTGTATAGCACTGTAGACTCTTTATTCTCCTTGCAGCTACAGCATACCATACATAATTTTTTTATCGTGCCAGGAAGCTTGGTGAAGGCATTTTCTGTGCTCCAGTTACTATTATTTTTCAAACAAACTTAACCTTGTAAATGAAATCCTAGTCGAATTATCTAAGTTTTGCAAATTCACAGTATTTTAGTAACCAAGCAGTTGTCATTCTTGTACCACCATCATTCTGTAAACGTTCAAGTTTAGTAGTTCTCGAGGGTGAATCAAATATAAACGGAAATTTTGATTTTACCGTATGTAAATAAATGATACACACCTTCTATACGTTACACATGGATGATTCAGGTATGGTGGAGTGGGGTTGGTCTCGCACAACCATTTTGTTTGTAAATACCTTCATGTCTGAGCAACAGGTACACTCATCGATTGCGCAACACATTATTGTTATTATTATTATTATTATTATTATTATTATTATTGTTACTACTACTACTACTACTACTACTACTACTACTACTACTACTACTACTACTACTACTACTACTACTACTACTACTACTACTACTATTAAGTTTTGACATAAGAGGGCGCAATCCACCGAAAATTAAAGTCACCAAGTGGACCTCGGAAATGAGTAACAGAAACAAACATTTGGGATCTTATAGAACGTGGCCGACTTTTGATGATTTCTGAAATCTCTTCGATAATTTATGGAAGTATTCAGTTCATGATTTCAGAAACTTGGATTACCGAAAAGTCTCAGAAAAGGAGGTTGTTCGAATTCTCATTAAAGAACAGAAGCAGTGTGGAAGGCTTTTGGCTTAGTATGTTTCTGCAGCGAATCATAATCTGCGACTAAACATGGCTACACTACTATACTCCTGAGTCGAAGCAAGCGAGCATGGAATAAAGGAAAATCACTGCCGTCAAAGAATAAACTCCCCCGTCAGCGGGAAATTCTCGACAGTTTTCTAGGACTGCCAAGTTATTATAGTAATTGCTTATCTTCTTAAAGTCGAAAGTCAATTCAGCTTCTGAATGAGGCAAAACGTGCTTATCGGCTGGGGGAAAAAAAGTTCAACAATCGCTTCGAGGAAGTTCTTTTCCCTCAAGACAACGCTCGTCCGCACACAGATGCTTTGGAGAGGGAAAAACCCGAGGAAATCCACTAGACACTAGACGCTCTCAATATAATTCAGACGTATTATCTTGCGATTACTATATTTTGGACTGTTAAAAAGGCTATGGAAAGTGCGCGATTCGACAACCATAAGGTGACTTGAAACCCAAACTCTTTCTTTGATAATGGAATTCAGAAGCTTCTGGGAAAATGTGTTTTTTAATCAGGAACTTAAGTAGGAAACAAATAATATCTTATTTTTATTTAAATTAAAGTTCAGTAAATTAAAAAAGAATATTTGATTCACCTTCGTAGTAGCTCTTTGGTCGAATGCCTATTACTTTACTTACTTTCAATTACTTATGATACACAACTAGACATTTCTTTGGAGAACGCTCTATTGTTTCTTTCGTTAGAACACGTCGTTTTCGGTTAGGAATATTATCATTTACCGATTCTATTTCCGCACAGTAAAGGCATTGTTCAACCTGCAGGTTTAAACGGATTGAGTGTGGGGGAGGGGAAATTATCTAGATGTCTGTGGGAGAAAAGAAAGAACTGGTCTCGCTCAGATTAGGGGCTTGGAAAGGAAATAAAATAGTTAATGCTTTCGGAGAAAGAATTTGTCCACTGTACGGAGAAAGCAAACCTGGAGGCATATTTTGGCAGAATGCAGGGAAACAGTTTTTAAGAACTTATCATTTACCATCACAATTTCTGAATTCCAACAGTGATTAGAACGTTTGCTGCATCTCACACACACACAAATCCGGAAAGTATTTCTACCGAAGACCGGGGGGGGGGAGGGGTTAATGGCTACAGAAAGGAGGGAGTTGGGGAGGAGGGGCTCAAGGATAAGGGTTCTATTCAAGTTTGTATGTATCATGCAATGTGTGATGTACGTATATCGGTGTGTTTATATATTATTTATGTGTATATGTATATATAGGACGGCATTAGCTTGTATGGCAGTAAGGCCCATGCGACAGTTATACTTACATTTGTGTACTTTAAAACCTACCACAATGAAATTTCATTACTACTATTAAATCTAAGAACAAATTTTATTAAAGTTTTTTTCTGAGTGGAACGCTACATCATGAAAATTCTGTATAAACTTCTATAAACTGCTTTACAAGATTCTGTTTATACATAAGTATCATGCACAAATATTCTACGTTGAACGTTTAACTGGTGGGTTGGCATTTCAAAACATTAAATTTAATGCACCTTGAATAATAAATTCAGTGTATATTTTGAGCACTCAAGCAAAACAAACTGACTGTATGCCTTATATACATGTAAAACCATGAGCAGAGAGATTATGGATAGATAACGCCGGAAATTTGCGGCCCGTACCCATGTTCGGCAGGTGGTTGAATGGAACACACTGTAAGCAGGATTCAAATTAACCAGGAGAAGAATACTTTCCTCAAGTAGTTCGTTCTTGTCTTTCCTTGCTTCTAGCTAAAGCTATATCTATTTATTTTCATATTTTTAGGCTATGCTCAGCAAGGAGGTGCCCCAAGTCCCTTCGATCGCATCCTGGGTACGAAACTTGCCTTTAGGGCTAAAGATTACATCACGGAGATGCTGCAACAAGCAGAACAGCTTCCACATGGAGTCATTAGAACAAGAAGTCCTGAATCCGCTGCAGTACTTGGTGTCTTAGGAGATGATTACCGCTTTACACCTTTGGAAGTTCTAAAGGAGGAAACGGATTTCAAGTATGTTTTTATGATAAAAACTCTGTAATAATTATACTTGTGGTTTTAAACCCTCTCGCTATAATACAACATTCACTATAAGCAGCTTATTAAAGAAAGGGATACTTATTTACATTAAACTTTTTTGTTTTTTCGTCATTTGATAAGAGGTTGAAGGCAAGGAGGCCAGATGGACTTGATCCCTTCAAAGAAAAGGACGCAATTATTTCCCCTTTTCTCTTCTGCTAGTTAACTTTTAAAACAAACAAAACAAAAAAGCATAAAAACATCGATGTATAATGATTAGTTCTTAATTGTATCTTACACAATAAGCGCATTTCTTCTCTACTGTAGTAGCGGTAGCATGCGGGTCCTCCGTTAGCAAGGGAAGCTCAAAAGTCAACCTTTAAATTTTTACGCTTTAAACTTGTATTTTCATGGGCCAGCAAAGATTTACAAGGACTTGTACTTGCCTTCCTTCAATGGATTAGCCTTTCTCCTGCTTATTTCTGCGTTCTCTTGTGCCAGCGCTCGGTATTCTCTTTTTTCTTTGTAACCAGAGGTTGAGAGGTATTGAAACCATGCATAACTGACTATGGCTTGTTTTTGCACATTGTTTGAAAATGGATGGCTTGTTTGTCCTTTCACAGTGTTAACTATTAAGTTATTACAAAAAAAAAATAATAAATAAAAAGGGTATCTTTTTTGAGGCAATGAATAAAGGGAGCGTTTTATCACGCGTCTAAGTTCAACTTTTACGTTGGAAGAGAAACAATTTGGACTCCATCAACCGAAAGCTAAGGAGCTTATTCAGCAAGACGGCACGAAAGTAAAAACGTTTTTTTATGGTTTGAAAAAACATCTTGACTGACAGCGTGTGAAGTTGATTTGCTTTATGTTTACTCAGAGGCCTCTTCTTCAGGCTTGAGGTTCTTTTACATGCCGTAAATCTACGACGTGGGACACACGGCATTACTTCCTTTCCGAAGCAAGCCATATTTAGGATTTTTACGACCGAAAAAAATCCATAGACCCTGGCCGATCTTGGGTTTAGGAGGCAAGTATGTTTAATACTACACCATCAATACCGTGTGAAATGAGGAATATGTCTTGTTTATAGGAAATGAGATTAGAAAAGAAATAGAAAGAGCAAATTTCGTTTCTGTACAGGCCGATGAAAAGACAGATGTTACATGCATGTCACAATTAGTTTTGATATTACGATACCGCTTAATTTACGCAGTTCCTGCGTGAGGGACTTTTTAGCGACTTCTCCTGGTCGCTTAGGCGAATGCCGGGATGGACTTTTCCATTCCACGAATTTTCCGCTCTCCAATTTCATCTCATTTCATTCCGTCGGATCTGTTACAGGGTCTAAAATGCCAGGGAAGGTGGAATAGCCTGTGCCTCACGGTACCTGGATCCTGGCCGCTCCTCATCCCTTTCTCAAAATATACCCCATTGAAGTCGTAGGCACAAACGGCCAACCTTTGAGCAAGTTAAAGTGCCGAAATATCCTTCTCTGTCCCTAACAGTCCAATTAGAGTGTGTGATGTCATAATTTACGTAATTTTGAATATTAAGTTTTTTTCGGTTTCTAATTGGCTCAAACTTTTATGGCTGACTTTGTAAATGAAGCGGTTTACACCTTAATGTATTTCTAGTGGAAAAGAGAGTGCTAAACTTATACAAACTTATTGTGTTTTGTGCTCTAAGAATAATTGCTCTAAAGGATATAAAACGATTCTTGATATTAATGCTCGTATACGTTGGAGATGTGATCATAAGGGATGTATGAGAATGGCGGTTATTCCTTTTAGTGAAAGAGGTTAATCGTTTTGTTGCAAAGTTAATTCAAGTACGTAGGAAGGACTATTCTGTTTATAAGGATTGTTGGAAAGTTGTGAAGAGAGTTTTCGAGCACTTTATTTTCTTACTAAAAACATTGCCTCTAAATTTCCCCCAGTTAGTAGTGATCTCAGAGTGAGGTTTACCGCAGTGGATTTCGGTAAGCACAAAATACGTTCGGCGCTTTAGTAGAAAAGCATATCAGAAAATGGTAAGGTCATATAAAATATAAAACAAATGAATATGTATGAGTAAACATTAAAATAGTAGACCAGATAATTATATTACCTACAGAGTCAATAATAATAATAATAATAATAATAATAATAATAATAATAATAATAATAATATAATTAAATTCACTCACTACGCTCGTGAATTTATCTGGAAAGCTCAGACTCTCCAGTGATATTTATTAGCACCATTTCACAAATAAAATAAGAATTTAAATATAATACCCGTACACTTTACTTACAATATTGTAATAATTGTACATTTGTATTATGCATACTTAACCTTTTCGAGCCATCTAACAACAAACGAATGTCGATTGTAATAAATGCAAATAGAGAAGAGGCAAATACGGGTTATTTCATGATGAGAATAAAAGTAATATATATTTGAAATTTGCGCACGGATTATTAACAATTGTATAAAATGTTATACTTATGAATATCTAGCTATTCAGAAACCGTCAGAGTGAAATAGATGAAAGTCGACCATTACAGTCGCTACCGTACCATTAATACCAACTGAGAACAAGAGAATAGAGATAACATTTTACCATTCTGAATAACATGTTTATTAAGATTTATGGTTGCTTAGGCAGATATTGTTACATAATTTATAAAATTATTTCAGACTGTTTGACTGAATACACAAAACAATTGCTTGAGCGAATATACATTAAGTTAGTTAAAGTTATAATTACTGAAAACAGAGAAAAGTAATCGGTGATACGTGCTCAGGAATTATATAGTGGAGGTATAGAGTTGGCTATATTGGCCACAAGACCAATGCACGTGGCGTGATAAAACGGATTTGATAATTTTTTGGATGATTTCACTACGATATCCGACCGAGATTGGTCAAAATTCAAAATTTTGTTTCATTTCATTGGTCGATTTTAAGATGACATCATTCTAAAATCATACTCGTGTGCTAAGACTGTTAGTAAGAGAGTCTTTTGAGTCCCTCAGCACAGCAATTCTTATAAGAGTGAGAAGTAAAACCGTAAGGAAACATGAAACATACAACAGTCTTTGTTAGGTTACAGAAAGTACAATTAAGAATAACACAAATTGAAAAGAACAGGATGCTGAGTGAAAGAAGAAAAAGAATATTCAAAATCACAAGCATAATGACAAAATGGAGGGAAAAATAAAGTTGTAGAACCTTTAGGCAAATATGACAATCTCGATCTTTATCTCGACTCAAGATCAATAATATATCGAAACTTCCTTTTGCAGACATCGGATACCAAAGAACCAATGGTGGCTACGACTAAGGCCGCTGCTGACCATTCTGGGCAAGCATGAAAGTGCCTACGAAGGTGAAGGTAAGTATATCTGTTTAAAGTGTTCTAAAATGTATTTGTTCAGACATTAGCAACATAGGAAACAAAATTGAGCACAAACGAAAAAATAAAATAAAGAATAAAAGAATTGACATAGTGAAAGTGATCTTATTGCATTAAAAAAATAATAATAAAATTCTGATAGTTCAAAAACCCACGTCTAGTATATTAATTATACAACTTGTCCGTTTACAAAGGATTTTAACCAATTAATTAGCTTTTGTATATTTTATACTTTCACCGATCTATAACGATAGACTTTGATTATACAGGTGATATACAAGGGTTGACACACTTGCCCATTTCTAAAATTGATTTTTCTAGCATAGAATGGCTCAAAATGTACAATTTACTATTTTTTTTTATCGCGCACATCAAAAAAAAAAAAAAAAAAAAACATTAATGATGAAAAGGATCAGCCCTGATTGGTGGACAAAAACAGAAGTTCGCTCGCGCCTGTGTCTGTACGCAGGGGAAGAGCAAACTACGTCAGTTCGCCAGTCGCCTACATAACAAAATGGAGTTGATTCGTGAAGAGCAATATGCTGGGTTGAAGTTTTGCTTTCGTCTGCAGAAATCCGGCATGGAACTTGCTGATTGTTGCAGCAGGTATGTGGTGATGATGTTCTGTCACAATCCACAGCACTTCGATGGTTCAAGGAATATGAGGGTCGTGTTAAGCAAGGCGGTGCAGGTGCTCCGGCAGTAAACAAAACCATGATTAACACAGCTGACGTCATTGTTCATGAAGACCGACGAATAACAATTGACAGACTTGCAGACATGTTACACACTTCCCATGGCAGTACATTTTCGATTCTGCTTGGTTACTTGAACATGAGACGTGTTTGTGCGAGCTGGGTCCCGAGATTAACTGACTCCTGAACAGAAGATGGTGCGAGTGGAAGTGTGTAGGAACTTCGAATGTGTCCATCCTCCATACTCCCCAGACTTGGCCCTTTGTGACTTTTATCTCCGTCCCTGTCTGAAAAAGGAGCTAATGGGGAGCGTTTTGGTACTACCGAAGCAGTCGTGAAAAAGGTAGAGGTGGTTTTGAAGATGTCAAAAGATGGCTTCCAGCACGTGTTGTTCCAGGACTGGCAGATGCGTTGGGCAAAGTGGATTAAACTGAGAATACTCCGAAAAAGACCACACCAATCTGGACCGAGCTAGTATATAGTATATGCGTAAAAGAAAAAAATCATTTTCAGTCTGTTTTGACTAGCTCTCATAAAAGTGTCGTATGCGCAATTGGAAATGTTGAAATTATAAGATATGGTGACTACTAGCTGCAAAGACCTGTGATTAAATATATATCTGCAAATGAAGGGAATGTCTACTTTTAAAATTCATCAAGATTGGGGAAAATGTGCTGTGTTTTATGATGTAGTAAAAAACTGGCGGTGTGAGTTTATACGTGGTAAAACATCTGTCAAGATAAGTATGGCAGTGGTTCTTAGAGACGTGTGAAACCAGAAAAAAATACGAGGGCTGCTCAATAAAGAATGGTCATAACTTTTTACGGGCATAATCTTTCGCGCTTAAATTTAACTTTACATTATTTTGTTAGTTTAGTGCGTAATATACAAGCGGTACTAGTTTCATTGTTGTCATTTCCGGTTCCTGCCTGTAAGAACTGTGCAAATTGAGATTGTTCATTTCCGCCTACAGCAAAATGAAGATAACAAGCAACATGCTGCTCTGAAAGTTTACTTTCGTCTCAACAAATCTTCAGTTGAGATCTATGTAATGTTACCAGAGGTATATGAAGAGGTTATAGCTCAACTGGAAGATGGTTTTAAAATGTTTAAAGAGGGAAAGCAGTCAATTTCAAATGAAGATGGACCCACTACTACAGATTGTGCTCTAATGGAAGAAAATATGAACATCACTGCTGCCATTGTAAGAGAGAATCGTCAAATAATATTAAGATATTTTAAATACTGAAAACGTCACTGGATGCCACTCAGACTGATTTTGCACGGTGGGTTTCAAGACTACTGATTTCCGTTCGCTTGCAGGTTTGGTTGAAGATGATGTTACAGGAAGATGCAGAGTTTCTTTCAAAGGTAATCACTGCTGATTAAACTTGGAGCAAACAACAAAGCTCTGTGTGGAAATTTCCATCATCACTATCACCAAAAAAAAAATCAAAAGTGGTTGCTTCTGCTGGGAAAGTTATGACTATCTCATTTGTCGATATTCAAGGAATGGTTTACCAGAATGTCGTATTTACACACACAACTGTAACTGGACAAGGCTACAGAAATGTCTTGAAAATTCTGCAAGGCCATAACACACGCAAAAGGATACACTTCCATACTTTGCATCATGATAATGCAAGGAAATGTTGTTGCTGAATACCTCACAAAAAGCAATATGAAGTGTGTGCAGATTTAGCCCCATGAGACGTTTTCCTATTGCTTAAATTTAAGAAACGTCTTCGTGGGAGGAATTTTCCATCATCAGAAGCAATGGTGAAGGCTCCGGAGAGAATTACGAAAGATCTGTCAAACAATTGTTTCTAGCATGTCTTTGAAGACTGGCAGAAACGCTGGGACAGGTGTACTGCATCCAGAACTACTCTAAGAAAGATCATAAAAGTTATAAGAATGAATAAAGATATGTTATAAAAATTATGATCATTCTTTATTAAACAGCTCTCGTACAAATAAAGTGTACGATTTCGTGTATAAAATCTCTGCGAGGAAACTTTAAATGCAGATGATTCAGTTTTTGCATGGATGCAAAAATTATCATCAGGTAAATATTAATGGTAAGAGTTAACAACCAGCAAATCTTATATAATTTTGATTGTTTTCCTTTCAGAACTCTTTTCAACGCAAGAGAGGTTGCTGCAGAAATTCATTGACTTAAAACAAGAAGCTGATGCTGCTGGTACTCCCATAATAATACCAGAATGCATGTCTACCTTCCATCCATTGTCAGGGGCGTACCATAATTTCATTCAGCCGTGCGATATTCAAAGGCTCACGCTTGCTCCTGGCCTTGTCGACCAGGGTGAAGGGACTCTTGCCGTGCCCTTAGCAACCGATGATATTCCTTCCAAAATACCTGCAACATTACCCAAGACGAAGAAGATTTTAGACGTGAATGTGAAAATAAACATAAAATAAATCCTTTTAAATTAAAAGCAACGATATTTTTGTCAAAGTAATATTTTTAAGATTCATTCGTATATTTATATTGCATTGTGTATAAAAATTAAAATATCAAATAATGTTTCCTTACTTTTCTCTGTTTTTGCATGCCTGAACGTTAGTTACGATTGAAAGAGTGGTCTTTTTTAGATATTGACTTTGTTTTTCTTATTCTAAGAAAGAGGAAGGCATTACACTTTGATACTATGGAAAATTAACATCTTTGTATATTTACATATATGAGATTTTAAATGAATTTGGATTGGTAAGAACAAAGGAGAATATTTGGGTACTTCAGCCTTGCTCAAAGTATGGCCGTTTGTGTCTACTTTACCAGTAGGCGGCTAATAGCACGGCCATAGACAGGGTCTCTAATATTCTTTCTAGATAGAACCCCGATACCCACATTCCAAGAATTTTGAGATCGCTTCCATACCAGATGCTGGAACAGAAACATTTCCAAAGCGTAAACCACCATCACACCGCACAAACACCTTCTCTTGACACTTTCGACTCTGTAACGGAACCAACGGAATGGAATGGGATAGCGGAAATTAATGGCTTCTAGCATTCGTATAAGGGAACCACGAAAAAACCAAAAGGATTTGAACATGGAACCTTCCGAATGCAAGTCCTGAGCTTTACCGCCTGAACCACCTCACTCGAGTGTTTCAATCGGAGTTACGAGGGTAGATCCATAAGTTACCGGCCTCGCCGATAAGAATTATCGCCTTCACAAAATCCTTATCTGGTGTCATACCTTATCTGTTAAGTAAATAATTGCAGCTCTAACTGTGTTCAGTTGTTCAGATATAGTTGCATAAAGAAGGCTATGTGTAGAAGATTGTGACATGTCCAAAATAAAGTATGAAGCTGTTATCAAGTTCTCCACCAATGAAGGACTTACTCCAAATAAAATTAAACAGCGATTGAACCGTGTATATGGGGAAGCGTCCCCCTCAAATTCTACCGTAAAAGAATGGGCCAAACGTTTTCGAATGGGTTGAGAAAACTTTGAAGACGAACAGCGTGCACTGTTTTATTCAACTATGAAGGATCATTAGTGGTTGAGTGTATGTCAGAAGAAGAGTACTATGGCACGTGTATATTGGATCTTTTATTTAAAAAACTGAGGCGGCGTCGTCCAAAGACAGGAACTTGAAGGCTGTTGCTTTTGCACGACAATGCGTCTGCTCACAGAACAGCTGCACATTTGACGAAACTGGAAGTCGCCAAAATCCACTTGCTTGACCATTCATCTTACATCGTACGATTGCTGGTTGTTTCCTCGATTGAAATCTTACATTGCTGGAAAAGAGCAGGATCTTTTCAAGCTATAAATTCACCCCTGTTGAGAATATCTGAGTCCGAGTGCCGTAGTGCTTTTGACAGATGGTTGCACCATCTACAACTGTGTGTGGAGAGAAATGGAGAACACTTTGAAGGTGCTTGAACTTTAAAATCTTGCAAATCTTTTTGAATACTCAATGGCAGTCCTTAAAACCAGCAAACTTTATATTAAATAACCGATACATACATTAGACTCTGGACAAGACAAGGAACTTCATTAATAAAAGAAAATCTATGTTCAGCCGGGGATCGAACCCGGGACTAAGCACAGAAGGCAGCAGTTCTGATGACATTACTACAAGCCCAAATTGTTCAAATTGTTCAAATATTGAAAAGACTTTGATAAGGGGTGACAGCAAGAGGTGCTGTTCAAAGTAAAAATTCCTCTTCCATATGCCTACAATAGATTTCTGACTATGAGGGATTGAAATGTTTATTCATAGGTGCTTAATGATTAGGCCGGAAACTTATGGACCTGCTCTCGTATAGACAAACTTTTATCAGAAACAGTTGATTGGTTGGAATTGTGAATCTTGCCACTCCCCTGCATGAGACAACACTATTTATAAGAAACAAGCTTGTAGCAAAATAATCACATATAACAAATGAAGAAATGCACCAACACGATACAAGAATAAAAGCAATTCTTCATACATGAAAACCAACACCAAAACATATGAAAATAGTGTAACTTAAATGTCCACCAAATCATACAACAAATTACTATTTCAAATTAAAAAAATTGAAAAGTTTTACACACACACGCACGCACACACACACATTCATTTTAAAAGGAATGTAAAAAGCTCTCCTTAGGAGATCTGACACAATTTAAAATGCACAAAAGCGTGCCAGATTTAAAGTAAGGAACACACAAAGACACTATAAAACACTGTCCGAGGCACTGTAAAACAACGTGGAACACTGTTGAGGTCACTGGAGGCACTGTAGAACACTGCAGAAGTTGCTATATTTCGAGCCAGGATGGGCTCTTGATCGCGTAGCTGCAGAACAAGAACCAAGTCTAGCATATCACACGGCTTGTGTGCCTTATAGTCTGCTGAGTTGGCGGGCAGAGAAACCAACTTAAAAAAAATTTAACTTTCTAGATGCTGGGGGGATTTTTTTTAAAATTTTTAAAATTTTTTTAAAATTAAATTAAAATTAAAAGAGATATTTATTTCATCTCTGATTCTACTCATTAAATCAGCTTTTAAATAACAATGATAGTATTTATACTGGGTGAAATAATTCTTTATTATTATTATTATTATTATTATTATTATTATTATTTATTTTACTTTAACAGTTAATCATTTGCAAAGTTGTTGAAGCTCAAGTATTTATTTTGCTTTTGGTAAATCATTTTGTTCCAGAAATCTAGAATGAACGGTTTTAAAGTTTTATTTTACACTATGGTGTAGTATATGATAAATTTTTATATTATCACTAGACTTACAAACGTTAAATGTTGTGTATATTTTCTGTCTTGGTTTCCTCAGTTGTCTCGTACTGGAATTCCGAACACAGGGGTTCAAACACCACTTCACTAGTTTTTTTTCACAAAATCAGAGGGTTCTCATTATATTCTTTTTCTTATTCATTTTCTTCATTATTGCTCTCTTTAATCTCATACACTTATTTCTCCTTACTCTGTTTAGTAAATTCTAATTATATCATGTCAACTACTATATTAAATACTACATAATTGAAATACAACATTTTCCAATCCGATTGCCTCAGACTCCGCGGTTCATCAGCAATTATGTCGGTTCTCGGTACCATACTTGCTTCGTAGACCCAAGATCGCGGGTTCAGTCCAACGAGGATCGATGGATTTTTTTCGGGAATAAAAATTCTAAGTTTGACTTCCTTCGGAAGGGAAGTAGAGCTGTGGGTCCCGCATTGTAGATTTACGGCATGTAAAATAACCTCAAACCAATGAGTAAAATTTATCGACCGTTTCATTCCCTGAATTGAATGGGACGCTAATGACCTGGGATGTTAAAGAGTGTCCATAAATAAAACAAATAAATTAATTTAAAAAGTTAGCTGTTCATGAGATATTTAATTGTTTCTTGACCTGGCCGCACGTCTTCTCCCATCATTGTTGTCGAAACTCTGTTAGTGTGAGATACTGCTACAAATTTATTGGAAAACAAGGCTATTTCTTTGGTGCTATATCTCGAGCATTTAATGATCCAAATCAGTGGCTGGCTGCAAGGACTTAAAGAAATAGAAATCGAGGGTGGTTTGTTCTGATAATGAGCATAGTGAAGATCCTATAGTAAATTATTTCTACTGTGGGAAAGGTGGTAGTAAGAGGAGTAAATTAAAACCACGAAAGCTGTAGTCAGTTGAACTAATTTGTCGTTACAAGCAGGGCTGAAAACACTAGTGCTGTAGGTGGAATCATGGAATCTCCGTGAGGTTAGGTAGTCCCGAGCCAGCCGAGAGAGCAGAGAGCCGAAGGTAATCACTTGCACAGTTATAGCTAGATAGTAAAGTTTCACAAGCAGTGGCATAATAGCTCAGGCGGTTAGAGCGTCATGCTATTGTTGTGAAGATAATGGTTTCAAATCCCGACCTCTCCACGCTTTTTTATTATATATATTTGGATCAGTGAGATTTGGCACAATTACAATGATTTACATGGTAACATATTATAACACATAGAATGGCTTATAAATTGACGTTGACCAATTTATTTTCTGCTGCAATCAAAGGAGATTTGCCACCATTAGAGTGACTTACCCGCCCCTATCAATTTATATTTACGAAAAGGAGGAGAGCGTAGACCGTTAGGCCGTAGCGAGCCGCAGCAAAACACTTGGTCCACCAGTTTCTAGGATTTACCCGAAGTTAGCGTTAGGATTATTGTGTGCTTATATATGAATAATTGGCGAATTGGAATAAGAGCACATTTTCCACCGTTACAATATTTCATCCGCCTAACAATGCCCTCATTACAGTGATTTGCCCACTGCTATCAATTTATATTTACGAAAAGGAGGCGAGCGTAGACTGTCAATATTTTACCCGCGTACCAGTGCACTAGTAATTCATTTTTCAAGGGGCAACACAAGGTTACATTATTTTTAACAACAAAAAAAGTACAACATGAGGCACAAGTGCATGGAGTGAACCCCATGTCACTTGGGACTGGCCAGCAGCTCGGGCGTTGTTCTAGCAGCAGGAGATTCCACTAGCAGCAGGTGATTCCAGTAGCAGCACTAGTTCTTTCATCCCTGCTTGCAATGACAAGTCATGAAATCATAACATCACGTATTTGCTCTCCAGCGCCTAGAAATGCTGCTGATGAGGTTAAAACATCATTCTAATGTCTCAATTTATCTATTGAGATGCTATTGTGAAACTGATAATTATGTTTCGTGTATAGTGCATCAAACAAGCACAAATCCTTTTACATGCACTAACGTGGATACCTATAAACTCTTGAATACACGCTTACATCTACTTCTTTGTATCGAGTATAATAATTATAAAATAATAATGTTAATTAATAATTCCTAAAGTAAAGAATTATATTATTGTTTTTATTCGTTTTTCAAAATTAGCTTTCTTATTTATTTAATATCCCCATTGAAAAATGTTACACTATCTGTTTGCTCTCATTCTTTCACTTGAAAATTAGTTTAGTTCCTTTTGTAATGTATGTTTTTGTGTGAAAAACCATTAAACCACATAGATGAACGTGATTGTTGCAATCTAAAGCTGTAAACATATTCTATTGTATTGTTCCAACCAGTCAAAGCACATTCTAAATATTATTGCAACTTGGCTTTATTAATTTGACAAAAATCATTTCAGAAATTGAAATATTCATTGTTGTACTAGGTTTGTGGTAGCTTAAATGTCCAATAATGTTGTATAGTTAAAAAATAAAGAAAGAAAGAAAGAAAGAAAGAAAGAAAGAAAGAAAGAAAGAAAGAAAGAAAGAAAGAAAGAAAGTCGCCCATACACACCCAGTGATGAAAACATGTGCAGGACTTTACCGAAGAATTGCAAAACTTACATAAAACTGTAGCCATAGGCACCAAGAGAGCGCATTGAAAGATAGTAACCCACACACCAACCCCGAAAATTGCAAGTGAATTTAAAGCAGAATTCGGAAAGAAGGAGGAGGTTAGCTAGAATCATAGATGTTGGATAGATGGTACTCTAATTATATTGCCATTATTTTATTTTGTAAAGTTTTATGAATTTAAATAAGAATAATAATGTTTATGTTATAAATTGTAATACACGAATTGTATTTGTTGAGGGTCACACCTAAGAATGGCCAGGGCCAAATAGGCGAAGACCTCTTGTATTCAATTTTTATCTTAGCATTTCAATAAATATATGTATCAGTTCAATTTTTCCATTTTCTCTGAACAATCTTATTTTATGACAGTAAAAATTTCTTCGTTACAAAATGAATCAAACAAATAAAGTATTTTTTGCTATAGTAACATTGATTTGTGCAAAACAAACGATCGTCAAATTTTCTGTTTTCATTTGTTAAAAAAACAACCTTTTAGACGTGTCCCACCATTTTCTTCAAAAAATATCTTGTTATACACTTTTATTAAAATTGTCAATTATTTATTTTAAAGTCCTGTATAAACACGAATATGTAAATTTGTATAACTGATGACAGATTTCCATGTTCATGTTTGCTTACAAATATTTGTTTGCTGGACCAGCCGGTCTTAACGAGGAGGTTCTACCCCCCCCCCCCCCCTTCTCCTGCCCCCGACGGGTTCTCGTGTAGTATCGCCATAACCGGTCGTTCCTTGCCCAGCGCTCATTCGCCCGGCGCAGTTCGGCCGAAGCGGATCGTGTGTTGCTGTGTTTCGTGGCACCGTACAGCAGGAATCGTCTGCTAGCGCGTAATTTCAACAAGTGTCCTGTTCCTTTCTGCTCATTAATAACAACGCACACCTTAGTGGGAAGGAATCTTGAAACACAGCAAGGAACATTGTGAAGTGAAAAACGATACAGAAGTGCGAAACGTTTAATGTCAAGGCTGATCCAGGTACAGGAAAGCTTTCAACTTTAAGAAAAAAAACATGAAACTGTCGTTAGTTTGCATCCAGACGTGACAAGAACACTAACCTGGTTATTTTTGTGTTGTAAAATAAAAGTGAAAGTGTTTTTGGTATTTAATTTGCTCGAATAGGCACCAAACTCAAAAGATCAACTGAAAAACAATTTAGCGGTGTCGTGTAAAGCGTGTGCATTTTTAGAGGTCAGTCATTGAGATGGCGATAGGTAGTTTGACGTTGACGCAAGACCACCAGAACGTGGAGTATCACCTGGTGACGCTGTTTGAGAAGCTGGACGCAGTGCGTCGCGACGTGACCCCGTCCTCGCCGTCCAGACCCTCCATGCAAGCGGAGGTTAGAACTCTTGAATTCTGGCGTTCCATTATCTCGGAATGTCTTGCCACATTCTTCTACGTGTTTGTGGTATGCGGGGCGGCCTCTGGAGCCGGCAGTGGTACCGGCGGCCTTCAGGGAGGCTCTGCTCCGGTCATCCTCGCTACGGCCATCGCCACGGGCTTCGCCGTTACCACCCTGACGCAATGCTTCGGACATGTATCGGGTACGTAATGTTATTTTCAGTAGCTCTAAGAATATCCTCCAGAATGCCTGACTTTGCATCTCTCTTCACTTAACGTTTATTGGCTTTCATCATGAGTCGGTAATGATCAAAACACCATTCGAAGAATACAGTGTGCTCATAAAGTCTCTGACGAATTTCACTCATTAATAACTGCAACAATTGGTGGTTTGTGCACTGCAATGCTCAACTCAAGAAGATTCATTCATTTGATATCACTTGAGCAAGGCCTCCTATACACCAAAGCATGAACTGCAGATTTAACCATTATCTACAAACGCTAGCCTCAGTTTCTGGAAAATGGTATTTTGTTGTAAGGGTTTCACTTGTCGAAATAAAGCAGGCCTACATGTCAAAATTGCATTAACAGTAGCATTTTATAAAAAGTCAATCAGGCAGGAGCTGTGTAAATTAGCAGATTCCTCCACAACTTGAATAACTTTAAAAATGAACATAAAATCCAAAGTATGACCTTATTAATTATTATTATTATTATTATTATTATTATTATTATTATTGACAAACCACAAACATTAATGGTATACTATTAATTAAATGAAATATATAAGCACTGATAGACAAAGCTACACTGTGTGAATATTTTTAAATGTAATCATATTTATGAACGAAGCCCCTGATATCATCTTTACATTAATTAAAATAGAGAGAAATAACCGAAAGTTTCGAGTTACAATGTGTATTTAAGATGTTCATGTGTTTCAATAAAATAAAAACATGTTACTATTTAAAAACAATTACAATGTACTAAGCAAATATACACAATCAACAATATGCAATAGAAAGTTCCATCGATTTTCATTGGCTTTGAAATTTAATTTAAATGTTACTGTAGTAAAAACACGTAACGTAAACTTTTCCTGAAGGTTATTACAGAGCACTCTTACATACAAATATAATTCTCAAACACATATTAGATTAATATTTCACATTTTCTATCTTCACGACGATGCTTTTGTTAAATATAAAACATGTGCAGGGTTATAAATACATTTTATATGCTGAACCCATTTGTCCTTGTATTTTAAAACTAGCGTTTTTTAAATTTCGGTTTTCAAGTATATCCGTACTTCTAATAGTCCGATTTCGCTAAGTTTCAGAAACTGTCTTATCGTATTTAAATGGTAATTACCGAATTTTGTTGTGAAGAAACAAATATTGGTGCCGCTAGAGTAGTTTTTAAAATTTTGATTTCAGGTAAACCATCACTCCTAAAAATTTGATTTCCGTGATTTCAGAAACTATTTTTCTTCTTTTATTTCAATGGCCTACACGAGTTTTCGTTGAGAGTAAACAAAAATTGTTGCCGCTAGAGCGGTTTTTATAATTCGCTTTAACCTCCACTATTTAAATTTCAGTTTTCAGCCCTATCCCCACTTCTAATGGCCCGATTTCCCTAATTTGCAGAAACTATTTTTCGTATCTTATTAAAATGGCATATACTGAATTTTATTGTGAAAGAAATATTGGTGCCTCTGGAGCGATTTTTAAATTTTGGGTTTCAGATAAACCCCCATTCTTAATAATCTGATTTTAATGATTTTCAGAAACTATTCGTCTTATTTTATCAATGCATATACCGAGTTTCCTTTAAAAAAATTAATTGCGACCGCTAAATCTATTTTTAAAATTTGCTTTAATCCTCACTCGGTTTTCAGGTATACCCCCACTTCTAACAGCCTGATTACCTTGGTTTTCAGAAACTATTTTTATTACTTTATTTCAATATATCTAGTTTTGTTGAGTAAAAACAAAAATTCTAGCCGCTCGTGCGATTTTTAAATTTTCTTTTAAAATTTCGCTTTAGGTAAACCCCCACCTACACATTCACTTTCGGAAATGTCTTTTTCCATTTCAAAATCCACACGAAGAATCTCGGATTTTATTGCATATATAAACTTTTGGACAAGTGAAAAGTGATTTGTTTGAATAAATAGTACAATCAACATATCTTTAGTTGTGCTTTACTTTTTTTTTTTTTTTTTTCTGAATAAACAAACGCATGCCGTTGCTATTGAAACGACAGCCATCTAGTACGCTGTACAGATTTTTTTTTTTAAGTTGGCAATTGCAATGCTCGCATTTAAAACCACGTATGAGCATCTTTGTAAAGAAGCATTATTTAGGAAACAGAAGCAATTAAAACATTATCGCAGAAAAGTTTACAACTGTCGAACTCAAATCGATTTGAATAGCTTTCCGTATGAACACATGCATATAAAAGAGGATCGAATTGAGTACGGCCGTGCGCACTAATGTAGTCATTTTTATCAACAAAATCGATGCTCATATCACATTTATTCACAAAATACGCATGTCTGTTGTTTTATACCATTAACTTTCTATGTCTGTTTTATCTTTCCAAATCTTAAAACTTGGATCAATAATTAATTCATTGTTAAATAAAGTAAATTAGGTTAACCAATATCAACCATTTGTACTTATGTAGGAATCTGTAATAGTTTTCAGTATGTAAACCTGTGTTTAAATTGATTTGAGTAAGACATGTAAACGTAATTTTGTTCTAAGCATAGTCTTGTAATTAAATTTTTCTAAGTTATATTTATCACTAGCTTGTTTTATGAAACAAGCCAATTGTCAGTTTTTTCGCCCAAAAGTATGCTGTATAAATGAAGTTCTTGTACTTCTTGTACTTCTGCATTCTGCAGAACTAACCACTTCTGAAAACAAACACATCTAAGCAGATATTCTTTGCAATGCTGGTGTACTTTCCACTAAAAGTTATATACTATCATAATTAAGTTACATAATGCTGTTGACAGTGAATTAAAATAAACGTTACAGTAATAAAAAAATGTAAAAACAGTAGCAGCATACAGTCACTTGTAAAACCATTAATTTTATTATGTATTATTTCATAAACATTAAAAACGGCTAACGGTAAAAATTCTTCACGACAGTGAATTCATAAAGAAACATCGCGGATCACATATTACGTAAAAATATAATCACTTAACAGGATCGGTCCTGGTAGTTTAGTAATAATCATACTTGCCTCGCAGACCTAAAATCGCGGGTTTCATCCAGGCCACGGCCGAAGGATTTTTTCGGGCGTAAAAATCCCAAATATGACTTCCTTCGGAAGGAAAATAAAGCAGTGGGTCCCATGTCGTACATTTACAGCACATAAAAGAACCTCAAGTCTGAAAGAAGAGACCTCTGAGCAAAATTTATCGGCCGTTTCCTGCCCTGAATTGAATGGGACACGAATGACCTGAGATGTTAAAGAGTGTCAGTAAACAAAACAAATAAATCAACTACAATAGCGGTATGACTCTTCGGTGATTTGGAATTTCATCCGGACGTCAACCGCTTTTATAATGAATCTCGATTCGGAATGCTTGGAGCATCTATACTGAATATTGAAATGGTGCAGCCAATTAATTAACAAAGAGCGGCAGGAAAATGAAATAATAAAAGTGAAACATACAAGTTGTGATTACTACTATGGAAACAAGCCTTGCACAGGAAAATTTTTTCTCGAGAGGTTTAACAGAAATATATACAGAGATGATCTTAAATAATAAAATAAATCACATAGAATATGTGAGTCAGTAATTTTTCCTGGTCTGTACACTAAATATTCTTCCAAAAGTTCCAAACATTAAACTTTAAATTATAATTCGAGAACAACACAGTGGAAGCAACGTTGACCGTGCAACTAATAGAAAGAGGGTCGCTTTAAGGTAACCAGGAGGTGTAAATCTAGCAACTAATGCTGCAGTATATATTTTGCACTGTATCTCAGAAACTTATAAAGCTGTCAATATGAAATTTTTATAAGATATTAAGCATATTTAACTAAAGGTGCTCTATAAATTTTAATTCTCTAGTGAACATAAAATGTTTTTAAATAAAATTAATCTTATTTCCCGATAAGTAGAAATGTTGACATAAATGTGTATTTTCCTCAGGATTGACTGCTCCTATTTTGTTGAAAATTTGCTCACATGTATAATGTATGCAAATGTCAAGTATGGTGACTAGAAGTATTTAAATATCACTATTAGCTGATAAAATTAATATCAATAAGAAATTAATAGTTTTTTTTCAAAATTTGAAAATTAATTTCGTTTCAAGCAACAAGCATAGATATATTATTCTAGTTCCCAGGATAGCACGTTTTTTGCATTTTAAGTAAAAAAAAAAATCCAAATCACCAATAGTTAATAAGAAAATTGCAAGATTATGTCGCAGTGTTTTCAGTTTTTAACAAGTTTTTATTTTGTTTAAAAACGCTTTATGTGCATTAAGGAATTAAAATTTACAGACATCTTTCGTTAAGTTTTCTTAAATCAGTTAAACTTTTATATTGACAGCTTTAAATTTTTCTGAGATACAGTGTAAAGTATATACTGTTTGCATTATTTGCTAGACATACACTTCCTGTCTACCTTAATTTACCGGCAGGGCAACCTCACTAAAGTACTCAAAATCGGATCATGTTAAACAATCAGCAAAACAACTTCTCGCAGAGAAAAGAAAATGAAACATTAAAAAGCAAATTAAAAACTAAAGAAATACTAAATAAAAAAAAGAGTAAAGAAATTATACCAAAAAACTTGTTTCTATACTTTTCGTAACTGCAAGACTGAGAACCTCCAGGAAACGCTGATCTAGAGTCCCCCCCCCCCTTTCCCTGAAACATAGCAGTTCTTACGGTAAAACAATTGTATTTAACTCTGTTCCATGTAAAACTATATCACTAATTCCAACATGTTAACTTCCATAACTAAATATTATTAATTTTTAATCAAAATTCATTAGCCAAATAAAACAAAAGAATGTTTATTTTAAATGCAATTTAAAAAATCTATTGTTTTATTTCTTTAAAAATATCTTTTGACTTTGGCAAACTTCTAACCAGGGATATCAGATTACACACATCGATAATTTTCAACGATTGTCATAACAAATTAATGAAAACTGTTTATCCTCAAACATATTAAAATTTTTTATTTCTTCTTCTTCTTCTTCTTCTTCGGAGGTTGACTGCACTGGTTAGCATTAATTTCAAAACAATAGCTACTTAACAAAATATGTTTTGGTCTGTCTATTATCAGGAATGTCCAGTGTAACACCGGCAAAAAAAAAAAAATAAATAAATAAAATAAAAAAATGCTTGAATTTCTGGACCCCCGCTATAACATCCTGGAAATAACATTAAAAAGAACACGAAATTTTATTTTTTTCCCTCGAAGTGTAGGGCAACACTTAATAAATGTCACTTTACCATCCACAAGTGCAGAGAATTGTACAGCCCTGACAAGTTTCTGTGTATGGAACATTAATTGGGTTGACCAGAGCTACAGTTAGGAAGGGCGTTAACAGCCTGGCTACCGTATAACGTGGGTGTGTAGAAATCTGTAATTGCAGTTGTTGAGCCAACTTGCGCCTTTAACGACATTACCGAGGGAGTTTCTCTCTCAGCAACGCCTGACCCACGTTAATTAATATCGTTCGTGTTTGTTTTCTGAAATGATACGGTAGGCTTTGGTTACCTGCATTAACACAGATAGAAACGGTTTCCGAGAGGCTTTTCCATTTTCAAACCGTTCTCTCCCTCAGACCGACAGTCCTCAAGGCAGATTTACATAATACTGTGATTTAGCAAAAGCAAACACTTTGTTTCTGAGCAATAAAACACGCTTTACTTTAAGTTTATACAGGGCGTCAGTACTGTTGCGGCAAATACGGAAGAGCGGCAGTTGTCACCATGAGAAACACTATTCTCTGACGCATTGTTCAGGAGGACACAAAGCTGTTAGAGACATTCAACAATTATGACACGATATTTTGAATATATGCTGCAAGCGCTCTTGCCATGAATCTGATTACATCGTAGCAATGCCTGTTAAGACTTTGGTAAACATTTCAGACCTGTGTCGCATTTGATCAAAAGCATTTCAGTAAATTAGTATTTTACTTCAGTCAAATGGAGTAGAGAACACACGCTCTGCACTGCTCCCAAAGGGAGGAAAAAGTAGGGAAGCTTCGTGTCAATCAAGCCAGGGAAAGCATAAACGTCCATTTTCAATGAACACTTGCATTCAACTGCACACAGAGGTACACGGAGAGGACAAGATAGCATAATTTGATTTTTTTTTAAGTGTTTAATGTCCGTTTTAACTGCTGAGACATCAGAGGCGGAGGATACTGATGATAAATGAGATGAAATGATGAATTGGGAAAGACTTTTTTTTTTAAACGTTCCAGGTCTAAGTTTAGGGTAGCTTCCAGACATTTGCCATGTAAGAGGACTAAGGTAAAACTTGAAAAAGCCTCGGTCAGGGAGGGCGACCCTGGAAGGAATCGAATCCAATACCTTCCGCTCATGAGTGCTTGCTATAACGGTTTCGGTCACCCAAGGCGGTGTGGTTTAACGTTGAAAACCAATACACATAAACATAAACAAACCGATACATAGCAGGTTGTTTAACAAAAAATATTCCACATTAAAAGATCTATCTACCTCTGAATTTGTCGCAGAGGTCTTGACAAACTATATGTGTGTGTGTGTGTGTGTGTGTGTATTTTTTTTTTAAAAAAATTGTACCCTCATTTTTCCCGATTATTATTTTAGGAAAAGAAAATGTTGCTACAACATAAGTCGATATGAAAATATTACAACGATGCTAAGAGAATGTACTCCAAATGTTTATAAAAGCATAAACATTTTGGCAGGTTGTATAGTTTAAAATTATGTCAATATATATCTTTTAAATACAGATATGGGAGTAAAAATTCTGAAATTTCACGACTCTGAGCGTGATAATTGTATTATATTTTAGAAAAGTGAACCTATCATATGTAATGTTGCCTTATTCAGGCCCTGTTCCATAAAAACAGGTAACAGGAGGCCTTGCTCAGGTGATATCAAAAGATCATCAAATGAATGAATCTTCTGGAGTTATGAGAACGAGTAACGTTATGTTGTCAAAATTTACGATTACTGTTTATTGAACAGCTTTCGTAAATTAATAACTGGAGGACAATTTTTTTTTGGGGGGGGGAGAATGGCGTTTAAAGCCGTTTCTACTACTGAGGCACCACGGGCGGTGGACACAGATGAGAAATGAAATGATAAATTGTGAAAGGGTTTTTTAAGGATGGAAACGTTCCAGGTCTAAGTTTAGAGTACCTCCCCGACATTTGCCATTTATGAGGACTGAGGAAAACCTGGAAAAAACCTCACTAAGGGAGGGCGGTCCTGGCGGGATTCGAACTCCAGACCTCCCGCTCAGGAGTCCGCGCCTTAACGACCTCGGGCACCTGTGGCGGTGGACCAAACGTTTTCAACCTAAATGATAAAACAAAAGAACGGACAAAAAAATTAAAATACCTAAATCATCATCTACTACTACAATACTCTACATGGTGAGAGGGAAATTGAATCGTAGCATAATAAAGAGCATGGATAAAGCATTAAAAAAATCAGAAGAGCCGGAATGAAATAAAATTCCAACCAATTATTGATAAAATTGAAAGTGAAGATCATTATAAATCATATTCTGACATTTGACGAGCTCCTTGTTAAAATATTAACAAGTGCTTCAGTGTTTTTCCCCCACTTCTCTGTAATTAACGATGTCAAATATGAAATTTCATATTTTCTTCCTAATTATTACAAAACTCTCGATTCTGCACACAGGCCATAGCTTGTAGTTATATATTGTTGGAATATTTTTATTTGTAATTTTTTATGTAAGGTTTTGCAGAACTATGATGCAATTTCAATTAAAATACTTCGACACATGTTGGAACGATTGACTATTTTGCTTCCACTAAAACGTTTTCCATTTGTAATCTGACAATGGCACTACATAAACTGCTGTTGTACACTTTTTAAACTGAACAACTAATTGCTCTGTTGCCAAAGAAACGGCGCTTATGAGAAACAAGTGAAGTGTTACATAGCGAGGCAGATAAGTACATTTTTCTTTCAGATACAGGGTGACCCAATGGAATATGACGGTTTTCAGAACCTTCTTGTGGGACACTGGTAGAGAATTAAATACAAATATTTTTTCAAGGATCAAGTAGAACAATGCATTTTATTAATCTGAACTTATTGTTTAAAAATCACGTTTTTTAAGTGGGCTACATGACAGCGAACATATTCGTGTAATCGGCTCTGGAAGTTCACCATAATTTGCTGCAATAAAAAATAATCAGTCACTAATTTTACGAGTTATGTTTTCTTTTAACTGCCTGATAGTCCGTGGCCTGTTGCAGTGTACGTCAGGTCTGCCAGACAACGTCAACAAATCGAGAAATTATGCTTTCAGGAAATAGGATCCTTATGTTCCAAGAGCTATGTGAGCTATGGCTCCATCCTGCCGGAACCAAAACTCAAGTTTCATTATTATCATCCATCTGAACGTCCAGTGTTACCAGCATTTCTGGCACATTAAAATCTACCCTATACCTTATCCTAAATCTTCTCTGAACGTAGATCGACCTAGATTCTAAATTTTATAACAGCGATTACACCTTTTTCAAATGTCCAATTATCAATACTGTTGTTTACTAAACGGGCAGAATAAGTCATAGCTACCAAGCAACAATACCGTAACTGTAATGCAAAATCGCTAGAAACGGCAGCGTTCTGAAAACCGTCATATTCCATTCGGTCACTTGTGATTTTTAAAATAAATTCGGATTAATAAATTGCATTTTGCTACTTGTTCCTTAAAAAAAGTATTTTTATTTAACTCTAAATGAGTGTCCCACAAGAAGTTTCTGAAAACTGCCACATTCCATTTGGTCACTCTGTATAAAGAATAGTTGTTTTCGTGCCTATTATAGAAAGTTATAGTTTGATAACAGAAAAGCATTAGACATCGTTTCATTCTGTATCGGGTTTTAATGAACTACATGGCAATATTTCAGAGACTGTAAATGGGGTTCGATTCCCACCAGGACCGTCCTCCCTAACTGAGGCCTTTTCCAGGTTTTCCTCAGTCATTTTCATAAATGGCAGATGCCGGGGAGGTATCTTAAACTTAGACCTGGAACGATTCCTTCCTTAAAAAATACTCCTTTTCCAATTTATCATTTCATTTCATGCATCACCAAAGTCCATCGCTTGTTGTGCCTCAGTAGTTAAAATGGGCGTTAAACACTATTAAAAGAAGATGAAGAGAATGCAAAGCGGTTTTAAGACAAGTGATTTGGGAATATGTGGTTCACAAACAAAATAACGAGTTGTATGATAAAGAGGTTTAACTTAGATGCTAAAAGTCAGGTTGAAGCGAGCAGAAAATAGGTCATAGGTACTTCCAAGATTTGGTGCTATATAATCTGAAACCAATCATATTGTAATAAACAGGGAGTACGCAGCTTAGTCCAGAGAGAGCTGATTGTGTGGCCTAATGGATAAGGCGACTGAGTGGGGTGGCTAAGGTAATAACGCTTGGGACTCGCGTTGGGAGATCCTGGGTTTAAATCTGTTAGGGCGAACCAACTTACTGTGGTTTTCCATGATCGTTTATGCTATTGCTGGGACGGATCTTTACATTCCACTATTTTTCCGCTCTCCCATTGCATTCTGTTGGTTTTGTTCGAGGATGGAAATGTTAGAGCAGGTGGGCTGGTGCGTGCGACGGCGACTTGCGCCTTGGACAAGGGGCTCACCGACCTCTGTGTGTTCGCGTCACGCTTGATCCAAGAAAACGAACAGGAAGAAGCCGGTAGAGAGCGAAGTGAACAGTGGCATTCTAGATCCGCAAGTTCCTTAGTATTCTACTCATAAAAAACTTGTATTAATCTATGGCATGCACACAGTCATCATTTTGTTTCACTAACCTGTTACAGTAGTTGCTCAAAGTGGTCTTCTTCGGATTCACACATTCCTGACATATGCATTCATAAATTTCCTTCCAATTTCTGCTCTTATATTGCCAAAGTTCATCCACAGTGTATGGGCTATTTCTATAGGCTCGTTTTAGGGTTCTCCACAAATAATAATATCATGCGGTAAGATCTGGGGGAACGTGCGGGCCATAACCCTTTAGAAATAATTATGTCTTCAAAAACCGTCCTTACAGCCTCCAACGTATCACGGGCAGTATGGACTATGGCAGAATCTTGTTGAAAATACGCATATTGTCTCTTATGATGTTAATTGTTTTAAAAAATTCCGAGAATTTACATTATCTTCAAAGACATTATTATTCAATTTGCTGTTAAGGCACACCATGCACCGATTATTTTTTGCAGAGGAATTTCGTGAATTATTCGTGGATTTTCTGTGCTGTAGAATCTATTGTTCTGTGACCATACTTAACCACGTAAATAAAACCAGCTTCATTAGAGAAAACAATTAAATGTTGATCAACAACGCCGTCATAATTGTTCTGTAAAACCGAATTACAGAAGTTCACCGAACTTTCGTTGTCATGCGGCCGTAATTGATGAACCACAGTAACTCTGTACAATTTCAATTTTAAAAATTTATTAGCCATATTGACAGAACTTTTTGAAACGCCAATTTTTTGTGCTACACGACGTAAAAATTTGTGTCCTTAAAATTCATTGATAAGTTTTTTAGCAGTACTTCTATTTGGAGGTCGAATGCCAAGGAATCTGTGTACAAGTTGCCTACACACTTGTCAGCATGAATCTGTTTTATTGTAAATAAGTAAATATTCGTTGTAATGTAAAACTTTCAGCCGGTATTTTAATTATCTAAATAACTAATTGCACAGCACACGCACTTAAATTCAAAAGTACACAAGCAAACACGATTTCTAAAACTTCAAACTGTACAAAACAACATTGAGCCTCAACCTGTATTAAGCATTAATAGGAAATGTATGGACTCGGGCAGCATTGAAGGAAATTTACGCACCTCGCTGTTTACTTCGCGCACTACCGGCTTCCTCCCGCCCACTTTCTCGGATCAAGAGTGACTCGAACTCTCCGTAAATGAAAACATGTTAGAGGCTTCGTGTACGTCCGTACTCACCGCCCGAGGATCCTGGGGGCTTAAGCATAAACGGCCAGCCTTGTGCAACACTGAAGTTTGAAATATTCTCCTCCGTCTCTGATAATCTAATCTAATGGATAAAGCGATAGACTGTCATTTTGAAGACTGTAGGTTCGGTTTCTGGGGAGGTTTATAATAATAATAATAATTATTATTATTATTATTATTATTAGGTATGTTCATACATAAGTAAAGCAAATAATAATATTAACAATAATCGGGACTCACAACTTGATAACAATGACGCCAGTATCACGACTGCGCTAAAAGATCATGCTCCACAACTCCTGTTACTGTATAGTGCCATTTGAAATGGAATATTTTTAGTCGGGGCGTGCTGGTCCTTTAAAAACTTAACGCCATAACTTTGAAATTTTGATATTCCCCTCAAGTTGCTTGTTTAAGGCCCCTCTACAGTCTCTGAAATTATTTCGATGTGGTTCATTAACATCCTGCACATGCCAGCTGTTTGGGGAAGGAAAAAAAAAAAAAAAGCTCAGTGTTATGCATTTGTTTCTTGCAGCCAACCCAAGTAACAATTTTTCACCAGGAAGCTTTCTAAAAGATACTAAAATGAAGCTGCCACTAGTAAGAAAGTTAATCCACCAGATTAACGTATCCTTAGGCTTTTTCTTCAAAGAGAAGAATTGAACATGGATATATTTTCTTTCAGGAGCACACGTGAACCCTGCAGTTACCGTGGCCATGACAGTCACTCGTAACATCACACCACTGAGGGCGCTAATGTACGTTACGGCGCAGTGTGGGGGCGGTATCGCGGGGGCGGCGCTGCTATATGGGTAAGTACCTTCCTCACTAAACTTTATGTAGTTAACTCTCGAAGCAGTGGTTTCAGGTGCAGCAGGAAAACGACAATTGAGGATTTGGAATGGGTTTCATGTTTGTGGGAACAGAATTTCACTCGCCTAATACAGTTAAGACAGTACAAACTATATGGTTGAACAATGAAGTGTGACATTATTGCATTTATATTTCATAAACTCCTGTTGCTCTCTACAACAGCGTTAACATGGATGTTGTGAGCAAAGTTTCAACAGAATGGGGAGAAAAAAAAAAGGGACGAAAGTTACGCCATTTTACTAATGCAAATGACTACAGTTCGTATAGTCATTAAATGAACAGTGGAAATGACAAATACTCTAAGTGTCATTTTTAAATTTAATCGTTTTATTTCAAAAATACGTTCTATATTTCTAGTCGTGATTGAAAATGGCTACTTCTGAGCAGACGGCGGTAGCGTTTATGCAAAGTGCAGCAACTTATTTGTTTGGAATAATATGAGCAAGGATAGCTTTGTTATAACACAATTAAACTTTTGTCCATTGACGCCATTCTTTCTACAGAGTCACTGATCTTTAGTCTCTCTACCATAACTTGCCCTTACACGGAGTACGGAAATCAAGTGCAACTGCTGCTGCAAGTCCCGAGCGACAGCGGAGAGAGCCGAACTACTGTGCGTGGCCGCAGTGCAAATGTTACATGTATTTTTTTTTAAAACATAATGGAACCTATGCGATGTCCTCGGTAACTTTTAAATATAAATTGATAGGGGATTGTTAGACAGGTAAAATATTGTAACGGTGCCAAACCTGCTATTGAAATTCACAATTAATTCATAATTATATATATACTAAGGCAAACCTCGGGTAAATCCTAGAAATATCTGTGGGCCCAGTATTTTTCGTAAATACAAATTGATAGGGGGGGGGGTAAATCACTGTAATGGTGTCAAATCTCTTTTGATTGCAGCAGAAAAAAAATCATAAAAATAAATTTATAGCGCATTCTGTACTCGGTAATATTCTCTCGAAAGTATTACTACCTAGCTAAATCTGAGGAAATCACTACCTTCGGCTCTCTCCGCCGTCGCTCGGGACTTGCAGCAGCAAGCAGCAAGAGTTGCATTTGATTTCCATGCTCCGTGTATGGATAACTTTTACCATAGAGCTCTACAAACAGAGCAGCTACGTTCTGATTGGCCGATTTCTTAAGTTTAAGTTAGACGTAGACGCAAAACCTTGGACCTTGCAAGCTTCTAAGCTTACATCTAATTGTGCGTTTATTTTTATGTTTACGGGACTCATTGTGAATGGTCCCATTACAATACATATCATCCAGCTTTTACGTTTAAGTTTACATTACGTTTAATTTTCATTGTGATTGGTGCCATAACCGTCAAAAGTTGACTAGACTGAGTATTTAAGAACAAAGCTAAACTGGAGCGTGGTTTATGCATAAGCGCTGTTACACACTTCTGTTTCATATTACCGAAAATAACTTACTGTCTGATTTTTTAAAATACGTTTACTTTCTTCTACAATTATGAAACACTGTAAACACATTTAAGCAGTTCATTAATAATAATAATAATAATAATAATAATAATAATAATAATAATAATAATAATAATAATATACCAAAGCAACATCACCATTGATTTGCACATACCGCCACGGGTGGCCGAGGTCGTTAAGGCGCGCACTCGTGAGCAGGAAGTCTGGAGTTCGAATCCCACCAGGACCGTCCTCCCTGACTGAGCTTTTTTTCAGGTTTTCCTCAGTCCTCATAAATGGCAAATGCCGGGGAGGTACCCTAAACTTAGGCCTGGAACGCTTCCTTCCTTAAAAAATCCTTTTCCAATTTATCATTTCATCGCATGTATATCATGAGTGTCCACCGCTACAAAAAAGGGGGGGGAAGAGGTTGTTTTTTTTATCAAACTTAACTTCTTAAATGTAAACATTCCTGCCGCAGTATGAAAAAGCGCAGATTTAGCCTTCTGGACCGAGAATGTGCTCTTATCTTCCAGAAATCTGGATTCGGAAACAAAAGGCGACCCCATTTAAGTTTTCAAAACTTTCTGCGATGAAAAGAACTTTAATTACGCATTATGAAAGCGTTCTCGTGACGTGTCACTCCTCTGTGCGGGAGGACGACATAAATTGTCTTCCACCCCGCGCACTTGCTGTTGTATGAGAGTTATGTGGTATGAAGAGGAAAGGGTGCCCATTTATTGCGAGGGAGGAGGCGATGTGGAATTTTGGGCTCATATAGTGAAGGACCTGCTTTTCTGTTTCGTCGAGTGGAACGTTCTTGCTATACGACAAGGGTAAGGGAGGAGAAAAAAAAAAAGAATAACGTTACCGAAAGTGAAGAACGCGGTGGCATTTGTTTCTGTTGTGTTATATATAGTAAATTAGTCGTGTTCCGTGAGATTAATAACTTGTTTATAAGAAGTAATATTGGTGATAGCGTGTCTGTTACGGATTTGAATCTCAAGCCCGCATGCTCTGTATCATCTGAGCAGCTGAGGTTAATAAGAACATGAGGGTTCGAAAAGACGGCGCCAAAGAGAAGAGTTACGTCATCGCAAGTAATTCTAATTCTGTCCACGATATCTTCGGCTTGGCTAGCTAATAAGGTCAATTTGTAACGGCGTTCTGACTCCGATACGTTTTTTTGTAGTTCATTTAATTCCTTTTTTCCATCTTCTCTTCAGTACGACAGCAACATTTCGAATGAACCAAAAAGCCGCATTACAGTGAAAAAACTTTTCAAAAACAAAAACTCCAGTTCTTTGTCCGTATTAGAGTAAATACGGAGCCAGCGATGCATTTTGGATTAATAAATGGTTGTTTTCAAATTCAAAATCTCCAATTTTGACCATTTATATATAAACTTGTATACCCCCCACGAGTGGCCGAGATCGTTAATTGATTGATTTATTATTTAAGGACGCTCTTTAACAGCTCAGGTCATCAGCGTCCCATTCAACTCAGGGCGTGAAACGGCCGACAAATTTTGCTCAGAGGCCTCTCATTCAGGCTTGAGGTTCTTTTTCGTGCCGCAAATGTACGACACGGGACCCACGGCTTTACTTCCCTTCCGAAGGAAGCCATACTTAGGATTTTTACGCCCGAAAAAATCCATCGGTCCTGGCCGGGTTCGAACCCGCGTTTTGGGTATAGGAGGCAAGTATGGTAACCACTACACCACCAGGACCGACCCGAGATCGTTAAGGTGTGGATTCGTGAGCGCCTGACAGGTTTTTTCCAGGTCATCAGTACCCATAAATTACAAATGCCAGGGAGGTACTCTAAACTTAGGCCTGAAAGATTTTCTTCCTAAAAAAATAATTTATCTTTTCATCTCATATATCATCAGCAATAAAAGCGGGCGTTAAACATCATTTAAAAAAAATGATATACAGGTCATTTAATAAATAAAGCAACACTTTTAACTATGCCTAGTATCTTCGCACACTATCTCATCTTCCGCTAGGCGGCCGCTTTCGAAATGTAGTCTCCAAGTGATTTGGGACATACAATAATTTAATTTCTTTTAGCCAAAAAATGAAATACCAACATTTAGAAGCGTTTAAGACCTTCAGGAGACTAAAAATATATTAAATATTTTTATGTTAATTTGAAACAAACGTTCAGCTTCGTGTCTATGAACAAAAATTGTCAATATCTACAAAACTGACCGAATTATGCATTAAAACATTTTAGCGTGCGATCATTTGTGGGTCTTTAAATCAATACAAGCCACGCGCCTTTCTGTACTGGAGAAATTTTTAAGTTTTTCATAATTGTCATAATTTTTAATGATGTAAAATATTTTAAAAATGTGATTTGGTGTCCCTAAAATTGATTAAAATTACATAAAGTTTACGTAAAAATCACCTTTTTATACTACCGTATCGTTATGTAACTAATGTCTACCTAATTTTAGAACTGAAAGTTGCATTCTAGCGGCACTAGAATAAAACAATTGAAGATTAGTGCTGCAAGGTAACTTTGTATCACTATTTTATAAATTACAATGAAAAGTATCTGTCTTGATATATCATACAATTTAATAGAGTAAATTTACGAAAATGCAAATTGTTTGCTGTTAATATGAAGAGTTATACTACACGAGGTGCGTTGGGTAAAATTAATTCCTGGCACTTTGTTAACATTAACAGGATCAGAATCAACAATATTCTTCATGACTGGTCGTGCAAAGTTTTTCATGGATTCCTGACATCGCCTCACTGCTGCGAAAACGCCACCATTATTCCTGTCTTATGTGACATTCTCACTAATTGTCCTGACATTTTTCTTTTTGTACCAAACTGTGAATAAATCACGTTCTCGTTCATACAGTTTTTTACATTTCTCAGGCAGAAATCATTCCTTATAATAATCACCGAAGTTTCTTCAAAATCTATATCACTTTCGTCAAATTCCATTATAATTTTATGATTTTCAATTAGCCTTCATGTCATCGAGCTACTGAATGCTTCAATAAAACCAACAATAACAAACAATACACTAACGCATAACTATACTAACAAATGAACAAAGACTAATCGATTTGATATTTCTAGTTCTCGTTATTTTTAAGTTTCCAAATAAAATAAATAATAATATAATATTAAGTTACATTACGATATAGTATGTAACGGACTTGTTAAAATACTCAATGCGATCCTTGCGTGAAATGCAACACGAGAGCAACCAATCACACTCACGTGCGTGTTACAAAATACTATTATTTTGATCTTCGTATACCATCATTTCACTCATTATAGCATTGCAATGAGATATATTATCTTTTGTAGAGTTTCATTTATGAAAGATTGGCAATTATCAGCTAGAAGATTCTTGATATTGTATATTTATTTACTGCACTGCCAGAGAAGCTTCCGTTGCATTTTTCTTTGTTCCTGTGCTTTTAGACCTAACTTGTGTTTTCCGTTGTTTATGGCAAATCTGTTGAAATTTTACAATTGAGAATATTATCATCAGCACTGTACTGCTAACAAGCAAAAACAAGCTGCTTTAATTTTTACTTTTGGCATGTTAGCACCTGACTGACACACTACCTGTGAAAAACCGAATCGCAGATGCAGAATGGAATGTGAAGGAACATTAGGGCCTGCAGGTAAGGCCCTCAAAAAATAAATAGCAGGTAGATGCAACCTGACGCTCCGCAAAGAGTGCTTGTCTATCACTCATAAACAATAGAAGTGAACACCTGTAGTCAAGGGAAACAAAATAAATAAGGGAGAATTGTACTTACATATTTCCAGGAATTTCGAAGACTAAGATCTGAAAATTTTGGATTATTTTACTAATGTTTTGGAAATAACACGGTAAATTACCTAAAATTGCACAAAAAAACGTTAAAATTGCCTTAAAGTAGCGTAAAAACAGCAAAAAAGAGAAGGCAAAAAGTACGCACTGAAATGGTTTCAGTTCACTCGAGATGAGCCAAGTTTATTTTCAACACAGCATCGCCCTTGCATCATAAAAAATATGCAAAGTCGACGAAATGCGGACCCTGTTCATAAGTCATTAGTTTAAATTTCGTGCTGTTGCTGAGTTAATTTATTCGGGTAGTGCTGCGAATGTGTTAGGCCTGTTACAACAACTGTAACTGTTCACTGTCTATTGTTGATTTTAAAATGTGAAGTATAACTAAATATGAGAAAAAAAGTGCAATATTGCAAAAAAAAAAAAAAAAAAAAAAAGGCGAATTTTAATATAATCAATATAGCAAATTGTAACTGTCAAGTGTGTTTTTCAAAACTATTACATCTTAATTTCTATAATTGCATAATCTTTTGAACAGATCTTCTTGTTTAGGCCAACATTCTGAACCTCGTTCGTTTTCTTATGATAAATAGAAGGTACTTTTAAAAGCATTATAATGGAAAAACGTGTACCCAAAATTTACAGTTCAGTAAAGAATTTTTCCTTATACTTCATATTTTAAGAATAATTTTAAATGTAATTTTTATGTAAATCTAAAACTAGATATTTTGAGAATTAATAATTTCAAAATATGATAACACATGGAAGTAATTTTCATTTTATAACAAAGAACAAATATTAAACATTAAACACACAACATTTAGTTTTAATAGCTCTCAAAGAAAGGGAGAAAAATTTTGAAAAAATTTTACAAAATTTTAAGTATCAAAGTTGTATGTACCCTCCCCTAAAGTAATGTGTATGCAGAGATGGCGCTATAAAAAGTATTGTCAGTCCGTTAACCGAGACCTTCGGCTGATAGCAGTCAAACGGCTGGATATCTCTAATGGTATTGCCAACATAGTTATCCGCCAGTTAGAATGTTCCAATATTTGTGATAAAAGGGTGCACCGAAACCTAACTGGCGATTATAAGGAATAGATAGCATCATCTGTTCAGATTTGCTCGTTTGTTAAGGGGCTGAAGGTGATATTTTCTTGTCCAGCATTGTAATGGAAGATGAAACATGGTATGCCACTGCAAAACTCCTCCTCCTCCTCCTCCTCCTCCTCCTCCTCCTCCTCCTCCTCCTCCTCCTCCTCCTCCTCCTCAGAAGAGTTCTAAACGATCTCTTCAGTCGGTAAAGACATGACCAGATTTTTGTGGGACTCGAAAGGGATATTGGTATTGCCTCACGGTAAAACAGCTAACTCCGAAGTATATGTCAAAGTATTTTTGGAAGTTGAAGATACGGTTCCGTGGCAACCATTCTTACAAAGATGTGACCATGGTTCTTCTTCACCATAATGCGAAGCCACACGCTAAGTTTCTGTAGACTGTCCCTCCTTCCTCACTCACCCTACAGCCCCATTTTTGCACCTTCTAAACTCTAAAGTTGGTTGAGAAATAAACCCGCAGAGTGATATAGCGATGCGTACATGTAGCTAATGCGAAACGACAGTTTTGCCAGGAGATAGTATTGTATAGACAAACTAATGAGAAACAGTTCAATGTATTTGAAACTTAAACGATTGAAACTCTGAAAAAGAGAGAGAGAATGAAAATTTGTGGCATTGCTTACTGAATGCCCCCGGTATTTTGCAAGGAGCCTGCTTCAAATAATTTTCCAAAATTCTTCTCCAAGATACCGCTCGCATTCTCAACGCTAAAGCATGTCTGCGGCATCCTTTATGACGCGTCCAATCTAATGATTGCCGCACCGAATCAATATACACTACATTGCTGGCAGCTTTTAGCCTACCCGAATTTCTTTTGTTTAGGTTAAGTACGTCTTAATATGTTATCCTTTTTTAAAACTGTTTCTGAAGGGCAATATAAAGTGCCGTTAGTTACATTTTGTCTGTATTAATGTAGTTTTTACAACATAAAATGAGATTTGTTTTCCGTAAAACTGTCAATATATCTAAGCTTATTTTTCTGTTGCAAAATGTCACAACATAAAAATATACGGCCCGTTTAAAAATCTAGTTAAACACATTTATTTGAAACGTGTTCATTCTATTTCCCATTATAGTATTTTTCAGAGAATCCCTTCAGAAAAATGGTTAATTGTATACCAGAATAATAAACAGTCCCTATTATTTATAAATGTCTACACTATCACATTAGTTACATAAAATTATCATAATAACAATTAAATCAATAAATTGTTTTCGTTGGTAAAATAGCGTCATCATAACGCCGTAAGTTAAGGGATGAGGAACACAAATAATACAATGCATTGATTGTTAAGTTGGGTTGCTGTTACTACTGCAGCTTTTTAATGGCTGTGCCTCATAACATTACAAAGAGAATGTGTTACCTGTAGGACGCTGTTACGATGGCCAGGGACAATAATTGTGTATCTTGTCCCACTCATGTCTCTCGATCACAAATGACTATTCTCGATAGACAGACGCTGTTTAATCTGTGGACTGACGCTTCTTCCTTACCAAAACCTCCAAACATTACAGCTATACGCATGCGCAGAGCTTATCTTTTTCTAAGTTTCACACGCGCCAGACGAGCCAGCAGTTCGCAATTGTTGACTTCAAGAATACTTTACTGTTACAATATGATGGGGTCTCATTAATATTTTAATTATTAAGCCCCATTATTAACGCATAATTTCCATTATTAATCCCCCCACATGTCACAATATATAAAGAAAATGTAAAAATAATAAAACTAAATTTATTTTGTAACTTTACCCCGTCAAAATATATTTAAAAATCGCTAATTATAATCGCTGCAATATTGGTAACAATTTCTAGAGATTTAGGGTAAGCTTCTTCTAAGATCTTTTTAGTGAGAAATAACGGAACTATTTCTTTGAAATAAGAAACTTTTATTTATTTATTTATGGGCGCTCTTTAATATCTCTGGTCATCAGCGTAAATTCAGGACGTGAAACGGCCGACATATTTTGCTCAGAGGCCTCTTGTTTCAGGCTTGAGGTTCTTTTTCGTGCCGTAAATGTACGACATGGATCCACGGCTTTACTTCCCTTCCGAAGGAAGCCATACTTAGAACTTTTACGCCCCGAAAAAATCCACCGACCCTGGCCGGGTTTGAACCCGCGATCTTGCGTTTAGAAGGGATGTATGGTTACCACTACTGCACCAGGACCGGCAGAGAGAAACGTTTCGGAATGACGCGTAAATTTAATTTATAATTTCCCGGCCTCCGGCCTTGTTTTGTAAACACCCCACTCACAAAATAAAATGCCACTTTTAACACTTGCGTCACAAATAACGTTTACACACACTAAAAAAATGCTTCGCTATTATTTTTTCGTCACTGAATGTACAATGCTGTAGAATATCGTTTTTTATTTAACTAAATATATTTTGCTGCACTATAAATTAATAAAAATATAAATTCGCAAACTTTCTTTGAGCCACTAACAACCACAGTAATATATAATTATTATAATCACGATCTTGAACAAATGTAAAGGCCTTTGATATCTTCTGATCAGGTTACTGAGAAAATGACGGTCAACACATGACGTTAGCCACAAAAAGGCAGGTGTGGCACGAAGCACACGCCACGCGGCGACTCCGTGGTTAATGTGTTAACATTAGCTCTTTGTTGAAACCACAGGGTGCTTCTGCGGGTCCCAGGTAATCAGAATAGGTTGCGATGTGTCAGGTATCCTTTCCAGTATAACTCAAATGTCCTCCGTTTTCTTCTCACTATTGTTTTGGGTTGAAATCGCGAACATTAAGAAACTTTCGAACTTTGCTTAGGACTCTTCTGTAGATGAAATGGAAAATCAAGGAGCAAAGTAAGAAGAAAATATAGAAGTGCTTAGAGATACCAACAGCCAATTTCCTAATACAGTTTACTTCTGCCGTTGCATTCGTTTGTCTGAACGCCTATCGACAATGGGTTTACCGGCTGAGACCTGCGCACTAAACAAACAATTCGTTTAAAGACACAGTAGAGACATAAAGGCAATTTCTGTGCTAAACCTCAACAGAATACAAGCTGGATTTTCTGAAAAACTGTAGTGTCTCCCCAAATGAAAATTATATCACTTATTAAATTATAAATTGTTTATAAATTTTCGTTAACTGTAATTATTATTTTATAATTACATTAAAAGTATTAATTTTTATCATTTTTGCTGCTTTAAATGCAATTTTCCCATAAATTATTAATATCAGCATTCTCAAATTTTAAAAACCAGTTTGAAAATATGTTTTTTAATATTACTGATGAAATAACATGTAATTTAAAGCAAAAGTTTAATTTTTGAAAATATTTGCATCTAGTGTTATTATTTTATGCAAATTTCAATTTTCTCCCCCCCCCCAACTCTCATGCATGCATAAGATAAAAGCTTTCACCAGGTTTTGCGCAGGCACAAAAGAATTCGTAACTATCTTACATATTTTTTTAAAGAGAAGTGCACCAAAAGTTAAAAATACGCAAGTTGCGGTAAATCACAAGAAAGATATAAGGTGTGTTGTGAAACAGCATGGTGGCCGTTTTACATTACTATTTAAACAATTTAAATTCCCCAAATTAATAAAAATTATATATGGGTGTAACTGCAAACTATGTAATTTCATATATGCATAAAACTAAAAATTAATTTTTGACTCAAAATCTGAAAGCTCTGGGAAAGGGGTGTGACGACCAGGTCGCCGTGTTTAAATATTGATTTAAATCCATTTAAACGTTGCAAACACACAAAAACTATACATGGGCATAATCTGCGAACCAGGTAATTTCATATTATACATAAAGCTAAAAATCGATTATTTTACCTAAAATTTCTACCAAGGTCCTTGACCTAGTAGTTTTCAAGCTGTGGTCCTCCAGAGGTCCTCGAAGCATTACAGTACTGTAACAGCATTTATTTTCTTGGATGTATAGATGAATATACTAGAAAACGAAAACACGATACACATTTAATGCAGAGCATTTATTGAGACAAAATAAATTATAGCATTGAAGGTGACTATTTTGTCCGGAGGGATTGATTTTCGTTTATTTACGGACGCTCTTTAACATCTCAGGTCATGAGTGTCCTATTCAATTCAGGGCGTGAAACGGCCAACAAATTTTGCTCAGAGGTCTCTTTTTTCAGACTTGAGGCTCTTTATCATGCCGTAAATCTACGACCCGGGACCCACGGCTTTACTGCCCTTCCGAAGGAAGCCATACTTAAAAATTTTACGCCCGAAAAAATCCATCAATCTTGGTCGGGTTTGAACCCGCGATCTTGGATTTAGAAGGCAAGTACTGTTACCACTACACCACCAGGGCCGACTTTTCCGGAGGGAGCTGTCTTTAAGTGGAAAACGCAGACCAGGCAGAACTTTATACTACATATCATAGTTTCCCTGACAACAGCACGTATTTTTCGACAGAACTGCATATGACAGCCAGATTTTCCCCGATTACCAAAGGGGCCATTAGAGGCATTGATGTCTTTCGTAACAGCTTGCTTTTGTGAAAAAGCACTTTGCACTCATATATATATATATATATACACACATACATAAAAAGTATTTGGAAAACATACAATCAGATCTCAGAATACAAATTTCGGTAATTTTAATATAGTGCACACAAATCACTTGTTTAATGTTTCCCATGATGCACCAGGGTTGCATGTGGGTTGTGGAAATGAAAGTACTTTGGTAATTTTTTTTGATTGATTTTATTTATGGACGCTCTTTAACATCTCAGGTCATCAGCGTCCCATTCAATGCAGGCGTGAAAGGGCCAACAAATTTTGCTCAGAGGTCTCTTCTTTCAGGCTTGAGGTTATTTTTCGTGCCGTAAATGTACGACACGGGACCCATGACTTTACTTCCCTTCCGAAGGAAGCCATACTTAGGGTTTTTACGCCCGAAAAAATCCATCGGTCCTGCCCGGGTTCGAACCCGCGATCTTGGGTGTAGGAGGCAAGTATGGTAACCACTACACCACCAGGACCGACTACTTGAATCAAGTGCAAGTATATTTCGTGTAACTGAAATTGATAACAGGCGGGAAATGTTCCGAAATTCCGCCAAAGGAACCGTTTGTGTCGTCACGGTCTGTGTAGTAGTGGAGTGAGAGATACATTTGCTTTTGTATTTTCATATTCCCTGAATTATAATTGTTTTATATGGATGGACACCTTACATTTCGACATCATGAGGAGATTTACGAACATGATGAAATTGTTCACGAGAAAAATTTTGTAGACTCGGACAATGATGAAATTCACACCCCAAAACGTAGAAAACATGTGGATAAGGGCTAAGCTCAATATGGAACTTCCGGCGTACTCTTCACGAATTCCTGTGGAGAAATTCATAAGTACACGAATGTATTTGCATAATTTGCGTGTATCTACAATGTAGGCTAAATTCTTGTCTCGGTAAAACACACTAAATGACCTTTTGGTTACAAAGAAATGTAAAAATTACTGCCACCATTTGCAACCTGCAAGTCCATAGCAATAAACCATCTTCAACAAGGCAACCTGCAACCTCCCAAATTCCATAGATTTGCAGCATCTATAGCACAGATTAATATTCATAGTTATCATGTGTGATTCTGTTATCAATTTCCGCTATATAATGAAAAAATCGCGTGTTTTGACTCCGGTGTTTCTGCATATGCAACCCTCGCATCCCCTAGTGTTAACTCTGACATAAAACAAATGAGTTGGGTGCATGATATTCAAAGATTACCCAAATTTCTGGTGCATCACGGTTTATAAGTGAAATCCCTGTCATCCAAGTATTAAAATTAACCAGTATTGTCGTGTCGTCATTGTTAGTTATTTCTAATTTGGAAAGGGGGCAGGTGAAGATGGGTATTTGCACCCAGAGCTTTGCTGTTTGCTGTAAGGATCAAAATGATGTAGTCCAATTTCATCAGCAGTGATTACCTTTGAAAGAAACTCCGTATCTTCCTGTAAGATTTGCCTTCAATTGCACGAGAACATTCTTTTGGTCGGGAATCAGCAGTCTTGGAACCCACCGAGCGCAAACACCTCTCATGTGCAACTTTTCAGTTACCAACGTGTGAGTGTCACCCAGTGAAAATTTAAGGACATCTGAAGCATTCTTAATGTTATTGGACGATCATCTCTCACAAAGACAACAATGATTTAGTCCGTCAGGGCACAAATTGTACCTTTCTGTGAAATTGATTACGTTCCTCTTTAAGCATTTTAAACCACATTGAGTTGTGCTATAGGGTAGAACAAATTCATCATATGCTTCCTGTATCATTGCACAGACCTTCCTGAACATTTTGTTGAGACTAAAGCAGAATTTCAGAGCATGTACTTCCATTTTGCTGTAGACGGAACTGAGCATGTCTCAATTTGCACACCTCTCATAGGCGGAAACCAGAAGTGACAGCATTGAAACTGGTACCACGTGTAGAAAAACATGGCAACGGAAGTGCCTAATGAAGGCAATGCACAGAGTGGCTCCAATAAAAGGCAACCGAAGATGTATGCAAAACAATTCTTACAAAAGAAAATGTTATACATGGTATTCCTTGAGCTGAATGAGCCAGGCTTTATAGCACGAGTTCAATATTGTGCACTTCAATGTGTTTCAAGACCCTGATTTCTCCAGAACTTGTGGTGATCTGACATATGTGATGTGCTATTGAGTGGCCATTGTCAAAAATGCTCGTTTTCTGGGTTGGGGAAAAACCGAATGAATATCATTGGTAGAAAGCGATGTGTGGACCGCTGCGTCTTCCCATGACATCATAAGCCCGTACTTCATTGAGGAAGCACATGAAAACGTCACATCAGAAGAGTACTAGCAGCAAATTATTGAAAATGAAAATGCTTTTCAGAGGGGTTTGGACACATTTTGGGTGCTGAACAACAAGCAACTGTTTGAACAAAATGGGGCCACCTCCCACACTGATGATGGGAATAGGTGTTTACTTCAACAGCTATTTCCTGGTCGGCTGATTTCTAGACACCCAGTTTTTCAATATCCTTCACAAAGTCCTGATTTGTTATGCATTTATGTACTGGATTCTGAAAAAAACATATGAGTTCTTCATAATCTAGAGAACTTCATCAAAACAATTCCTAAAGACCATAGCAATACACTAGTCCCCGTCTGGAGCATATAGTACACAATGCTGGAACATGAGATACAATCATATGTACAAAATGTTTCTAAAGTGACATTTTGGGGATAGGAGAGACTAGAATCTAAATGTGCGATCCCAAAAAGAATCTCCCTTAGTTTTCTTGTACCAAGAACAGCTATCGAACAAGAAATGAACTCTACCAAAACCTGTGAACAAAATGAGGCAAAGGCAAAGCATAAGGAGCAACCGGCGCTAATAAAGTGGAAGAGGCACGACTTTTGCAACACGGAGGGGTCATGGCGTTCAGGTCACACTGCACGTTTCACACGCCGTGTGTGTGGGGTATCAAGATTCCAGTCGGGCGTCAAAACCATTAGTAACGTTTGTGGACAGGGGGCCCTTCTGATTTGGTGAACGGCATTGACCTTCCTCCTTTCCCACACGAATCACACGGGCAGCTCAAGTTTCGTCAAGAGTATCCCAAGATGTTATTCGATTACTCCTAGTTTGTATCTGAACGCCTATGACAGCAGGTTTATCGGCTGAGACATTCGCGCTAACCGACACTTTCCCCACCAATTCATTTAATCCACAACTCCTATACAAAGACACTGTCGTTTGTTTTTATGCAGTACATGCTTCACTTGTTTCAACGCGTGTCTTTTATTATTGAGAGTTTCAAGTGTCTTTCCTCATTTGAAATAAAAGAATGCCTGGTAAGGTCTGGAATCTGCAGGATGAAGTCGGTTTCTACAGAAAGCATATGCTTTGAAATCAGGATTTGACTCAAATTAATATTTGGAATTGGTTTACTACCTTTTTAATTTCAATATTCTTTTCCAATGATCGCAAAGAAATGGCTTAGAATGTAAACTTTGTACGGTGTTCATTTTTCTTTACATTCAGTTAACACACAACTAAATAAAGCAATTGTTTCAAGAATTCATGCAAAACTTCAATAGCCTGTTATCCAACAACAGGTGCTATTACCGAAATGACTGATTAACGCCGTTGGAGAGTGTCTACTGCTAGTATCTGTATGGGACATCCTGTGTAGCGATAAGCTTGTGGAGTAACTTGATCGGGGAGGTTGTTGATTGTTGATTTGGTTTATTTATGGATGCTCTTTAATATCTCAGGTCATCAGCGTCCTATTCAATTCAGAGCGTGAAACGGCCGAAAATTTTTTCAGAGACCTCTTCTTTCAGGCTTGAGGTTTCTTTACATGACATAAATCTACGACATGTGACCCACGGCTTTACTTCCGTTCCAAAGAAAGCCATTTTTAGGATTTTTACGGTCTAAAAAAATTCATCGATCCTGGTCGGGTTTGAACCCGCGATCTTGGGTTTATGAGGCAAGTATGGTTACCACTACACCACCAGGCCCGACATCGGGGGAGATGGGAGGAAGCTGTAGGCGGAGCGTCATACCCATAAGCGCCATTGTGTGTATGCACCGCCTGATACGTCATCTCTTGTCATATGCGTTCCCAGGAAAGTAAAACAGCGATCAATTTTGCTCTTACTCAAGTACCTCTTATTTCAGCCTTGAGGTTCCTTTTACGTGCCGTAAATCTGTACGGGATCAACGACTTTACTTCCTTTTCGAAAGAGTTCATTATGTTAGATTACGGAGGTTTTATTTGAGATTTATTGACCTTCCGTACGTCAGCCTAAAGAGTTTATTGTGCAACCCCAGTGGAAGAGACGCTTTCACCGATTCCCAAAATCTGTTACGTGAACAAGTTGCAGTATTTTGGTTCCAATGTCAGCGTCCGTGTTTCTTACCAGGAATGGGCAATTAAACAGGATATGCTCATCCTGTAAAGGGTTCATGCTTATAGATTCCCACTTTGCGTAGATGTTTTCTGAAGTGATCATGTTCAGTAATTAATGCAACTGATTTCCTAATTCCTCTTCTGTCCAATTTTAGGAGAGCTAAGGAAAGACTGGACTAATTTCCTACCTTGTTTTTGTCTAGGATAGGCTTGTCACCTAAGTTGATGCTTTTCCCCAATCTGTGCTTTACCGCGGTCCTAACGTGTGCTAATTCCAACCACGGGTTCAGGGCCGACATAGGATGTTTCAGTACCTCCCCCCCCCCCTTTTTGGCAGTTGATATGCTTTTTCATTTCCATAAATGCCCTGATACCCCGGTACCTACCGCAGTTTGAACCTGTTGCGAGGTGCCAAGAATTCGTTTCCATGGTAACCTTTTTCAAGCCGTCTTAAAGCTCAGTTCAGAATAGCAAATACTTTTGCCTGTAAAACTGTGCACTATACTATAAGAGTCCTTGGAAATAGGCCACATAGGCCTATACGGGATCCATGGTAAACCACACAATATGGTGGCTTTCTTTATCAGGCATTATTCCTACAGTACTAAAATATTCAGGACATTTGAAATGGAGATATGTCCAGTTGTTACACAGTTATCTCTCCAATTCCCTGTTTGCACCAATTGGTATGTAGTAAGCCAAGCCTCCACTTGTAAATAAGTATCCTGGGAAGGAAACAAGGACAGCATACCTAGAATTTTAATGCCCTGAAAATCCATAGATTCTTGTTGTTGGGCTTGAACCCGCAACCTTGAGTCTACGAGGCAGATGTGGTTAACAGTAATATTTTTTTTTGAGACCACAGGGTAGACCAGCTCCAAGTACTGTGATTTCAAAACACAGGAAGCATACAATGCTTTCTGCAGAGACATCTTACAAATTCCAGACTTTAATCAAAGGGTCGAATATAAATTTGCTGTCAGGTCGGTCCTGGTGGTGTAGTGGTAACCATACTTGCCTCCTAAACCCAAGATAGGGGGTTCGATCCCGGTTAGGACCGATGGATTTTTTTCGGGCGTAAAAATCCTAAGTATGGCTTCCTTCGGAAAGGAAGTAAAGCCGTGGGTCCCGTGTCGTACATTTACGGCACGAAAAAGAACCTCAAGCCTGAAAGAAGAGGCCTCTGAGCAAAATTTGTCGGTCGTTTCACGCCCTGAATTGAATGGGACGCTGATGACCTGAGCTGTTAAAGAGCGTCCGTAAATAAACCAAACCAAACCAAAGCATACACACGCCCCCCCCCCCCCCCCCCCCAATGCTGTCATGAAAACCTGGAGAATGAATTTTATGTTTAATCAGATGCGTTTCTTGGATTTTTTATTAAATTCTTTCTCTTTCTTTCTGTTGTGTACGTTCAGCTACATCCGTATGAGTGTTTAATTCTAATTATTACGATTCTAGAAGGTTGTGAGCTGTATTTAGCAGCAGTCGTGCACAGGTTTTCGCTGCAGTCTTAGGTTTAAGACTTTAGCTGTTATTGATTTGGTTTATTTACGGACGCTCTTTAACATCTCAGATCATCAACGTCCCATTTAATTCAAGGCGTGAAACGGCCGATATATTTTACTTACAGGCCTCTTCTTTCAGGCTTGAAGTTGTGAATATACGACTCGGGACCCACGAGTTTACTTCCCTTCCGAAGGAAGTCATGCTTAGGATTTTTACGTCCGAAAACATTCATCCATCCTGGCCGGGAATGAAGCAGCGATCTTGGGTTTAGGAGACAAGTATGGTTACCATTATACCATCAGGACCGATAAGGATCTGGTTGATTTACACACTCCAAAATCGAGACAAACACCAATGCATTCGCCGGATATTAATTTCATTTATAATTTGCAGTATATATTATAACAGACCATAGAATATATTAAATCATAAATAAAATCAAGTTAAATAAACATTAGAGACAGAATAGAAACAATTTTGAAAGAGAAATACAGAAAAATGTTGAAACCAGTTCCAAAAACGTTGCAGGATGTCGTCAGAAAAGTCTATAAAATACTATTATTTGAGAATATTATACTTTTCGATTATATTTCAAACGAAATATGGGATGAAATAAGAATTGTTTAGTTTTTATTTGAGAATCTGGTTCTTTTTAAAACAAATGAGAATTTATTTACATCGTGCTTTGTTATTATTGCTTAAAGTTGACTCTACGACACAGAGGATCCTGTTCACTGCTGGCAAATTCAACTCCCAAACATAAAACTACATAGCAAGCACTTGTTTCGAACATCCAAACCACTTCAATGGTTTATTGCTCAGAGCTCTTACTGTTGTATGTTGGAGCTTTGAATTGATTATAGCGCTGATTGTCTCGTCTCACAAGTTTTCTAGTGACGCTTCGATAAAGGTAGGACTGAATCTGCTAACTTCTCTAAGCATGAAAGCTGTTTTATCAATTCTAACCTGCCCTCTCTCACGCATCTTGTAAGATGTGCGTCATATTGGCTGCATACATCTGGCAACGCTCCTTTTGTTGTCATAAAGTTACCAGGTTGTTATTCCAGCGAGGCACGGCGAAAGGTTAATAGGAAGGAAGGGTTTATTGGTTTCATTGAATGCACCGTCATCGTCGGCCTTGGCAAGTTGTGTTCCAATCTCTCACGGACCTGTTGTTGCTTATTAAGATGCAGATCAGATGTAAAGTTGACCATCACTTAAAGCTGTAGCCGCCTCCAGAAGTTCTCTTGCCGGAAATGGTTTTTGTTTTGTTTTTCTTACCGTTACGCTAACAAGCCAGGGAGAGAATCGATATCTGCTGCCGTTTTCAAGTACGCAGAGCGTTTAAAGCCCAACGCAATACGGGTGTTACGTTCCTTAGGCTTGGAAATGCTTCAAGTTGGTACTACGTTGTTCGTAAAGTGTTAAATGAGTCCGTTAAGACACTTAAAAGCACTAAAAATATTAAAATTAGTAATATTAACCTACGTATAGCTAGGAAAATTTGATTCAAGCACGTGTACAGGGGAATGAAAACTTGCTAGCTCTATGTGGATTGACAATGGAATAGAGAAGGCTGAGGAAGTCGGCGAGAGAGGGAGAAATGATGTACAGGCAGTGATAACAATGTAACTATGCTTTAAGCATTGTTGCATTTACTGTTTGCTAAACATAATGCATTTGCAGTATCTCAGTTCCACTCATTTCATCTTCATAAACCTTTAAACTATTTAAAAATTTCGCAATTGCTTATCATAATAATAATAATAATAATAATAATAATAATAATAATAATAATAATAATAATAATAACCATCTTCATAAACCTTTAAACTATTTAAAAATTTCGCAATTGCTTATCATAATAATAATAATAATAATAATAATAATAATAATAATAATAATAATAATAATAACAATAATTGCTCATTAATTTTGTAACCATGCAGATGAATGGTTGATTCTGTTTTCAGTATTATATGCATTCTTTCTTTAATATTATTGTAACATAATATTTAGTGATGACAGTATTTTAGCATTTTCATAATGATTTTGACCAACAATAAAGACTATTTATAATTCATATATACAAAATATTATTTTAAAAACGTACTTGTAATAATATTATCTATAACCTATGTGAATTAATGGATTAGGTTTCCTTATATCCTGTATATATGGTAAGAAAATTAAATTAGAGGCTACGAACTTACAATATATAACAAATGACCAGCAGGAAAATGAGAAAACAGTTCGTATAAGGTGGCCATGTTATAATAAGTATTAGTTGGCTTTGGGTAGACTAACTAAACAGCTGAAAGTTATAAACGTCTCTATGGGAACTGGGAAACTATTTAGTAAAATGACAGATGACGGTCATTTGAATGTTGGACAAGATAAAATAATTTTGATATACAAATCAAAGGAATCTGGTTCGTCATTTAAAAGCATAAGGTTAGCTATTTAACTCCATGCGAATTTAAGTTAACTTTAAAAAATCACGATAAATACATTTTAAACGTTTAGAACGCTAAGAACGGGCAGTAAATGTAAAATTCATTAAGGAACTTCTGACGATGCTCATTTTTTTTAAATGTCTGTTATGAATCGCCGAAAGAGGTTTACATTCAACATAGATGGGTAATGAATGTACTTAAATAATTAATCTAACGGAATATTTCCCACCGAATTCGAACTAGCAACTCCCAAGCTCACCTTGAGCCTCAGGAGAAACGTCTGACCTACAGAGAAGAGCTAAACATCTTCAGAGGATCATCATCTTCTTCTCCGGACATTTTTCCCACGCTCTTTTCTCCTCTGCACTCGAATTCGTGTTATCACGTGACAGAGGAAAGGGGGGAGGAGTAAATATTAAAAGGGCAACGCACGCCAACAGCAAGATCACGACTTGGGGGCCCGGAGAGATGGATGCTGATGTACTAACGTAAACAAAAGTACGTGAATGATGTTTAATTGCGTAAGAAATGTGTGATGGAGTGTGGGAGTGAGGCAGAAGATACCGTTACTCTTGCACCTTGTGCGCCGTTCCCATGAGAGAGAGATTCAAGTGACTATTCGAGTTATCTAAGCCATGTTGATCGTTCGCCCGCTCACATGCTGAAAATACATGTAGAGTTAATCAAAAGTCTGGGACCACTTATAACATGTTATATACGCTTCGAATATTTCTGAACACACCCTCAAAGCAACTTGATGCGTATTCTCTTGCATTATGAAATATGGTTTAATATTCTTGCAAAACTTAGTTGAACGCGTTTTCATAGCACAAAAGAAAGCAACTATGTAAATAAAAAAAAATTCATGTAATACTTGCTTGTGAGCATATACTTTCTCTTAAAAACGTTTACATTAAAATATGTAAATAATAACATAAATACTAAACAAAAGTGTAATCTACTTAGGCCTACTGCGAATTTAACTTTTATACAGGATGAATGCGATTTCTACCGACAAACGTTCACAAGGTGTTTAGGGATGTTTTCTGAATGTTTTGACATAAGGAATTCATGGTCCCCAGTGGCTCATTACCGGGGAATTTCATTGTTTTGGTTTTGTTTAACTCAAAACTACCTTTGTATCTGTTTACTCGGAATATGATTGTTTCCGAACAAAACACATTTGACTACTATAGCAGTGCGTGTCAGTGCAGTCCCCCACCAGGCTCAGTTCTGTCTCCTGCATTACTTTACTTTTTAGTAAGTTGTTAGTGATATAGTATGGATAACTTTACTAGTGCAGAATTAGCCGACAGACTGAATGCAGTAGTCTACAAAACGTTCCTTCAACATGTCTTCCACATTATGTGGAAGATGTGCCGCTGATCATTCGCAGGCGTATGTGGTTTCAACATGATGGGGCGCCAGCATATTTTGCAGGGAATTTTAGGGAATACCTTGATGGGCAGTTTGGGCACAGACGGATTGGTCGTCGTGGTCGCGTTCCATGGCCAGCTCGATTACAAGATCTGACACCCATAGACTTTTTCTTCTGGGGTCACGTGAAGAGCCTAATGTACTTTACTCTTGTTGAAACTAACATGGACCTGGTTGCTAGGATTGTAGCAGCCGTGGACGACGTGCGCTAATCCCCTGGGATACTGGAGCGTGTGCGACAGTCCATGAGGCGTCGCTATGAAGTTTGTTGTAATCATGGCGGTCGACATTTTGAATATTTACTTTAACAGTGTAATTTGTAATCACTTTTTGTAATGTTTGGTCATCTATACTTAAAAATAAATAATTGCAATTGTCAGGAAGTGATGAGTAGTTGGTCAGTTGGTGGTGGACCTTACAGTAAACACGCTCTACAGCAGTCAAATGTTGTGTTTTGTTCGGAAACAATCATATTCCGAGTAAACAGATATACAAAGGTGGTTGAGTTATTTCAAAACGAAAACAATGAAATTACCTGGTAATGAGCCACTAGAGACAATGGGTTTCTTGTATTAAAACATTCAGAAAACATCCCTGAACAACTTGTGAAAGGTTGTCGGTAGAGTTCGGATTCATCTGTATAAAAGGAGTTTATTACGAATGCATCAGAATGTATAGCACTTTCCCAATTACTCTCGAACTATTGTCCGATAATACGGAAACATTCAAATGTACTCTTACAGAATATATATTCTGACACGAAAACAATAATCCGCTTTTACCTAATGCTAGTAGGCATCTACCGACCAAGTCCACATTTGGGTTAAAATACATTCCTTGAATTTGAAAATAATAGAAAGTTTACTAACCCAGTTGTATAAAATTTGGTAACTGGAGATTACTTTTAACCGTAATTTAAAAAGTAACTAGAGATTAGTCAACATTTGTTGCATAAAAGTGACCTCGAGCTTGCAACCTATGCCAATATCGCGAAACAATAGGAAAAGTCTTATTTAGATCGAGTGGATGTTCAACTGTTCCACCTTAGAAAATCAATAATTATTCAGTTTCCCACTACAACCGTCTTTCCTAGCTGACATTTTCCCGGTTTTCCTTATAAGTGGCAAATGCCGGGAGGCACCCTAAACTTACGCCTGAAACGCCTCCTTTCTTAAAAAAAAGAAGCACTACCTAATTTATCATTAATCTCATGAAGCACCAGTATTGTGTTATTGTGCATGGAAGGTTGTTAGGCACTGATATACCGTCCTTTATAAACTTAATGTCATAACTTTTATGCTATTGCTTATTGCTATGAAAGTTCTTATCTAAGAGCCCTCTTTTTTTTTTTTTTTTTTTTTTTGATTGATTTATTTATGGACGCTCTTTAACATCTCAGGTCATCAGCGTCCCATTCAACTCAGGGCGTGAAACGGCCGACAAATTTTGCTCAGAGACCTCTCTTTCAGGCTTGAGGTTCTTTTTCGTGCCGTAAATGTATGACACGGGACCCACTTCCCTTCCGAAGGAAGTCATACTTAGGATTTTTACGCCCGAAAAAATCCATCGGTCCTGGCCGGGTTCGAACCCGCGTTTTGGGTTTAGGAGGCAAGTATGGTAACCACTACACCACCAGGACCGACTGAGAGCCCTCTGCGATCTCTGAAATTCTTAAGGTGTAATTCATTAACAAACTATATTTTGAACAGTATTTTAACAGGAGTTTTGTGCAAGCTCTGTGCTTTTTTTTATCTACAATAAAATTCACTCTAACGTACCGGCAAATTTAAGAAAAAGGATATATTGTTTATGGAAGCTGTTAAATTACCTGTAATCAACTACAAACCATTATAAAAACATATGCTGTTGCATCTATTCTTTTGTAAGGGTGTTTTAAACCGGTTTAAGGATGCACATAGACTCTACAGCTATAAAAATTTAAAAAAAAGTATTAAAGTTCCAACAGGATGGCGCACCAGCGCATGCTGGCGCTTTCTAACCTTACTCAGGTTTCTGCTTTGAGAATTTGCGCCTTTAACTCACCTTATTACAATGTTTTAAGGAAAATGTGAAGGTTGATATGCGTTTCCTTACTGTGTGATACCTTTAAAAAATTAAAAGTTGGCTTGGAACACGTGCACCGGAACTGGAGTCTGTTGGAGTCGGTGGCAGCTGTCAGGTAGCTTCCAGCTGGAGGAAATAACCAGCAAAACAGATGTCATGTTTGACAACCACTGTGAGGAAGAGGGCGCTTTCTCAACTTCAGAAAGTCTTGTCTTTGTTATGCTTATTAAAGAGTGATGCATCAGCTTCTGAGATGAAATTTCTCACCACCGCTCTCTCTTATTAGATAATTTCAAACCTAAAGTATAGTTTCTGTTACATGAATAGCTTTCGAGCACGTTACCCGTAAAGAGAAGCTTTGGTATTTCTGTGACATTAATGACGCAAATAAAAAACTATTATTAATTGTTTCACATTCTAGAATTTAGTATAGGTATAACAACTGCTACTAGCCTCAATAGAAATAAAAAAAAAATTTAGTAATCGTAAACACTAATTCAGTGTTTTCAATTTATGATTTGATAACGACTAAGGCACATAATAAATTCATTTTGTGCGTCTTCAGTCACCAAATCCCATCATCATAATTTTCTCTTAAACATTTCGGATAATGTGAAGAAAAGAAAAAGAAGAGCATGCCATTAAAGTGATAAGGGAATTGGAACATTTTGCTATAAATGAATAAATAACCTTTTATTTTCCGCCATTTGTAAAGCTCCAGTGCATTATTTAAATAACTGCTTTAAATGACCAGTATGCACGATCTGTGCCCTGTTTCACGAATGTTGTAATCTCTTAAAACTAGTCCCCATTCTAGTATTACTTGTTTATTTTAAAAGTGTATGTTTCTAGGACTTACGACTGTAAACTACTAGTTACTAGTGTTGCAGATTGATTTAATCAGCATGCGATTTTGTTTTATCAGTGTTTTGTTTCACGAAACATTTGGTCTTGTAATATTGCGTATTGTTAACTAGTGAAGTTCTGCTCGTGAATCTCGAATACTAGTGTACATATTTTAGGTTAGGTATTGATTCCATCAATTAAGCTCGACGGATTTTAATTATAAGATCATTAAGGGCTGTTTATACTATTATGTGATCTTAATCCACTAGTCATACCCTATTTATTAAATTATTTATTTTTACCTGTAAAAATACCATAGAAACTGAGCTATTTACAGCTCAGTAGATAATAATATGAATGTAAAATATAAGCAATTACCATTGTAACTTTCTTGATGTTTGACCAAAATGTGTTCCTACATATGGATAATGTCTGTTCTGGTGGTGTAGTGGTAACAACATTTGCCTCCTAAACCCAAGATCGCGGTTCAATCCCGGACAGGATCGATGGATTTTTTTCCGGGCGTAAAAATCCCAAGTATGACTTCTTTCGAAAGGGAAGTAAAGCCGTGGGTTCCGTGTCGTACATTTACGGCACGATAAAGAACCGCAAGCCTGAAAGAAGAGGCCTCTGAGCAAAATTTATCGGCCGTTTCATGCCCTGAATGAGACGCTGATGACCTGAGATGTTAAAGAGCGTCCGCTGAAGGACCATTTATTGCCGAATCGATTAGCCACTGCTATTTATTTGGTTTATTTAAGGACGCTCTTTAACATGTCAGGTCATCAACGTCCCATTCGATTCAGGGCGTGAATGCGGCTATACATTTTGTTCATAGGCGTGTTCTTTTTCGTGCCGTAAATGTACGACATGGGACCTAGGCTTTACTTCCTTAGGGTTTTTACGCTCGAGAAAATCTCCTGCCCGGAATGAACACGTTATCTTGGGTCTACGAGGTAAATATGGTTACCACAAGACCACCAGGATCGAAATATTGTCACAGAAGGCATTGTCGGGGGTTCATATAGTCTTTTCATTTTCTATTACAATATATTCTTTACAACAATGTATAGTTTGCAATTAAAAAAACACAAAAATATTCCTACTCGCTCCGGGGCATTATTCAATTGAGGTGTGGATGTAAAACTTCTGCTCGATATCTGCTTTTTGTTCCTGTATAAATAAAAGATAGAGACCAGCCGAAGAATAGACAAAGCCCAAACAATAACAAAGTTTGTTGCAGAGAATGCTTGATTTAAAAAGAAAAAAATGCACTGTAGTTTACTCTAGTTGTAGAAAATCTGTGAAATAAAAAGTTTTGTCTCCTTTCAGTATAATTTGAGTTTTCAATAATTATTCAGAGGTTGGCACCTACTCGTATTATCAAGACTATATTTTATTTGATGGTCTAAAGCTAGACATTCATGTATCATATTTTTCAGTTTGTGGGAGATTTTGAGGTTATGAACTACAGAAGGTTTTGAAACAACATTCAATGCTAATTTTGGAAGTAGAGCTGATGTGATGGACATTCCTAAGGAAATAATAATAATAATAATAATAATAATAATAATAATAATAACAACAACAACAACATTTCAATTCGACTTAAAGGTAATCTGAATACTTTTAAACTTTAGGTACAAAGATTTTAAAAAAATCCTTGAAAGCAGAGATTACCTCTGCCAGTAAGAGAGTGTCTTTGCTTCAATCTGGTTCTCAACACTGTAGAATTTATTGCCACAAAATTCCTTATAGATTACGATACAGATATACTTGCAGGGACTGTTATTGGAATGTGCTACATTGGAGAAACCTCTCAGCTGTAAGGAGCACCAACGCTGCATTCGTTTCTCGTGCACAGAGAAGCCAGCCATGGCACAACAACATTTTGACATGGGCCACAAGATTGATTTCAACAACAAAACAATACTCGGCAATCCACCGGCTTCTGGGATCTGGTAATCAAAGAAGCCTTAGAAATTCAATTGGAAGTGCATACACTTAACAGGGATACAAGACTCCTATTTAGCTCAAGTGAAAGCCTGACATAGGCAGTCTAGACACTTACCCTTAAAAAGAATATCATTCTGGTGCTCCAGTATCGATACTGTTTTTACGGGTGACTTGGGGATAGCGGTAGCCCCCGTTGATCCTCTCACTTAGAGCAACCAAGTCTAGTCTGACCCGGGTGTCTCGCGTCAACCACCCAAACCTCCAAGTTGCCAAGAAAGACTATTCCCATTACGGCCTAATGGGCTTTAGTTCAGCTACCGTGGTATCGTAGCCCTAGTACAGGAACCATTGCCACTAATGATCCAATGCCACTATACACGGGGAACAGTGATTTGCTGATCTCTCATATAACAGAAATCTCCTATAAACGGGTGCAGTCGTCGCGCATTCCTTTCAAAGCCAATCATATATGAACCCTTACACACAAACGCCTGGGAACATCACGCTTCTATCAATCCTGACAGGTGCTGCCGCGCCTCCATCCGACCTGATCCTGGAGCCTCACGCCATCCTTCAGTTCCCTGAAGATGATGTCATCGAAAGTTTGGAGACATCCGTCGTACAAAACATTCATATTATACATGCTGCAATATATGTACTATTCATTTCAGATACAGCAAAATCGGTCCTGGTGGTGTAGTGGTAACCATGCTTGCCTTCTAAACCCAAAATCACGGGTTCAAACCTGGCCAGGATTTTTTTCGGGAGTAAAAATTCTAAGTATGGCTTCCTTCGGAAGAGAAGTAAAGCCGTGGGTCCCATGTCGTACATTTATGGCACGATAAAGAACCTCAAGCCTGAAAGAAGAGACCTCTGAGCAAAATTTGTCGGCCGTTTCACGCCCTGAATTGAATGAGACGCTGATGCCTGAAATGTTGAGGAACGTCCATAAATAAACCAAATCAAATCAGATACAGCAAACTGACAGAGGATGTTATGTCCAGTTGGACACCCTCCTCATTACATTGGGCATGTTCTTGGAATCGGACAAGTTTCTATGCTTTAACCTCTATGTTGAACACCCCTGAGTTCTGAAAGCTGCGCACCGCTTGTGGTCATAACTAGGACGGTTTCTCTTTCTGTTAAGTATTTGTTTAATCTTGATTGACATATCTCTAAAGTTTTAAATAGGTAATTTGAAAGTCACAGTACTATACCATAACTGGCTTTCGGCTACCTGTTTGAGCTTGATTGACATTTATCTCTATGCTTTGCAGTGGGTCATCAAGCACAGTGGTATGGAAAGGGTGGGTTTTTCTTCAACTTTTATTCTCTGTTGTGCTTTATTTCTTTACAAAATGTAAAATTGCTCAGTATTTCCCAGAAAGTACACCGTACTTAACTGTAAACTGTAAACACGAACATGGTCTTAAACCTGAGACGTGTATGCAAGTTCCTCAGTCATCTCGCTTATTAAAACTCCGATATACACGTTTTCTTTTTGTATGTAAAATATATTCATGCAATAATTGACTAATTACTTTGTTTAACAGCAAGCAGACAAGGAATTATCTTGCACATGCGCACATTAAAGTTGTCTGACCATAGGAACTAGGTAGGTGCATCCGAGTTTTGCCTTCAATGCAGAGGATGTTGGCATAGTCAGTAATTACCGTGTTAAGGTGGGCTAGACTCCCGGACAGAATAATTGACCAGAATAGGCCGAGGGGAGAAATGTTGTGAAGGTACACTCAAGAATATCATGGCAGGTCTTAGAAATGTAGAGGTGAAAGCGTATAGCTTAAAATAATAGGAAACTGCACCTTTCATTCCAATATTCTCTGATTTTTAATGACGATGTCACTCTGTGGAACCTCTGTAATCTCATTTTACAATGACTATTTCACTTATCTGATGTCATCTTAAAATCGACCATTGAAACGAAACAAAATTTTGAATTTTGACCAATCACAGACGAATTACGGAGTGAAATTATCGAGAAAAAAAATATTAAATCCATTTTATCACACGATGTGCATTTGTCTTGTGGTCAATGTAGCCAACTCTATACTTTCACTATATAATTCCTGAACACGCATCACTGACCACTTTTACTATAGGCGGTGCGGAGCTATTGATAACAACAGAAGCATGGACAATCGACAATCATAACGCAAAATGGAGGGTTCTTCAAAGCATTTTGGTGATGCGTCAAATGTGCAAATTGATCTTATCATTTGAAATTCCAAACCACAGAATACAAAGAAAAACAGAGACATTGTATGTTATCTTTTTTTTTTTCCTCAGTTGGTATTAGAAAATCGAACGGTAGCTATTGTAATAGTCGACTTTTGTCCATTTCAGTCTCACGGTTTCTGAATAGAATAGATATTCATAATTATAATATTTTATACAAGTGTTAATTTTCTGAGCGCATATATCATTTTTATTCTTATTCTATTCATGAAATAGTCCTAAACCCGTTTTTTGCTCTTTTCTGTTGGCATTGCTGACAATCGGAATACTTTTGTCGTAAGATGGGTACAAATATACAATTATTAAAATTTTGTAAGCCAGGTTTAGAGGAATTGTATTTAAATTTTTATTTTATTCGTGAAATAGTTGTAATAAATATCACTCGAGGGCCTAAACTTTCCAAATAAATGTATGGGTAATCTCAGGCCCTCTTGTGATATTACTTGTGAAAGTATCGTGGCATAAATAAACTTGCTACTAAGGGTATAAATATATAGATACAGATGGATGTTGTTTTGAAAATATTACTGCTTTATTGAAGTTTATATCACAAAACCGTCATTAATTTCCGGACACACACACACACACACACACACACACACACACACACACACACACACATACACACATGTATATATATATATATATATAATTAATGACTTTTTCAAGTTATATAATCTGTCAAAACACTAAATAAAATGGACTAAAAACTGAAATATGCATTACATTTTCAACGAAAATTGTAATATATTTTCATTCATACAAAAAAAACAGCTGATTAAACTCGACCGAAATCACAATTGCATCATGGGAAATAGCGCTCACTCGTACTACATCGTTCTGGTCAATTGATGGCTATCCCTTTAGTGTGGATGCGGCTTGTTCTAATATTTTCCCTCATCTAGCTGCAGATAATTCACTCCCACTTAAACACATGTCTTTAGAATCAGAAACAGAGAGTCGTCTTGCGTGTATTCATTGATGTGGTGTACATGCAAATTTGAATTCAAGTTCCTGGTTAGTCCTGGTGTTCGGAATGACAGTTTCTGGGGGAGAGCAGAGATTGAACTGGGCATATCAGCTCTCAAGTGCCCTACAGAGGAAGCCCGTTGAGTTGTTCGGGGTGACGGGAGGGGAAGCGGGCCGCTTTCAATTAGTTTCAATCACTGAGCCAGCTACTCTATAAGCTTTGCAAAAAACTTCACTCTCACTGCGGATGTTCGATCATATGCCAGGATATTTTAATGCTTCGAGATGATCGAGATTATCCATGTTGTTTAATATTTCTGACATGTTTGGTATAATTATGCCAGGGCCATCTATAATCAAAAATATTGTTCTGACAGAAATGTACAAGAGCTGGTCAAAAGTCCAAGGAAAACAAATGTAATATTATTGAAAAAAGGTATTTATTTTTCAATATAATCTACTTTATATTGCATACACTTAATATAGCGATTTTCTAATTTGTTTATCCCCATCATAAAATTTCACAGCTCTGCAAAACATGCATTTGTTTTTCGGTGACAACAAACAACTTTTGCGAAATGCGGCCGTGCATTATCGTGGTGCATCATCCAGCTTGTTACATAGAAATGTGGCCTTTTGCGTGTGATATGGCCTTGCAGAGTTTTCAGGACATCTCTGTAGTAGTGTTTAACGCCCGTTTTTACTGTTTAGGCATCACAGGCGGTGGGCACACATAATACATGAGATCAAATGATAAATGGGGAAAGAATTTTTTTTTTAACAAAGGAAATGTTCCAGGCCTAAGTCTGTGGTATTCCCAATTACAGGGGTGTGTGCATGTATAACATTTGGTAAACCTCTCTTGAATATCGAAAAACGATATGAACATAACTTTCGCAGCAGAAGCAACCACTTTAACTTTATTCGGTGCTGGTGACCACACACAGCTTTGCTATTTGTTCTCAGAATGGAAAACATGTAGCCAAGTTTCTCAAAGACCTTGCACGCAATAGTCTTGAAACCCACCGTGCACATACACGTCTCATGTGCATCTTTTCAGCTATCAACATGTAGGTGGTAACCAGTGAAATTTTTAGAATTTATGAAAGTATTCTAAATGCTATTCAATGATTCTCTCTTACAACATTTGTGTAAAGCTTTTTTTTCCCCCTCCCACAACTGGTCCACCTACCTTTGTAATTTCCTCTCTTTAGACATTTTAAACACTCTTTGAGTTGTACCACAGGTAAGAAAAAAACTCTCTACAGACCTGCTGTAACATTGCATAGACTTCACCTGAAGATTTGTTCAGACGAAAGCAAAATTTCAGAGCACAATATTATTCGTCACTTGTTAGCTCTATTTTGCTATAGACGGAACTGAACATGTTTCAACTTGCACACCTCTCATAGGTGGGAACAGGAAGGGACAAAAATAAAAGTAGTACCACGTGTACATTAAGCATTTGGATAATAAAACATTGAAATGTTTAATTTAAGTGCCTGTAAACAAATTATGACAATTCTTTATTGAACAGTCCTCGTGACATTCTATTTAGACAATATAACGTCGGATCGGTGAATATGAAACAGGCTAGTTAGTAGTTATGCCGTACAAAATGATGATACAGGTATATATTTCAAACCCTGCTCTAGAGTAACGATGGGTGCCAGGTCATCAGGGTACAGAAGGAAAAGGGGCAGATAATGGCTAAGAAGGGAGCAAACAGCCCCTTTATTGGATCCGACCTTGTCTCTGGGATTAGCAAATTGTTTGTAAAATTCATTCCAAAACATGGACAGAAGAAAAACAACGGATGAACTGATCTGAATATTTTGGTAAATTTCTTATCAAAGGCACCCGCTCAACTCGCATTAGGTCACTTCCATAGTTGTCGGTTCTAGTGGTACCCATAATTGCCTCGTAGGCCCACGATCGCGGGTTCAATCGGCCAGGGTCGATGCACTTCTTAGAGCATAAAAATCTCAAGTCGTAGATTTATGTCAGGTAAAAGAAACCTCAAGCCTGAAAGAAGAGGCTTCTTAGCAAAATTTATAGGGCGTTTCAAGCCTTGAATTGAATGGGACGCTGATGACCTGAGATGTTAAATGACGATCGTACATAAACCAAACAAAAAAATTAAACTTTCACAGTTGGAGAGAAAAAAATCTCAGTGCAGCGGTTGTATAATTAATTACTGGTTGTACTAGAAACACCTGTAGACTGCAGGAGTCTGTCAGGAGACCCGGTTCGATTATGTATATTGTTGGAGTTTAAGGCCCTGAAGACGAGATTTCAGCTCTTTGGAGTTTCATCATTGAACAGCATGGAAGATTTTTCAATATAAGTCAAAGTTCTGGAGCTTGTAAGAAAACACAGCTAGAACCTTTATGAAAGACAAACGCGAGCACAATAATCTTTAAGCTGATAAGCGAGGTCTTCGACTTTCGATAATTCCCCCATTATTGTTACTATTTTATGCTTTTTGAGCAATGACTATGGAAGGTTATCTTTGAGTTTCGTTTATTAAAATATTAATGTCTATAAACGCTATAACTCGTATATTCAGCCCTTGAACACTTTTACCAATTTCTTACAGCAGGGAAAAAATTCCTATAAAAATGTCAAACATCATCAATGCTATCGGAGATTTTTAGAAGAAAAGCCCATAATTTTGGTAAATTACTTGATCACGGTTAGTTTTTTTCTTACTTTTACTATGAATGAAACAAATGTTCTCCAGTTTACTAATGTTATTAAAGACCAAATGCGTTAAAGTTGCTTCTGCCTTCCCACGTTATGTTTTGAAGGGGAATATTTGAGCAAGAACCCGTAAGTTTGGCCCGACTTTGTAAAAGCGAGCCAAAACTCTGAATGTCCGTACAGCTGCGCTTCGCGGAACTGTGACCAAATTTGCATATTCAGTGCACGGTTCACGGAGCAGACTCAAGGGGCAGGCAACAAGTGGAAAACATACAATACAGACCACACTTTTCACTCTGAGGTAATTGTTCTGCGTTTTTTATCCATCTGAATGTAAAATACACCCCTGTTCTTAGGTTTACGAAACGTTTAGTGGCTACCTTTGTTCAAAATAAGAAAACCTCAAATATGCGCTGTAAAAATAAATGTAATACTGGATAAATGCTTGGTTTAGTAGCCTCACATCGAAACAGTTCCATGGTGTACTGCTTAATCTTTATAAAGCCGGAATTCGGAGAATAAATTAAATCAATTCCTTTTTTTATATTTTAATTCAGTAATGAAATATGATGATATGTTTAGTACAACTCAATTGAAAGTAAGTATAGTTTCCTTTACAACGAATAATATGTGGAACAAATAACAGACATTAACATTATTGAAAGCTTACAGATTGATTTTTTTGGAAATGTACCTCGCACACCTCAATTAATTAAGAGGTTTTGCCTGTGAAATTTTTCATTAAGAACATTTTCACCTCACCATCACCATTAAATTTCTTTCCCGGATATATTTCTTCAATTTAAAGAAGAAATAACTGTATTTGGACTTTTGACTGAACTGTTTGATCTCTCAAAAACCATTGGCGTGAAACAGTATGCGCAGGAGTAAAGAAATCATAATTGAAAAGATGCATATGAGATGTGTTTGTGCACGGTAGGTTCTAAAACTGCTGATTCCCGAACAAAAGAATATTCACGTACAGTTGAAGGCGACTGTTACAAGAAGATACAGGGTTTCTTTCAAAGGTCCTCCAAAATGATCTTGGAAACAATATTTTGTGATAGCGTGGAATTCTGGAATTCCTTTCCTAACAGCCAATCAACAGAATTTCAAACAATCCCAAAATATTGTTTCCAAAATATTTTTGACTGAATTTTTCTTGTGGTGCTTCGTCTGCACTCCATAGATTCCATTTTGGAAAGCTCATAGTACACAACATGATTTCACTCCCAGTGACAATGAATTCAAATATATTTTTTTTTTGATTACTCTGGCAAAACTCCAAATTCTTGAAGGAACAGGTTCACACGATATCCTTCTGAAATACAGAAAGAAACGGAAAAGCCCACCATGCTATGCAAAGTTTTTCGTGAATGATGCAAAAGACGGTTGCAACAAAAAGCCTCAACCTCGCTGAGACTTCTTCGGATTTCAACCACCTGCCATTGAGTACTTCGTCCTCACCAGAGATCTTCAGTCATCTCTTCCACGAGAGGATTATCTTCGTGGTCTCTCTTCCTCGATGAAACCGTTGAGCTGTTTGTTCAAAATGGAAAGTTTAGGAGATGCATTCTCACAATACGACAGAATAGGGTCGCTTGGGTACTTCGTGGGATGAATTGTGAGTCCGCAAATCACGAAATTGGGTTTACTAACCGATTCGCCTTCAGCTGACTCTGTATAAATAAAGGAACGTCAATTGTAAATACATTTATTAGAAGTTTTTAATAAATTAAACAGCTATCTGTTAAGTTTATGCCATTTAGTGTTATTATTATTATTATTATTATTATTATTATTATTATTATTATTATTATTACTACTACTACTACTACTACTACTACTACTACTACTACTACTACTACTACTAAAATACAATACCGGTGGTATTTTCTTCGTTCTTTTTCTTCTTCTTCTTATTATTATTATTATTATTATTATTATTATTATTATTACTACTACTACTACTATTATTTCAGGTTATGCTGTTCTAATGTAAATATACTGACAAAAAATGAATGCAAAAAATGAACATTTTGAGGTGGTATTTGTGTAGTGAAATATTGGTTTATTTTATTTAGTAATATTTCAGAGCATCACTTACATAACACAGCTGTTTTCGATATTTTTTCTCTCCTCCCCCCACCTTGATTATCGGGGAATAGTAGCATATAGTAAAACGGATATAAAGCGCGGAAACACAATATACGGTTTTCAGAGATAAGCCATTTGCGGTAATTATAAAACTAAGGTATGCTCGCTAGCTCCATAACAAACTTTTTGCATCCCGGTAACATTTTGAAATATTAAACTTTCTCGGATGAACTATAGGAATTTTAGGAGAAAAAAATTAAATAATAATAGTGCACATAAAATGTTTGACCGTCATTGAGAAAACCACAATTAAACAAACAAAACGGAAAAAGGGAAGGGGGGAACAAAATGGAGAAAAAAGTTATTTATCTTCCTTAATTTATATGATGGAAAACATAATTACCTTTCGTTTAAATGACAAATTCTAGAATTTCAAAATCATTTTGAAAAGAAAAAGTGAATTTTCATTACATTTAACGTTTAATTCTGTAACCTCCACGTTTAACAGTTTTTCGCTAAACACATGTTAACTGCGGGATTGAAGGGATATCGGAAGGATTTATTGAAAACTAAAGCAACCCGAGCGAATTTAGAAGCCCAAACATCAAAGGCACTGGCACATCCGTACAGACCGACAAAGCACTGGCTGCAGTCACGCCTCCTTTCGCGAACGCCAGCGGAGAAAACCGAGGCCACCTAAGTAATTCCAAGAGAAGTTAAACAAAAGCAGGTAGATGGAAGATTCTTAACGCACAGAAACAAGCAATCGCACGCCAAAAATAAACTCTGTAAGAAGCATGTTAGTAGTTATTCACGTTCAGCATACAGCGAAATGAAATGGGAAACTGTAACGTAGCAAAGTAATACGCAAAGCAAATAATAATGACACGGAAAAATGCATGCGCTTTTAACACTATACCTTTACGTGTAAGTGTGATATCTATTAATTTGAAGTGACGCTAATGGCTTCTTTTCCATCTTGCAGCAAAGAAAGAGCGATGTTGTTCGCTTCCCTTGTATCAAGTTTTACAAGGGAAATGCAATGAGATTTTATTTTGTGCACGGAGTTTTTTCTATGGATAAATGTTCCTCTTTTGGGACATTTCTTTAGATTTGAGCATGGGTATTTGTTCATTTTGGTTTCAAACTACTGATAATGTTGCTTTTAAGGATGCCGTGTATTTCTTCACAATTTCAACTTCTGTTGTGGCGGAAATTTCCTTAATGGCATCCCAAAACACGCAGGTAGGGACGCAGAACAGTTGCGGCTTTCTTGTTAGCGCACTTGCACTAGTATTTTCCTCCTTTTCATTGAGAACAGAGATACCTAGTGTTAGACTCAGTATTGACACGATACTTACACTAACGATATCAGAAAACAGACCAAAAAACCAAATTATGTTAGCAAAAATTATCTTACAAAATGCAGTACTTTCTCTTTTGGTCATTTTTCACAAATAGAAAATTATTATCTAATATACCTAATGATGCAAAACTTTTCACATTTTCGTCTTTATGCATATTGAAACTTTCTGGGCCATTTAGAAGTGTAATATTCAGAAACTATTAAAAAAAAAAAGGATAAAAACAAATGAAATTATTTAATTTGTTACACACTGTTTAAAGTTGTAACATGGATCATTTAAATAAGCAAAAGTAAAGTTTTATGTTCGTATGTTACATTTTTAAAAAAATTACAGATTATATTTTTTAATTGTGTTTAACGCCCGTACATTCAACTTCTCGGGGAGTACTATAGACACACACTGTCTTAGATTTTTATTGTACCTATTGATATTTCCTTCCACGTTTCATGCATACGAACTATTATGATGCACACATTATTAACAAAAAGTAATACAGCATTAACTCGCACGGAAATTCCGCAGATGACTTTAACAAAACAATAACACAGTTGTCTTTTTAGAAGAGGCGCGATTAATATTCACAACTCCGAGCATTCGGTTTTCCCCGCTGGTGTTCGTGAAAAGGAGGCGTGATTGCAGCCAATGTATCGTCGCTCTGCATGGGTGAATCCCGACACAAGCTGTCCCTACTGTATCTATAATAATAATAATAATAATAATAATAATAATAATAATAATAATACTTCCATCCAATTGTCAAAGTCCTTCAAATATTTGGTTTAGAGTTGAAATTGGTATCTTCGTTTTAAGCAAGTGTGTTTACAATAATGGACGGTAATATGAACTCTGATAATGTTCAACTTCGAAGATTAGTGACACATTGTTATGTTGCGAAATTATTTTTATTTCATGGAAACTTTGGAAAATATCTGCATAGATTTCAAAATCCTCTAAGGGAAAATTAAGTTAGTGTCACTAAAAAGCGGCTATTTCTGAATGAAAAAAAAAATATATATCCTTTATTAGGCTTCAGAGTGCCTAAACTTGAGCTTTCAAAATGTCGCACACTGCTACAAATGCTAATTGTTAACTTTATATGAAGTTTTTCAAAATTTCACTTTTTTGACATTCACGTGCATATATTTGAGCTAGAAGGCTGAAATTTTGAGTACTGCTTTATAACTCAGATATCTAAAATATAGACTATTATTATAATATTTAATATATTTTTGGAAAATTCATTAATTTTAAATGCTTTTAATGATTAATAAAACAAAAGTAAACACAAAAATAAACACAAGAACACTATTATAATAATCTACTTTGTAGATAAATCATTAAGAACTACAAGAAAGAAATTCAAGCCCTTAACTTATTTTATTTTTGAGATATTTGCATCTAAATACAAACACATGAAAATAAACTTTTTATTTAATATACTTTGGAGAACGCAGGAAAAAAATATGGGAATATTTACCTTGAAATATTCCTGAATGATTCATTAAAATACATGAAATTGAACTATATACTTGTCCCCTTAATTAAACCAACTTTTGTAAGACTAAATTTTTTAAACAGTGCCCAGACAAGATACTTTTAATATAAAAACTAATTAATAATAATAATAATAATAATAATAATTCTTTAAAATAACAAATGTTCATACTTTTGATATAAAACCATAATTAATAATAAATTCTTTAAAAATAACACCTTTTATAAAAATAATTAAAACAGCAAACAACTTTATTTAAACAAATGGTAAAGTATATCTAAATTATGAACAAGATGATCAAAGAATATTTATTTATATGGCTATGGTAGGTCTGGGATAAAGAATAAAGTTCGAGATAGGAACTTTAAAGTTGGTAACGCTGTTTGCGATAAACACAGCACAACAATTAGGCTGTTGGGGCAGGGATTCAAACAGCAAATGCGATTAGCGAAATGTGTTGCCTGTAACAAATAGCTTTTAAACTAACAATTCTACCGGAGCAGCATTGTTTCCAGCTGCGTGCTTGTAATAACTAGAGCAGCTTGTTTACTCAACAAAAGTAGGGGGTGGAGGACGCCGTGCCGTTTCCTGCGCAGCAGTAGCACGTGCCCCAATCGCCTAGCATTCTTTTTTAAGGCTTATCCCTCGAATGAATTTGCAAGAACATCCGCTTCCTGCTCTGCCAAGTGAGTTTGTTAAAGAGCCTCTTTCACACTAGGATGAATGAGCTGCTTGTAGTTGTGCTATAAGTTGGCGAGCTGGCAATTTATTTTCTTAACGCCACAAGAGAACAACTAATGAACCTCTTTACCGTAAACGTAATGCCTTTGAAAGTGCACTTTAAAACGTAACTGCAAAATTTCTGATCCCGTGACAGCCTGTAGAATAGAATAAAAAATAAACAAAAGAGAGACAGAGAATGAGGAGTAAATTTTTATGTCTTCCCAAACTTCCTGCATAGTGACTTTTGTTTGGTTTATTTATGGACGCTCTTTAATATCTCAGGTCATCAGCGTCCCATTTAATTCAAGGCGTGAAACGACCGGCAAAATTTGCTCACAGGCCTCTTTTTTCAAGCTTGAGGTTCTTTTACATGCCGTAAATCTAAGACAGGGACTCACGGTTTTACTTCCCTTCCGAAGGAAGTCATACTTAGAATTTTTACACCCGAAAAAATCCATCGGTCCTGGCTGCATAGTGACAAATCTCTTTCTTGCGGATAGGTTAGGTTACGTTTACAGGAGCAGTAAGGCATGTATATATTGAAATAATTTAATTCTCTATTAAATTGTTACTAAAAGCTCTGAAATACATGACAATTAAATTAAAATGACACGTAAGGTTGTCATAAATTTTTAAAAAATAAAGCACAAAAATGTTGTATAGCATGATATCAGGTTTTGAATTGATAAGTGTGTTCTTCAATATTGCAGTAAATAATACTTCTATAAGTAGAACGAAAAACTCTCCGCGTTGATTGTACATTACAGCCCTCCCCCCCCCCCTCCGGATACTGGCGTGGAATTTACCTGTCAGGTTTGGAGTGGAATTTGACGCTCCCTGAACGCACGATCCTCAGGTGGCTAATAATAATATGAATAGGCAGAAAAGAAAAAAAAGTCCGTCACGCAGGAGCTGGAACTAAGCGAATTCCTCGCCAAGTTGAACAACTTTTACTAAAATAAACATAAAATCCAAATTAGGCCTTATTAATTAATGAAATGAAATAAGTTATGGCATACTATGTCGTATTATGGGAACAAAATTAGAATTCTTGCAATCTATGAGTATTACAAAAGAGAAACAAAAAATTTCGGGATTATTATTATTATTATTATTATTATTATTATTATTATTATTATTATTATTATTGAGATTAAACCACAAAATTATGGCATACTACTAATTAAATTAAATATATGATCACTGATAGACAAAGCTACACTGTTTTAGGTATTTTTAAACATTTTTAAATGTAACCATATTTATGAACTGAGACAAATAACAGAAAGTTTCGAGTTATATTGCATGTTTAAGAAGGCGCTCATATGTTTTAATAGAACAAAACATGTAAAAACAATTACAATGTACTAAGCAAATACACACAATGAACAATATACATTCGAAATTACATATTTTTTCATTGGCTTTGAAATTTAATTTAAATGTTATTGCAGGAAATACATGCAACGCAAACGTTTTCTCAAGGTTATAACAAAGCGCTGTTACATACAAATATAATTCTCAATCACATATTTGATTAACATTTCACATTTGCTATCTTCACGACGATACTTTTGTTAAATATAAAACATATTTATCGTTATAAATACAGTTTATTTGTTGAATTAGTTTTTTTATTTTATTTTGAAACAATAGAGAGAAAATTAAACGCTAGAGCGCTTTTTGAATTTCGCTCTTTAACCCTCACTTGTTTTTTTAGGTATACTCCCACTCCTAATGGCCCGATTGCTCTGGTTCTCAAAAACTGCTTTTATCGATTTATTTTAAAGAAATACAGTTTTGTTGAGAGAAAAAAAATATAGTTTTTACATTGTCATTTTCGGTGTCTCGTCGGTGGGATCGATGGAGATTTGAAAAAATTGTTTAAAAATCGTTTCATGTGTACAACATTCCTTCGGAATTCGCTAAAAGAAACAGTGTTCTTTCTCCTCTTCTGCTAAAGAAAAGATCTGAAAAAGATGAACATCAACAATATTTTTTTTTTTATAATTATCTGTCCACCTCTTTGTCTTCTTCATGATCATAACCTCTTTCTCCTTACAGTTCGTAACATGTTACAATTTTTCATAAGATTCGGTTGACTTCCTTAATTGTAGCACTCTATTTCGATACATGTTTCCAGCACAACTTTTAGCTTAGTTTGTGATCTAAGCAACCCTCAGCGATGGCTCGACTTTGCACTGAAGTCCGGATATCGTTGCGCTGCCCAGTCAGCGATGACAAAAACACGGCCACAAGCATTGCACAGACATTAACAACGGGCTTGCTTCATAATTCCTCTTCTGTTTTTTTGTCACCTTCTTTGTCGCTACGTCCGGTGAGCGTGTCTATTTGCTTTCATCGTGGAACTGACCCCAGGCGTGACCTTCTATATGAGATCTCATTAATACAAAGGCGATCTCCCTTGCATGCCAGACGAGCCCGTGGCTTGGAATATTTTATTTGTTTTTATTTCTTTGCTTGTTTTATTCTCAATTTTGACGTGATTAATTGATGGTGTTTTAGTTTTCTTTTGGTTTCTCTTATAGTACGGAGATGACCTGCACATTTCCTGTAGCCAAAAACAGAAAGAAACAACACTGAGCTTCCAATCACACATGTAAATTCACGCAACGGCGTCTTACTTATAACTGAGTAGCCTTTCAGCGTTGTATGACTTACTTCAGTCATCATCCATGCTCGCCGCGCCTGGCCAAGGACGGGAAATTATTAGAAAAGTCAGTCACATAGGAGCTGCCTAAACTAAGCAAATTCCTCACCGAGTTGAATAACCTTTAATAAAAATGAATATAAAATCCAAATTATGACTATTAATTAATGAAATGAAGTAAAATATGGCATTACTGTGTGGTATTAGGGGAACAAAATTAAAATTCTTGCAGTCTATAAGTATCACAAAAGAGAAACCACACTTTTAGAATTATTATTATTATTATTATTATTATTATTATTATTATTATTAGATTAAACCACAAAAATTAATGGTATACTATTAATTAAATTAAATATATATATCACTGATAGACAAAGCTACACTGTGTGAGTATTTTTAAACAATTTTTAAATGTAACCATGTTTATGAATTTACTCCTTGATATATCTTTACATTCATTAAAATAACAGAATGTTTCCAGTTACATTGCGTATTAAAGATGTTCATATGTTTCAATAAAACAAAAGCATGTAACTATTTAAAAACAATTACATTGTACAAAACAAATAAAAACATTCGAAAGTTGTATAGATGTTCATTGGCTTTGAAATTTAATTTAAATGTTGCTGCAGTAAAAACATGTAACGCTAACGTTTTTTGAAAGTTGCTACATAGCCCTCTTACATACAAATATAATTCTTAAACACTCATTAAGTTAATATTTCACAGCTGTTATCTTCACGTAGATGTTTTTGTTAAATATAAAACATATGCATCAATATAAATACAATTTATATGCTGAATCAATTTGTCTTTTTTATTTTAAAACAACATAGAGAAAATTAAATGCAACAACGTTTTTTTTTTTTTTTTTTTTTTTTAATTTGGGTTTTCAAGTATACCCCTATTCTTAATGGTCAAATGTCACTGATTTTCACAAACTATTTTCCGTATGTTATTTCAATGGCATATTTGGAGTTTAATTGAAAAATCATTAAAATTGCGGTTGCTAGAGCGATTTTAAAATTTCGCTTTAACCTCCACTAATTTTTTAGGTATACCCCCACTCCTAATGGCACGATTGCCTCATTTTCAAAAACTACGTTTATCAGTTTATTTTTAAGAAATCTCCCGCATTTCGGCGAAAAAAAAAATGCTGTTGCAAGAGCGATTTTCCCCCCCAATTTTTTCATAAAAAAATTTGCCTTTAGAGTAACCCACACCCCTAATGGTCCTAATTTGCTGGTCAACGAACTCGACGAATCCTTTGTTAATTGATGGTTATATGCGGAGTTTCGTTGAGAAAAAACAAAAACTGCAACCATAGAAGCGTTAACGGACATACACACACATGTGTGCATATTATAGATTTTTTTTATTGTTGTTGTCTAGTAGGTATGATCGATGCAGATTTAAATAGATTATTACAAAATCTTTCCATCAGTACAACCGCAAGATCTTACGTCCTTTGGAATTCGTTAAAAGGAAGTATTTCTGATAATATACACTGACCAAATAAGTGTAGCATTTCATTGTTATACAGCGTGTTCAAATAGCGTGCTCTCGTTTTTCTATGCTATCGGAATTTGAACACACCAGTGAAAAACAGCTGACATTCAATGGACGCGGGATTCCAACAAGACTGATCACTGAGCTGGCCCATTCGTGTTTATAACGCCAGTTGTTTCAGTTGCATTTCTGAAGGAAGTGCATGTTAAGACGTTTTACTGTTTACGCCGAGAGTGAGATATGCACTAGAATAAATAATATTTCGTGTTAATTTTCCAGAAGTAACAGCTCTGCTATTTGAAGGAAGTGCTATTTTCAAATAGGTGAACAAAGTTCGAGCCCAAGGTGTTTTCATTGACAGGAAGCCGACCGAGATCGAGAAAGTTTTCACGCAAGAGCTGCGTAAACTATAAGTGAATTCCCCACTAAGTTGTATTAGTGAAGTGTATTACAGAACGCTAGAGTAGAGAACGTGTGTATATAACCTGAAGATGTAACCAATAAACAGCTGAGGATAACAGACCACAACATGGCCCGCAACATATTTGTTCCCGGATATGCTCATAGTTTTTTTTTGTGGGAGGGGGGGGGGGGCTTTGACCAGCTCTATCTGTTATGAAGAATTTGGAAATAGGACAAAAGTGTTTGAACTAAATGTAAGTATATGAGAGATAGATATAACGACAGAGAATTCAGGCAGGAAATAAGGCATATTTTGCAAAAACCTGGATCTTCTCTCGTAAAAAAAAAAAAAAGGAAATTAAGAAACGTTAAATAAGACTGTGATTACATATGGGGCTGAAACCTGGACATTTACTGAAATGGAATAAGGAGAAAATTTGATAAACCGCTGGATAATAAATTAATTTGCTAATAAAGGGAAGCATAAAAACACAAAGGCTGCAATAGTTGGGCCATCTGTGGCGAATGAATTTAGAGAATGCTGAAGACAACAATTTATGCAGTAAGGAAGATAGAAACCCCAGATTAAGGTGGCCGATAGTTTGTTTAAGGGTTTTACAGGTGATAGATAGGATGTAAAAAAACAAAAGACAGACGAATGTTAAGGAGGCTGTAGGCCGATTATGTATTGTCTAATTTCCTGAAGAGGTCATTTTATTATGCCTTAAGCCCTGAAACAATTTAATCAAGTAACATGAAAAGTTTGTACTCTCTCTCTCACACACACACACACACACACACACACACACACAGAGGATAGAAAATGTGGTGATTGAGAATGATAATGTAGAAGCATTCAAATATGACCAATTTAGGCAATCTTCAAATATGATTAGGTTAGAATAAGAATGAAACAGTGTTCAAAAATAGTATTAAGATAACATGTAACAATGAAATGATAGCAATGCATGTAGTATTACTGATTATTATAGTAATTGAGCATGCAGTAAATAAAAAACATTAAAAAAAAAAGCACACATATTCCTCTCGGCACCACAACCCAAGGTAGGCCTAGGTCTACCACAGCGACGGCTGCTTCCTCTTATAGCCGTCTTGCGATATTATCAGCACGGGACATTTTTTAACAGTGTTTAACGCCCATTTTAAGATGGACCTTGGTGATACAGGAAATGAAATAATAAATTAGGAAAGGATTTTTTTTTTAAGGAAGGAAGCGTCCCGGGCCTATGTTTAGGGCACCTCCTCGGCATTCGCCTTTTGTTAGGACTGAGGAAAACCTGGGAAAAGCCTCACTCAGGGAGGACGGCTCGGCCGGGAATCGAATCTCAAATCTTCCGCTCAAAAGTTCGTGTTTTAAACAGGCAGGTGCCTCAGTCTAGTAAACGAGGTTAAATACAGCATTTAAAACTCTGATTTCTAATGCTGGAAATCGAACTCTGAACTTTGCAATAAGAAGTTCTATTTTTATTTTAAGTTTATCACAGCTAAAAAAATATGAAAGGTTAAGCTAACAGGTTGGAGCACCAAAGGTGGGAAGTATAGCGGACGAAATCACGTAAATTGTTCTTGTGGTTTTCTTTGCCATGGACTCGTTTCGGGAGCCTTTCTTACATAGACGCAACAGCTCCCACGGAGAATTACTTAACTTCCTCTGCCCTATTCACCATCTGTCCAAGAGGTCCGCTCTGCGGTTGACGTAACAAGCAGCACCATAATTACAGGAAACCAGAAGATTCGTTACCTTCCATGGAAACAACGTCGCTCAAGTGAATCCCTTTAGTAAATCTTAAAGAACATCCACTCACGAGCCTTTTCATTCCTACGTCTCGTAATAAAGGGAAATAATTGTATATTTCTTGGCGTTTGAAGTGGGAAAGCCTTTTACGATTAGTACACCATCAGTTCCTAACTGCTTGAAGACAAATTGGAAACAAATGAAAGTTGTCTACATTACCAAACATTCAGAACCGTTCGTCATTTGTTTTTTACCGTCGAGCGGTGCAATTATTTCAGAGAAAAAAAAGAGGAGCAGAAATAGAGATAATAAACATTCTATAAATAATAGATATACTTGTGGGGTCTAGCAGTTATTTTTAATTACTAGTTTGGTAGATCAATCCAAAGGCTTTGAAGTTACCGTAAACTAATTAACACCACTCATTCGTCACTCCGAAATATTCCGATGCTCCCTGAACACACGGAGGGAAATGAGCAATTGCTCAGAGTGCGAGAAATTGTATACATTTTCTCTTTTCTCATTTATACCTAGCGTTTTACAATTCATAACGTAATGAAAACGCTCCGAGAGATGGAAAGGGTGAAGTATAACAAAAGCGTGCATAAAAATGAAGAGGAGATATGCAAAACATTAAAATTCATTTGAAAACTTTCGCTAAAATTTACCTTCGATTTTTATTGATTCTTCTTGCGTTATTATAATTGAATATGTTTGTTTATAATTCTCGTGCAGGCACAAAGTCACGGTAGAATGCTAAGAAGTGGATAAAATGTCCTGTAAATGGCTTGACGAGGAGTTAAAAGTGAGTTTGTTTTTTTAATTTTAACACTTGTATCCTAATACAAGTAGTGTTAATACTTGCCTCCTACACCCAAGATCGCGGTTCGAACCCGGCCGGAACCGATGGATTTTTTAGTGTGTAAAAATCCTAAGTATGGCTTCCTTCGGAAGCGAAGTAAAGCCGTGGGTCCCGTGTCGTACATTTACGGCACGAAAAAGAGCCTCAAGCCTGAAACAGAAGCCTCTGAGCAAAATTTGTCGGCCGTTTCACGTCCTGAGTTAAATGGGACGCTGATGACCTGAGATGTTAAAGAGCGTCCATAAATAAATCAATCAAAAAAATTATAGTTGACGTTTTAATTAATGCATCTATAACTTCCATGTTACAACATGTTTAGTTGGGACGATAGACGGATTCATTGAGAAATACACCTTACCAGCAACCTCAAAGGTGCCAACGCAAGCTGTCCTTACTGGTAGCAGTTCCATAATCTTCTCTAGAAATAAATAAGATGTTAAAAATTATGGTTCATACTACTAAGGTAATTATGCAGTAATTCTACAAATTTCATTTTTCTAAATAAAGACTGCATTTGTGTTTAGTACACAGGTGCGCCTAGGACTTATAACAACGCTCATATTTCGTTTATATCCTCAACTTAATGATAAATAATTAACAAAAAGGCACGACTATCCGGAAATAACTATTTTAATATTCGTACATTTTTCTCTACGCTTTTGCTTCCTGTTTGCAACCGGGATCATCGAAGCAAGCAAGTCAACCGAGCATGGTCGAGTGCTTTAAGGGAATGACGGACTTTCTGTCCAAAAAAAGTCGACAGAAGACTTTCACTGGAAAGATTTGAGTGAGTGCCAGAAATATAAAACATACCGCTTTGCTTAATCGACAGTCGAAAGCGCAAAGCAGTTGACGTTTTTGGCGACAGTTCAACCACACTAGGCAAGGCATCTGCGGTGTGGAGATCCAAACACAGGAAATATAGTCGCTTTTCCGTTCTGCGTTTTGAGCTGAGCATTGCGTCAGGACTTCAGAAACACGTCAGACCTTTCTTTAGGGTTCTGTTTTTATTAGACTCAACAATAAATGTCTTTTGTAATAGAGATCTGATATTTTTATAAAAAACGGCGAAAATACAACTCTTAAATAAAATTCTAGTTAATTGTATCACTTTGCATTCCCTACTACAACCTTTACGCATCCAAGAAATCTCTATTTTGAAACTGAAATATTTTTAATGTGTTTTAATAACAATACGTAGCTAGGAGGTGTGTTCTTAAAGTTCTCCGCCTGACTTAAGAGATGATGTGAAGAATGCCAAATTATTATGATAGTTGTTAAGTATTTTCCTTTAGATGACGCGTTGTAACGTTTCAGATACGTAAGTGTAGTCACCTGTTTTTGACGATCGTGTAAACAAACTGGTGTTAGCGTTTTCTACAAAATGGGTAAAAACTGAAATACGAGCTGTGTTAAAGTACTTCGTTTTGAAGTGTTTAACCCCAGCAGAAACACAAAAGGAGTTAGATTCTGCATTAAAGGACTTTTCCCCTTCGTTTTCGACGGTTAAAAAGTGAACTGCTGAATTTAAAGGTCGAGTAGATCTATTCAAGATGATGAGTGCTCAGGACGTCCCAAAACTGCTACGACCTACGAGCCAAAAAATTCACAGTGCTGTACTCAGTAATCGCCAGATTTATAAAACAAAAATTTACATACAAATTAAAGTTAAAGCAAATAAATAATAAGCAAGAATAAAAATTTAAAAATAAAAAAGACACCTAATCATTTATTTCAATAAAACAATTAATTAATTAATAAAATAAAATAATCAAAACATATTAACAACAAGATAATTTACTAATATATTGCCAAACAAAAGGACAAAATAAGTAAATCGCGGGATTTACCCGCACCCTAAAATTTTTTAGCCCAACTATTCAATTCTAAAAAACAAAAAACCCATTGGACAATAAAACCTTAGGAATATTACTTATCTCAATTGTAGGTACGCAAGTTAACTGACATTGCAAACATCAATATGCAGTGTCTATTACATTTTATACAAAGTTTTGGATTTGAGAAAGTTTTCCACTTGATGGGTGCCGCGTTTGTTACAATGGACCAAAAACAGTGCGTAAACTTGCTTCTGCGACTGTAGCAGATGAAACATGGATTCTTCCCTGCATGCCAGAGACGAAGGAGCGGTCCAAACAGTGGGTGGCGAAAGGTGAAAGTGTAGTAAAAATGTTCCATCTTCAGGAAAAATCATGGCTACGGGATTTTTTTTGGGGGGGGGGATTCTCGTGGTGTGGTGCTCGCAGACAACCTCCAGAAGGGCAGAATCATCACTGGGGAGTATTATGCTTCACTACTGGACCAAATGAAGGATGCTATTCAGGCTAAACGTCCAAACCTTACGAAAAAGAAATATCTTTTTCATCAGGATAATGCGCATTCACATACTTCTGGCATTGCGGATGCAAAACTGCATGAATTTTGCTTCCAAGTACCTCCACATCCGCTATAATCGCAGGATTTGGCTCTCAGTGATCACTTTTTGTTCCCAAACCTGAAGAATGACTGAAGAAGATTTACATGAAATGAGGTTCCAGCTGAAATAGATACTTGTTTTTCACAGTTGGACAAATCTTACTCAACTGGATAGCTGTTGGGCTACATGTATTGATTTACAAGGTGACTATGTTGGGAAAATAAAAAGATAAAAACTCTCTTTCTCTCTTTTGTTTGTCAGGCCGAGGATTTTTAGAACGCCCTGTGTACAGACTGGAATACGGAAATCAGTGCTGTAATTTCATGGAGTGATTTCAAGCTATAAATGGAAAAATGCTGTGCTATCTTACATGTGTTTTAATATGTTTATGCGCCGAAATGCACAGTACATTCCGATTATAATATTGGATAGACAAACAGAATTATAACAGATATTGTCCTGTGTTATTATGTCATAACTCGAAGCGTTATGCTATAAATTCATCTCAAAAGTTTTATTTTACTCACTTGGGTTCGCAAAATTAGATTCGGCATCAATGAACTCAATTTGTTGTCGTAGCGTTGATGATGGTAAAGAATAAAAAAGTTAGCAGCGCTAGTTATAAATTTGTTTTCAAAGTAAGGTTATGCAAACAAATATATAGTGATATTTGCAATTAGTGCATTGTAAATGCATAAGTTAACTAGATAGAATGTAATTATGTTTTTTCATAGCGAGTATTGTTATATATGATATTACCGAGCGAGTCCTTCCACCCTGCGGATTGAAAACTAATAAACCTGCATTTTACAGTCAATGGGAAAAGGAGGTGCTTTAAAGTGACCCTCTGCATTTACCAAAGGTATTTACCTTTATCTATTGTGTACTTATTGCTGCAGAACTATATATGTATATATATATATATTGTCTTTCTTTGGTATGTAAGAATATCTACACAGAGTAACATATCACTTAATGAATGTTTGTCATTTCATATTAATGTACATTTATTCGCATTTACATATTACGTTCAATCAGAATCTTGTAGTAATTTGTGATTTGATTGACATTTACATAGCTACGATTTTTACATTAATACATATCAGAGAATATTATTTCTCTCTTTCGTGTCAGAAAACAAAACAAAAAGGGCATACATTCACGGGCCAGTATTTGAATCCCGGACCTTCACTGTTAAAGCCCTGCACGTGCACAGTGCAACAAAAGTCAGAATAGGCCGACAGCCACATAGCAGGCGATTTGACCAAAATCGATACGACATAGGGAACAGTGTTTACGGTTACTCTGTGAAACACCCGGATTGTATAACTTCTCGATCCACGCATACATACATTAGAGAGTAGGTCCATAAGTTTCCGGCTTCGCCCATAAGGATTATCGTCTTCACAAAATTTTATCTAGTGTCATACCTTAACTGTTCAGTAAATAATTGTAACTGTAACTTCCGCTCCGCTGTGTTCAGTGTTCAGATTTAGTTGCATAAAGAAGGCTGTGTGTAGAAGATTGTGACATGTTCAAAATGGAGTTTCGAGCTGTTATTAAATTCTTGACAAAAGAAGGACTTACTCCAAATGAAATTAAAGAGCAATTATACGGTGTATATAGGAAGCAACCCCCTCATATTCTACCGTAAAAGAATGGGCCAAACTTTTTCCAATGAGACGAGAAAGCATTGAAGACGAAGAGCGTGCAGGGCGGTCTTTGGAGATGCTCACTCCTGAAAACACCGCTCGCTCTTGTGGAAGGAAAAATTATGAAAGACCGGCGGCTCAAAGTTATAGAAATAGCAGCAAGGTTGGGCCTTTCTAAAAAATAGTCCTTCGAATTATTCGTGAACATTTAAACATGAATAAGGTTAGTGCAAGATGGGTGCCTAGACTTCTTTTCTCAGTCCAAAAGCAGCAACGAGTCATCTGTTGTCAGGCATTTTTTCGAGCTCTGTCGTGGCAGCGAGAGAGAAGTTCTGCAAACCATTGTTACAGAAGATGAAACTATGGACCTCTACTATGATCCCTTGGTCAAAAGAGAATAAATGGAGTGGCGCAAACCTGGCGAAGCACTGCCTCTAAAGGCCAACGTCACTCAGTCAACCAAGAACATCATGGCCACAATCTTTTGGGACTGTCAAGGAATACTCTTCATTGACTTCAAGGAGAGGAACGCCACAGTTAACGGGGAATACTATGCTGGCCTACTGTACAGACTACGTGCTTCCATCAAAGAGAAAAGACGAGGGTAGTGTGCGCTTCTTTACGACAACGCTGCTGTGCACACAGCTCTTGTTGCAAAGGAAGCTGTGAAGAAATGTGGCTTCAAGGAGATCGACCATCCACCCTACAGCCCATATCTAGTTTCCAGTGACTACTTCCTCTTCTCAAAACTCAAGAGGGACTTTCGAAGAAGGAAATTTAAGTGTGACAAAGAAATGATGGATGCTGTTTATGCCCATTTTGCAGACAAGACTTCTGACTATTTGGGGGGGGGGGATAGAAATGTTAATTCAAAGATGTGAGGAGTGTATCATGAAGTCTGAAAGAAGAGGCCTCTGAGCAAAATATACCGGCCGTTTCAGGCCCTTAATTGAATGGTATGCTGCCGATCTGAAATGTTAAAGAGCGTCCGTAAATAAGCCAAATACTACTATTATACACACAGAACGAATCGCTTAAAACTATCACCGCGAATATTTCAGAAAATCGAAAGATGTTATTGATGCGCTGTTTTCACCGAATTGAAGTTCAGACAGGGACTCATCAATGTACGAAGGATATATATTAAAGAATAACTACGTCCCCCCTCCGATACTTTTGCTAATGTTCATAATTCTGATGATTTTCTCTAAGTAGTCCCGATTACATGCATTACACGTGTCTCAGCGCTTCTGCTAGTATTCAGCGACATATTGGAAGCCATTTTTAACAGGTCCTTTAGAATGTCTCCGCAGCCTTTACAACTGCATGTGATTATGGAAGATGCCTCTCATAAGGTGTATCTTAAATTTGGGGAAAAGAAAAAGTCGCCCGGTTGTAAATCTCGACTATAGGGAGAGTGAGGGACACATTTCACATTGATTTTGTGGGATGCTCAGCAACAACATTTGCGATGTGCGGCCGTGCATTATAGTGATACAGCATTCAGCTTGTTGAACGGAAACGTGTTTTGCATGTGATATGGCCTTGGAAAGTAATATTGCGCAGTTACAGTTGGGTGTGCAGTACGATATACTAGTAAACCATTCCTTGGACATCGAAAAAGGAGATGTCCACAATTTTCGCAGCAGAAGCAACCACTTTTACTTATTCTGGTGTTGGTGACCACATAGAGCTTTGTTTTTTTGTTCTCAGGATCGAATTGATGTAGCCAGGTTTCATCGTCTGTGATTACCTTTGAAAGAAACTCTGCCCCTTCTTATAACGTCATCTTTAACTGCACCAAAACCTACACGCGAACGTCCATTATCAGCAGTCTTGGAACCCACCGGGCACAAACACATCTCATATGGAACATTTCAGACACCAACGTATGGGTGGCACCCAGTGGAATTATGAGAAGTGTCCTTAATGTTATTCGACGATGCTCTATCAAATGAAAGCAGCGGTGTTTATGTTTTCTTCCGTTAGAGCGTAAACTGGAATGCATCCCCTCTTTAAACACTTCAAACCATCTTCGAGCTTTGTTATAGGGAACAACAAACTCTCCATAGGCTCAGCTGAAGATTTGGTGAGATAAAACCAGGATTTCAGAGCAGAATATTGTTCGTCGCTTGTCACCTTTATTTTGCTGTATGCGGAACTGAACATGTCTCAATTTGTACACCTCTCACAGGCGGGAACCGGAAGTAAACAACTGTAAAATAAGAAGCTCGCGTAAAATACGCACTAAGTTACCAAATGATTGTAAAAAAATTAGAATAATTATTAAACAGCCCTCGAATTTAGGAAAATTATCAATAGTATGCTCCAGTTTATACTAGATGGGCCCTTTAGTCACAGTCACATTTTAAAGGTGAACCAATTTCAGCGTGACCACATTGCGACCACTACAGTGCCACATAACATAAGCTGTGTAGCCATTGCAGTAGTTATGTTATGTGGCATGAACTAAAAGACGCTGTCTAATATGTGTGTTCCGTTAGCATAGCGGCAGAGTGTGCAATGATGCCGTGGTTAAAAGTGCAGGTTCACCTCCCAGCAGGAGTAACTTTTTTTATAAACCTATGTAACACAGAGAGGCTACAACACCCCAGGCTTCTTGAATTTGTGTTCCTTTCTGCATGTGCAGGGAATGCGTGTGCAGCACATTGTACATTGCATTTAGATAGAACAAATACTGGAGGAAATCATTTAATATTCATTATAATATATACAATAATGTTAAAACTTACTGTGTATAAGAAACAATACGGAACTAATTAGTCATTGTATGTTACATAGTGCAGTTCACAAGGTGCGTCACATTTTGTCGCAGAGTCAAAGACTAAATACGTTGTTTAGTTTATCTCTTAAATTGCTAAAGACACTGCAGTGAAGTAATTATATTCTATTTGCAGCTGGAAAATTATCTTCCAGGAGTACAAGCGCTTTGCGAACAAGAGACTGTAATTCTGCTCAAGGGCCCCTAGCTCTAGCATCAAGTTGGCGATGCTTGGTCCATGTGGCTTCGTAATGAGGGTTAACAAAGGGAAAATTGCACGGATAGGATTAAATGAGCGCAAGAAAAACAGTCCCTTATTTATGTAACATGCAAGTGCTGCCGGGCTGCAGGCAAAAGCGACATATAGTCTCTTCTCGAAGTTGTTTTACAGTCATACTTATTCGTGAGAAAGACTAAGGGGAAAAACTGCATTCCTCTAAATGACAATAAAAACTTACGAATATGAACATGACGTCATTCACATCCTTTATATCCCATGATCCTCTGCGCAATATGCATGAGATCATTTGAAGTAATGCTATTTCGGAGCTAATTAAACTCATTACTGCTATAGAGTTTGTAGTAGGGTACCTAAATGAGATCGTAATGGAAATATTCTGATTTTTCACGTTTATTCAGTCGCAATGACATATAAACATTTAGCAAACACATAATAAATGATATTGTCCTTTTAGGAGTAATAAGTCATAAGTCAGGACAACTATTTTTATTTCCCTCGCGAACAAGATACATTACACGAAAAATCTAATATATACGATTGAAAGTATACGGTAGAGTGCTATCACCAAAATAGGCTGGATGTAGGCGGCCCTCGTAGGAAAGAAGCAAAACACAGGCAACGGGACAACATTGGATTATTATGACTGAGCAAAAGTTATACACAAATACTTGCATAGGGTTGTATATCCGTCACAAGACGGGTCTCCCAGGTAATCCACAGTGTTTAGCAGCCTTCAAGTACATCGAGGGCTCGTTGTCAGCAACGTGGAAGGCGCTGAATACCATCTGCTACATGTAAAGTGAACCACCTTGGGTCTAAATACTGTCAAAACGTTTCGCATGCAATGGCTGCTTCACTTTGGAGACGAGATCATAGGTGAATATGGAGGGTGAGGAAGAACTTCTCATCCCCACCGCTGTAAACGACTTGACTGTGTGGGCTGTAGCGTTATCATGGAGAATGTTGGTACTGTTAAAAAAAGACCTGTAATGCTGGGCATTCGCAGTGGTCCGCTCAAGTACTGGATGACACAGAAGCACGCTTTGACTGTCTTACACCAGAATGATCATGACTTTTGTTGGTGAAGGCTTTTGGCGAAACTTGTGTTTGCGTGGTGATCCAGTGACGACATTCACTGGGCCGTTGCTTGAGTTCTGCTTCATACGCCCTTGCCCATGTTTCATCAATTGCAGTGATGCGATTTAACATGGCATTCCCTTCTTCCTGAAATCTCGCTAGATTGATGCGACATGTTTCGGTCCACTTCTGTACCGCAATTAATTGATGTAACACCCACTTTGTTCAGGTCCTCCCGTAAATTTGGTGCACTGTTAGCTGGGAATTCCCGTTTGCTCTTCAATTCTAGAAATATCCAGTGTCTGTCATCGCTCAAGCTTGTTCCACTATCATCGCCTGTAAGGTGATCCGTCGACTAGGCAGGATAAAGTTCAGGCTTGTGCTGGGAAAGTCACGCTGAATTCAATGACACAATTTTGATGTACTTCCAGAATAAGGGTCACATTGCAAGTAGTGCTCCAAAAAGTGACATCCTGGTGAAGGAAATCGGCGATAAGCTCAAAAAATCCGGAGACTTTTATAAACAGAAGTATTGCTGCTTCAAGACATACAGTAAATGTACTTAATTATCTGATATTTGAGCTGATGAAATGCCCATCGTTGGTTCATCAGATTTTTACTTGTTTTGGCCTTCGAAAAACCAAGACGAAGTAGTAGAGGCAATGCTAAGTTGGTTAAAAGTCTTTTTTTAGGGCATTTTCAAACTTGTGCACCGGCAGATCAAGCAGGATGCCTATGTCGAAAAATAAAGCACAAGCAATTCCTGTAAACACACTCTAAAAAGTTATTACAAAATCCCTGATTTTTCATTTCTTATCCTCGTATATGGCAAAATAATTTTTAACTTGAAGCTCGTATATAGGGTGTCCCACTCGCTATCGAACCAGGAATTCCTGTAATAATCTTAACACTAATGAAGATATTGCAATGAAATTTGAAGCTCATTTACTTCGTTTTGTGAGAAATGAGATGATATAACATGTGCTGGAAAGGCCAATATCTGCGTGGCATACAAGTCCTTGTCAGCACATCTGCGGTTACTGTTTGTTATCAAGGCGTCTATGGTTCATCGCTTGTTTCAGTAAACTCTCCCTTTCAGATATCCGCATACAAATAATCAGGCGGCGCGAGCGCGGTAGCCAAAGTCTTGGGGACGCCAGTAATTCACAATCCGGACCGTTTCCTAATAATTCGTGCACAACCTATTGCAAAATCCCTCAATAAGTTCTGGTTTCCAGTTTCTTGGACAATCCCAAATGCTGAACTTGTGGAAGTTGGCCTCAAACCTCTCCAGGAAATGCTGTTAGCTTGATTTTTATCGATTGTTTTCCATAAGTGAGAACAATGAACGATCGTTCCTCCAGAATATATACCAATACATTTTCCAACTATCCTATTGAACTCGCATGTACACGAATTCTCACTAACAACAACCGTATTGTTCAATCGAATGACAGAACAAATAACGGGACGTGTCAGACAGAAAACAGTCTGATGGTACATGCTGGGTGACGGAGCGCTACTCCGTGTCGCAACAATTAGGCGCCACACTACAGACACATTCCAAATTAATTTCCCTCACCGAAGGTACTCCTGTTCAAATTTCATTGCAATATCTTCATTGGTGTGAAAGTTATTTTTGGCGATTGTCGCTTGCAGTATGTACCGTTCGCAAATAACAAAGCATACTGAAGTGATGCAGATTATTTAGAAAGCAGGAAATGAGTGGCTCAGAAATATCTAGAGATCACCAGAAAATGTGCATAAATTTGACCTTAAAAATTATACATTATGGTAGATACAATTTTAGAATTCAGTGCCTGCTTTAATTAATTTATTGATTCTTATAATTGATTATTATTACATAATATTTTAAAATTTAATATCAAGTCGACACTGCACGTTAGAACCAAATAACACAGTAGGAATTTAAGGTACTAAAATTTTCGAGATTAACTAGGACCGTCCGGTAAATCATCTGTTACAGCCAAGATGTTTTACAGAATTTTTTTGTTACCATCTCTTGCCAACTGCTAAGGTCTTCGAAATTCACGTTTTCAAGTCAAAGAAAAATTGCAATAAAAATCGTTACCCATATAGGCAAGTTTTTTTTTTTTTTCTGAGTAGTGTTTAACGCCCGTTTTTACTACTGAGGCACCACAGGCGGTGGGCACTGATGATACATGAGATGAAATGATGTATTGAGAAAGGATCTTTTTAAGGAAGGAAACGTTCCAGGCCTAAGTTTAGTTTACCTTCCCGGCATTTGCCAGCTCATGAAAACTGAGGAAAACCTGAAAAAAAAAAAAAAAAACCCAGTCAAGGAGGACGGTCCTGGTTGGATTCCAACCCCAGACCTCCCGCTCACGAGTCCGCGCCTCAATGACCTCGGCCACCCATGGCGGTTTCTAGGCAACTGATTCAAGTACGACTCGAACACGAATTCTCTCTTTTGCCTGTCCTACAGAGATATGAGCATAGCTTTTCAGCAGAAATATTTTTATATTAATGCTAGAAATTTTCAGATACCGAGAGCATTGATACAAATGAAATCAATAAACGCTGAATTTGGCATCAGCAGTGGGATCAGATGGCACGAAGTGGTGCGAAATGCCTGGAACTAAACGCATGCATATATTTTTTTAATTACTTTGATCATTCAACTGAGAACAGTAAAATGCTATGTATTGATTTATAGCAAACACATAGGCAAATCTCATTTTTACTTCCAGCTGTGCAGTACGACACACACACACACGTTGCTCATAATTCCTTGATATATTTAACATTTTCGCTGCTCGCTATCAAAAATACGGATAGTCAAGATATCAAAAGGGAGATAAACGCACACATTCCCCCCTCCCTAGCATATTGAGCTCAGTTGCAAGCAAAATGGCAGTCTTGCAACTGAGAAGGTATAGTTTGGCTATTAGAAGAAGGCAAGTGACAGGAAGGTACTAAGTTAACATCAACAGTGTTGCCAGATACTCACCAATGGTTAGAAGTCCAGCGGGCGTGCAAAATCCGCGTCTGATCGTTAATATGTGGCAACGTGGGTTTCCCACATACACTCTCCGTGAGCAGTTTAAGCCCCCCTCGTCTTCTTCTGATAGCCAGACTATGGTTTGCCTCTTGGAAAACGCAAAAATTAACTCAGTAGCGAAAATTTCATAGCGAATTACAAAAGGAACCACGGCAATTTGTCTCATGTCCCTTTCCATTTAAATTTCTCTAGCAATTAAAAAGTAATAGCACAATTTCCCTTATAAACTGTGCTGTCAAATTGAATGTAAATTAAAATATTAAGAAGCTGTCGAGGGAAATAAAAAATGATATTTCAAGATCTGCAAACGATAAATTCTATTATAAAATAATCTAATTTAAGGAACATTACTAGCATTTGAATGTTGTAACGTGCAACATGTGAAAGACACTATTTTAACAAAATGCCAAGATTAACGGCGCGAGAAGGTGGAAGGAGAAGGGACAAGGTAAGTGGGAAGTAGGAGATGGAGAGAAATTTCAAAAATACGAAAGTCACCCACCAATGCTATGTATATAATGAAACATCGCAAAAAAAAAAAAAAAAAAAAAAATCCACGCTCATTTAAGCACACGTAATTAATTTGCGGCGAATATGAATTATTTTAAAACTTGATGCAATTTACGAGATAACGGCGCGCATTTCTGGTAGCATCCCCCCCCCCTTTTCTCTCTGTGTGAAAGGCGACAGGCAACCACAGTACTAAATAACAGCGCCATGGAACTGCGATCGATTATTCTGTAGATGCATAAATATTGTTGCGAGGGAAATTAAACGTGGTCAGTTTTTTTTATCGTGTAAAGCGGATTCGAGACTTCCTAATGCTGTTCTACCACGTGAATGAGGACATTTATAGCCAAGTTCACAGCGATTATATGAGCATAAGGGAACTAACTTTATTGGCAAGTGATCGCTTTCTGTCATATTCTCTCCGGAAACTAAGGAAACAGACCTGGCTGGATTTTCAAGCACAGAATCCATCTGTAGAGGAATATCTAAGGAAATGCATGAAATATCGTACTGGCAACCTTTTGCTTCAGTAGATTTCATGAAGCACGCTCAATTGAAATAGTGAGTTAAATTTAGTTTATAAAGCGACTGCATAATGCATAAAAACGTGATATAGATTGTGGAGGTTTAATGTTACCTGTCGGCTTAATGTTGACTGTCACAATGATAACTATTAAGATAAGTTGGGAGCCACCGCAGATAGCCTGAAGGGGGATTTATGCCCAGGGAAGGAGGGAGGGGAAAAGAAGAAGAAGAAACAAAGAAAGAAAAATTGCCAGATTCCACGTGAGGATTGCAGAACTTTGGGGGATGCTCGTAAAAAGCTGTATTCACAAGCGCATGCAGCGAGTGCACACTGCAGTGGGTAGTAGCGGTGATAGAACGTGCTCTTCTGCGAAAGCTCCTGGGTTCAAACCTCACTCATTTATTATTATTGGCTTAATAAATGTATATGTAGAACATATGTTGTCTTGATATATTATATTTTATTGTATCATTTCAGTTTTATGACATTACCTAAGCTCATACAAAAGCATAATAGAAACTAACGTTTTCTTTACAAATAACTAACTAAATACACGAACAGAAACATTTGCCTGTGTTCTACAGTGAAAACTTATAGAAATAAACACAAATTAATATCGAATGATGAACCCTCAGTATAATTGCCCTCAATCTTCGGGGCATAGATGATGTCAGATTTCTACAGCAGCGTGGACGAGAGGCTACAATACCCCAGACTTCTTGAATTTGTGCCCATAAGTCATCTTTTGTCCTTGCATGTGTGGGGAATGCGTGTGCAGTACATTGCATTTAGATAGAACAAATACTGAAGGAAATATAATATTCATTATAATATATGTTAACGTTAAAGTTTTCTGTGTGTGGGAAACAATATTACTACACTAATTTGTCCTAATATGTTACAAAGGTTTATTAAAAAAAAGTGCTTCATGCCAGGGGGTGAACCTACGCTCTTAACCAGGCATCACTGCACACTCTGCCACAGAGCTAACGGAACACACACACACACTAGATTAGTGCATGCTGCAGAGGTTACACAGCATTGCTGGTTACCTTGTGAACCGCGCGCTGCAACAAGTAGAACTTATAACATCTGCGTTCAAGAGATGCCCCCCCCCCCTTTTTGTTAATCTAAGGGTGTACATATAAGGCTATTATGTTGCTTTGTCATATATTTCAGAACATTTTATTTGTTGATTTGGGTTTGTAGTTCAAGGATTAGCAATTAATAAATTATTGGATGATATTGAAGTCTATGTGAGAAAATGTCAAGCTTGAATTACGTACACCATTGCACGTACCTCGAATGATCATATGAAAAAGCGTATTGTTTTACAATATGGACAGGTGAAGTCGAAATTTGGAGATAAAGTCGATTGAGAGTCATTTTGGCAAAGTCCCAAATTCATAAAACAAAGCATTGTTTCAAATAACTGAAATAGAGAGATTTACTGCCACTAAGCGTGGATGTCTTCAAAGGTTTAATTTCACTTGCTAACGTGGCTAGATAAACTGAGGACGATAAATGTGCGGCGGAACGCCCATCCAAAAAACACTGCGCTCCCACGATTGTGGATGGCCTGCCTGTGTTTGTTTTTCAAACAATTCTCTGTAGTAGTAGTGCAAACGGAAGGGAGCCATTCTGTCCCGCCCTGCAACATGTGAAGAAAGTAGCAGTGGGTGGGGCAGTACCTCCAGTTGCTGTTGTAATTCGGTCACATTCCTTCTGCAGTCCCCTCGAGATTGTGGCCACACAGGGTTTCCCAAGAGCAACATGACCATAATCCATGTCAAAGTGTTGTGTTCAACATTCGAATGCCGTTCGAAAAGCGTCTAGCTCTTAATGTTCTGGAAATCTTTTACTTTGGTTTTGTACACTCGTGGATTGACACCCCCCGCCCCCAAGACAAAATGTCAAAGGGTTTCAAATCAGATGAACATGCTGGCCATTTAACTCTTGTAGCATCTCTGCACATGTCAAATTGGGCACTGATTATAGCTACCCACTCGTTCTTCTATATTCTAATTAGCATTCTGTAGTGAGAGCCAGAAATAAATAAATAAATAAAAATACGTTATCAGATTATTATTATTATTATTATTATTATTATTATTATTGAGAAAATAGGTACTTTGAAAGTACAGTGACCATATTGAAATAAACTTAGTTGCTAATGCCAAGTAAAATACACTCAGAAAGGGAAGGATAGGCCTTCTTAGCTGGATACTTCTAAAAATAAGCATTTAAATCTTTTAACTTTATTCATTTCAGAATAAACTGTTCTGTTTAGTATTACGAATTCCAAAAGATTGCGGTTGTACCCACGAAAAGACTTTTTGAAAAAAATATTCAAATCCCCGACAATCCTACTTAATAGGTACCAATATGTACATGCGTATGATTGTTTTTTTATCTGTTTACACTGTAGTGATCGCAATTATTGTTTGTTCTCAATGAAACTCGGTATATAATCATCAAGTAACAAACGATTCATCGAGTTCAAAAACCAGGAAAATTGGACCATTAGGAGTGGGGATTAACGTAAAGCAAAAATTGTTAAATTTCTCTAGTGGCCGCAATTTTTCTTTTCTGTCAACTAAGCCTTGTATAAGAAAGACATTGAAATAAAACAATAAAATTGTTTCCGAAAATGAGCAAAATTAGATTATTAGAAATGGGGGTTTATCTGAAACCCAATATTTAAAAATCGCTCTAGCGGCACCAATATTTATTTTTTCGCAACGAACCTCTTTAAATACTATTTAAATACAACAGTTTGGTTTCAATTAATTAAATAAGGATATTTATATATCAAATATCAGGTCGAAACTGATTACAATTATTTGTTTCTTATTTGTAAGAATAATTGGTATTCAATACTTTTTGAATGCAAATCAAATGTTATAATTAACTATATTCCCTTTATTAAAAGGCTCATTCATAAGAAAAATAGTTTATGAAAATAAGGGAAATCGGGCCATTAGCAGTGGAGATATAACTGAAAACAGAAATTTAAAGAGTGCTGCTTGACTTAAAGCGAAAATTTAAAAATCACTCTAGCGGCCTGAATTTTTATTTTATTTCAACGAAACTCGGTATATGCCATTAAAATAAAATAAGAAAAATAGTTTCTGAAAGTCAATGAAATCAGATTATTAGGAATAGGGGTTTACCTGAAACCCAAATTTTAAAACTCGCTCTAGAGGCACCAATGTTTGTTTTTTTTTCGCTACGAAACTCGTATACACCATTTAAATAAAATAATAAAAACAGTTTCTGAAAATCAGGGAAATCGGGCAAGTAGGATTAGTGAAAACAGATATTTAAAAATCTCTCTCTCTAACTCTCAGTAATAAATGTCCTTCACAAATTCGACTTGCTGAGGTATTTTCGCAGCTCCTGCATGATGGAATTCTGTTTTATGTTTGCCTAATTGTCTCCTACTGTGTACAAACATTAATATACAATGCATGCAAAATTTCCTTTAATTGCTTAGTAAGCGTTTTTATCGCATATGTGAACTACAAATTTGGAAATACAACTTTCTTTAATCATGAGCCTATTTTTGTCATTTTATTCATTTTTGTGTTAATTTATTTTATAACAGTTAGGTAATGAATAAATTAAAAATCCTATATCAACTTTTAATACGAAAAGTCCGAGAAACACAATTATAAAATCTGGTTTGAATATACAATTCTGAAGGAATAACAGTAGCATTTTGTTGCGAAACATGTGTAATAAATACTTTTTTACTTTAGTGTATTCTACACCGCGCTGCCCGACTTGCACCTTCGCCTCTAATCTTTGCTTCACTGCAGCAGCAACATTGCTTTTCTATCAACCGGGATGCAAAAAGTTTAGAAATTCGGCTTCTAAATGCACAGAAAGGCATGTAACACCAATCAGCGAATATCAAAATGTCAAGTTGAGATCAGCAAAGCCACGGTTCCTGTCATAGACTCAGGTCAGTCGCCGAGACGCAATCTGTTGATAACTAGATCCTAGCACCTAACTCGGTTATTCTTGTAATGCAGTATTCTGAAACCCAGGTCTTATTGCAGATAAAGGGGAGCTTGTAAGACTGGAGAAGAGCCGAAATCTTGCTGTTGGAGCCGCACAAGTACCCCCACAGTCTTACATTCAACAACAACTTGTGATTTATGACAGTTTCAGCCATAGTAAAATATGGAACGCTGAGTGGTTAGAAACACTGGCTGCTGCTGTAACTTCCGGGAGGGAAAATGGGGTGTCAGGGAAGAGGATGAGAGGGGGACACAACTGTGGTATTACAGAAAATTTACAACTCTCAGCTAAAACGTCTTCACAACCGAGCTGAAGCGAATTTTGACATTTGGCATTACAAACCCAGGCAGTTTAGTGTCATTTGTAAACGAGCTTTTTCATTCAATTATACAAGCAGCTGTAAGCAGCTAAGCATAATTAGATATTTATTAAATATAATCACTGATAAGAAAGATTATGAGAGAAATCTTGAGAAACATTTTAAAGCTTTCAGCTCAAGGAAGCGCGGTCTCGAAGATAATTCATGTTTTGAGTTCATTATGTCACAGAATCAAGGTATGGCAGGGGCTTTCGGCCTTGATCCTTTGGCAGAGATATCGGCGAGTTGGGGCCTATTCTATGATCTATTCAATAAGAAGACTTATTGACCAGGCAATTGCGCACTGATCCTCGAAAGGCACCCAGTTCTGACATCACAAATCGTCCAACAATTGCAGATCGTTGATGAGATTTGGTGTTACGATTTAATATAAACCCCATTCACTTCAATAAGCTACATTAATTGCTTTCAAAACAATTCAGAAGTTGTATCTTAAAGTGTAGAGAAGAGATAATGGTTACTACTGTTTGTGTAGAAGTGAAGCCAACACTTTCCATCCACGGTGGTGCTGTTGTCGTTCAGCTGAATCAAATTCTCCAAAAATCTCAAATGATTTTTGCCACAATCTTTGTGATATGATAGATCTAGAATTTTCTGGGAGATGCATCCTCTTATTTGCAGCATTGCATCCCGTTTGTTAACGGGAGGGGAGGACAGTTGCAGTGCTGGATTTTGCTGGCAGATTGGAAGGAGGAGGAGGGAGTACGTAAATTTTGAAACAAAATGAGATAGCTCAGATCGGAAGAGAGAGACAACCGGGAAGGGGGGTTGGGGAACATGAGTCACGATATGTTTTGTGCATTGTAAGGGTGGGTGTGCGAGGGAATGTAAGTTATTAACTTTTGTACGATTTTTTCTCTTTATTTTATTTATGTATTTAAAAAAGTGAAATATTGCTTTGGCAATTTCAAGTATTTCCTAGTGTATTGGGAAAGCACATACGGTCCCAAGACCCGTCTTACACGAGAGAGATTTGTAACAAATTTTTGTAAATAATTATACTACTGCTACTGCTGCTACTACTCTAATTTCCTTTTGTAAAGATCATGGGAAAGAACGATCTATCACTAATGGTCTCAATATTTATTTCTGATTACGCTGGCAAAATTCTTAACACTATGCAGAAAGAAACCATGGCAAGTCCTTGCACTGACTGTGTCGTGAAAAGTTTGAAAGATGGGTACAACGAAAAACACCTCATCCTTCCTGAGATTTCTTTGAGTCGCCTTCTTAACGACAGAGACTTTTATTCATTACTTTCGAAGACTGACCATCATTAGCATCATCGTCGATGCCACCAAGGTCATCTCTCGTATCCCACCAGATTTATTCCTAAGGAATATGCTGAAAACATAGTGCATCGCAACAATCCACTCAAAGGATTTTGATGCTGGGACTGATGATTAGATGGTGAATGCCTTTATGTTAATTGTTACCACTTTCAACATTTGTTAATTTTGCCTCTCCCAGACAAAGATTTGAGAGTGCCAAATGTCACTGAATTACATCAAATGTTTGAAAACTATAAGAACAAATCAGAGGCCGAGAGCAAATGAAACATGCCAATTTTGAACTAAGATGTCTGAAAAGGAATTTTTTTTTTAAATATCCTGGTTGACTGATTAATAAAACACTTGATGGATTGTGCAAAAAAAAAACTATTTTTTTTCCTCTAAGATAGTATACAGCATCGCCTAGTTACACAGAACATTCACAGAACATTCCAGCATCAAATCCCTTTGAGCCTGCCATACTGACCTTGGGTATTTTCATGGCTTACCCTGGTTGCTTAGGCAAATGCCGGGATGCATCTTTCCTTTCCAAGAATTTCTGAACTTCTATTTCATATTTCAATCCGTTGGTTCTGTTACAGGATCGAAAGCACCAAGGCGAGGTGGGCTGGTGCGGCGTGACAGTGGCTTGCACTTTGGAAATGTTTATGTTAAATAGTTCTTCTCAGTAGCTTAAACTCCTTGAAAAAAAAAAAAAAAAAACGATGTTAGATTCCGCATCTATTCCGTGCCTCACTGCCCAGGGTGTATCCCTGACCTAACCCTTCCTTCCTTAGTTCCACAAACGGACAACCTTTGAGCAAGGCTGAAGCATCGAAACATTCCCTTCTGTCCCTAACAACCCAATTCACTTAGTTTGTTTCCAGTTATTCCTTCATTTGCCTAAAATTTGTGAATAGGGTAATTTTCAACTAAATTGTACCGAAATTAAATTATTTTCCCCTCAAAATTTCATCTAATTGACATCTTTACAGGCCAAAGCTTTAAAAAAAAATCACGTTTGAGCATTATATAAATCACTACATACCGTACGATTCACAAAATATGATGCTTTCAAACTCATCTATGTTTCTGGCATACCCTTTAGGTTTCGTTCGCTTTCGCACAGTGGAAAACGCATCTACGGAATTTAACTGAAGCAGTGAGCTCGCTCGAAGCGAAATGTAAATAATGCCCAAGCAACGTCGATGTTAACAAATTGCAAAAGGCTAAAATAAAAACACACCCGCAGTTCTTTCAGTTTTTGCAACGGTACTTACATACAAAAATTACTGCTGGCCCAGGAATAAAAAAAAAAGGAAAAAAAGGGGGGGGGAACGCACATACAATGGGCGTGCCGTTTTCGAGAGCTGCATTCAAATACAAACAGAATTACAGAACCGTTCCAAGCACATGTTTTGCAAGAACTTGACATTAAATATTAATATAAAGGAGCAAATTACTGCTGTTTCTCTACGCCGTGAATTGCTGCACGTGACAAAGGCTTCTCTCGACTTCTCCTTTAGTTTGTGGCAAACTTAAGGGTAAGTGTTCAAGGAAATGTTTACCATTCCAAAAACGTCGGCTATCTCTCCTTTTAGGTTCGAATTCTGTATGAAACCGTAGAGAAATATGCATTTGTTTATTAGTAAAGTGTTTGTACAACAAAAAGCTTTATAATTAGACAAATTCTGTCTAAAAACTTGTCTCATTTATGCAGAAAATATCTCAATTATATAGAAAATAAAACAGTTATATAGTCAAAGTAAGTATGCTTTTTTTTTTTGAAAGCGACTGTAAAAGTCTCCGAATATTTTTATTTTTATGTCCAATGAAAGTGGGACCCGCTGCACATAGTCACTTGTCTATTCAAGCAAGGTCTCCGCGCGTCACAAGGTTATGGATATCCTGAACGAAGAACACCCGTGGTTGACTGCGGATGCGGAACCAGTTTTCAAACAAATGGATTCCCCTTCGCTTATTAACGCACAAATAGCAAGCATCCATTCGCCGAATCTTCTGCTCCTCAGAAAGATACTTGGGGACCACTGTACGCAAACCTTGTGGTATCCCAACCGTCGATAGATTTATTGATTTCTTTTATTTACGGGTATCTTTAACATCTCAGGTCATCAGCGTCCCATTCAATTCAGGGCGTGAGACGGCCGACAAATTTTGCTCAGAGGCCTCTTCTTTCAGGCTTGAGGTACTTTTACGTGCAGTAAATCTACGACATTCCTTTCATTCCAAAGGAGGCCATACTTAGGATTTTTACGCCCAGAAAAAATTCATCGGTCCTGACCGGGTTTTAGTCCGCGATCTTGGGTTTAAGAGACAAGAATCGTAGATGGAGAATGGTGTGGCCAGTTCCCTTGCCCAATGACATTGTTTCTGCATTCCCTGTGGTGGTGATTCGGCGATTCTACCTCACAAGGTTGTCTACGGCTGCTGTTGATTCCTAGCTGGTGAGCTTGACCAGGTCTAGGCGCGTCCTCAGTGCGCAGACGTTCGTCACAATTCACCACATTATGCTGCAAGCATTCCCGTAAACACTGTGCACCATCTGCCTTCAAAAGTTTAATTACTGTTCGTTGGGCCCGTTTGGATGAATCTCTATTGTAAACGTATTCAGTTCAACATGCTTCTGCACATGTAAAAACACACTACGCCTTCGGGACCGGGGTCCCATATCTTAAATTGATACATTTGCCCCTCTAAGTCATACTTGAAAAGTTGTATCATCACGGAAGCATTCGGTATATTAATATTGATCGCCTAATTTATGGCATACAATGAACTGCAAACAATTTACAAACATCACCATTTTGTAATAAAATGGAAAATATTTTATAATTAACAGAGACTAATTAATTGGTTAATTATTAATTAGCATTTCAGCCCGTTCAGTTGCTCCATTCTTCGTATAGGCGAAATGGCTTAATTAAATGATCGCATATCTGTATGGTATATGCGATTCAAGTTGAAAACATCTGGAAAGAAAGAAAAAAAAAATATAAATTTCTCTGTTAGGTAGATGAATGCTTATCGGATGGGAACATGCCCGAAAAATTTTTGTGCATCTGTCTATGTGTACAGTGTATAGGCTTCAATTTGCACCCTATTCTGCATTATGTAGATGACGGTGATCATTCTTGAAGGTAAAAGAACGTCGATTACTTTCTTGTACATGGAAAAACTACTTTCAGTGTATACAAATTCACTTGAAGTACACTACAGTACGCGAGAAATTACATTGCGATTGACGTTTCTACGCCACATTCCATTTCCATTTCATTATGCTCACTGCCAATGAAATCACAAGAACCACCCAAGTTTATTATAAAACGTGTTACTTATTCCAGAATGCCTTCTTCTTTCCACGCATTCTCTTAAAAACGCATTGCTACTGCGTGATTTCCGTTAACTGTTAACTGTTGCAACGCAGAAGATGTCATGACTCTGACGATAATGTATTTGTTATCTGATTGGTGAGCGATTAAGACGAGCCTCTTGCCAGCCGAGTCGCAGGCATAAACACGTCCCAAGTGTCAATTGCAAAGTAATTTCTCGTCTACTGTAAATCACTGGAAGTAACTTCTTTAATGACAATCGTGCTGAAAACTTTCGTCAACACACGAATAATGGAATAGCTTGAATTCTACAAAAGTGTCTTTAATTTTTTCTGATACCAATAGACCAACATCACTTGGAACTAAAACTTGTCTTCGGGTGTTCTAACCACAGAGATAATATTTTGGAGAGTTCATAGATCCACAATGAGTTATGAAACGCTTGATTTTTTATTACGCATGCTTTTTGATGTATGGAAAATATTTATAAGCGTAAATGCATGAAAACAACCATAAAGCGAATATATAAATATAAATTTAAAGTAATTACGATAGCAGAAAAAGATAAAACACAAAGAAAAAGTCACACTTGAGATCGCTATATTTCGGACTCGTGGAGTCCTTCTATGGCAAGAAGACAAGTGACGGTGATAAAAGTAAATATTGAGTATCGAAGGTAACGTTATGCATGGAAACAGATGAAACTAGAAATGAGAATGTGGGGGGGAGGAATTAATACGTAAGATTTAAATCAGGTGGTATACGCGCTTTAGTAAAAATATATCTGCCATTTCTCTATCTCTGAGTAAACTATCAGAGCATTGTGTAGGTAACGCATCAATAAGTGTTAGAAAGTTTACTCAGAGATAGAGAAATGGCAGCTATATTTTTACATAAAGCGCGTATACCACCTGGTTTAAATCTTACGTATTAATTCCCCCCCCCCACACACTCTCATTTCTAGTTTAATCTGTTTCCATGCATAACGTTACCTTCGATACTCAATATTTACTTTTATCACCGTCACTTGTCTTCTTGCCATAGAAGGACTCCACTAGTCCGAAATATAGCGATTTCAAGTGTGACTTTTTCTTTGTGTTTTATCTTTTTCTGCTATCGTAATTACTGTTAATTTGTTACATTGTTGATAGTGTTGCTTAATTTTTATTTTTCTTATATATAAAAGACCTGAAATTTTAAAAGAGACAAACAGTTTCTCCAAATATGACCAAATAATTACCCAATGACAAAACAAAAACAATAAAAATAAAAAATAAACAAAACTTGTTAAAAATGACCAATAAATATATTTGCGTAGAGGTTACCTATATCTATGATGCACTATCACCTCTCTGATCATCATTGTTCACCGCCTATAATGCCTAAGCAAAAAGCAACTAAAAACGCTTCTGTTAATATGCATTATCTTTACAGTTACACCATCAATCAGCTGATATCTAAAATGCAAGCTAATACTCGACGAGATTAGAAAATATCCAATAAATATGTCATACCCGCCAGTAATATATTGTTGGTCATTGCGGCAATTTTCGCAAGAGAAAAGCCGGCTAGCACTAAGGCTTCGGCCGGTAAGTAATTTGTCGACGTGGCGTTCAAATATAAATGAATGTAGCTCTCAGTGCACACAAAGAGAAAGGGGAAAAAAGGCTTTTGATGAATTTCTAGTTTATGAGCATACGTAGAAGGTGCTTAATTATTAATTCGTTATGCTGAAAGCCTGGCAAAGGAATGTGTAATGTGCGCAATACAGACATCGTAGTAAGCTGGGTTTAGAAGTATTTCTGTAAGTTTTATTAGGGCAGAGTGTGGTCTGAATACAATTACATTTCTGGGTTCTTTTACTATAACATTTGTCAGTAATTCAACTTTTAAAGTAAATGTAATATTCTGTCAAATATATTCCTTTTCTTTTAACCAATTTACTCCTATTGCCCAATTCATGTACGACAACTGCAAAGAGGCAATCCCCGTAGAAACCAAAGTGAAACTGGATTAACAATACGGCGAATCTACATCTTCGCTTAGATGCGACCGAATGAGCACAAGCGATGCGCACCGATTCGGACGTCCTTGGAAGTAACGACTTGCGAAATATTTGAAAAAAAAAATCCACGGTACGGGGCTGAGCAATTGGGTGTGTATTTTGGAAAAGTTATCAGTTAGGTGGGTGTTGCGTTTTCTAACTATTGACCAAAAAAAAAACTGTCACTTCCGCGCAGATTTTGGTGCTTTTGAAACGGAATCCAAGTGAATTTCTGAGACGGTACGTGACAGTCGACGAAGGCCGAAAAAGAATGAGCAGTTGAAACAGGGGGGTGCAACCAGAAGAAGGCAAAAACATGTTCTCAATAGGAAAAGTTATGACGATTATGTTTTGGAGTTGCCATGGTGTTGTTTTAATTTACTTTTTGGCAACAGAGTCGTCCTCATTTGGCGAAGGAAAAGGTTTTGTTCCATCACGATAATGCTCAGCGCAAAAGTGTGCGATTGCGACCTCAAAATTACAGCACATAAGGCATGAAATGTTTCATCTCCTCTACTCTCCGATTTGGCTTCCTCGGATTATTTTCTGTTCCTCAACATGAAGAAATGGCCAGCAGGAAAGAATATCGTATAAAAAAAACTGTGTTCTTTATTTTGTAACGTTTTATCGAACAACCTTCGTATGCGTTTGAAGGTTAATGAAACTCCGAAAGAACGGCGAGTAAAGATGATATAAACCATTTTTGCTCTGTGCTGGTAGAGAGACCTAACTTTTTATTGGAGTCATGCGTCTGGAGAGTATTTGACTCATCAACTGATGTTTACAGATGCGCAGCGGCAGCATGACGCTTGCTGTTACAAAGCACGCGTTCTTCGGACCACGTTATTTACTTTTCCAAGCGATGAGGTCCGGCGAATAATTCTCTATAAAAAGGTTGCGAGCGCGCTTTTGTGCAGAATGATGGACAAAGGTTTTACTTTCAGGGAACGAGCGGCTTAATTAAAAATATAGCAATGAAAAGAGGGGCAATTTTGAGGCGAAAAACATGGCAAAATAATAATAACAGCTGTTTAACATGAAGTTGTTGTTTTCTTTATTTTTTACACGTAATGATCTAGTGACTGGAAAGGCTTAAGGTTCTCAACTGATATTCATCAGAGGGTGACCGCGCAAAACGCTGACCCTAATGCCGTGGAGCTCCATTACAGTATCTTATGCTGTGTGGATAGCGTATTTTAAAAGTATCGCCCGAATTTGCACGAATCTCTGTTACTCTTTCCTCTTTTGTCATATTCCTTTTTTATTTATTGTATTTTATTTTATGTTATACGTCCTGCATTTATTTTTATTTTTCATCGTCTTCTATCTTGTCTTCTTGTCTACTTATTTCTTTTCTTCCCCTCATATTTTTCTGCTTTCTCATCCCTCTTACTTTCTCATTTCCTCTGAACCCTCTTTTTCGCATGTTCTCATTTTCCTGCCCTCCCTCTCATAGTCTTTTCTTCGCCCTCTCCCCTAATTTTCTGTTTCGTTTTCTTCTCTTTTTTTCTTTACTTCATGGTTTCTCTTTTCATTTCTTTCCCTCTCTTCCTGCATTTTTTGCTTATTTTTTCTTTCCTCCTCTATTTTCTTTTCTATTTCTTTTTCTTGCACGTTTTTCTACTTGTCCGTCCTGTTCTTATTTTTTCCATCCCCTTTATCTTCTATTTTTTTCTGTTTAGTCCTTTTTCAATTTTTCTCATATTTTCTTGTCCTCTATTCTGCCCATTCTTTAATTTATCCTCTTTTCTCTTGCCTTCCTTCTTCTTTAATGCAATTTTTCCCCTCTCTTCTTATCCCTTCTTCCTGCTTTTATAATAATTTTTTTTTCTGTTTCTTTTGCTCTCAGTTTTTCCTTCAGTCTTCTTTTTCTTCTTCTTCTTCTTCTTCTTCTTCTTCTTCTTCTTCTTCTTCTTCTTCTTCTTCTTCTTATCTTTTCCTCTCCGTGAGCAAGCGTCCTGGTTTGAACTAAGTAGCAATAAGCTCATCAAATATAAACAGATAAATAATTCTCTTTTCCTAGATAAATAGCTGCATCTGAATAGACGCAGGTTCGAATTGTGCAGCTGGAAACAACTGCTGTATTCATTTCTGTTCAACTCTTCAGGCAGGACGCGGCGCCACAAAAACAGTTGAAGGAGACCTTGTGTAACACACCAGCCGAAAGTGACAAGCCACTTTTGTTCCTCTTTTATATTCAACCGACCTTGTGTTTCTTCTAAAAGAAAAATATAACAATATCGCCGCAAACTTACACGACAAAACTATTTTTCCGGTTTCTTGTGCTGCTATTTTATCGAAATAAATATCTTTGCGATGTGAGGATGCCTTATCTTATATGCAAAGAAGCACAGTATATTTCACAAAAATTGCTCAACAATAATTAATAGTATCGTTAATATGTCTGAATGTAAAAAAAAAAAAAAAAAAAAAAAAAAAGCCCTCAGCTAAAATGCGCTTATTAGCAAAACGTTTGAAATTAATTGGTACGTACTTTTAACGTCATTCGCTATAAAATAAAAAAAATGAAGATTACTCGGTGCGGCCAGAGGCAGAGAGACGTGGCCTAAACTTAAGACGTATATTTTAATTAAAAACTAAGTTTTTTCAGTGTTCCGGGGCACTACGATTTTTCCATTCTCTAATTTCATATCATTACAATGCGTTGGTCGAAGTTTCCAGGAGAGATAGAGTGTGTGCGGTGTGGCGGTAACTTGCGCTTTGGAATGGTTTCTGCTCTGACTCTGGTATGGAGGCGCGGTGTTCTATCAGGAAACAATGTCAGAGACCACGCCTACATTCTTGCCTCACCGTCCGTGGGTTCTGGTCGCTAGATTTTGACTTTGTGTATTAATTAATTCATTTTAAAATAGAAATTCTATTTTTCGCTATGAATTTTATAGAATTTTATTTTTGTTTATGGTTTTATTTTTATTAATAATGTTATTTATGGTGTACCCCTTACCTCATCCCTTCCTCCAGCAGATGTCCTCACTAGTGTCGTAGGCACTTAACATCAATCTGAAAAAAAAAAAACAGTTTCTTTAATTTGAATATGTTGTAGATAGTATCATTAATGAAAAACATTTTTTCACACAAGCTGTGTTACGCTAAGTTTTGAAATCAGAGTAAGGAAAAATTTGGGATCAAGGCCTTGAGCGACGTACCGATTCTCTTACTGTCTGAGCTACCGTGCCCTATCTAACACAGCCGCCAAACTCGCTCATCTGAGATCACTAAGGCTATCTCCCACAGATATTTATTCCTTTGGGGCGCCATGAAAACTTCCAGTACTTGTTGCAGGTTTCATAGTTGGAAATGTGATTTCTCCCCCACATAAGCCGTGCCTTTTGGAATCAGGGTTACATAACAACATATAATTAGAGGACTCCAGGGTATATACTTAAATGGGGAAGATTTGCTGTTCTTGTCGGGAAGAGCACGGTAGCTCGTATGAAAGAACATCGGCACGGTAAGCCTTAGACCGTGCGTGATCTCAAATTTTTACTATTATTTTAAACCTAAACCTTAGTAAGTATACATTGAGATTTAATTACCGAATTATTCAACATTAAAAAAACAGCAGGAACGAAATATATGGTGTATAATGGAATTGAAGGTAAGAAAGAAAATTTATGAAGATTAAAATAAAGTGTCTTTATTTTAAATTACAGTTAAGGCCAAAGAATTTCTCTTTCACTCAACCAGTCCTAATTTTTATAATGAATACTTTCATGTTACACAGTTTTCAGTCTCAGGGGTGAATGAAGTTGGAAAAATAGCGAAATCAATATAAACTTCTCTCCACATTTAACACTACAGCCCGGGGTGAGCCTTGGCCCGCCGCAGCGACCTCTTCTTCCTCTATCTCTGTCTTACGAATTATGCTTATCTTCTTGCCATAGAAGAACTCCAGCAGTTCGAAATATAGCGATTACAAGTGTGACTTTCTCTTAGTGTTTTATCCTTTTCTGCTTTTATATTTACTATTAATTTTGTTACATTGTTAATTATATATATATATATATATATATATATATATATATATATATCGCGTGCTTATTTATACTTTTGAATTCCTCTCTCAGTCCTGTTGAACACCAATCAACAAAATTGCAGAATTCACCCTGATATTATTGTCATTGAAGCTTGGGCAACAACACCGATTTTTTTAATAGTGTTTAACGCCCGTTTTAACTATTGAGGCACCACAGGCGGTGGACTCTAATGACACATGAGATGAAATTATAAATTGGGAAAGGATGTTTTTTTAAAGGAAGGAAACGTTCCAGGCCAAAGTTTAGGGTACCTTCCCGGAACTTGCCATTCATGAGGACTGAGGAAAAACTGGAAAAAAAAACCTTAGTCAGGGAAGACGGTCCTGGTGGGTATCGAACCTCAGACCTACCGCTCACGAATTCGCGTCTTAACGAACTCGGCCACCCGTGGCGGTCAAACACCGAAGTAACCAATGGTCCTTCCACTTCGAAATTGGCATTACGTAAGGGCGACAACACGACGTCGACACCAACAATGACGAGGATATAAAACCGCTTCAATATGACGAACACACGCGTTCTGTACACAACAGAAAAAGAAAAGAAAGGAGAAAAAGAAATAGCAGGAGAAGAGAAAAAAAAAAGAACAAAAGAAAAGCACTAAAAGGGAAATAGAAAAAGAGATACGAAATAGGGAATAACATACAACAACAAGAATAGAGCGAATAAGAAGAAAAAACGAATACAAAAGAGAAATAGAAAGACAAAAAAAAAAAAAATAAATAAATAAATAAATAAAAGAAACCGAAAAGCGAGAAGAAATGGAACAAAAATAAAAACAAAGAGCAATAGAAAGCAAAACAAAAAAGGAAACATGTAAGGTATAGAAGAAAAAGAAGAAATAGAGGGCAAAAATATAAAAACATTTTATTCATTTATTTGTTTTATTTACGGACTCTCTTTAATATCTCAGTTCATCAGCGTCGCATTCAATTCAGGGCGTGAAACGGCCGGTAAATTTTGTTCAGAGGTGTCTTTTTACAGGCTTTAGGTTGTTTTTTTTTCGTGCTGTAAATGTACGAAACGGGACCCAGGGCATTACTTCCCTTCCGAAGAAAATGTTTCAAATAATTACCAGAAAACGAGACAGAAAACAAAAAAGTACAGCAAGACGAAACAGACGCACCAATATGGGAGGTATCTACTTAGTAAGAGCCGAAAGCTATTATCCCCAACCTAACGAGAAGTACCTTACATTTGTGGGTAAACAACTCTACCTGTCAAAACGTGATCGCGGATGGAATGCCTCGACCGAAATTCTTAGCTTTTTCCTTTTACCGACGCATTAAAGGAATGCTGGTCGGTTTCCCACAAGAAGCAAAAAAGCTCCTGAGAAAGGAACCTGATAGAATTTCAGCGCCTAATCAGATTGTGAGCCCTGCCATCTGCCGTGCGAACCGAATTCACCTCTATGTGCTGTGCGGTTTTCTTTCACACACCGCAGCTATGCTGTTTTCGGTGATAATGAACTTGTTACATCGAAAATAAAACCTCAAGCCTTGGAATTCAGCTCTCCCACTTAACCGTTTAAAGTAGAAAAATGTTTATTTGCAACATGACAGTTATTTCATTACATTCCACGAGATGCTGGTAATTAGGTCCTCATAAAATAAAATTCTTTTATTATTTCTGGAATATCCCACCCTCATGAGTAATTCTACCGAACTTTAGTTATAAATCTTGTCCGCTTACGCAGTGTTTTACGTCCCGGCCACTAAGTGTAACACAGCCGGCGGCGATTGTACTTCAACCCCGCTTCCTAAATCGTGTGCTGCAATTGCGTCCTCTCTAGGCTGACGGGCAATTTATTTCTGATTATACATTCTGAAATTCCAAATTGTGCTATTTTGTCTAATTTTTCGTCGGTTAAAACCGTATGCTTTCGCCTCGATTCTGGTGTGTAAAGTTATAAGCCGACGCATAAAATCAGTTCTGTTGCTGCGTTTCAAACACTGTTGTGACATTTTTCATAAGAGTGCGTTCTCGTTCTGCGCCACCCATTTTATACAACGCTTTTTCATTTGCAATTCTTCATGTAAAATACCATGCTATTCGTCATGTGTTCCCCTGGAATGTTTTGCTTATAACAGAAGCGATAATTACTGAGTTTACATAAGAAATTAATACAATAGGTGCAATTTTTTGAATGAAAGTAAATGAAACAATTTATTCAGGATAGGCAGCAGGTTAGCTGGTCAGCCGGATCTCGTGATTAGCGGGAGGGTAAAACAATAAGACAAACCAACCATAAAACAGTATACAAACCAATTTCAGACTCGTTACTTAACAAATTATCAAATGAGACGTTAAAACTACCCCCCCCCTTTATTTCTACACGTTTTTGTATTTCTTTAGGAAATTATCCATCACTCGTAGTTTATTTTGAGAAATGAAGATAGTTTACTAACGAACATTATCTTTGAGTTCTTGTATGTACACCACAGATCCGGAACAGCTACGCTATGACTGCGACAGTCAGCAAGGTCAACAAGTAAGCAAGCAGACTTGCTATCCTCTCCAAGGCGCTGCAAGCGAGTGGGGGTTTTTCATAAGAAAAACCTCCGCGCTGCGGGGGAAAGCATCACTGATAGCACTGTATAACCTACATGCCCCAGCAATTTCACGCATTTTACTCGCCATGTATTCCTTCATGAATTCTGCTGCTGTTACATTAACCTTCGAGGCTGGTACTGCATGTTCAAATTCAAATTCTTAATCGATGAAATTGAAAAAGGAGAGTTCCACAATAACTTTTATAAATTTGGTATGAATTTACTTTGGCGTTAAAACATCATTTACAAAGAACTTTACGAACTTTTACTCATTTTATGGAATATACACAACACTCCCCTTTAGAAAACTGAATTAAATAAACTATTAAAATGACTTGATATTTAAAAATGAATACTTAAGACGAATATAGCAACGGAAAAAAAAAAATGCCAATTGCATGGCCACCTATGGTCGAGTACTTTTCAAACCTCGTGTCTCAAGATTCTATTACGAGCAGTTATGTGTATATATACACGGTGTACCATGACCGCCGTATACTTTCCGGAATAGGCAACCCACATTACGCAGTAAGGGTGGGAAAATCAGCAGCTGATGTACAAGTCGTCAATACTTGAACATTGAGTACGTGTTACACATACTTGGTATACATTTATCTTTGAAAGAGGTTCTCTTTGTTTCAATTGCTGCCACTGCATAAATACTTTATTGATGTGAGTTGACAAATTCAGCAGGTCAGAGTAACTAACGGCTGAAATCAATCATATTTAATACATGTATAGAAGCAGAGGAGAAAATGAACATGAATTAATAACTAGGCATCAAATGAATATGACGTAATTTATTCGGCAAGGAAAATACAGGGTGTCCACGTGAAACCTCCCTGATTTCAAATTCTAATTACAAAGAAAACTATTAGTCCTAGAGATTTGCGGTTAGCTGTGTCGTGTTAACCAACTCAAAATGTATGTACTTCTACATTGTGGGGTGGTTTGTAGCTTTCGAAGCGTCTAGTCGATCACCAATCTCAATTTATGTGCCACTAGCATGTGAGACAGTATTTATAAGCTGTCACCCCCATATTTAATTATATTGATTGTAACAAATAATTTTATGTAACTTCGTTATAGCCATGTGTAATGCCATTTTCCTGTACAAGTATTGAATAGTGTGTGTAAAAGCGTTGCCAGGACGCAGAAAGCTACCCCAGTCATAAAATCTGACCTGGGAATTTTTGTAGCCTTTTGTAACGATATTTGTAAAGAATCCTGGAGCCAGCTGTTCACTAATATTCTGTCAGAAACTTTCTTAAGCAGGGTAGGTACCATAAAACATTTGGCGACTATAGAAATGAAAAGACAGGCCTTTAACCTCTTCAAGGGAAGACGCCATCCGCTACATGGAAAAGTCACGCAGACCATATTTACTTATTTAAATCTTGCAATTTTGAGGCCCACAGTCAGTTTGGCAAGAGTATTCAGAGGGGCAAGGTCATTGGAAGTGCAATAGTTTATATATAATAGTGTACGAACAATAAATTGTGTTCCATTTTCCATAACGAAAAAACGTGATTAATCTCCATATACTCCTTCCCCTATGGTCACAGGACCATAAAAATATCCAACATCAGAGTCTCAACATCCGTGGCAAAACTGGAAATCAGCGGAAACCAACGTCGGAGAGGAAGGAATTATTTACCCCTGAGATTACATCCAAAAAAACCAATAAAATTCATTTCCTTTTTCCAAATTCTTCCCTCCATCCATATACATAATTAATTACCCCCCCCCCCCATATTTAATACCGCTGCAAATGTTCGGAGTGACTGAGTGAACAACCGCAACAAATTTTTGGCGAGGATCAGCAAGATCAGATATAGGTACAGAGTGGACTGTATCTTTCACATAACCCCACAGGAAGCAATTCAGAGGCGTTATGTCTGGAGATCGCGTTGATCATGAAGTGGGTTCATCGCTGTGGGAACGTTCTGTCAAAAACGCACGAACGTCTTCCAGTGCAGTGGGACACTTTCCCACCGGAATATCACGTTTAGCTATAAAGGGAGAAGCTGTGGCAGAGAATACTGTTCAAGAATGTCCAGACAAATGACACGATTGATTGTTTTCTTCATGAAGATAAATAGTCCGATGGGTTCGATCCCGGCCAGAACCGATGGATTTTTTCGGGGCGTAAAAATCGTAAGTATGGCTTCCCTCGGAAGGGAAATAAAGCCGTGGGTCCCGTGTCGTACATTTACGGCACGATAAAGAACCTCAAGCCTGAAAGAAGAGACCTCTGAGCAAAATTTGTCGGTCGTTTCACGCCCTGAATTGAATAGAACGCTGATGACCTGAGATGTTAAAGAGCGTCCGTAAATAAACAAATCAAAACAAACAAACAAAAAAAGAGTCTGTCGCTTTTTTTTAATAGTGTTTAACGCCCGTTTTTACTACTGAGGCACCACAGGCGGTGACACTGATGATACATGAGACGAAATGATATATTAGTAAAGGATTTTTGTTGGAAGGAAACGTTCCAGGCCTAAGTTTATGGTACCTCCCCGGCATTTGACATTTATGAGGACTGAGGAAAACCTGGGAAAAACCTCAGTCAGGGAAGACGGTCCTGATGGGATTCGAACCCTAGACCTCTCACTCACAAATCCGCGCCTTAACGACCTCGGGCACTTGTGGCGGTAAGTCTGTCACGCCGCACAGCACACCGCACATTCAATTCTTCCCTGTCCCTGACATTTTCCCGAACATCAACAGAAAACTTTTTGGCGTTGCTTTACAAGACACAGCAAACCGAAAATCTGTAGGACAACCTTAAAATTATAATTTGAATTTAATTTCTCTCTATTACTTTTATCATTTGTTCCTGCAGGGTGCAACCAATGCCTGCAGTGAAAGTACACGAGGGTACTTTCATATCGGATTCTGGAACACTCTGTATATATATATATATATATATATATATATATATATATATTGTTAAGTAGTTTATGAGAATTATTTAGGGAACTATATTTTTGCCCACGCCTCAGACGCAGAAGTTATGAGACCCAATCACCCATTGATTTATGGTAGGTATATAACTGTATTTCGTTTTAAAGCTTCAAAGTTCTTTCTCCTTTTAATTCTTTTTTATAATAATGCTAACGAGCGTCTTTCTTTAACGCTTAGCTTAATTGCAGGATTAAATGAATGCATATGAAGGAGAGGAAGGGATAAGACAATTAGCCTTAATGTGAGAAACATAGAAGGGAATGTAGCTTTTAAAAAGAACGTTTTTATACACATTAGAGTACTTATGGAAACACAGACAACTTAAAATTTCAGAAAAATAATCTGCCAGCAGGGAGTAATTTAGAAGTTTGCAGCAATTCTCTTTTGATGAAATAAAATTCATTCTGCATGCAAATCACGATTTCCCTAATGATTTTTATGCTGCATGTGAACTAAGTAAAGTAATTTTTGAAAAAAAAAAAATGCAAATGTTGAAGTTTTCGTATAAAACGGTGCTATCACACATACAGCCGACTTAAAAACAACAAAAATATATTTAAAAGACTTAAATTTTGTCAGACACTGGATGAGTTAATTTCTACTTCACAGTTTGTATATGGGAAAAACATTGATTCACTTCGATTGCAACCGTCAAGGGTGTCCGAGGTCGTTAAGGCGCGAATTCTTGAGCGGGAGGTCTGCGGTTCGAATCCCACCAGGACCGTCCTCCCTGACTTTTTTTTTTTTTCCCAGGTTTTCTTCAGTCCTTATAATGGGCAAATGCCGGAGAGGTGTCCTAAACTTGGGCCTGGAACGCTTCCTTCCTTAAAAAAGATCCTTTTCCAAGTTATGATTTCATTTCATGTATCACCAGTGTCCACCGCCTGTGGTCGCACAGTAATAAATACGGGCATTCAAAAAAAAAGTGTCCACCGCCTGTGATGCCACAGTAATAAATACGGGCATTCAAAAAAAAAGTGTCCACCGCCTGTGATGCCACAGTAATAAATACAGGCATTCAAAAAAAACAGTGTCCACCGCCTGTGATGCCACAGTAATAAATACGGGCATTCAAAAAAAAAGTGTCCACCGCCTGTGATGCCACAGTAATAAATACGGGCATTCAAAAAAAAAAGTGTGCACCGCCTGTGATGCCACAGTAATAAATACAGGCATTCAAAAAAAAAACGTGTCCACCGCCTGTGATGCCACAGTAATAAAAACGGCCATTCAAAAAAAAAAGTGTCCACCGCCTGTGATGCCGCAGTAATAAAAACGGCCATTCAAAAAAAAAAAAAAAAAAAACAGTGTCCACCGCCTGTGATGCCACAGTAATAAAACGGCCATTAAAAAAAACAGTGTCCACCGCCTGTGGTGCCTCAATAGTAAAAACCGGCGTTAAACACTACTAAAAAAAAAGCTCCGACTGCAGTTATCGCCTCATGATCGGATTACCCTTCTGAGAACAGGGATTCATGTGAAAGTTTGTGAGAAGCGCTATGTGGTACAACGTAATGCGTCTTGAGGTGTCTCTAAAACATCTCTGTAAAAAAAAAAAAAAAAAAAAAAAAAAAAGACAAGACTCTACAGTCCAGTAACAACGTCTGCAAGAAGCACGCCTTTCGTCAACAGCCCTGCCTATATCTTCCTGGAATTCCTAATGTCTTGGCTTCCCACGTTTCTTTACGCTGGCGCCTGCTTCTAGATATGGAAACATAAACTGTTTAAAGTGCGCGTGTGTTAGCATTCTATGCTTATAAAAGAAAAGGGAAAAATCTAACGTAGTAAAGTTAATTTACTGACTCATTGCATTTTCTGCATATTTCAGGCGAGAGCTATTTGATGTGATGAAGTTTGTATAATAGCTGCTCTCAATTAACATATGGGTAGGGGCAGAATCAGGAAGTCACTCAATGTTAACAGCGCGTGATGAAAGTTACACTAAATACAGAAACAAAAGACAGTACACCGATTAAAACAATGTAGCATCACTACATAGTAACTCTACTGCCCAGGAAAATAGTTTCCAATGTAATCAATGCTCTTCTCCCAGTTTGTAAAATGTCTGGGATCAGGAATCGATTAAACTTCCTGATGCTTCAGACCTATCCAGGATAACCTGCAACATAGTGCTAAACAACTTACTTTTTTCTTAACATTGTGTAGAATGAGCTACCAACTGCCGGAAAATTCAAGGCAATAATGTAAGTTGGCATCTCAGTGAAAATTTACGGTAACGATCTAGGTGCAATGGTTTCGTTTTCATTCAGAATATTTTCATTATCGAGTCATTGTTGCTGTTTAAGTCCGTTCCTCATTGTATAATAACTATCGTGATCATTTTAAAGTCCGCCACGCAGAAACTGCGAAAACTAAACGAATTCCTCAGCTAGTTGAATTTGTGAAAGTTATTACAGAGCGCTAGAGCAGAGAGCTTTAAAAAAAAAAAAAAAACTAACTAACTGAAAGTATACATTATGAATTTATTAAAAACCTCAAATTTCAGGCTTAAAAGCACATGTTTATCCCGTATCATTGTTTTATTTACGTGTTATTATGTTAGTTTAACGATGCTAATTGCACTTAGCTGTATAACAACTAAAACGAAATGTTAGGCGTGCAATTGTTTGTTTGCTGTGCTCCGAAACCGTATGGTTCTGTCCGCCTGCATTTATCATACACTTTACACCACCGAGATTGATAAAGCACATGTAATACTGCTCCAGCATTCCGTGCAATTCGGCTTTTTCCGCTGCTGTCCGTATTGAAGCTACAGAACGGTTGCTGTCTTGTAAGGGCAAGTCCATCGTTCATGCGCATGCGCAGACTATTCCTCCCCACAATTTTTAATATGACACCAACGTTTTATCGCTTGGCGCGAATGCGCAATTATTAATGCTAACGATAACAACCCTCCTCCCATATACATCTCCCTTCGGGCCACCTGAATAGACGTCGTCGTCAGGTTTTCAGGTATACCCCTACTCATAATGGTCCGATTTCCCTGATTTTCAGAAACTATTTTTCTTCGTTTATTTAAATGTTATATATTGAGTTTCGTTGCAAAAACTTTTTTTTTTTTTTTTTTTTTTTTTCAATTTTGAGTTTCAGGTTAAACTCCGATTCATAATAGCCTGATTTAGTTGCTTTTCAGATATTGCTTTTCTCATTTTATTTCAATGACATATACCAAGTTTCGTTGAGAATAAACAAAAATTGCGGCCTTTAGAGCGTTTAGGAAGCGCGCGTATGCACGCACGCACACACATATAATGGATTTCAAGAAAATTTTCAAACATTTTTACATGGGCACAAACGCAATAGCAACTGTATTACTTCGGAATTCGCCAAAAAGAAATCATGGAAACTGAGATCGGCAGTTTACAACAAATACCACTTGCCCAAATGAAAATGAGACTATTACAGGGATCTACTTACCCGACTTAAAATTCGTTTGCCAATGTCTTTCTAGGAGGGATAAATACATTGTTAACTATAGAAGGGAATTCCTGCAAAACATTCTTTATAACTGCTCGGTTAGAGCAAACAAGTATTTCTTATTCTCGCCAATATAGAACTGAACTTCAATGACAGAAATTTTGCCAAAATAGGCAAATGATTTAAAAAAAAAAAAAGCAGAAGAGTAATAAACAACAATGTACAAAAATAAAAAAAATAAAATTGAAAAATAAAAATCTTCACATAATGTTTGATGGCACAAGAATGTCATTTCTGTATATTTAGATATTTTCTATCAAATATTAAAAAAAAAAAAAAAAAAGAGAGAATATTTGTATGTAAATTGGGGTTCTAGTTATTTTAAAACAACTATAAATAAAACAAAGGAATTTGGATTATATTGACACAATACTTACGTTCTTCCTTGAAAGAACTAACCGCAACAACTCCAATTTAGATTCAATTTGGGCTGCATTGTTCCGGAATATAGCAAAGAATACCGGGGAGTTGGTAGAAATTTAAAATCACCGATGGTGGCAGTCAATGTGATGAACCAATGAATTAGATTCTAGTGCATTTGACTTAAGGCTTCTTTTTTACGGAACTTGTAGATACGCCTAAAAACTCGGCAAAAAGAAAAGAAACCAGAGAAATGTCCCTGATGCTCCTGACGATTTGTCTCTCTGAATCGTGTTTAACCTGTTTTAACTACTGAGACATCACAGGCGATGGACATTGAAGATACATGAGATGAAATCATCAACTGGGAGAGGATTTTTTTTTATTTAAGGTAAGGAAACGTTCCAGACACCTATGTTTATTGTACCTTCCCGGTATTTGCCATTAATGAAGACTGAGGAAAACCTGGGAAAAAAAAAAAAAAAAAAAAAAAAAAAAAAAAAAAAAAAAAAAAAACCCTCGGTCAGTAAGGACGGTCCGGTGGGAATCGAACTCCAGAACTCTCGCTCACGACCTCGGCCACCCGTGGAGGTCAAATCCTGCTACTCAAAAACTAAACCTCAATGTCTTATCTACTTTGCAACAATTCTGACTTAGGACATATTTGTCCAAACTTACAGTCAATTTCAATGTGGTAGCCAAAGTTACTGATAACGTGCCCATCACGCCTGACGCCCAGGGAGGATAAAGGACGCTCTTTCTACTTGAGAAAGATTACGGATATGATACACATGCTTTACAGCTGCACTGAATGCCAAACATTGTTCAAGGTCTGGCTATCTTCGCGTAAACTGACACCACGCTTTTTTTCCTCTGGTCTTCATTAATGAATGTCTTACTGTTACTCGAGCAGACGGGAAGGTCCGTAGAAATACGATATGTTCAGTGTCTTGGCTTGGTGGCTGTATTTACGATGTGAAATCCGGAACTTGTTTAACCCATTCATAATTTCAGAGCCTCGAGATCAACACCACACTAGTTCCCTGTGTTCTAGATTGGCTAACGCGCAAGCAGTACATTAGCCAAGCCTTAGTGATAACGGCGCAGCTATCCACTTTTCTTTAACCACACACCGCATTAAGTCATTTGGGCCATTCCATTTGAAACCGCACAGAGGCTCTCCTGTTTTAACACGATAAATGTATAGTTGTGAAATTTTATGTCGAAGAACAAACTGGAAGAGTATAATAATATATTATAAATATATATTTTACGTGATACTACATATTAAACATGTATTTCACTTGTCTTCTGCTTTTGAGGAACACAAATTCGAAATATAAAAAAATTGTGTGACTATTTAAATGTTTGAGCTATACCCGCTTCTCTAGTTCTTGTTATTTTAGTTACATTTTAGTTATTTTATTTTTCATGGTTATAATATACATAATATTATTGCTTATAGCACAGAGCATAAATTATGTATGTCCTTATCTAGGCGCGACAGCCCGGTATCAGGCCTTAACTTGCCGCAATGACCGCTGCGTTTCTACCTTTATTTGGTTTATTTACACACATTCTTTAACATCTCAGCCCATTAGCGTCTCGTTCAATGCAGGGCGTGAAACGGTCGATACATTTTGCTCAGAGGCCTCTTCTTTCTGGCTTGCGGTTCTTTTACGTGCCGTAAATCTACGACACGGGACTCACAGCTTTACTTTTATGAAGGAAGCGAGATTTGCGCCATTTTTGTCACGCCAGAAACTTACCCCTCCAATGACAATGCAGCAAGATGGAGAAAATCACCTTCCCTTCTGCAACGACACTTTGGAAATCGCCTGATTTCTTTTGGAACCTCCATTCCCGCATCCTGTCTGCTCACCGGATCTCACGGCCCCTGATGCTTACATATGGGGCATGTTTAAAGAATCAGTTTTCAAGATTGATGTCCCATCTATAAATATTCCAGAGCTAGGCGAGAAGATTTTGTCACCTTACAGCAACATGTTCATTAATCTTCCGGAACAATGTGTGCCACGTGATAATATAATTTTGAACATTCTGTACCAACGTCATTAACTAATATTTTAATTTCATTTGTTTTATCGCATACTGTACTAGGTACAATTTTTCCCCCTTTACTCTTTTACCTTGAAGCACAAAACTGAAAACTATATTTCACCTTCATCAACTCCGGTATCACAACAACTGTCTTTTGTTTTCCGGAAACCAAATCCCCATTCCTCTCTGTCCATCCCTTCAGCTTTCATCGCATTTTGCACACCTTCCATCCAAGATTTCCAAGACTTTGCATAATATTATTAGCAGTTTTGTGTTTTACAATTGAACAATGAGCTGGCCCGTTGCATGAGTCCCTAAGGAGTAAGAAATGAGGCGAGAGAGATACCGGGAGATTAGGATCAACGAGCACTGAGGCACCTAACACAATTCCATATACAGTACCTTGACGCCGGTAAAACCTTTCCCATCAAAGCGCAAGCCACTGTTACACTTCATCAGCCCAGCTCGCCTGTGTCCGAGCCAACGGAATGAAATGATATGAAGTGGCAAAGAAGAAAATTCATGAAAGCATTTGTCGTAACAATCAGGGGAAACCATGAAAAAATCCAAGGTCGCAATGATCGGTCCCAAGTTATTTGAACCTGAGACCCAGCAAATGCGATCGGCTCGCTGCACTCTAGTGAAGGCATCATACCATCCTAAGGAACAGAAACCGACTGTGCTGCTGTCGTTTTAGCCATGTAAATTACGGCATCTACAGCGTCGTTTGCATGCAACGCTCGCACTCGTGGGGCGAACATGCTAAGCTGTGAGCCACCTGCCCGGGTGTGACGTAAACCAATTTGCTGCCGCCATACCCGCGCATGAAGTTCTGCCATATATGTAAAGGCACTTGCTTCTTGAGTTGTCGCTATAAATTTGTTCTGTTTTAAATAGATTAGCTGTGGCATTGTAACAAATGCGTTTCCAAGCAACGCCTTCATGAGTGGCCACTAGACACGCGGAGAAGAATAAATGGGTGGCTTTTGTTTCCAACCCAACGTCTAAGAACTGTGAGATGAAAGAGTTGCGAATCGAGCGAGTGTTGCTTTTTTGTTCTTCTGTAACCAAAGGGGTTTTAAAAAGCAAATGCTGTAAAAAGAATAAAAAAGTGTGTCAAGCAGGAACTGCGTAAACTAAGCGAATTCCTCACCAAGCTGAATAATTTTAATAAAAAGAAACATAAAATACAAATTAAGCTTTATGAATTAATGAAATGAATTAAATTATGGCATTACTGTGTGGTATTAGGGAAACAAAATTAGAATTCTTGCAACCTATAAGTATCACAAAAGAGAGACCACAAATTATTATTATTATTATTATTATTATTATTATTATTGTTGTTGTTGTTTTTGGTGTTGAGATTAAACCACAAAACAATTAATTAAACAAAATATATTACCACTGGTAGACAAAGCCATACTGTGTGGGTATTTTTAATATTTATAAATTAGCTATGTTTATGAACTAGCCCTTGATAACATCCTTACATTCACTAAAATAGAGAAAAATAACAGAAAGTTTCGAGTTACATTGCGTATTTAATAAGATATTCATATGTTTTAATAAAATAAAAACATGTTATTATTTAAAAACAATCGAACGTTCCGCCGATTTTCAGTGGCTTTTAAATTTAATTTAACTGTTATTGTAGTAAAAATAAGTAACGCAAACGTTTTCTGAAGGTTATTACATACAAATGTAATTCTCACACACATATTAGATTAATATTTCACATTTACTATCTTCACGACAATACTTTTGTCAAGTATAAAACATATGCATCATCATAAATGCAGTTTATATGCTGAATTAATTTGTCCTTTTATTTTGAAACGATGCGAGAAAATTAAACGCAAGAGCAATTTTTAGTATATCCCTATTCCTAATGGTCCGAGTGAATTTTTTTCTTATTTTATTTTGTTGTATACTGAATTTTGTTGTGAAAAAGCAAATTTTTCTGTCGCTAGAGCGATTTTTAAATGTTGCGTTTCAGATAAACATCCACTCGTAATAGCCCGATTTCCCTGATTGTCAGATTTTTCTTATTTTATTTAAATGGTGTATATACGAAGGTTCGTTGCAAAAAATAAATATTAATGCCACTAGAGCGATTTTAAAATCAGGGGTTCAGGTAAACCAGCCTCCTAATAATATGATTTCACTGGTGTTCAGAAACGAATGTCCTTGTTTTATTTCAATGGTATATACTGAGTTTCCTTAAAAAAAAAAATAATTAAATAAATAAAATGCGGCCATTAAAACGATTTTTAATTTTCGTTTTAACCCCCACTCTTTAAAATTTCGTTTTCAGGCATACCCCCCTCCTAATGACCAAATTTTACATGATTTTCAAAAGATATTTGTTTTTAATTTGCCTTAATGACATATACCGAGTTTAATTGAGGAAAAAAAAAATTAAATAAAAATAAAAACTGTAGCAGCTAGAGTGAGTTTGAAATTTTCTTTTAAAGTTTTACTTTAGGTTAATCCCCACCCCCAGTGGTCCAATTTTACTGGTTGACGAATTCGACGAATCGTTTGTAAATGATGGTTACATGCCCAGTTTCGTTGAGAAAGAGCAAAAACTGCGACTGCTAGAGTGTTCACACACACGCCTTGTCAATTTTGATGCCTAGTAAGCAGGATCGATGAAGCAATTTTTCAAAAATCTTTTCATGGTACAACCGCAATGGATACATCCCTTCGAAATTCGTCAAAAACCCAAATGAATACCAAAAGTTGAGTTTACGAAATTTATTTTTCTTTTAGAGCACATTTAACACTCCATTGAAAAACTATAAACATGTTTGAACCCAGGACCTCTCGGATGTGCATTATCGCTTGAGCCACTCTGCTCGGTGTGTGCAATCTGCACATATTGCGAACATATCGTAATTACTTTCCCCTGAAAAAAAAAAAAACAAGGTCGGATAGTTTTCAGACAGACCTGGTATGTATGATATCCTCAGAAGTTATAGATCTTATTTTCTCTAACCTCTTTACCAAAACATTCACAAGTTTTCGGAATTTACATTCAAATCTTATTTGAGAAACGAATAGCTTAATCCTGGCAATCGGTCAGAAACAAGTGCTGCTTTCTCTTCAAACTAACCATATATCTTTATTAGTTTCACTCTGGGCTACAGTCGGTCTAGTGTTAACCATACTTGCCTCGTACCGCCAAGGGTGGCCGAGATCGTTAAAGCGCGGACTCGCTAGCAAAGCCCTCCCTGACTGAGGTGTTTTCCATGTTTTCCTAGTCTTCATAAATGCCAAATGCCGGGAAGGTACCCTAAATTTAGAACTGGAACGCTTTCTTCCTTAAAAAAAAACTCCTTTCTCAATTTATCATTTCATTTCATGTATCATCGGTGTTCAGCCGGGTTCAGTAGTAAAAGCGAACATTAAGCACTATTAAAACAAAAAATTCTTGCCTCGTAAACTCAAGATCGCGGGTTCAATCCTGGCAGGGTTAATGTATTTTTTCTGACGTAAAAATCTTAAGTATAGTTTCCTTTGGAAGGTAAATAAAGCAGTGGATTCCGTGTCGTACATTTACGGCAAGTAAAATAACTTAAAGCCTAAAAGAAGAGGCCTCTGAGCAAAATTTATTGGCCGTTTCACGCCCTGAATTGAAAGGACGCTGATGACCTGAGATGTTAAAGAGCGGCTGTAAACAATAAACTCTGGGCCACGCTGTGCTAAAACGTTTTGTTATAGCACTGTAATTCTGCTATATTTTTACACGCGTTAAACAAAAAATCTAAATACAGGCCGAACATTTTTTAGACTTTTCTTTTTGTTTGATTAGTTTTCAAAGTAACAGTGCTACAAGAAGCATTTCTGATACTCTCTACAGAACTTCTCTAGCGATAAATAAAATAAAGTAAAACAAAAGAACGCAGAAGTTACGGAAATTCGCTTCTTTCACTTCCTATGAGAGGAGCGCGGTCTATGAGTGTGTTTTGTTTTATTTAGTAATGCTCTTATCCCGGTAGGTGTTGCAGCAAATTGAAAACGCCGGAAGGTATTGTCTCGACACACACACACCACAGGAGAGCTGCGAAAATATATGGAGTATGTAACCCAGAGAAAAAGGCGAGATAGGGTTGGTATGAGAGGGTAGGGCGTGTATTATTTATACCCGGAGATTTAGCACGGATCAATGGAAGCAGGGAAATAAATACCGAATTCTGAAACACGTTGAGCCGAAATGCTAAGAACAGTTGCCTTGGAACTTAAGTCATATTTCCAATAATTTCAAAGGTAAATAGAAGAATCACTACGCACAATGACAGGACATAAATATACAAGCATTTATCAACTCGAACTTCCTACTACTCCCTTTGACAGCTTGTGCACCAGATTATATTAGATATATATGCATTTAAATATAATTAAACGACTCATCCTAACAGTAATAAAAGTAGCAGAGTATTTAACGGCAACTACAGCGTGTTGCTCCGGCGAGCTCGGCGCGTACTTGATCAAAGTGGCATAGAAATAGTATAGGCGTGAATTAAAGCGTTCTTTTGTTTTTGGCTTTTGCAGTAATGTTTCTAAAGCGTGCTCCGTGCTGAGTTAAAGAAGCAAGGCTTACGCTTGGCTGGGAGATGCGTCACTAAATAATAGTAAAAACTTTTCTTAAAAATGAGTTAAGCATAAAGTATTGTTGCATTAATAAACTGTTTTCACTTAGGCATAATCTCCCTCAAAGAGTTTGGTTGCATTTTTTACCGCTAAAATGAACACAAGAAGGCAACAATTGTAAATGTCTCTTAAATCTTTTTTCAGATATGAGTCATAAAAGAGTTGAAGGTATAAAAACATATTTTAAAAAGTTGTAAACACATTTTTTAATTTATACTCATTTTTAATTCACTAATAAACTTAACGAAACCTTTAGAAAAAAAAATCCTGAAAAATGCTCTGAATTATTTAGAAATTGATGAGCATGTAAGATAACGCTTTTGTTATTCTGGTATCAAAATTCACCATCATTCCTGTGTGAGTTATGACGTAATAAATGTTTTAAAATAATAAAGCATTCTTATTCTATTTCATATTATCTGAAATAAAGTGTTTTATGTAGCTCTAGCATTAAAACACGTTTGTTATGACGTATAAATCGTGCACAATTAGCGTAATTCTGGCAATGGTACCAGAAAAGGTTACCTAGCAACTAGCATTCCATGAATTCATCACCGCCTTCACAACTCAATTTCAAACAACATAACCTGTATGGAGAAGGGAAAGAAAAAAAAATCATTGCCCTAACAAGCATACCAACATTGCAAGAGAACCATTTTATAAACAAATGTTTTGAAACTACAACAAAGTAAGTAATCATCGTAAATTAACTTCCATTACCTTGGGAACATTACACTTTCATTTCAAAACGTTAATCTTCAAGCAATTTTACTTTCGAATATACACACCAGAGCTTCGAAGGCATACAAATCTTCGAAAGGAAAAAAATAAACAAATCTAGGAATCTAAATTTTAAATTACTTATTATATTAATAATCAATAAACGTTATATATTTACCAGCTCTGAAAAATATGCCAACAATGCTTTTTCATTAGTTGAACTAACACGTTTCTCTTTTTTCCATGTACAGAACTTGTCATGTTCCTTTACGTATGCCCTTTTCAATTTTTGAGGAATTAACAAATCCTCAGCTTTCTTTATAATTTCTTCTGGAAGATATTCATATTTTCAATATCAAACATTGCGGAATTAGCATCCATTTCTATTTGAATTCTTCAAAACAAAAACAAAATAACATCGTCATTGAAACGAGTTCTAAGAAACCAAGCAATACAATACGTCACATTTTGCAAAATTTTTAATACTTTTTTAAAACATTTCAAAGCTAAAAATTGCATTAAAAGTGTGTGCAACACTTGTATAGTCTTCACTCTGAACACTCACCACCACGGATGGCCGAGGTCGTTACGGCGCTGACTCGTGAGTGCGAGGTCTGGGATAGGACCTCCTCCCTAACTAAGGTTTTTCCAGGTTTTCCTCAGTCCTCATAACTGGCAAATGCCGGGGGGGGGGGTACCCTAAACTTAGGCCTGGGACTTTTCTTTCCTTAAAAAAATTCTTTCCCAATATATCATTTCATATCTTATAAAACCAGTGCCCACCGCCTGTGGTGCCTCGGTAGTAAAAATGGGCACTAAACACCACAAAAAAAAAAAAAAAATCTGAACATCCGTAAAGATTAGCGCGTTCACTTCCGCTCACGCACTAAACATTCACTCCTGTCTCAATTAATTTTTACATAAATAACAATTTTGTCTGCACCACTTCATGTGTTTTAAAGAACAGTATGTTACTATGGCAACAGAATAATTTAATGATCGGTTTAATTAGAATTCCACAACGGCATGTTAGCTCATCGACAGATGGTTAGGGCAACGTGCTAAAAATGGCAAGATAGTGGACTCAATCCCTCACAGTTTTTTTTTTTTTTTGCCACCATAATAACGATTTACCCGCACACGTCCCGTATCAATTTATATTTACGAAAAGGAGACAAGCGTAGGCCGTGAGGCCGTAGCAAGCCGCAGCAAACCATTGGGTCTATTGTTTCTAAGATTTACCCGAGGTTAGATTTGCTTCATTTATGGACGCTCTTTAACATCTCAGATCCTCTGCGTTCTATTCAATTTAGGGTGTGAAACGGTCGAAAAATTTTGCTCAGAGGCCTTTTCTTTCAGGCTTGAGGCTCTTTTACATGCCATGAATCTACGACACGGGACCCACGGCTTTAATTCCCTTCCGAAGGAAGTCATACTTAGAATGTTTATACTCTAAAAAACCATCGACCCTGACCGGGATTGAATTCACGATCTTGGGTTTACGAGGCAACTATGGTTACTACTACCCGAGGTTAGGTAAAGATTAGTGTCTATATGAATTAATTGCGATTTCCAATAAGACAATGTGTGGTAAAAAGTGATTAAATGAAGTTGAAACATAGCTGAAAACCCCAACTTTGTAATAAGGAACAACGTATTGCAGTCAGAAAGTTACGGAGGACAACGCATAGGTTACAATTTTACGTGAAACAAAAAAATAATACTACAAAATTTACTGTGTTAAAAGCGCATGCCTTTTTCATTTTGGTTGCGGCTCCAGTCAGCTGCCATTCTGGTATTACGCTTTCTCCGCTGCCACTCGGGACTGGAGTCCCCCAGTATGCCTTGATTTCTATGGGCAAGTTGTCTTACCACGCGCGCACTACCGTCCCCCTGCATTCATATGCTTCTTAACGTCAATTTTAACGACTTCTCCCAGTTGGTATTACAATGATACCAACATACACACTACTCAAGTATACGCTACAATATCTCACAAAATTCAATATGAAGGGTGTCTCTCACACTCCCTATAAGTCGAGATTTATCCCCTTGTGAACTTTTTCTATTCTCCAAATTGAAGAAACACCTGAAGCGTTTTACATAATCAGAAGCAGCGGTGAAGGCTGCGGAGGCGATTCTGAAGAACCTGTCAGAAAATATTTTCCATAATATCTTTGAATTCTGTCAGACAGGTGCATTACATTCAACGGGGACTATACTTCGAAAATATCACCCAAATTATAAGAAATGTTTCACTCATGTGACGTCACCTTAAAATCGACCAATGAAACGAAACAAAGCTTTGAATTTTGACCAATCACAGCCAGATTATGGAGTGAAATTATCGAAATAAAACATCAAATCCGTTTTATAACGCAATGTGCATTTGTCTTGTGGTCAGTGAAGCCAACTCTATACCTTCACTATATAATTTCTGAGCATGCAGCACTGATCACTTTTGCTAGCAGGTGGCGGGAAGCTATTAATAGCAAGAAAAGTATGGAAAATGGACAATCATAACACAAAATGAAGGGTTCTTCAAATAGATATTCATAAGTATAACAAGTGTTGATATTCTGTGCGCCACTTTCAAATATGTATCACTTTTGTTCTTATTCTATTCATGAAATTGTCCTAAACCCGTATTTAGCTCTTCTGTATTGGCATTACTGTCAACCGGCATTCTTCTGTCGCAAGATGGCTTGAAAAGGTTAATTGAAAATATACAATTACTACAACTTTGTGAGGCCTCTGAGCAAAATTTGTCGGTCGTTTCACGTCCTGATTTGAATGGAACGCTGATGACTTGAGCTGTTAAATAAATCAATAAAAAAAAAAAAAAAAAAAAAACTACACTTTTGTAAAAAAAGTTTAGAGGAATAATATTTAAATTCTTAATTTATTCGTAAAATAATCCTAATAAATATCACTCCAGGGTCAGTCACTCGTCGAACTGAAACACTAAATCACTAACTTTATTTATGTTTTCTTCTGCGATGATAATTTTACAATTACCACCACCACATTCATTTTCACAGCTTTTAATTACATCATAAGACACAGCACATTGCATCGGTCATGATCCTGGTGGTGTAGTGGTAACCATACTTGCCTTCGATCCCTGCCAGGACCGATAGATTTTTTCGGGCGTAAAAATTCCAAGTATGGCTTCCTTCGGAAGGGAAGTAAAGTCGTGAATCCCATGTCGTACATTTACGGCACGAAAAAGAACCTCAAGTCTGGGGACGCTGATGACTTGAGATGTTAAAGAGCGTCCGTAAATAAAACAAATTAAAAACATCAAAAACAGCACATTATTGCTATTGAATTTCAGAAGGAAACATTTACCTCATTTGCAGCTATTTATCACAACTGTACAGGTTCTACATGCTGTGCCTTTTGTTAGCGAGTCAGCGCTTCTACTTAACAGACAAGGAGTTGGTTCATAGCTGCACCGGAAGAGTGAGTAATCACTGGTCTCAAAATAATATGTTAACGCCGCAATAGAATTTGAATTAATGTCTGTGTTATTATAGTAACTGATTTAAATTGCGTGGAGATTAATGTAAGTTTAATTTATGACTGCATAATTACAAATAACATCTCAGCAAATGACATAGCAGCCTGCATAAAACAGGTTCTTGCCAGTCAAGATCATATCTCTGTTACCTTTTGAATATTCAAAATGTTGTTCAAACAGGACGTGAGTTATGTAAAGTGTACATTTTCTGAATCTGGTTCTCAAAAGTCGCAGAATACTGGAATTCTCCAACTTCGAAGTCACTTTTTTAGTCTGGGTGAACGAATAATTAAATTTGATAATTCTGTTATTATTCATACTTTTATAACGTGGAACGGTATCAGGAAGTAAATCAGATTGCAATTTTTTTTTGAGAGAGGGAAAGCGAGCAGGAAATTAAAATAATGCAGGATAGAAAAAATGTAGAGAGGCACAAATAAACGTTTATTTTTGTAAAATTTTAGTTTCCTATTCTTCTTTTCCTTTCTCCTTTTTTTTTTAAAAAAAATTCCCCTCTTTTGCCGTCTGTTTGTTGTTTCTAATGCAAAAAAAGTAATAAAAGTGTCGTTATACTCTTGACGAATACTGCAAAAATAAACGGAAATCATCGGTTTAGCTTCCCCATTAATCATCGCTTTCTCTCCCTCCCTCCCTCTCCCCGCAATGCCTTTTGCGTGGCAACTAAAGTTCGATATTCAGACTTTTTCACTAAAAACACACGCTAGGGTACAGACAAAAGTAAGCAAAGAAAGGGAATATTAACATCCTTTGTGGTATGGAAACTACCATCATTGCTGAACGCGTTGTGACGTCATAAACCTTTCATTCCCTCTTTTATATTATTTGAAATAAAATATTTGTTATATATTTGCATAGCAATGTTATTATAAAACCAGAATGATTTTTTAAAATTATTTTAAAGAAAAACTTAATTTATAAACACAAAACTCTTGCAGATCCCGCGTGTTTTAATTGAAAACTCAACCAAAATAATAAAATATACTCGTACATGTTCATTTGGCGCTACAGCCTGGGATGAGCCTTGGCCTGCCGCAGCGACATCTGCATCCTCTACCTTCGTCTTACCACTTCATTGATAGAGGGCAGTATTGCAGGTAGGCACGTGATCAGCATGCCGGCACCCGGCCGATAGCCTATCGCGCCACTTCTCCATCAGGCAGGTTCCCAATTGTCCCAACGAGGCTCCTGGACCCCGTTCCGGAGCTCCATAACTTAGAAACAATCCTAAGTAGGTGCCGAGATTCGAACCCGAGCCTCCAGGCCAGCAATTAGCAACACTAATCACTAGGCAATAGTCGTACATATAAAGTCATGCTTTTTAAACTTCAGCTTTTTAGAATGCAGGCATATTAGATGCTCTTTTATAGGCAATAACATGGTTTAGGGAAGAGGAACTGACATTAACCTTGCATTTTATAAATATTAAATAATTATTAAAAATTACAAATATTCATAGACAAATAAGTAAATGATAAACAACAATTATTATTAAGAGAAAAAATTAATGACTTTTTAAGAAAAATAAGCAAAAAATAAACAATTTAAATATTCTAAAGAAAAACTCTAAGAAAGATTAAAATTAATTTTTGAAACTAATGACACTTTCTTCGTAATACCAGTGCTGATTTTTTCGGTAATTTAATTAAAGTTAACGAATGTTTGTCGTAATGATAATTATTTCGAGACAATTATTATTTATGACAACAAACATGAGTTTAAAAGCTAAATTAAATTATCTAAGAAAAGCTATAAGCAAGAGGGGGATTCAGTAAGACAATTGAAATGCGAGAACAATGCCATTTTTTTATACTTTCATTGAAGTAATTTGGCTTACCTGTTTAATCTTTCTTGAAAACATAAACTAATTTTATTAGTTTCTATTGTAAGAAGAAACGCGTTGAGATCTAAATTAAATAAAATACAACCGAACACTATTATTATAACAATTACCATTTACTACTGTTTTTGTATTAATTATGTCATATTGCGTGCTGTGATTAGAACTTTTGGGAGGCAGTGAGATAATCGAATCGAAGCGCAGATGATAGAATGTATTGCTACTAGATTTTGTTCCAAGAAGGATTTGTAGATATTTGTAATTTAATAATTAAATACAAATAAACATTTGAGGTTATAATAACAGTTAATAGTAAATTTATTTATTTTAACAGTAAATTTAAATTGCAATTTAACTCTTTTATTTATTATTTCATTAAAATGTTGTTATTTAACGCTTTCATTGTAATAATTTACTGTACAATTGTTGTAATTAATAACCACTCCATGTTGAAAATAAGCGTAGGAGAAAAAATCTATCAGTTATTAGTTTTTAAGTTCCATGCTTTAAAACTATAGATTAAGTTCCATTCCGATTAGTGAATAAGGATCAAGGAGACCGTACAGTGACGCCCTCTTGAATTATCACAAATAATATTCCCAATAGAGTGTGAGATTACCAATAAATTTACCAACGTAGTACGGAAATTTATCTGGAAAACTCAGACCCTCGAGTGATATTTATTAGGACTATTTCACGCATAAAATAAGAATTTAAATATAAAACCCGTAAACTGGGCGTACAATATTGTAATAATTGTATATTTGAATTATGAACACTTAACCTTTTCAAGCCATCTAGCAATAAACGAATGTCGATTGTCAATAGTGTAATAAAGAAGACCCAAATATGGGTTTGGGACTATTTCATGAATATAATAAGAATAAAAGTGATCTATATTTGAAATACGCGCACAAAATATTAGCCATGGTATAAAATGTTACACTTACTTATGAATATCTTACCTATTTAGAAAGCGTGAGAATGAAATAGACGAAAGTCGACTATCACGGACGCTACCGTTGATTTACTGATACCAACTGAGAAAAACAAAACAGAGAAAACATTTTACCATTCTGAACAACGTGTTTATTATTATTTTTTTTGAATGGTGAATAACGCCCGTTTTTACTACTGACGCACCATATGCAGAGGACACTGACGATATATGACATGAAATATTTGGAAATGATTTTTTAAGGAAGGAAACGTTCCAGACCTCCGTTTATTGTACCTCCCCGGCATTTCCTTTAATGAGGGCTGAGGAAAACCTGGAAAAATCCTCAGTCTGGCGGGATTCGAACCTCAGACCTCCCGCTGACGAGTCCGCGCCTTAACGACCTCGGCAACCCGTGACGGTAAACGTTTCTATTAAAATTAGTAGTTGTTTAGGCAGGTATTGTTACATAATTTACAAAATTATTTCAGACTGTTTGGCTGAATACGCAAAAACAATTGCTTAAGTAAATATACAGTTGGCTGCACTGGCCTTAAGACAAATGCACTCGGGTGATAAAAAGGATTTGTTTTTCGATAATTTCAATGAACATCCGGCTGTGATTGGTCATAATTCAAAATTTTGTTTCGTTTCATTGATGGATTTTTAGATGACGTCACTTGGATCTGATATGTGGGTACGTGGGTTGAATGGAATTGAAGGGAACATACGAGGAAATGTACTTAAGCCACACCAGGGACCGTCCATGCCTCGGTCTGCCAAGAAGGTCCGAGAGGAAGAGACACCAGGCGGTGAAGCACCAGACCAGTGTAGACCAGGGTCCTTAAAATCGTTTCCAGATTGAGCAACGTGACGCCAACCTTTCCAAGCAATCCTGGCCCCTCAGAAGGCATATAGCTGGAATCTGCCTTTGCGAACAGAAGTACCTCAATGAAAACAGGTAAAGTAGGAGAAGGAAAGATCTAAGCGATCAGGGGAAACCACGAAAATACCCACGGTCAGGAAGGTTTACCCTAAGGGACAAAATAAAGTACCCACACACAATGGGTATTACTTTTCCATCGCTTCGACTCAGATGTGTAAGAATGGATCCAAGTTTTGTCCATGGCCACGAATGGATGCCCAAAACGTTCTGCGATTGTGGTTAAACATCGCCAAACATTACATTAAAATGTCAATTCGCTTGCATTTTTGTTTCAGAGTCAACAAAGGCAAAAATCGCGCACACAACAACGCATGTAATTTTCCCCTTTCATTTGGCGTCCGGAGTCCGCTTCACTTTCTGTGCATATACGGCAACGTTTAAATTCTTCTATTTAGAAATAAATACTTTTCAATGTTGATACATAGTTTCCACGCACTTCTTACAACTGTGTATGATCTATTTCTTCAGATAAAATGTTAAATCACAGAATAGAACTATTGCCATGACAATATTAAAAACCAGAAGCTTTAAGGACATACTTCGTATTTATTATTTAATATGAATGCTTACCCGGTTCTCAGATAATATATTTTTGGCTCCAGAAGACCTGTAATTGGAATATACAAACGTTTTCATATCACGTACGTGAAACTTGTATACTTTTTTTTTTTTGGCACTCCATCACACATGATAGCATACAGCTCTCCGTGACGAAATCTCACTTTCCAAGGAAGCGAGCTTAGAAACATCTGCCGGTAACGTAAGTGCAATACAGACCTATGTCTTGCTATCATATGCGAAACCTGTGTAACAACGTTAATTGATGGGGACAAGCCTGCTCAGTGGCGGCTGGTGGACTCGGAATTAAATTAATCACAGAATCAGAAAGTGAGTATATATAAAATTTAATTTCCCTGTAAATTTTCCCATAAACTGCAAATAAACTTATATTTTATTTTTTTTTTAAATGTTTAAATTTTTATATAATAGGTTGAAGAAATTGACCTTTGAGGATTTCGTTATACAATTTTGACATTAAATTGGATCAAACATTTAGTTACAAAACAGTGGATTTATTATTTTTTCCAGTGTAAAATACAAGCTACTTTTACTTTGCTGCGCTGTTTTACGTCCAAGAAGTTGTTGATTTCTTTTATTTACGGACGGTCTTTAACATTTCAGGTCATCAGCGTCCCATTCAATTCAGTACGTGAAACGGCCGATACCCGGTACCTACTTACGAATTTTACTAAGTTAGAACGAGGTCCACCCAGACTCGTGAGGACAATAGGGAAGCTGCCTGATAGAGAGGTGGCGATATTCGATCACGAAAGTAGCGTGATAGGCGTCCGGCGGGGTACTTGCATAACTTGACGTTACAAGCAGGGCTGAAAGCACTAGTACCTTCGTGCTGCTGGTGCAACTCTTGCTGCTTGCTACACAAACAAACCTACGCTCGCCTCCTTTTCGCAAATATAAACGCGACGGGTAAAATGAAGGCATTGCTAGACGGGTAAAACATTGTAATGGTGGGAAATCTCCTCTTATAGGAATTCTCAATTAATTCATTTACACACACACGCGCGCGCACACCCAAGCTGTCGGCTAACCTAGGTAAATCTTATAAGCCGGACCCAGTAAATCGTTGTAATTATGGCAAATTATGGCAGGAAAAAAAAGAAAAACAAATCATGGAGATGGTAAAATTCGAACCCACTATCTTCACAACTATAGCATTTCACTCTAACCGCCTGAGCTATCACGTCGTTATTACCTAGCTATAACTGTACCGGCTTTCTCCGCTATCGCTCGGGTGCTAGCAGCAAGAGTTGCACCGGCAGCACGGGTACCAGCAGCACGAAGGTACTAATGCTTTCAGCCCAGCATATAAAGAAAAGTCTCATAAGCGCCTGCATACTGATCACTCGTCCCCTGCAATACTGCTCTCTATCAATGAAATCGTAAGACGGAGGTAGAGGATGCAGAGGTCGCTGCGGCGGGCCAATGTTCAACCCGGGCTATAGTGCCAAATGAAAAGAAGAAATTCCTATATCATTACACAGCCCTCAGCTGGAGGTTTGCTGAGAACCAAAGAAAACATTCAGAGCTGCCTACTGAACATGGCGTGTCACCTCTACTTTGCTGAACACGTCTGAACTTGCTCAACGCTACGGGAAGCGGAAGGGAAGTTAAATTTTAACACGAGAAATTATGTTAAAAAAAAAGTTATAATAATTCTTTAGTATGAATGAATGCTGTTTAACGCCCGTTTTTGCTACAGAGACAATTCTTTAGTGAAGAACTTCCATACTTTTTGACTGAAAAACAATATAGATGCCTATGTGTTAATACATTTAACTGAAGAGTCCCCCTATTTGGATTTAAACCTGTGCCGCTCTGATTTAAGGACGGAAATACACTTGGTACAAGCACCGGAAACATAACTAGGTTCCGGAGAGGACCTGGACCGGTGTTGCACTCAATAGTTGAGGCTCGCGAAGCAACAGGCGCCCTGCAGGTAAACAGACGGTAGGCAGCTGCTAGCATTCCTTCCCTCTGTCCTTCTTACGAGGAGCAGCAGCCCCTAAATTATACAGCCGGGACCGGCGTTGCCTAGAAACAATCTGGGACAGTTACTTACCTTTAAATGAGGTCTTGATGACATTCCCATTCCCAACAGATTTTGATAGCGAAGTTTTGCCTCTCCAAGCAGCCCATAGCTCTCGGCATGCTTTAATTTGATTATTAAGTTAAGTTTGACAAATCTTTCTTTTGCAATGAGTCATTTCGTATTCTGTAACAGGTTCGTTATACCAAAGTTTGTGCGCTTTGTTTTAAATTAAATTCAAAACCGAAGCGGTGAGCATCTTAGGTTTATATTGGTGGCCAGAATTTTGGAAACTTTTTGTCTTTGAATAAAATAAGCGAAACCTCTTATTAATAAATATTAATATTAACTAATGACATACAATATATAGTATGTATGTGTATATATACAAAACAAGCACTTCGAAGTAATTTAAATTACGGGCCGCCTGAGTGCTGCTGCTTACTGAGGAATGCTGTCAAAGCAACCGATAAAGGGAAATAGAGTCACCGCGTGTATTTTTTTTTTTTTTTTTTTTTTTTTTTTTTTTTTTAAGGACGCTCTTCAACATCACAGGTCATCAGCGTCCCATTCAACTCAGGGCGTGAAACGGCGGACAAATTTTTGCTCAGAGGCCTCTTCTTTCAGGCTTCAGGTTCTCTTTCGTGCCGTAAATGTACGACATGGGACCCACGGCTTTACTTCCGTTCCGAAGGAAGCCATACTTAGGATTTTTACGCCCGAAAATATCCATCGATCCTGGCCGGGTTTGAACCCACGACCTTGGATTTAGAAGGCATACATGTTTGCTGAAAGGATAAAGCAATGTCGTATTTAAAACTCTTAATAATAGGCAGTTGTAGGAGAATGATGTCCCTCAGTGGCAATACATTGCCGGAATCTGTGTAAGAAATTCCTGCAGTTCATCTAACTTTTCTTCCGTAAGAACACCCCCGTTCGGAATACCTTTTTGTTATTTTTTAACAAGCTGACCAACATTTCTCTAGCTGAAACACAGTTTCTTGCGAATCGCCTTACCATTCCTGTGCAAGAAATTGTTGCTTATGAGATTAAATCGACTATTTCACATATGTGACGTCATCTTAAAAGAAACAAAATTTTTAATTTAGACCAATTATAGCCGGATATTGCAATGAAATTACCGAAAGAAGTATCAAATCCGTTTTATCAGGCGACGTGCATTTGTCTCGTGGTCAATGTGTAGCCAACTATATACCTCCACTATATAATACCTAAGCAGACATCACTGACCAAATTTCTGTGTTTTCAGTAATTGTACATTTAAGTAACTTAATGTGTATTCACTCAACCAAATGTTTTTGCGTATTCAGTCATACAGTCTGAAATCATTTTATAAATTATGTAACAATACCTAACCAACCATCAATTTTAATAAACGCGTAGTTCAGAATGATAAAATGTTTTCTCTGTTTTGTTTCTCTCAGTTGGTATTAGTAAATGAACGAACGGTAGCTATAGTAACAGTAGATTTTCGTCTATTTCACTCTCACACTGTCTGAATATGTAGGTATAAACCTATAACATTGACATTACTGACAACCGACACTCGTCTGCTGCTAGATGGCTTGAAAAGGTTAAGTATTCATAATACATATGTACAATTATTACAATATTGTAAGCCAAATTTATGGGATTTATACTTAAATTTTTATTTTATTTGTGAAATAGTTCTAATAGCTCGAGGGTCTTCAGGCTCTCTTGTGATATTATTTGTAATTACTTTTGCCTCTCTCCGAACTTAATACAGGACTTTATATGTAAATATATTTCTGCATTGTAAGGATTTATATTTATTGCTGAAATTAATTTTTGGTTCTCAACAAGAGTACGTTGCGAAATATTAATAAAGATCTAAAATGCATGAGAAATTTAATAACAGTGAATTATTTATGTTAGTAAGCGTGTAATGAATATCTTACGTCTTTTTTTCCGGACAGTACCTTTTTTAGATTAATATTATAAATGCATGTTGGTGGGTTCTATGCAGTGTTAATTTTATAAGTTATGCCGCACCAATGAAAATGTTCATGAGCCGCCACTGTACTTGCACTTTAATGGCCTTGACGATAAGCACCTCACAGTACGTAGCCGCGCACTCAAATTTACAGAAGAGAGATAATTAATGTCTTAATTAAGGAACAATAAAAGCGACAAAATACGATGCAAGTAATCATTCAACATTTTTCATAAAATTATGTGCACCTTAACTTTTCTTTTAACTTACTATTGATTCTAATTATTTCACAGTTCCAAAATAGCAAAATTCTAGAAGACCGAAAGTCCACATTAATTACTAAAATGTATGTTAGGTGAAAGATTCAGAAATTGTCCATATTTTTATACACGTGTGACAATTTCTTTCCTACAGGAAATTATTGCTTAGCAGAAATCTAAATTAGCTATCCATTTTGTCAAGTTTAACATACTCAGTGTTGGGGGGGGGGGGGGCGCCACGGGTGGCTAAGGCCGTTAAGGCGTGGACTCGTGAGCGGGAGGTCTGGGATTCGAATCCCAGGACCGTCCTCCCTGACTGAGGTTTTTTCCAGGTTTTCCTCAGTCCTCATAACTGGCAGTGTCAGGGGGGGGGTACCCTAAACTGAGGCCTAGAACGTTTCCTTCCTTAAAAAAATCCTTTTGCAATTTACCATTTCATCTCATATATCATCAGTGTCATCTCCTGTGGTACATCTGTAGTAAAAACGGGCGTTAAACACAAATAAAAAACAAAAACAAAAACAAAAAATAAATAAAAAATAAATAAATAAATAAAATCACGCCCTCCCTGACTGAGGTTTATTCCAGGTTTTCCTCAGTCCTCATAACTGGCAATGCCGGGGAGGTACAAAAAAAAAAATCCTTTCCCAATGTATCATTTCATCTCATGTATCACCAGTGTTCACCGCCTATGGTGCCTCAGTAGTAAAAACGGGCTTTAAACACTATTAAAAAAAGTGGTGAGAGGGGGGAGTAAAGGCCCAAGAGGTGTTTAAAGTAAAGACAATTTAAAAATAATATTTCTACGATTTTAGAAATATTATTAGAGGCAGCATCTTTTTCAAAACACGTATTTACATACAATAGCGTACGACGGAGAAATTTCTTAAGTGCCGTTTGAGAAAGGGACTAAATTTAGCAGATTACTCGGCGTTTCATGTTGGGGGTGCTTCGTTCATTGAAACGCCAGCTGTTACGCCCGTTATCTGAAGAGGCGTTTTTTTTTTCTTTTAAATTTTGCTGCGAATGCGGAAAAAAAGACAATCGCGAGATAAACTTGCTACAGTAATTAAACAATCTAGAGGGCGGTTGGGACCGGTCCAAGAAACACGCCAGAGCAATGGTTCGAAATTTGCAGTCGAGTTAACCAATCAGAGGAAGTGACCGAGTATAATGCTGCACCATCCCTGCAGCGAATTGCATTTGAATAATCCCTGAGCGTATTAGAGGAGCGATTATAAATTAATAATCTCTGATTGTGTCATATTGCGCTCTAGAAACTGTTTGGGAACAATCGACAATCGATTCTGTAACCTTTAACATTTTTGTAATTTTTAACCATCAAACAGTCTGAACCTCGTTACGGTGAATCGCAGAAATTTGGCACTAGCCAACTTTCCAGACAAGGTGCCACGAAATGCACATCTAGACATCATCAGGCAATCAGCTGTTAATTACGTTAGTGGCATAATAGCCGCCACACGATCTTTTATAGGTCTTTGTGTAGAAAAAACACTTAATTGTTGTGGTTCGACGTTTGATTTCTTATTTAATAAACAACTTCGCTAAAGTACACCTGAAATTCAAAAAGTCCGTCATGCAGGAACTGCGTAACTAGGCGAATTCCTCAGCAAGTTGAATTACAGAGCGCTAGAGCAGAGAATGTAGTAAAAAACAAGTAACGCTAACTGAAGATAAATATATATAAATATATAATAATAATAATAATACCTTTCAGGCTTAAAAGTATATACGTTTCCCGTATGATTATTATTTTATTTGTGTTATATTTTTAACTTAATGTTTCCAATGTTGTGTTCTCTCTGCCTGCATTTATTGTACACTTTACAATACCAAGGTTGAGGGATTTGTTGATTGCTCCGTGTCGCTTCAGCATTCCTTGAAATTCGGCTTTTTTCGCTGCCGTTCGTTACTGAAGCCACTTTCTGTAGTTGATTCGTTTTATTTACGGACGCTCTTTAACATCTCAGATCATCAGCGTGTTATTCAACTCAGGGCGTGAAACAGACGATAAATTTTGCTCAGAGGTCTCTTCTTTCAGGCTTGAGGTTCTTTATCGTGCCGTAAATGTACGACACGGGACCCATGGCATTACTTCCCTTCCGAAGGAAGCCATTCTTAGGATTTTTACGTCTGAAAAAATTTAGTGCTCCTGGCCAGGATAGAATCCGCGATCTTCGGTTTAGGAGGCAAGTATGGTAACCACTACACCAGGACCGACGCAGAATTTCTATGAAAGGGAGCATGTGGTGTGAAACAAACTATTACTGATAAGTCGAAATTGATAGGATATTTAAATAGGCCGAAGAAGCAGAATAATGGCCGCTAATTTTTACTGGCAATCATAAAGAACTGATTTCTGAGCACAATTTTAAGACAAACGAGGCAGTGTACCTAAGTTCTCCCTCCAGATATATTTGTACAGCGTTGAATCAATGGAAGAAGTCTGTAAACAGTTCATTTGATGGTTGATGAGCTCCATTCTTTTCCTATAAATGTTGGTAAATTGTTCAAGAGGTTGTACTTTCCGGGCATATAGTTGAAGAGCTGTAGCCCAGTTTCGCTCGCAGCACTTGCGGACACCTTGCTCCCCTACCACATCACTCTGTTAGGTTCCACCTGGCTCCCAGACCACCACCGTGCCCTCGGGACACTGGCGAATGCTCCAGTACGGATTTCTGTCTGCGTAACTTTGTTACCCTCTTACTTTCCTTCGCTCTCAAACGCAAACATATTTTATTCATCAGGGGCATGTGCTGCATTCAAATTCAGCACTTTATTTCTCACAAGTGACAGAAGATTAAAAAAAAAAAAAAAAAAAAAAAAAAAAAAAAAAAAAAAAAAAGCCACCGAGGTTTATTATTGACATAATCGTGTTTTAAACATTTCTTTGTACACAATTATCAAAATCTTTTGACTCATATCTATATTGTGTGTTGCATGACCATCAGAGATGAATGAAGCATGTGAAGGGATCTAAAAGGGATATCACCTGGTGTTCACTCAAAGATTTTGGGCACAAATAATCATTTTCAACAGTTTTTGGAACACACATATTATTGAACCAATTCCTGTGTTCACTATTCTGCCAAAGATTTTTTGCCTTTGGTCTTCAAGGTCGGCATTTCTGAAGTCCCTCCAATCGCGAGGTCCACAGTGAAGAAAACGCACGATGTGAAGTAGGAAGAAGATAGAAAAATGAAGTAGGTTTCAATGTTAGGTCGTTCCTGGATAGGCTTGTTTGATTGATTTATTTATGGACGCTCTTTAACAGCTCAGGTTATCAGCTTCCCATTCAACTCAGGGCGTGAAACGGCCGACAAATTTTGCTCAGAGGTTTCTTTTTTCAGGCTTGAGGTTCTTTTTCGTGCCGTAAATGTACGACACGGGACCCACGGCTTTACTTCCCTTCCGAAGGATAGGCTTGAGAGGCGAGCGCTTGAATATACGACACCAGGAGCAGACAGAGTGCTAGGGGCACCTCCATACTTGACGTTAAAAAGAGACGAAAAATTCGCTGCTGCAGGGAATGTTGCTGCTTGTGCTCCTCTGTACTACTCTGCTCAAGGCATGGAGAGAGGGTTTCCTAGGGGGGAATATGTGAGCAAGGTAACAGAATCTTGAAAGGCTTCCATTTAGTTTGTTCAAACGCTACGTGATATGTAGGTAATGTGCCGGAGCATTGAGAGAAAAAGGGAATGGTTATTGCATTTTGAAGTGACGAACTGCTGTACTTCCAATTCGCAACTAATTAAGGAGTAAGATAAGGTTTATGAAGTCAGAATGGCGATTTTAAATGAGATTGAATATGTGAGCAAGTTAAAAATATCTTTTCCAATTCGCAACTAATTCATATACACACACACTAACCTAAGGCTAACCTCGGGAAAATCCTAGAAGCTCTAATTCCAATTCGCAACTAATTCAGGAGTAAAACATTTGTAATTGTCGCAAATCTCCTAACTGGTGCCAAAAAAAAAAAAAAAAAAAAATGATGGGATTTGAACCCAAGTTATAATTTCCATACACCCAGTGCAGTGACTTTACCATCTAGGCTATTACATTGTTATAAATGAGGTGGTATTATCTAGCTAATACGTTCCCTCTTTCTCCGCTGTCGCTCGGAACTGGCCTCCCCCTAGGAAACCCATTCTTCTTTTCTCTCAATGCTCCGGCGCTAGGAGCAGCAGCAGCATTTGTGGTCTCTTAGTAACGTCAAATCACCTCCATCACCCCAAGTTATAGATTAATACAACAAAAACTGTAACATTTGGATAACAGCTGAGTGAACTGTTTTCCAGACAGAGAAGAGAAAAATCTATCTGCCATATCTGTGAATCGAACCCCAAATCGTCTATTCTATAATCAGGCACAACGTTTTGGTTCAGTTGTTGGTTGCTTTAGAGTACTTAAAAGTATTCTGAAGACATTTGTGTCCAAAAGGTAATCCATAATATCCAGTCATAATTGCAATTGACAAGTGAAGACATCGAACAGTACTGTTAAATGCAGATTTGAAGACCTTTCTGGTCCAATTTTTTCTAATATTTTGGCATCATGTTGCTATAAATTATTTACAGCATTTTTTCCCTCACTTTATTATTCACAATCGAAGATAAAACACTGTAAACAATATGTAACATTGCCCATCGTTGAAGGGAAACTTTGGCATTTAAAGCTTCTTCTGATAGCCACGTTTGTCTTTAGAGACAGGCTGTTTCTTATGTAGTTTCCCTTCAGTGAACAGAGTTGTGTTACCAAGTAACGCTTTTATCTGCCAAAGCATTTACTTGCCGTCATTGTGCAAGATTCGACCGTTGCGTAGCATTATGCAGAGATCTCTCTCTTTCTCTCCTACACCAGCAGATGGCATTGTCCCTCCACCTGATGTACGAGAAAGGAAGGTAGGTAGGTACTTGCTGAAAAGAAGACAACTGAAAGGAGGAGAGATGCGATACGATTTATTGTGAAAGTAGGTGGGTAGGGTACAGGGGATGAATGCAGCGGAAGAGACGAAACTGAATCCGTAAACGCTGGTGCACAAAAGAGGGACACAACAGAGTACAGTGCTGGTTATAAGAAACATGCACAGTTCAATGAAATTTTACTTTTGCAGCGTGACATCGTATTTAGTGATTTTTTGAGCATTTTCCCATGTTCGTGAAACTTCTCAACAAATGTATGCATATTAAAAGCATTTTTGTGTTCCTCTCTTTTGCGTACCCAAAATGTTTTAAACAAAGTTCACTTTCAGAGTTACCGAGAGTTAAAATATAGTACGTAAAAAGCACTGCCAACATAACCAATGACCAACCTAACGGAAATAAATGGAAGTTATGTAAAGTGATTTTTGCTGTACGAATACCTTGTAATAAAGAATAAATTGTTAACATAGGTTAGGTTAGTTTAGTTTAGTTTAATCTACACGTAATTAGTAACTTAAAATTGCCTTGTATTTTTATCTATATGACTCATTGTATTTACCTTGTTTACGCGAATCTAATGTGCTATCGATTGTAATGCGCACCCAAAATTTGAAACTTATAATAATTTTTAAAAAGTCATGCTATATGCCGTTTTAGAGATAAAACGATCAGAACATAGAATTTATAAGTGGAGTTTTGTTACACCTTGGAGCACATAGGATAAAATCCATCACTCGTACAGTTGGCGTAGATCAAAGCAGAAAACGTTATTTCTTATGGTGTCACTAGTCACAAGTTGCCTGTACTTCCTCCTTTCATGTAAGAATTCCAAAACTTCTTCAATGTCAGGATGTCTTTCTTTGCGAGAACCAGTGAATTTCTTCCTACTAGCGTTAGTTGCAAACATTGTCAATTTCTGTTGCTCTCAGCTGCATTTAACTCTCTTCCTGCCTGTCTGTTTTTTTTTTTTTTTTTTTTTTTTTTATCAGCACAAAGAATTACTTTACGCTTGAAAGTAACATCATAAGATCTTCTTCTGTGTTTGGCTTTCATTTCGTAACTACCTACTGTTCAAATGCTCTATGCAATAATAAGGCAATAATAAATGTAACGAAGTCGAGAATGGCAGCAAAGCATTATGACGTAATAAACGATAAATTTGAATGAAGTTACCGGCGAACCACGAAACAGATTTGCACTCAAATTTAATACGCCATCGAATCTAATGCACACCACAATTTTGAATACATTTGAACAAACGGTGCGCATTAGATTCGCGTAAATAGATATTGGTGAAATGGTTTTGTAACAATTGATGTTCTAGTACAGTTCAATATATATTTCTATTTTCATATAAAATTCGAAATAAACGAGAAAATAAGACATATGCTAAAAGTGAGAATTTGCAAAATGGAACCTGTATCCGGCGTCTCCAATATCAGCACATCTTTACTAATTCTGGCTAAATATATGTATATGTACATCAGAGAGATATTCGTTTCATACTGTTCTGCTATTTATTTACCAGAATAGCCTACAAAGCACGAGAGAGTCGATTGAGGCAGTATATAGCTTGTGATTGAGATCATAAGTTACCTTTGCAGAAGCAAGAGGCGCTAGTGATTTATGTGACATATCAACATTATCTTAATCACGAATCAGTACGCAGCAATCCTTTGTTCTGAGAGGAAGGGGGACTGCAAACAATACCCCTGAATCTATCTTGATAGCATACAGTTGCCATATTTAAAAACGCTCTTTTAATGCAAATATTGGTCTTTCATATGCTTGAAGGTAACCATGACAAAATTCTGTTATATAGTTTTCGTATGTAGTATGGCTTTCATAAGATTATTGAATGATTAGACGCTTTGTTGGCAGCACTGCTGTCTTTCAGCGAACCTGGAGGCGATAACCTGCATCTCTTAACATATGAAAGCGCGGTTATTGTTGCAGCATATATGTGAAATCTTAACGTTATACAGAGTGACCCAATAGAATATGACGGTTTTCAGAACGCTGACGTTTCTAGCGATTTTCCATTACAGTTACGGTATTGGTTGCTATGTAACTATGCAATTTATTCTGTCCATTTAGCAAACTACAGTATTGATGTTGGCAGCACTGCTGTCTTTCAGCGAACCTGGAGGCGATAACCTGCATCTCTTAACATATGAAAGCGCGGTTATTGTTGCGGCATATATGTGAAATCTTAACGTTATACAGCGTGACCCAATAGAATAAGACGGTTTTCAGAACGCTGACGTTTCTAGCGATTTTGCATTACAGTTACGGTATTGGTTGCTATGTAAGTATGCAATTTATTCTGTCCATTTAGTAAACAACAGTATTGATAATTGGAAGGTTGAAAAAAGTGTATTCGTTGTTGTTTTTATAAGACATTGAATCGAAGTAAATCTCCTACAATAGAGAAGATATAGGGTAGAATTTAACGTGCCTGGGAAATATGGAGTATGGAGGTTGGAGGACACGTTCGAAGTTCCCTACTTAAACACCGTACCTACTTTAATATCGCAAAATTATTAACAAGTCTGCTTTTTAGAACTCAGCGCTTCAATTATATGTACCAGCGAAGATACCACTAAACAAATTTGGCCAATTTTAGTTTTATTATGTAACCACTCGGGTCTTGCCGACACAGAAACGTTAGCTGACATTTGTAAGGTTTTCGTTCTTTGTGAAATAATTAATAAACTGCTGCCACTAATAAACTTGATAAATTATTGTTTTTAATATAATGTAGGGCCCTGCTATTCGTATATTATTATGAATAAATAAATATATGAAAATGAGGTATATAATTTAAGAATTTTACGAAATTTCGCAAAGTATTTGTCTTAAAATTTTAACCATATTTTTTGAACACTCCCTTATTCAGTTTTTATACACATATTTATAGCTCGGTCCTTCTTAGGTAAGAAGACAAGTGAAGATAGTAAAAATAAATACTGATTATCGAAGGTAACGTAATGCATGGAAACAGATTAAACAAGTTAACGAGTGTGTGTGTGTGTGTGTGAGAGAGAGAGAGAGAGAGAGAGAGAATATAAAATATATTAATACGTAAGATTTAAATCCGGTGGCTTACGCACCTTATGCAAAAATATGCTGCCATTTCTCTATCAAGAGTAAATTTTCAGAACTGTGAGATTCAAGTCTCCCTTGCCGGTTGCCCAACATGCCCTATCTCACTGTAAGGATTTCGATGATGCATTTAATTTAACACTTATTTATGCGTTACCAACTCGCTCTGAGAGTTTACTCAGAGATAGATAAATGCCAGCTATATTTTTACATAAATTGTGTAAACTACCGGGTTTAAATCTTACGTATTAACATATTGTTATATTCTCTCTCTCTTTCACACTCTTGATCTGTTTCCATGCATTACGTTACCTTCGATGTTCAATATTTATTTTTACTACATTCACTTGTCTTCTTGTCTAAGAAGAGCACGGGCGGTTCAAATTATTGCGATAGTAAATGTGTGACTTTCAAAGTGTTTTATCCTTTTTGTGCTTATATTATTTTAGTCACATTTCATTGTATTATTATATTTTTCATTTATATATATGTATATATATACACACAATCCCGAGAAGCTGCAACAATTAAAGAACGTGATACGAAGAACGTTTTACTCTGCGGAAGTTTTCTCTTGAAGCGAGGCGGGGATTCACACCACATTCGTCTCTCGATAAGCCAGTTTTCTATGTCGGGCTTGACCGAGGCCAGAACGAGTCCCCAAATTCGAGCTAAGTGCGCTGCGGCATTATCTTAAAAGCCGCTTGAGTGACAGACGCCCGTTGTTTTTTTGTGTGCTCTATGTTTCAAAGTGCAGTCTCCCGCGCCTCGCCCAATATATGGGCATGGCCTTCTGTCAACGCTACCGCTAAAGTAGTATCGAGTTTAGAAAAAAACAAGTGACTACTGCGTCCCGATTAGGGACAGCCATTTCCTCTTTCTCGAGACGGAGATTTCTCCTGAATATTTCGGAGTCTACAGTCTTGCCTGACGAAAAAAAAGGGGGAGGGGTTATCGTAACCTTTCACGCTTAAAGTAATGAAAAAATTAAATAAACTTTTTTTGTTTTGTTTTTTTACTTCTTCATAGATGTCAACATATTTGAGCCCACTAAAGAAGAGCTCTGATATTTATTTTCTTCTGTTACTCCATAGTTTCATTTTAAACTAATTTTAAACTAGTCTATTTTTTTAAAACAAGTTTTTGATTTGGGGAAAAAGAGAGTTTAATTTTCAAAATTAAACATTAATAAAACATTTTAAGATCATTTGTTATTCAGGACACAAAAAATAATCGAACTAATTTAGAAATTGACAGAACCTTATGATATGATCAAATATCTATTATTAATATCAAATTACTGTATAACTCTCGGCGCAAGTTTTTCAGATTTGCTTAGAGGAGAGCCTGTGAAATTTCGGACTTGCTGTACCAAAAAGTGTTAATAAATAATAATAATAATAATAATAATGATGATGATGATGATGATGATGATGACACGTCGCAAGAAATATAATCAAAGGGTAGAGAAGGAGTTTATCTTACCATTTTACATTACAGAAAGTTTTAATTTTCAACAAATTCTTGAAAGATATGCTTAATAAAGTAACCCATTGTCAAAAATAGCTAAAAATGCTTGGAAAAGGGCATAATGACACTAAATTATTTTTTTCTATCACAAAAATTATTCTTTACAAGCAGTCATTAAGTCCCTTTCCATCCTGCATAAAAATTGTTATTTTGATTAGTATTTCATGCCTTTTTTACTCCTGTGAAATCATAGGCGGTAAACACTGATGGAACATGAGATGGCATTATATACATTTGGACAGGAAGTTTCCATAGATAAGGACTGAGAAAAATTTTGAGAAAAAAAAAAACTTAATTAAGAAGGGCAGCTCTGGTGGAATTTGAGCCGCAGATCTCCGTTTACGATTGTTTGCTATCTCGGCCCCTACAATTTTTAGCAATGCTAAACATTCCTCGGTTATGAACGGTTACTCTAGTTGATCCTTGTACGGAGCTTAATGACTATCCAATCAAAGCCCATGCATGACACACTATACCTTGCTGAGAGTGAGCAAATTGGAGTGCACTTTATAATCGGAAGTATAACAAATGATGCGATGGGAGATTAGTTGGGGAGAATATTCCCACCTAATGCTGGGCTGTCCAAAAGACGGCCCTCGAACTGCATGCGGCTCCTGCTCCATAAGCAACTGTTTGATCCAAAGAATTGTAGAACAATGAAAAATGGTGTACCTTCGTCCAAAATTACTTACTAAGCGCTTCTGCAGTATAAATAATTTATGCATATAGCGATACTGCAGTATAACAGTTTCACTTTTATGCGTTTCTGCAGTATGAATTACTTCTGCATATAGCGATACTGCAGTATAACAGTTTCACTTTTGCGTATCTGCAGTATGAATTACTTCTGCATATAGCGATACTGCAGTATAACAGTTTCACTTTTATGCGTTTCTGCAGTATGAATTACTTCTGCTTATAGCGATACTTCGGTATAACAGTTTCACACAACGAACACGTGCAACAATGGTTGTTCAAACAAACAATAGTTACTATAAGGTTCAGATTACTATGCCATTACTAATTAAAATTAACCACAAAAGACATGGAGATCCTGTCCTTCAAAATAAGAAGGAAACGGTTAGAACTTATCAGACGAAACGTTTTCAATTGCACCAACGTTTGGCAGCACGTACTTACGTGAAAGTTCATTTTCCACAAAGTATCGGCATAGAAGCTGCCTCTTCTAAACGTTCTCCGTCTTGCAGGAATCGATGTAGACATCCCGGCCCGTATGAGTGCTGCCGATCGTTCTCATCTGTCGCAAATCCTTCAGGTACCTTACTAATATTTCAAGTACTGTGAAAATTATTAATTAGTTTAGGATGCGGCCCACTAGGTATCTGTTAGTAAATGCTGTTACGGCCCTCAGGTTAACAATAGTTGGACACCACTGGTCTAACGTGTCTACTGAACGGGACCTTTGTCAGTATTTCTAACAAATCCTTTGCTTTTTCGTAAAGATCATTTGAGCGTAAAGCCTTTTCTAACGCAGTACTCCTTAACAGATTACCGGAAATTCCACCACCGCTTTCAACGAAGATGAATGGAGACTGGGAAATTCTTTACAACAGCGATGTTTCTTCACTCCCCAGCTATACATTGTAAGGTTGGCTTTAAACATGTGGTTAGTCAGTGAACAGAACTATATGATTGCTAGTTCCTCTCACAAATAAGCAGACAGGTCTCAATGAAACTTAAAAAAATTATCAATTACGCCATCTTGATTTTAATTCGAATGATTATTTTAATAAAAGCCAACGTAAGATATCCTTTCGTTACCATAGTAACTAACTATTCGAGTGTGCAGCGTACGGCGTGGCCAACATTGTGCATGCTATTTAATAACTCGACAGTTACACGGCCCCCATTGGTCGCAGAAATAAACCATTCAGAGCTTTTACAATGCACAGGAAATGTTCTTACAGTATAACAGGTAAGGAATTCGACCTGTTTTCTCTTTCTTCGCTGTCTTTTGTATCCTGCTATAAGAAAAGACGAATCATGCGATGGAACTTGACAACCGTATCATTATATTCAAAGCAAGGACATAAGAGAAGAAGCAGTTTTAACAGAACTTCCCTATCGCTCCAACAGCCAAACCATATTCTATTTCTAACGACTTACGAGCTGTTTGTGCTCAAATTTCAAATATGAATTAAATAATGTGGAAAATAAGATTGATATAGTAAACTGATGTAATTATTTAATAACAGTAACAAAGAGCAAACAGTGATCATTTAATAACAGTAGCAAAGGGGAGCAAACACACATCATTTAAATGATGAATAAATTTGACTGAGTATTGCTAGAATATTTTATTAAATGAAACACAATATTAAACATTATTTAGGCTTTCACGGCCAGCATTTGTATTATTAGAATTGATAGTTACCGGGGCCATTTTGCTGTGGTCGTTGGATTAAAAGGAAAAGAGAACTTTCGCTGGCTACTGTGGCCAGCATCGTCTGTGGATTGAGGGAAAAGCAGACAGGAACATAACCATCGGTCATTAAAAAAAAACTCTAAATAAAACATTAATCCACCGAGCCAAAAAATATTACTGAACTTGAGGGCCTGAAAGAGGAATTTAACAATCTTCAAAGAACCTTGCACGCAAACGACTACCACTATTGAACCTTGAAACCTCGGAAGACATCTATACCGGACATTAAAGACAAAATTAAAACTTTTGGGGGGGGGGTATTTATAGATGTACGTAATACTTGGGTTTTGTAAAAGACGGGCATAAAATCCACAATAAACATTGCTTAAAAAAAACGTCCCATGAAAGATTGAAGGAATCCTCTCGGTTCAACTGGAATATTTATAAAGTACCTTGCGCATGTAGAAGATTCTATTTTAATATGACTGCAAGATCTATTAAAATTAGGCTAGGAAAACAAATGACAATTGCGCGTCTTAATCAGGCAGAAATTCTGAAATTGCGGAACATGCCATCCAAAATTGTCATGATGTAAAATTTGAATTTGGAAAAAAAAAAAAAAAAAAGTTTCAACCTGGTTGGGTGAGATGCATCAAAAATAGTGCAGCATCTAGAAGAGGATTTTAAATAAGCAAGACATGGAATCTGTTACTAGTCAACATCGTCTGCAGCACAACTCTACCAGCACTCTTAAGTGGACTCTCACTCAGTCCACTAGTGATGCTAGCCGTAGTAGCCGCCCCTTATCTTTTTCTATAATATTCCTTCTTCCATCTTCCCGGGCCCATAACTCTTAAAGGTAAAAGTCTTCACTTTCCTACCCATTCTTTACTTCAGGTTGTAATTCAAAATTATTCCCATCTTGGGAAAACCTGTAAAAAAAACTCAGTCTTGGTGGGAATAAAACACCAGACCCTCCCGGCCATATATATAAATGATGAAATACTAAATTGGGAAAGGACAAATTTGGGTAGGTGGGAGGGAAAGTTTCCAGGCCTACTTTTAGGGTACCTCTCCTGCATTTGACATTGATAAGGATTGAGGAAAATGTGGAAGGGGAAAAAAACTATCAGGAAGGAATTTCCTGGCGGTGATCGAACCATAGATCCACCTTTCACAATCCTAAATTTCTTCCTTACGTTATAGTGAGCGAGCACTTAATAATAACATGCACATCTTTTAAACAAGACATTAAAAACAAACCTAGGATCTCGTGTAAACGACATATCATTCCATCTGATGAATTGCTTTGAAAGTTGTAGGAATTCCAACGCTTTTTATTTATTCCCTTGGCATAGGGCGCCATTATGGAGGCTGGGGGAAATATTCTAAATGTTCTGTGTCCAGAGAGAGAGAGAGAGGGGGGGGGAGAAATTCCAGGCGGCATGCTTTTAAACATTTCCCTCCCCTCTCGAAGTCCCATGCGAAAGTGTCATTTTCTCCTATGCTATAAGCGACCATTTCTCGAACCCTTTTTTTTTATACAAAAAACCTTGTAGGCAATTAGGACAGCCGTGTTCGTATCATAAAGCCCGTGTTGTGATGCTCCTAAAGAAACTAACACGAGCCTGTTACGTGCCCATGTACTTCAGCGGCGTGTCTTTGATATCAGTGGCGTATCTTTAGATAATTATTTACTTTTCTTAAATTATTAATGTAAGAATTAGCCGAATTCTGGGATGAACGCTACTGATAAAGTTTTCTGTAACTTACAATCTAGTAAATCTAGTAATTTTACTGGCAGACATAGGCACTCACCAAGTTTTACATTTTAATTGCGTCTTCAATTGTTTTAAGTTGTTAAAGCGACACTTTCATCTAATTCATTGCCACTTTCGTGTTGATAAGTTGCACGTTTCGCGCTATTGGTAGATACTGCTAGATATGGATTCCCAAAATCCACCTGCAGAGATGGAAATTGAACGAGATAACCCTAAATAAATGATTGGTGCAGCATGTGATCGATCTTTTCTTTTCCAATGAAAACGCAACCAATGAAAAAGTTTATCTGGACAAGACACAGGATTATGTTCAAATATTACATGCATACCTTTTTAAACAAGATGGAGCGCCCACCCTCTACACACAGGGTCCGCTTGAGTGGGGTTTTCCTTGAACGTGGCGAATCCATAGACATCTTTAGATTTTTTGGGGAAATACATAAAGAGCAATTCTACAGAAATCCAAAAGCGGGGGAAAGCTGAGTGATGGTGTGCGCCTTCTTCACGACAACGCGCCTGTGCACACAGCTGTGAAGAAATATGGCTTCAAGGAGATCGACCATCCACTCTATAGCCCAGATATAGCTCTCAACGACCATTTACTCTTCTCAAAACTAAAGAAGGACCTTCGAGGAAGGAAATTTAAGTGTGACAAAGAAGTGATAGGTGCCGTTCATGCCCATTTTGCAGACAAGAGTTCTGACTATTTTCTGGGGGGGGGGGTTGAAATGTTAATTCAGAGATGTGAGAAGTGTATTGCAATAAGGGGTAACAATATTGAAAAGAGAAATATAGTTTTTGTCTTCATCATATCTAGAAAATGATTAGCCCGGAAACTTTGGGACCTACCCTCGTATCTGCATTAAAAACCGTTTCATAATAACAAACCTCATTTTTATCTCCACCCATTTGAGCAAAATATATTTATTTCCCAGGTATGTGTGGCCAAGTTCAAATCTGCTTAACCTTGGGAGGACTGTTGCCGTAGCGGCCTGATGAAGACCTTGCCAAATGCTCCATTGTGGTCTCTATCTGTGTATAATTTATGCCTTTGTGCTCCAAGGACCGAACACGAGAGTCGTGACAGTTGTGAAATTCATACCCTTCCTGAGAGTTGGCTTGCGAATTGATTGGAGACACACCCGTTCAATTGCCCACAATGCCTTGGATCTCTAGGGATATGTTCCCGCGGATTTATGTTGCGTAAAGGGATGGGTGGGAGACCCCACTGCACCTGTTGACCTCCCTTATATCACCCCTCTTTGAGTGTGTTCTGCTCACTGACACCTCACATACATTGCATTAAAATCAGACAACCATGTGGCGTTTTCTGCCAAAGTACATAGCAAAGTTAATATACAGATCAGAAACGTCAAATGAATTTTTAATTATTACAGATACAGGGAAGATTAAAAATATTTATTGATAGACATAAATCGTAATCTCAAATCATTGCAATTTACTTTTTACGTCTGACAATGGTAATTACGACAAACAACATTTATAATTATACGTTTAATTACAACATAATCACAAAACATTTATATTAGAAAACCTAATGGGACATTGCGAATAATCAAATAATTGAAAAAGAAACGCAGATAGTTTTTTTTTTTTTTTTTTTTTTTTTTTAATTTTCGCTTTGATAGCAATTGTTTTCTCGCGACGTCTGTAGATTGTGAACTGATACTATGGGCGACAGTCTGTAGGAACGCATGAAATGAATTAATGACGGCGCAATAGCTTGGAGTCCTTGGCGCCTTAAACTTATGTGACATTCGTCTTCTCAGACAGGATAAGGAAAAACTCTGAAAAGAACTTTATCTGGCCGAGATTCGAACACAGGACAACGTAGCTTTTGTTGATATAGAAAAAGCGCTTGATAAAGTAAGTTGGGCAAAACTCTAGCGGGTGGCTCAAGCTAAGGACTGGCATTCGGGAGGTCTCGGGTTCAATGCCTTGAGGACGATCATTCTGACCTTGGACATTTTCGTGATTTTCCCTGGGCGCTAAGGCGAATGCAGGGATGGATCTTTACTTTCCATGCATTTTTTGCTCTATCACTACGTCATTTTATTCCGCTGGTTCTATTACAAGATCGAAGGTACCAGGGCGCGGTGTGGCGGTGGCTTATGCCTTGCCCCGACATCTGGTACGGAAGGGGGTCAACCTCCTCCTTGGAAAGGGACCTCCAACGGCGTCGGGGTGTTGTATCTGGAAACATGTTTGGAACCCCATCTACGTCCGCGCAGTCACCGGCCGTGGATCCGCGCTTCCCGGTATCTCCCTTCCTCCGGAAGTGTCCTCATTAGGGACGGAGGCAAAAACGGCCAGCCGTGTACCGAGTTATCTTCCTCCACCTCAAATAATCCAATCCAAAATATTTGAAGAATATTAGACAAAGAATATCCTAAATATGTATGATGTTAAAAAAAAAAAAAAGGTTGTTTGAAACTATTTTTCCTTTGACACATCAGAAAAAAAGTTATTTTGGATGAGCAAGAGAAATGGAATACCTGTATAAATAAACATGACGGAGCAAGGAAAACCCAGCTTAAGGTTGAGATAACATTTTTCGGTCTCTTAATTATAAATTGTTACTCTGGGACCTTCTTCACAGTACACCCAGTAACCCAGGTAGTATGTATTTGTAAAATGTTTTTATTGCAAACGGTTATAGTGTATTATAAGTTTGTTTCATTGATACATTGGTAACCTATTAAGTTACGGTATTTCAGTATAGCATTAAAACGTTTTATTTCTTTCAAAACAGAGTATTTTATTGTATGTTTGTACCTGTTAATTTTTGCCAATAATTAATTGATTATTATGTGCTAAATGAGGCAAATATTGCTAGATTTACGGTTTAACATTTAAATATTCAAAGTTAGCATTTTAAGGCTTTAATCTTGTTGTAGTTACATACATAAATGGGATATTGCTATTGTGTATTTACCTTAACTATATGTTAAACCTCTTTGCTGTTTTTCATAATTTTGTACTCATACTAAATTCAAATCTGTTTTACCTGTGTTAAGTACATATAGTTTTATTTTTCAAAAGTATATTGAAATATTCATTATTACACTCTTCTTCTCTCGTACTGATTTTACACGTGATGGTTTCGAACACCCACACAACTTGTTTAGAGCTGACTGAGTAGATGATACTTGCAATTTGATCAGCTAACGTGAAATATGAGTTTAATTGTTTAACACTGTTGTTTATTTATTTCTTTTCAGGTGAGTGTAACATTTTCATCGCAGATTATGACAGAAGTCTCAAATTACAGTGGTATGTATTGTGCAATATAATATTATTGAAAAATGTGTTTGATCGTTGTTAAAGTGAAACCAAAATACGATTTTGAGATCTCCAGTTAAGGGATACACTATTGCATGCAGGGTGCTGCCTATGCGCTTTCATATTCTCATTTAACAAACATGAATGCAATGAATATACATTTAAAAGAAACATCAAAACAGCAGTGCAACACAAAACTAGAAACTAAATACAAATTTATGGCGGGTTTCTGCATAAGAGCCAAACACTGCACCAAAATATTGAATATCCACTTTGCTAAATGACACCCAGTTTCGCCATTAACAACAATACTCGCGGCTGCAAAGTGCCAGTTACTGAAATATACTGCAGCAACAATTTACAGGAATGTCTCTGTAATGCGGTACATGCATTTATGGCAAGCACCTCCCTCTCTCGTCAGAGGTAATGACGTCCATTTTGTTTGGCCTGATACAGGGGTATACATATATTTGCAGCAACAGCCTGCTGCCCTGTTGCTATATTTCTTATCAAATCGAAATGTGCTGAAAATGAAAGTTAATTTATGCAGCAACTGACAAAAAAATTTACACCCTAATCACACAGCTGCTACTTTTTAAGTATTAAGAGAGTTAAACGAAATGAAAAATAAACAAATAAATAAAACTGTGCATATTTTATAAAATTTGGCAAAAAATACATTTTTCATATGTTTTGGTTTTTATTTATTTATTTTCAGTTTCGAAACAACGAATTTATGTCATAATAATAAACCGTTTACTAATCGAATATGTACTTAATGTTAAAGTCTTTTTCTTAATTTAGTAGTCTATATACTTTTAAAAATAAACATTTTTCCACTTTCCATTCCAGTTAAGCGATACAAGTAACGACCACTTGCGCGGTATTTCCCCCCAGCGTTTAGCAAGCAAGTTTACTCTAATTACAAGTCAGTTAGCAGATTACTGCTGTGTGTGTTATAGAATCGGAGGGGAAAATTGGATGTCAAAGCCAGGACTTGAACCAAAAATCTTCACTTGCTGTATTTACCCAAGAATGGTTTCCTTCAGAAGGGAAGTAAAGCCGTGGGTCCATGTCGAAGATTTACGGCATCTAAAAGAACCTCAAGCCTAAAAGATCAGGCCCCTGAGTAAAATTGATCGGCCCTGAATTGAATGAATTGAATATACACAGTGAGATTATTTGAGTTACGGGCCGCATGAGCGTGGCCAAGAAAGTGTAGCCGCTGGAACCGGTAAAAGGGAGATAAAAGTCACCGAATGCAAAGTTAGTATCATTATTGTGGTATTTATATTTTTACTGAAAGCATAAAATGATGCCTCTCAGCGGCAAAACATTGCCGGCATCTACGTAGGAAATTACTGTATTTCGTTTATTACCCCTCTAAAAAGCATTCAGCACTTTTTCCACCAAAATAGGTTGAGAATTTACTACAACTGTGCGGAGGGAGAAATAATGGGCACATATACTGGCTGAAGAACGTAGAATGGAGGATAAAGTATCTACCAGATCTCTTTCTTTACCTGATCGAACAGAGCGGGGTAGTCATGCTAGCAGGCAAGCAAGAGGAGAGAATATGAATATTTCTTATGAAAATGAGGCGGCTCAGGTCTGAATAGACTAATAACAGGGCGAGGAAGGGGGTGGGATAAATAAATTAAGTGTGTGTAACACTCTTACCGATATTTTTATTTAACTTTTTATTAGGAATATGTTAATTTAATCAATTCAAGTAGATCTAGTGTATTATAAAGAGCACATATGGTCTGTTGGAGTTTCATTGTAATAGTGCCAATGCAATAAATACAGGGACTCTAAGAATTTCTTACATTTCATTTAACTTTTCTTCCGTAAAAACACTTTGGTATACTATTGAGAGATCCTGTCTTTCTCCTCCTGGAACACCATTGCCAGGGTATGTTCTTGCATATAGCCCTACCACTTTTCTGCAAGAATCCGTTTTCATATATGTAGCGCTTAAAAAACCATTTTAATGATGCAATTGTGTAATTAAGTACAATTAGCACACAATGAAAGCATCGAGTAACACATGCACGCAACACCACTCCTGATAAAGCATCCCTCAAACCAACTACAAGTTACTACCTGCACATGCATAATAGAGCTTGAGTATTTGGTTTTACCAGTACACAGCCGCTGAATCTAAATCCATCGTTTGATTCCAACCCCAAATTTCTGCCCCATATGTCATCGTACATTTGACTAGTGTCCTATTGACGGTTTCCGGTAAACCTATCTACGAGACTAATCAAAAACGACTTAAAATTTTTTTTATCGCGCACAGCAGAGAAACATTGTTGAAACGATGTTTGCATGATGAAAACGGATCAACCCTGATTGGTGAACAGAAACAAAAGTTCGCTCGCGCATGCGTCTCTACATGGGACGAGCAAACTACGTCAGTTTGCCAGTCGCCTACATACAAAATGGAGTTGATTGGTGAAGAGAAATATGCTGGTTGAAGTTTTGCTCTCGTCTGCAGAAATCATTTACAATGAAAGCTTACGATTGTTGCAGCAGGTATGTGGTGATGACCACAATCCACAGCACTTCGATTGTTCAAGAAATTTAAGGAGCTCGGTGTTTCAATAACAAAGCAAGGTGGTCCAGGTGCTCCAGCAACAGCAGTAAACGAAACCATGATTAACACAGCTGGCGTCATTGTTGGTGAAGACGACCAATAACAATTGACAGACATGCGGACATGTTACACACTTCCCATGGCAGTACATTTTCGATTCTGCATGATCACTTGAACATGAGACGCGTTTGTTCGAAGTGTGTCTCAAGATTACTGACTCCTGAACAGAAGATGGTGCGAGTGAAAGTGTGTAGGGAACATCCCATCCTCCGTACTCCCCAAACTTAGCCCCCTTTACTTTTATCTCTTTCCCTGTCTTAAAAAGGAGCTAAGGGGCAGCGATTTGGTACTTTCGATGGCTTCTAGCGTGTGTTTCAGGACTGGCAGACGCGTTGGCCTAAGTGCATTCAACTTAACGGAGAATACTATGAAAAAGACCACACCAATCTGGACCGAGTCTAGTGTATACTATGCGTAAAAAACATTCTCAGTCTTTTTGACTAGCTTTCGTAATAATGCCCTACACCTCAAGGACGCGGGTTCGAACCCGGCCAGGACCGATGGATCTTTTTCGGGCGTAAAAATCCTAAGTATGTCTTCCTTCGGAAGGGAATTAAGCCGTGGGTTCCGTGTCGTACATTTACGGCACGAAAAAGAACCTCAAGCCTGAAAGAAGAGCAAAATTTGTCGGCCGTTTCACGCCCTGAGTTGAATGGGATGCAAATGACTGAGATGTTAAAGAGCGTCCATAAATAAATGAATCAATCGTAATAATGCAAGAAAAACAGAGCATCACTGGTCCATAATTTATCGAAGATACTGTCGTATGAGAAACATTCAATTGGCGGTCTTCTATTACCATACTATTGAACTGTTCAATATTACCTTGTTCACAGCGTTTTTCATCCTCAGTGCGCTTACGACCACATTTAAGCTCATATATCCAGAAATAGTAAAAATGTCTAATAACTGCAAGACCCCTTTACCATTTGTTGACTGCTGAAACTTTGTCATATGCCGATACAGGAATAATGTTTATCAACAATGAACCAATTTGACGAATTTTCTTCCATTTCAATGGAAATTTATCCGATTTGTTATAGGAATAGTTTTCGGACACTTCTTGGACCTAGAGAAAGAGGCTGACTATGGCATCATACTTTTCATGTGATGGCACGAAGAAATAAAATGCAGGTGAAATTTGAGGCATCTCTCCAATATATCACTTTCAACGAAACCGTGTTTGGAGGAGATTAAACGGAACTTAGGTACTTTTGTCCAAATTATATACCTGCCTGAAGATCATGGTGGTATTTTAAGTCACGTTCATTTCCCCACCTGTTGCGTGCAAAATGAAGACGCCGCAGATTATTGCCGGGCGTATACTGAGATGACCCGATTCGTATCGTGGGAGACAAGAAGCTCCAAAAACTGTTTGGGTTGGGAGATGTTTCTCACGTGATCGTGCTGCGGGAGGTATAGTGCCTGGAGTCTTCTGCTTTCAGTGGCGGGCTATCCAGTAGAAGTCCCATCCAAGGTCAGTAATCTAAACTCTGAAGACCGAAAGGTCGCTCTAGAAGTTTTCCCCTCAGTCACCAAAGCAAAAACCCCATGCATTCTTTCCACGACTTCTGAAGAAATGACTTAACACAGAAGGAGGACTTTGAAACTAAGGCCCTCCTTTGGAAAATAAACCTACTCACAAAAATTACAATCAGTTTAAAGTAATTCTATAAGTATTGACATTTCAAATTATGCAAATTCTAAGTGGAAGATTTAGAAATTTACATAATTTCATTATTAAATTATTTAAATTAATTATGGAAATATTAGTCTTTTTCATAAACAAAATTTGAATAATTTATGGTAAAATTAACTGCATACTATACACTATATCCATAACAATTATTTCAAAATTATATTTGCATTTTCGATGTATTTTATTTGTTAAACATTACATTAGTGTCAAAAGAAAATTATATCTCTAAATACTTTTCTATATCAAAGTTTATGATTGTTGATGGCTTTGTTTTGGATATGAGTGCTTTTGGAGAAAGCTCTTTCTATTGAAATATATTTCATAAAAGTTTTTATATACTTAAACTTCATAGAAAAAACATAAAATCAAAGGCTTACACTATACAAAGAGCGGCGAAAAAAAAAAAATAATGCGTTGCAATGTCTTAGATATGAGACATTTAGAGAATAAATAGAAACTAAATATGGCAATTTTCCCTACTTTTTAAAAATATTTTAAAATTATTTTCCCGTCGCAGTTTTTTAAAATGTTACTAATTCATGTTTAAGACTTCAAATTCAAAATTTCAAATTTTAAGAATTGGCAATAACCATACAACGAGCTATTGTATAATAATTGCAAAATAACTTATAAAACTATTCATATTTTTGCACCATCGAAATTTACAATTTTTTTGTAATATCGTTTATGAATAAAGGGTCATCGAGAAGTCGCTCCGCAGCCTATATTTCATTAGGGAAGTGAATTCGGATGGCAGCACAATTATTGTGCTCACTTAGCCATCAAGGCAAGCACACACTCCAAAACACAAACCTTAGCAACTGTGGGTGGATTACCTGCTAAAAACCGGTATCGAGTGAAGGTGGTATCAGAAATGTAAGAACACCAACTTTCTCTTGTGCGGTGCCCATCACCAGAGTGCGGAGCAACTTGTCGATGACCCGTTATATATATTTGTGATCATGGAACCTTATAGTTTAGAGAGTGTAGATTAAGGATGATAACTTGGCCAAATGAGTGGCCCAAGTTTACCAGGTATTGGAACGCCCCAGAAAAAACCACAGGAAACTAAGTCAACCGGGAATCAAAACCCGCCTCTCCGAGCGGAAAGCGCAAACGCGGTGTCTGTAATATTATGCTAGTGTTAAAACGAAAACATTTCTCCAAATATTTTCTGTATGAAAATTTAATTGTAGATGTTTCTTTTTTGCATTTTTAGTGAAACTTTTAGTGAAATTGACAAAAAACTTCGAAATTGGGGCTCTTTCCTGCAGAAAAGTGTTTTATTTTTTTTTTTTTTCAACCGTTAACATCTAAAATGGTCTTTATTTCCTCTTTCTTTTGGTAACCTAAACGATGGTTTTAATTACTGCTGATATTTTAAATCAATCCTCAAAATGATATTGAAATCAAGAGGATTGTTAGAACATGTACTTATTGCCAGGTAAAACGAAATTAAATAAATAATAATTAGTTAATAGATCATTCAAATTACATTTGTTATAGTTTCATTTTAGTTGAAATAGAATTTATATTTAAATAATAGTAGTTAAGCACACCTTTTAAATACCGCCAAAGGTGGCCGAGGTCGTTAAGGCAATGACAGTGAGCAGGAGGTCTGGGGTTCGATTCCCACCAGACCGTCCTCCCTGACTTAGACTTTTTCCAGTTTTCCTCAGTCCTCATAAATAGCAAATGCCTGAGAAATATTCTAAACTCAGATATAGAACGTTTCCTTAAAAAAAATCCTTTCCCAATTTATCATTTTAATATCATGTACCATCAGTGTCCACCGTCTGTGGTGCCTCAGCAGTTAAACACTATTTAAAACACCTTTTAAATTAAATGTTCTACAAACATTATTTTTTTTAAAAGATAGGCCAATATAATTTATTCGTTAACTTCTATCACATGGCTATTTTTGCTCTATTCACGGAACAAATTACATTATTTTTTATATAAGGAAGCACGTTCCTTCGTAACTAGTGTGGTTTTTTTAGCATCACTTAATACATCATTCGGTATAAAAATATAGTTTTCTTTGAACATTTTTACTCAGTCAGTTCATATATTTACAAAATTCAGAATATTTAAAGTTATTTACTCTGAATAAATACGACCACCAATATTATTACAGTCGGCTATCATTTAAGCCATGACGAATGTACATAATATTTAATTGAAATGTAACATCACTTTCGCGTTAGTGGTGAAAAAATACTGTATGTAACACGGCAGTAAACATATTTTAATCATTCGTGGAAATTATTTTCCGATGCTTTCTACTGATGAATAAAATCCTACTTTCATAGGAAAAAGCATAAAATCAAAGAATTAAAATTTAAAAATTAGGAATAAAAGCGATTTTAAAAAGCAACTACCAACAATTTAATATATTAATATTGTATTTTAATTTTAAAAAATGTAACTAAATTCTAATTGCTTATTCAAAATGTATTGAAAATATTTTCTCGTCATTAATATTTGTTTTATTTGTTCAACAATTGAAGTAGAGAATTCAATTTATGTTGAAACAAGAGCTGGCAATAGTAGCTGCGGTAGAATGAATGTAAAGTATCGCTTGATAAAGCGTCTAAAATATCCCCGCTATAACCGCCACGGGTGGCCGAGGTCGTTAAGGCGCGGACTCGTGAGCTGGGGTTCGAATCCCGCCAGGACCGTCCTTTCTGACTGAGGTTTTTTCCAGGTTTTCCCCGGTCTTCATAAATGGCAAATGCCGGGGAGGTACCCTAAACTTAGACCTGGAACGTTTCCTTCCTAAAATAAAAAAATCCTTTCCCAATTTATCATTTCATCTCATGTATCACAAGTGTTCACCGCCTGTGGTGCCTTAGTAGTAAAAACGGGCGTTAAAAAACTACTCAAAAAAAATTAATCGCTATAAACATTCTATGCACATTTGCGAAATGACCTTTAAAACTAATAAATAAAAAGGTGTTTGTTCTAAACGCCGGAAAAAATCTTGAAGCATAGAGATGCCACTGCAAGGAGAAAAAAATTAAATAGGTATCAAAATAAACCTTATTTACAAATAAAAATCAAATTAAAACATATACAAAATTTTATTACGAGAAAAAACTGAGCGGAAATCTGCAATATTTTCGAAGTTTCTACATGGGAACATTTCATTATCACAAGAGCGCACTGGCTGACGTTGGCATCAGAGGCCGGGATGATGTTGTGCCCCACAAATTATTCTACGTGCCTGAGGGACATCCATCAGCGCAAACTTTGCGTTGTTGTAATAAATTCATGCATTAGTTCGTAGAAGATGTCTCCTAGTTTAGCCTGATTTATTAATGACCGCTAACTTGACAGCAGAAAGACATCGACAGTCGCTTTTTATTTATACATTGCCAGGCTAAAATGCAATTAGCTCCGCGCATAGGATCCAATTAATTGGTGATGAGGGGTAAGTTTACTTAAGACTTGGAAAACGTTTAAAACTGCGGGTAATTTTGGAAATCTGTACAATTTATGTACATTAGAAACCCCACAAAACGTTTGCTTTCTCGTTGCAATCAAAGTTTTCCGCAGTTAATAGTATTGACACTTCTTCGGTGTAACTGCAATCCGGACTCTCAAATTGTTTTCCACACTTCCAAAGATGAAACATTGCAGGGCCCATATTAACATTAATTTAGAGGTTTAATTCCTCTCAATGCACTTCCAACTTCTTGATTGCATTCACAGTAGCACTGAATTAGTCCAGTTTAAATTCACTCACTCAAAAGTAGATGTTGATTTCTTACATTTGACGTAAAAACTAATGTGATACACTATGAGAAAAACGTGTTGTTTGTCTTTAATATTTATTTCCTGTGTTTCAAACCATTTGAGACTTTTTAGTTGACTTTTACACAGTAGGAATTATTTATATCCAAATATGTTGTGTCTTTCATGTTTGTAGCAAACGTTCGCTCAAAACCACGGAATTTGAATATTATTGGTGCAAGTTTATTGAGGTTTTTTTGTCTATCGCAAAGACTGATATTCATATTTTGTTTAATAGAATTGAAATCTAAGTTGCACGTCTACAAAATGCAGTATCAAAGATAAGAGTGAGATTATTAGAATCGTGACCCTGCAGAGCTTGGAGAAGCCAGTCCTCAAGGCCGTATAATGCGTGTGCAGGTAGCAGCTTGTAGTTAGTTCTTGTACGTTCGTGTTTTACTTGAAACTTGTTTGTAAATTGTGTACTGTTGGTATTGCAACTACATAAATATAGTTTTTATGTACGATACTTAAGTAAATACATATTCTTGTAGAGTAGTGGTAAGGATTTTCGCAAGTAACTGATAGCCAAATTTTTAAAAAGTTACAAAGGACAAGTTCTCTCTATGACAAGAAGCGTGCTTTGAACCACTGTGTTCTTACTGAAGAAAGGTTAAATGAAACAAAGAACTTCATATGCGGATGATGGCAATGTATTGCTTCTGAGCGGCATCATTTTCAGCATTTCGTATAACATAGGTTAGTGTTGAATGTCAGTTTTAAACCCGAATCATGTTAAAATATAAATACTAAGTTAATGCGGCGCGGCAACTCTTATCTCCCTTTTCCGGTTGTGGCTGCTGCACTTCGCCAGTAAGCAAACGCGCTCAGGCGGCCCTTAACTCAAGTAATCTCACTGAAGGCGCGTCATTTCTCCAGATGCACCGCAGCCAAAAGTTAATTTTGCTGCCTGTGTTACTCATTAATCAACTCATTAATCCCGTATCCCTCAAGGAATACACGCCAGTCACAAAGACTGGTTCAAAAACTTCCGGTACTAAATTTAAGTTTCCCCAATAAAGAATATCATTTGCAAGCTAAAGCTTCACAGAAGCCTATAACGATGCGTTTTTTCAAGCTTCTTCCAAAATGCAGTCAAAATTACCCCAAATTCCTTCAAAACAGAAGCTCAAATTTGTTACAATGAAGTAAGCTTTCAGCTGTTTTCTTCCATGAATTGTTTGCGTTGTCTAATTCCAGGAGTTCGAAATCAGGTTCGTGCGTTCTCTTATAGAGCATTTAGGCATTCCATAAACCGGTCTGGTCCTCAAAATTTATGTCATCAGCTTTTTTACTACCTAGAATGCCACAGTGTTCTGGAACCTAATTGAATGTTAAAATAAATTACTTTTGAACACTTGGTTAACTGTATCATTCTCATGCAAGGAACAGTGAATTGCAATCCTTTGGGATTTATATCCAATGAGATCAAGTGTGAAAAAACACATATAAGGTTTAGAATACACCATTTTGGAGCATAGCATTGGGAGATTTGGAATTCTCCCAGATCTCCAAGACTTGTAAGTAGGGCGGTTACAAGGTCTTGCATAATGTAAATTTTCATCAAGAAACATCCCAGCTTGTTTACGAGTTACGGTTCATAAGTTCCCGGCCTGTGTGACAGTTATACACGCCTAAAACATGCGAAATTAAAAATTTCCTTTTTTTTAAGTAGTGCTTAACGCCCGTTTTTACTGCTGAGGCACTACAGGTGGTGGACTCAGATGATACATGAGATGAAATGATACATTGGGAAAGGATTTTTTTTAAGGAAGGAAACGTTCCAGGCCCAAGTTTAGGGTATCTCCTCGACTTTTGCCTTTATTAGGACTGAGGAAAACTGGAAAAAATTCGTCAGGGAGGGCGGTCCTGGGGGGATTCGAACCCCAGACATCCCGCTCACGAGCCCGCGCCTTAACGACCTCGGCCACCCATGGCGGTAAAACTTCCTTCACAGTCACACTATTTATTGCATAATAATAATAATAATAATAATAATAATAATAATAATAATAGCTTTATGTTCAAAATTGAATACAGATTGGTGATTATATGTTCGACTAAAGCAAGACTTTCAACGTCTTTGCGGTGTGTATACGGAAGCTTCCACTTTATATTCCACTGTGAAATAATAGTAAACATTATTTCGTTTGAGCAGAGCTAACTAACCCACATGAGGGTAAGCATTTGGGTGTGTTGTCACAAGAAAACTTTTCCCTGGTCGAGAGGGAAGTTTGTGACGTGCATCTGGAAAAAAAAAAAAAAATTAATTGTGTGTTTAGAGCTTTGTTGATTTGCATCCTTCATCAACATTTGTGGTAACGAGAGATCATTATTGGAATGCATTGTCAGAGGGGATGAAAATGTGGTCTTCTTCTTGACTCTTTTTTATTTAAGGTGAAAAGGCAATATCACACAGTCCGCGAAGAAGATTGTGGAAACAATTTTTGAGACTTTAAAGGAATTCTAATGATAAGACTCCAACGATGAACGGGAAGTACTCTGCAATGCCATTCAGGAACCGAGGAGTTCTTCTGCTGCACAGTGCAGTAGTCCATATGACTGTAACTCCCAAAAGCACCTTAAAGCCGATATCTTACCCCAGTGTCTGTTATCCGTTTTCAAAACTGAAAGCTGGCCTTTGAGGGCAATTCACGATCCAGAAAGTTTGAAATGTTGATCCAGAGATTTGGGAAATGCATTAAGTGAAGGGAGATTATGTTGCAAAATGATACCTGTATTTTTATTCTCTCATCTACACAGCATGGTCAGGCCTGGAACTTATGGACTGCACGGCATATTTACTGGCGAACATTACTCCCTATTTTTCTGGATTGCATTAGGCTCAAGAATCGGTAGATTTCATTCAGAATTCAGGAATGTCAGCCGCTGAGACTGAGATGTTTCTATCAGGGTCTGTGAGCTAGGATGCTGGAAGAGCGGAATCTACGCCACTGGTTAAGAGAGTGAGTGAGACAAGCGTGGGATCCTGTAAGCAAGATCAGTTATTCGACAACAGAAGGAGTAGCTGCAGCAACAGCAAAAAGACAAACTGAGTGAGTCCATATATGAAGCATCGCCCTTGTTCATATGGCTCACATCTGGTACCGTCTCCAAACAACGCTGATGAACTTTTCATGGTGGTACACACAGACAGTTTTTCTTGGTTTAACCCTTGTGTCGGTAACATGTGAGGTTTGTATACGCACTCAGTGGTTTGTTAGGAATTCAACCCAACTAGTATCCCTCGTAAAACGGAGGCAGTTAAATTAAATTAGTAAAAACAGAAACAAAGCGGAATGAGACAGATGTCTTGGGAGCGTTGGCTCGTTTTAAATAAATTCTACAGCGATTTTGAGAATATATCCACGTCTAAATAGATAGGTCGTGTTCCAGAAGCCAGAAGAAGAATAGCCACGGGTGTCACACTTACTGAATTGTAGTTTTTAGTTCTAAGTTTGCTGTATAAGGCCGAGCATTGTCAAGCTGTAGACATGCAATTTATCCAGTTCTATTACTTTAGAAAAATTGTCACTAACTCCATCTGTGACATTTGCGAGTGTCGGATACTTTTCACAGAACTTTGAAAACACGTTCAAAATAATTGTTTTCTCGTCTCTAGTTAAAGGCTTGCCCGGTTTATGCTTTACATAATGTATCTCCGTAGAAACAGCAGCATGCTTTAGCGTCAGCCATGATAACAAGCGCAAACTGCTTACGCCTGCCTTGTTTAAACAATCACTGAATCTGGCGCGCTGCATCTTGGGAGTTGTAGGGCATTAATTTGTAACTTCGAAATTCATCTTCATTAAGTTAGCGGTATTTAAATTAAAGACACAAGTGTTGATTTTTTGTATAGGAGACGTTATTTATTACTGAAGCTATCCTCAAATTTAGAGTACTAACTTGGAACTATTTTCTTTGCGTGCATTACTACGGTGTTGTACTTGGCTGCACAGTCATGCTATTGACATCACGCCATGTGACATTATTTTGATCGGCATAACTATAAGGGTGTATAGAGGGAATGTTTAGGGTGTCTTCCCGGCACTTGCCATTTATGAGGATTGAGGAAAACGATCCTAGTGGGGATGGAATTCCAGACCTTTCGACTTAATGACCTCGGCCACTCCTGTCGGTGCCTAAACGTATCAATAAGGTGGAGATAATGGTGCCATTTCTCAGTTACTATAATTCCTATACATGAGGCCCAGATCTGCTTAATACGGAATGTCTACACAACTTCTGTTATGTATACTACGATATTACATCTATGCAAAACATCTCACGGATTTTATCCTCTCGCTGTGATCATTTGATTTTCATTGGCAGACACTATACTAACTTAGTTGTTTGCTGCTGCGATTACCAGCTAATCAAATAGGAGTGTTTGATTAGCTGGGCCGTCGGGTTCATCAGCGATTCACTGCCAACCGGAATACTAAATACTTTACCTAACAGTGGAATTGATTAAAATTACACGAGGGTTGAAGTTACAACAAGAACGGATATCAGTACTGCTGCTTTATTCCGCACCTACTGTATGGTACATTCTCTTGTTTACATGGCTACTAGCTTCACTCTTAATTCCTATACGCCTCCTCTGCGACTGCATATGATAACGCTTAGCCGCATGCGACATGCAGTTGTTCGAGAATATCTGAACCGACCACTATGCATTTGCTATTAAAAACTGCTTATTTGAAGAAGTAGATAGTCACGCAGATCAAAACCAAGTTTGGTGAATTCGTGAGGATAATGCATCAACGTATATCTGACTAAATAAGTTTAAACGTGGTCTAGATGCACTGAAGATAAAGCGAACAAGCTTACGGAGTATTTTGATAGGGGGAAATGAGAGGAACCAGTAGGATCCCCTTATCCACAAGAGCCATTATGTGAATGCACTACTTGAAACGTCACCGTTTTTACGTGTGTTTTCACGTATTTGAAAAATATATTAATACTATTATATAATCTTAGTATAAAGTATATGATGACAAAATAGTCATTTATGCTAAATATGCGAAACTTGCATAAACAATATTACAATACAAATGAACAATACACCAATTTAAGGGGATCATTACTAACCATATTATCAAATGAGTTGTTGAAACTGCCCGCCTTCATTTTCAATACATTTTGGCATCTCTATATGAAATTATTTGTCATTCGTTGTAGTTCATTTTCACAAATTCGAACTATTTCCTGACGAATGTTATTTTTGAGTTCTTGTATGGCGTGCAATTTTGTAATTTACCCCAGAGATAATCGCAGACTGTTAAATCGGGGGACCGAGGGGACCACAAATCCCTACTAATAACTCTGTCTTGTGGAAAAACATTTCGAATTGCCCCCAAGATTTATTCGCAGTGAGCAGTGGTAGAACCCTGTTGAAAAAAAAAAAAATGCATGATCGCGCTTCTTGTCGATTAATTCTCTGAAAAAGAGGTTAGTATGATATTCATAAAATTAACAGAAACCACTGTAAGCTAAGAAAAAAATCGGTCCTATGATTCTTTCTCCACTGAGTTAACACGCATGAATCCTACACAAAGACACGCTGTGCCGTTGTAAATACACAAGGCATAATACACCTTTTACGTATACTGTCGAATTAAGAAACGAACAACGCAACACACACCCGGGAATAGCTGTGCTGCGAATGCGACAGTCAGCAAGGTCAACAAGTAAGCAAGCAGACTTGCTGCTCCCTCCATGGAGTGGCAAACAAGTGGGGGTTCCCGTATATGAAAAATTCTGTGCTACGGGCATCACTAATCGTATGGTATAAGCGGCACTAGGTTGTTCCATTACATGGCTTCCGTTTAGAAACATTTAATGCAACCTTTCTTTAAAAATGTATACTTAATTTCAATATAATAAGCATTAGGTAGAGTAGTTAAAGCCACATTAAGAAGCAAAAAGTCGAAAGTACAACACAAACTTAGCTAGCAGGAAAATGTAATAGGAATATGTTGGCAGACATATACCTAAATCCGAACACGAAGAAAGTGTAAAATAAATCAAGGCTAACACTCTCTCTTTCGGACGTAGCAAAAAGTGAAGGCATTTAACTGTTTAGCGAGAGGAAGCGAAGCAATTACTAAAAGTGACTGACTATTTGATCTTGCAGCATTTAAAAGACATTTGATACCGCGGAGAAAGAGTGCTCTCAGGTATCTTTATTCTTTTAGGAAATGGAAACTAGAATTGATTTGTGCTGCGGAAGAAAAGATTCTTTTAATTCAAGAAGTTGAGGAAATTGCTTCAGCTGCGAGTATTTCCAGCTTGTGGAATTAATTTCGGGAACAACGGCCTGTCGTAAATCGTATGCAGCAGAGCTTCGCTGAATACCCGGCTAGATGCTCTTCTGGCTAACAACGTGGAACCTTGGGGACCTGGTGTTTTCGCGTTCATCAGCAGATAAGCAGTTTGGCACGATGCTTTAGAGTGGCTCTATCAATGATGATGTCGGCAAACCTTAAAATAATTCTAATCAAGTATCAATATAATTAATTTAAAATATGGATAAAATAAAATATTTTGTGCAAAAGAAAAAACTAGAGTTGCAGTTTTCAGAAAATAAGGCGAGTTTTCAGATAAAATATTTTATGCAAAAGAAAAAAGAGTTCCAGTTTTCAGAAAATATGGCAAACTTTTAGATAAAATAAAATATTTTGGCAAAAGAAGAAAACTAGATTTCCAATTTACAGAAAATAAGGGGAGTTTTTAGACAAAATATTTTGGGCAAAGGAAGAAAATTACATTTCCAATTTACAGAAAATAAGGCGAGTATTAGATAAAATATTTTGGGGAAAAGAAGAAATTTATAGAATTCCAGTTTACAGAAAATAATTCCTCTAAGCGACCAGGCGAAAGTACAAAAACGAAGGCCAGGATGAACGACCCCAAGGGACTTGAACCCCGAACCTGTTGAATGTCAGTTCCAATTGTTATTGCCTGACTACTCCATTTGGTTTTAGATATTGGGCGGGAAGTTTAAAAGCAATATTGATTAAATTGTAGTTTTTACCCACTTACTTGGAACTTTCAAGTTGCACTATTACCTTTAATGCTTAAATTTTTAAGAGAATTAAATTGTTATTACATCTTTTTTATAGTTTCCTGGCAACTGAAGTGTTATTGTTATTGAATTCGGCAGAATAAAAAACAAGTCAATTAAATGTAGGAAGTAAAAATATTTACTGTGGCTAAAATCACAATTATTAATATACCGATACATCCTATTGCGGAACACCTGATTAATCCACTTATATTCTGTTCTTTCTTGAATAGAATACACACTTTTGAAAGCATTTATTACCAAAAATGACATTAAATGCTCGGCAGTATTTATAGTATTATTCCGTCCAAATTCAAACAACAGTCCCTTGCCAAGTAAAAGAAAAAAAAAAAAAAGCGATAAAATTGCACCTTTCTTAAGTATTTAACATTAAAATATAGGAGTGCTATTTGAAACTTAAAATTTAAATTAAATTAAATTTATATTAATTTGATAGTTACACTTAAGAGAAGCAAGAAAACAAAATGAGATGCTATAAAAATCTATAACTTGCATACCAATGGAAACTAATGTCATAGAAACAAAAGAAGAAAGTGCCGTGATGCGATCGTCAGTTGTTTTGAGTAGTACAGTCCCAGAGGCATCGATATTCTTGATGATCGGATCCATCAGCATCCGTCCCTCCAAACAATGGAGCAAGTGGAACTTAAGCCCATCAAGCTTGAAGCACAAGAAGGGAAAAGTAATTCAACACTGGTAATGCAATCAGGTTTCTTAAGACCACCCTGCAAGGCTCCGGTTTCAATAAAGATGCGATATCTCGTGCGTGCGGGACGCGATAGTCTTCTGTCGACTTTCATTGTACCTCGCTCGCTTCGCTTGCAAAAATGAACCACCTTGCTTCGGGGAAGTTATAAAAACTCAATTTTTCCGAATGGCGTCGGTTTTGTTTTCATCTCAGTTTTAAAGTAAGTAGAGACTTGGCAGAAAGAAATAGTTATGTTGATATTAATAATTTTTGAAAAGCAATAAATGGAAATAATGGTGGAAACTTTTCGAAATGCTAAAAATCTCTAGAAAAAATTGAAGAATGAAGATTTTTTAAAACTTCTTATGTCAAAAAAGTGGATTGCATAATACCATGCCTCCCTCCCAAATAAACTGAATTTTAAGATGTAGCGGGGAGAGGGGTTGCTTAAGTGGTTCAGTTTCAGGCTGGCCAACTTTATCGCAGCATTTCATTGCTTTCCTCACCCATAAAGTGTTGTTTTCTTCCTTACTTGAGCCTACAGAGAGCAAATTACGATTAAAACTATAGAAATTATTTTTTAATTAGCTTATTTACAAAAGCTCTTCATCATTTCAGGTCATCAGCGTCGTATTCAATTCAGGGCGTGAAACGGCAGACCAATTTTGCTCAGAGGCCTCTTCTTTCAGGCTTGAGTTTCTTTTACATGCCGTAAATCTACGACACGGGACCTACAGTTTTACTTCCCTTCCGAAGGAAGCCATGATTTAGATTTATAGGCCCGAAAAAACCCATCGACTCTTGCTGGGAACGAACCCGCGATCTTGGGTCTACGAGTCAAGATGTGGTTATCACTAACCGATAAAACAGCAGAAACGAGAGATATTGTAAAAGCAGGAGAATATACAACTAATACGTTCTGGAGTTTTCTCTGAAAGGACACTCTTGCAGATTTAGTTATCTCCAATAATAAAGTGATATGATTATCCAAACAAAATCTATGCAAACTTTATAGAATGCTTAGGTCTCAGAGTATGTACCTTATGATTCATCGGATCACAGTTCGATTCCCGGCATCACTGCAGAAGTTTTCCGTTCTGTAATTTGGTGCATCTCGATTACTTAAGATTTGTATGATCGGAGAAATAGCGAAGCCGGTCTAGAAGGTCAAGGTTAAGATTGAGATGTACATAACACTGCGAAGTTTTTACTTCTGGGGCAATAATTACTGTTTCACGTCAATTTTTATACGTAGAAAGAACATTTCCTTTAAATTAGTCTATCAGGTGTCAGTTTTTATCTATATTCGATCCCCGACTACGGCAGAAGTAATATGTATGATATATACTAAGGCTTTGTTACTTACATTTTGTAGAATGGATACTATGCAGTTTTAAACATAACTATTTGTACTTGGTTCTCTAATTCCTAAAATTAATGTGTGTGTCACGTACAATTTTATTATTAGAAGTCCCTTGCTGGGATGGGAGCGCCGGAGCGGAAGATTGCACTGAAAAGAAGATTAAACATTAAAAGATAAACATACCGATAAACGTGTTATTGATTCTTTTAAAATTGTTCTGAGTGAAACTTTCGTTTGAAGTTTTGGTTTGATGATTTAGTCGTTAGATCTTTGAAGCAAGTAGTGGTATGTTATTGTTGGCCGGTGTAGTGACTGTTTGTGTGCAACATGGATAAAAGTGAGAGATTTCGGTGTCTTAATCAACCAGATAATTTTTGTTATGTTTATGGAAAGCTCTTGCCAAAATCCCAAAGAAAAACATAAAATTACAAAAACAACTTACTTTCACTATTTTGGTTGTAAACTTGGTTATCGAAATAAAAAGTGTATCCCAAGACATTGTTGCATTACAGTTAATTTGAGAAAGTGGTTAAGTGAGAAATAAAAATCCTTAACATTCGCCCTACCTATTATGAACAAAATCAGTTTCTTTTATTGGTTTATTTATGGACGCTCTTTAACATCTCAGGTCATCAGCGTCCCATTCAACTCAGGATGTGAAACGGCCGACAAATTTTGCTCAGAGGCCTCTTCTTTCAGCTTGAGGTTCTTTTTCGTGCCGTAAATGTACGACACGGAACCCAGGGCTTTACTTCCCTTCCGAAGGAAGCCATACTTAGGCCCGAAAAAATCCATCGGTGCTGGCCGGGTTCGAACCCGCGATCTTGGGTGTAGGAGGCCAGTATGGTAACCACTACATCACCAGGACCGACACAAAATCAGGTAAATGACAATTATTTCTTATGGTGAAAGTATCAGATTTGACTAAAAAATCAAAATCCAATGTTGTTCATCCGCATTAGACCTGTCCCCTCATAGCGAAACTTTATCAATAAAGTCCTTCCAAAGTCATTTGAAGAAACTGATAGTAAGCGCAGCGATATTTAGGTGGTTTAGTGCGGGATTTAAATTTGGGGTAAAATCAAGCAGAATGTTGAGCTCGAGGCTGCAACAGCAGAATACGAGTATGCTTTCTCAGAATTTATGAAACGCTATCCTTTATTTCCCATTTTGACATATGCAAAGTTAAAGGAGGATATTTTGCTCACAGATAAGGAAGCTTTTGAAAGACGAAGTTTTTGAAATTAAGTTAACAATGTGGCATACTGGCAGCCTTGCGTGCTTTCAAGACTGTGTTGAGGGGTTTCTTAGCATTGTAAGGATGAACAACTAGAGTCTTTTGTGTACACATTACTACAATGATATAAAGAACGAGCTGTAAGATGTCACTAAACGTTCATTTCCTCCATTCACGTATAACCTTTTTTCTTGAAAACTTGGTTACTGTAAGTGATGAACAGGGAGAGTTTTCATTAGGACATCAAAGTCGGTGGGATCCAGAAATGTTGAATTATTGCTGGCTTCTGAAGAGGGGCAGTAATTCTGGCTACAAGAAAAAGCCACAAGTACCAACCATTTTAGATGTGTTTTGTTTTTTATATTGTTAATGTTTTAAATGGTTTATATAAATTCGTGTTTTATTATCTTGATTAACAAGTGCCTTTTATTGCTTAAAAATAGCAAATTCCAATTGGCATATAAGTCCAATTGCTAAATCCAGAGCCAATTCGGAATCAGCGCATATTTTTTCGTAAGAAGAAGTTATTTTTATTCTGGAGGCACAACAAATCCATTTCTTTATTCCCTAGTGTAAATATTTTTTTTTATTTTTAAGGGAAATTGATAAAGTTGTGGCATGGCTGGGACTTAAACAACGAATTCTTTTTTTTTTTTTTTTTCCCTCAAATCGTTGTAAACACATCCAAATATAAACTTGTCATTATGGTGATAAGGAAATGTTTACCTTATGATAAAACTCTGTAAAGAAAAAAATCTCTTTTACTAAAACTCGTACAAGAAAGTGTGAAATATGTTACAGATAGAAATAATTTAGTTTGAAATAATACTGGAAAATGTTGCAATTATTTCCGATAAAACCAAATATTTGAATAAATGTGTGCGCTCTGAAGTTTTCATTATATCCTTTTCCTGAACTCTCAAATATATATCCGGTTTTACATCGCGAACGCATCTAAAAATAATGCGATCCTGAAATTGGTGCTGGCGGCTTTGGGATAAGGCAAGAAATGCACGTTAACGACTAAAGGGAAGGTCTCAAGGGAGCAGTAAACACCATATTCCTTTTGTGTGTCATTTTCATATTCGACACCACATCTGGTATGGAGAAGGCTGTGGGTTGTCTGGAGGTGTCATATGAATTCCCCCTACACTCACTCCCTCGACACTTTTTTAAACAGCTGGGTGTCATGTGTTGAGAGGAAGGAGGAGAGATTTCACCAGGGAAACCTTGCTAGTCAAGGGGCGAACGATACATGGACATAAAAAACTGTCTGTGACATACGACTCGACACAGTGAACTTCGTCTGAGAGAAGGTGTTCTGATTTGATATGGCAGTAAAATGGACTTGGAAGACCGCAACACGCGCATGTTAAGTAGGAAACTAAAGCAATAAACTTGGGATGCTCATTGTTCCTCAAAGGCAGTGGTGGTTGTGCCGTAACTCCAACAACAGTAGAGAACACATTACAGGCAACTCGTTTCTCTATCTCATTGTAGCAGATATTTTTGTCAATAATTTCTGGCAAGTCTGTAAAAACACCACTCACTCGTTATGATTCCGTCGAGAGACTGTTGTTACAGTTGTTGTAGTTGTGGGGTTGTTTCTTAAACGCCTTTAATTTACACTAGATATAAAAATCACAGGTAGTCAAGTAAGGGTCTTTAGGTGATCAAACATTCTTAGGAATAACTAGACATCAGATTTTAAGGCATGAAAAAAATAATGAAAAATCAGGACTATTGAAAACACCTTAAATGCTACTCGGGGTGAATTTTCACTCTATGAAAATTTTATTTCGTAGCAGTAAGTTGGAAAAACTGCTCTGAATGAAGTTCTTCCGGCAGTGTTCTCGTCTCAGCGACAACAGTCTAAACATTGTTACATTCTTTGACATTTTAATTATGTTTTACAGGGGCGGTCCGTCAATAAGGGCCAGATGGGCAATGCTTCCTAAAGTAAATGTCATAATTAATTATTATTTTCTATTTTCACTGTCATAAATGAGAACAGCGATGTATAACCGATTAGTTCTTAATCGTATCTTACGCATTTCCTCTCTATTGTAGTTGCGGTAGCATGCGGGTCCTCCGTTAGCGAGGGAGGCTCATGAGCCAGCCTGGAAAATTTTACGCTTTAAACTTATACCTTCATGGGCCAGCAAATATTTACAAGCACTTATATTTGTCTTCCTCCAAGATGGATTACCCTCTCTTCTGCTTATTTCGGCGTTCTCTTAGGCCAGCGCTCGGTATTCTCTCTTCTTAGGAACCAGATGTTGAGGGGTTACTGACACGATGCAGAACTAACTAGTAGTTGTTTTCGCACTTTGCTAGAAATTGGGTGGTTGTCAGTGGAAAATTGATACCGTGTTAATTTAAGTTACGAAAAACATTATTTGTTCTGTGGCAAAGAATAAAGTGGATGTTTTGTTGAAGGCTTCCATTTTCGCGTCTAAGTTTAACTGTTAAGTTGGAAACGAGTTGGACCTCATCAACCGAAAATTATAGGAGTTAGTCAGCAAGACGCCACAAAATTAAGGTTCTTTTATGGTTTGAAAAATAAAATTTGGATGACAGCATGTGAAGTAAGAAATATATTTTGTATGTAGGAATTTTTCAATCGGGGTAAACCGATTGAAAAATTCATAAATTCATTGCTGTTTCGTAATTGACTTCAGAAGGCTTAAGGCGTACTTTAATAACTGAATTAGAAGAGTTTCATATATACCAGAAGTTTATAACACAAACGTACGATATACTGCAGTTATGAGAGAATGTCGGGGAGTAGTGTAAGTCTTGATAAAACACGCCACTTAGGAGTCATGTAGTTATGTCCCTGGCCCACCCTGCTACAAGGACCACGAGCCGCCAATGATATTTTACATATTTAAGTACAGGCGAATCGTTCAGTGTAGTCTTAACGTTAGTATTTTGTTAAAGTATTGTCTTCTAATTTTGAAATTATGATAGTCACGGAAGTTGATGCATCCAGTACGCATGAGGTGGAAGATAACTGAGAGGAAGATGACATTATTGATAAAAATTACGCGTGCTGTTTATAAAGAATGACAAAAAATTTTTACTGTTTTTACTTTCATTTCCCGCATGTAAGAAATGTACATATACAATTTGAGACAAGTTGCCTACAGCAAAATGGAGGTGGCCAACGAACATTAATGAAAATCACATAAAAATAAACAGAAAATTCTACATATTGAAATGGTATAAAAACAAAATTCCCTTTAATGCTTCTCTTAAGTTCTTGTATGAGCTGTTAAAAAGTATTAAATACATTGACGATAAGGGCTTGAATTTCTCATACTAGGGTTCGCAAAAATTTTCCCCTCTAATAAAAACACTTTTCCTTGTTAGTAAATTGAGCAGCCTTTCCTCTCCAGGGAAAGATGTTTCACCCTCAGACTCATAAGCTTATATTTTAATAAAAACTTTCTGGCACTACACGAAATTTCCCCACTTCGGTAAAGTTTTGTAATCAATAACCTTTTTTGAGAAGTGAGCCACATTATTTTTAAAGCCAAGTGCTGTTACCAAAATATGCTCCTAAGCGTGGGTGTAACAATGCCAGGAAGGAATCTATATAATATTTTGAAACAATGGAATATCTCTTTAAATCGCAGTCAATAGGGATATGAAGAGGTATTCATCCGTTGACCCCCTTCGTCATCGTATAATACGTCATACCCTGTTTAATATTATAAACAAGTTAGTAATTATAAGTTAAATTTATTCCAATGTCCTTGTTTCAAGTAATTCGAGTATTTCTCACTAGGAGAATGGAAGAAACGTTGCCTGAATCTCTGGATAATGCTATCAATATCCCAACTATGATAATTACTGGTTTTAAACGTACTTTTTAGTGGGTAAAAATTATACATTACGTTTTTATGTTTTCTTTATATGTTATACTAAATTGCTGTTTCAAAATATATTTTTATAGCGCTAAAAGAAGATGTACTTGAGCATAAGCAATGATAAATCATCTGTTATTGATTTTCTTCCAACCAGACATGGTGCCAGGGCTGCCAATACGGTTATTTATGCTAATGAGTTTAATAAGTATGAATTATTTGTAATTACGCTAAGGACTGATTTCAAAATTGCAGTGAGGATATAAACATTAAAAAATACATGGTATATTTATATGCTGTATTAAATCAATGTTGATATAACTGACGTATTAAACATATAGTACTGAAAATATAGTAGTGTTATCAAATGTACTTTTATTAAAAAAAATACTTTTAGAGTGAACTGTCCAAAAACACATTTAAATACATCTGATCAAATCTTACTAAAAATGCCTTAGGTATCATTACTACACTCTTAAACGTTTAACTTCCTGCTAACTGCCTATGTCTTTTGAGATAATGAATAGAATGGATGAAACGATGACGTAAATGAGACGAGATTTTAGTGCCTAATGACCCGATATTCACATTTTCAGGGTAAGGGAAAATTTTGAAAAAATCCCTCACCATGGGCTCGAGCGGGGGACGGTCAATTGACTAACAAAGCGGTGGCCAAAAAATGGGATGATGCGACTATATCACAAACGCCATTTCCCTTGGAGTAGCGGCAACCTGCCTCACAGTTATGCATTGCGGCACGCCACCAACTGCAGGCGACGTGTTGATTTCTCGCTCTGTTCATACTTGCCAAATTATTCAGTGGCATTTATTTTCACGTCGGTGTCTAAGCACTGAGAGGCAGAACTTCATTCTACGTATTAACAGTTAGTTCAAAGGGACGTTCATACGTGAGAGAGCGGCCCGTATGGCGATTGAAGCATGTTGACTGCCTGCACGGTTAAATGAATAATATTATGAATGCAGTTACTTGAAGCCATCCCAATTAACATTGGGAGAAATGTGTTTTTTCAACTCGATGCGCACCAACAAATTTGATGTTAAATTACCGAAATTACTTAATTAATGAACATTTACCAAATCGTTGGCTTAAGAAAGCAGGTGGGCTGCACGTTTCCCAGATATGGCTTGACTTGCTTTTGTATCTCGAATCATTACATTAATCGTTTATGAGACACCTTTCAATACGAACGCCTTTCTTTTTGTTCTTGGTCATCTTCTTAACGCTCTGCAGATATTTTTAAGAATTCTAAGGTCAATTATTTTGCTTTCCACCGAGTTTTTTTTTAATAGTGTTTAACGCCTGTTTAAACTACTGAGGCACCACAGGCGGTGGACACTAATGATACATGAAATAAATGGTGTATTGGAACAGGATTTTTTTTAAGGATGGAAACGTTCCAGACCTAAATTTAGGGTACCTCCCCGGCATTTGCCATTTATGAGGATTGAGGAAAACCTGGAAAAAGCCTCAGTCAGGGAGGACGGTCCTGGCGGGACCTCTCGCTCACGAGCCCGCGCCTTAACGACCTCGGCCACCCATGGCGGTTTCCCCCGGAGTGTTGGCCTATGAGCAAGCGCGCCGCTCGTTAGCCGGGTCTCGGTTATTAGCGGGAGGGTAAAACAATAAAACCAACCAACCATACAATAATACACAATTATTTTTAAGAGCTTCATTGCTTTTCCATTTATTAAATGAGGTGTTGAAACTGCTCGCCTTCATTCTCCACACATTTTTTGGTATCTCATTAGGAAATTATTCATCACTTGCTGTAGTTCATTTTGAGAAATCCGGCCAATTCCCTAACGAATTATATCTTTGAGTTCTTGTATGGTGTGCCGATTCGTTTTGTACACGGCATTTTTAATTTACCTCAGAGGTAAATAATTGGAGATTGTTAAATTACTAGAATTTCGCACAAAGCTAAATAAAATTCTCACTTGTGCAAGACGACGAAGAGATTTTCTTTTTTTAAAACATGACCAATGTAATGTAATCTTTCTTCGATGAGAGCCCTATGCTGCTTTTTTGGTTTTTTAGACACTTTCAGTTTCTTGAAATGTATTATACAGATTATGAACTATTTACGGTGTGACTAGTTAACACATATAAAAAGACACACTGTACTGTTGTATAAATACGAGACATAATATATTTTATGTATATTGTGGAATTAAAATACGAACAACACACACCCGGGAACAGCTGGGCTACGACTGCAACAATCAGCAAGGTCTACAACTAAGCAAGCACGGCGTGCAAAACGAGTGGGGGCTTGTTCATAGAAAACATTGCCTCGCGGGGGGAAGCATCACTGATCGCACTGTACAACGTTGTACTTTGTGTATTGAGAATGGCGGTCATAGTTTTGAAGATTTCTTGTAATGTTTTCGATACAAATTTCATGATATGCGAATGATTTATTAAAATTAAAATAAAATTTAAGATTCTTTAAATCACAATATTTCACCGTAAGCAGTCCCAAACAGTAGAATAAATTTATCATACATAAAACACCGCATTAAAACATTTAGTCATATTGTTATTTAAGTAAAACTTTCTAACAGAACTTATGAGCAAACCAAGAACAGTCCGCGAAAAGAGATTTTATGACGATGATAAGGAAGTCATGTCTACAGTATGGCAGCTATATTTAGCTGTATTATGGGCCTAATCTCGGTTCTTACCGGTGCAATGCAGCCGCCGCAACCGGAAAAAGGAAAGCAAAGTCGCCGCGCGTAAAACTAGTATTGTATATTAATATTTATATTTTTACTCAAAGCATAAAACTATACTTTATTTAAAACTGCTAATAATACATACTTACATGTGTTATAAGAGATGCTGAAAACGATGCCACTCAGCGGCAACACATTGCCGTTATCTGCGTAGGAAATTTCTGTATTTCATCTAACTTTTTTTCCGTAAAAACACGTTTCTTGTCAGTGAGAGTATCTGTCTCTCATATCTTTTTAACAAGCTGGCGAACAGTTTCTGTACCTGGAACACGATTGCCAGGATATTTTCTTGCGAATCACCTTACCATTTCTCTGCAAATCTGTTTTCACATATTATCGTATATAAAAAGCCGTTCAAAAGTCTATAATTATGCAGTTACATAACTAACGAAGAACAATTAGCACACAATTAACACACAGTGAAAGCATCGAGGGACACGAACGCATAACCACTAGTAACTACAAACTGCTACATGCGCATGCATTATACGGTCTTGATGACTGTTTTTTCACAATATGCGGCCTCACTCTGCCAGCCTGTAATATAAATAATCTCAATATACATGACACAAAGCAAGGAGAATATGTGAAGGGATAGAATTGGAGAGCCTGATAACTGGGGAACAATGCGATGTAATCAAAACTTTTATCAGATAAATCCTAAACGAGGGAGAAAATGTCCCCTAGGTAACGAACTACAGCTCGAAAACGTGTTATTTTAACTTTTTTTGCACTGTATTAACTTGTGTGGCAATCGCTATGGAGCATTAATAGAGAAACAAATAAGTTAAAAGAAATAAAAAGTTTCTTTCTGTCATTCTCAAAAGGCGAACAAGGAAAACTTCCGTGAGACTACAGAACAAAACTGACAGACTTATAACCACCCAAAAATTTACGTTGAGTAACAAAAAGATATCGACGTTACCATCCTATCGCCTCTTGTTTTTGTGTCCACATTAAACGGGGGTCTTGTTTATACTCAAAAAAAAAAAAAAAAAAAAGGACAGCATTAACAATAGCATATCAGCACGACATTTGCTTCCGCTACACGTCGTAAGATAATCATTAGCGGGCTTTGTATGAGAATAAAACAGAACTTTCCCAGTAATCCAATATTGTTGTCTTCTTCAGGGGAAAAAACGGCCAGCTTGTCCCTAACGTAACAACTGTGATAGCCTTCCCTGGGGAAATCTCTTGGTTGGGACCTAAATATTGCGCGCAGGGCTTCATTGTGGCAGGTTATTGGTGTTTAAATATTTGAAGACGATGTTCTCATACGTGAAGTGACTGGGTCCCCGTTTTGTTGGACGGCCCTCCGGGGCAATCTTAGAAAACAATTCGGGTAGATACCAGCAGTTCGTGGGTCTTCGCGGAACATCGGGTATTTTCGTTTTTTGAGCTGATGTTGGGCAGGTGCCACGAAACTAATTTTAGAACTTGATGTCTTAGCCTTTTTTTTTTTTTTTAAATTTAAAGCGATTAAATAAGAAAATTAAAGGCTTAATATTACAATTTTTATGCAAAATTTCAGCATTAATTAAGAAAAATTTAAAAATAAAAAGTTGTTCTCAAATCTTAATTTTCTAGTATTTTTATAGCTCGTGTTCAGGCTACAGTTTTAAATACTTAACGTCATATAGATAAACTTAAAACATTATATTTTTAAATCTGAACAAAAAGTAAAAATTGCTACCTTACTTGGACACAGAAAACAAATCACAATTAGAAAAGAAAAGATTTAAAAAATAAATTAACTCCGTAATTTTTAATATTATCCACGTTCACTCAAATACATATTTCACATTTGTGAATTAACAATTATGTGCTTTTGTAAAAGCACAGAAGTCGAAGTGTATTATTATTATTTAATTTTTTTTCTTGAAGATTTTTCTTAAGTTTAAAGTAGAGGTGAGTATAGATCTAGACTATAGGGTGGGTGTTAGATCTTCTTTTTTTTTATATGTTTAACGCCCGTTTGTACTACTAAGACGCCACAGCTGGGGGACAATGATGATACATGATATGAAATGATAAATTGGGAAAGTTTTTTTTTTGAAGGAAGAATTCCAGGCCTAAGTTTTGGATACCTCCCCGGAATTTTCCATCTATGACTGAGGAAAACCTGAAAAAAAAAAAAAAAAACTCAGTCAGGAAGGACGGTACTGGTTGGAATCGAACCCCAGACCACCCGCTTACGAGTCTCGCCTTAACAACTTAGGCGAGGTTGTTAAAAACTTGTGGTTTTTACAACTATAGCTGTAATGCATGAAGCAGGCGAGCACAGTTGCTTGATCAGTAGAATTTCTCGGCAATCCCAAATGTCTGTTTTGGTGCATTGAGTGGTCCTTAATTTTATCGCCTGGTTTTTCCTTTTGGAAGAGAATCATAATTACATCACTTCAGCCGTTTGGCAATGAATTTCAACTCTTCTTTATGAGGTTAAGCCACAAAGCAAGTATAATAACGAGAGAACGAGTGGAAACATTAGATGAACAGAACGCATTGAAAACTACTGTACCGGAAAAAGTGCGTGGACATTTATAGCTGAAATCCGACCGAGAAGGAGAAAATGGCGGCCCAGTCTGATGTTTTCGATTCAACCTGTATGATTACCTTGGCAGAGCCCTATAATCTTGCCGTAACTAAAGGGTTATTACCAAGATTAGATGTATGTGCATAAAAAAACTCCAATGTACTCAAAAACAGTAACAATCATTTTTTTATCAAACTGTGTAATAAACTAGTTAATACATAATCCATTATTCTTAATTTATTTTCCATTTGCAATCTATACGATCTATATTTATCTGTTATTCATTGGTGCAGGCTGCTTTCAGTAAAGAATTTACAGATGACATAAAAGCATTAAAAAGTTTTTTTTTCTTTATACTTTAAGAGCATGTTCTATATTAGAACAACCAGAAGAATTTACGACTGAAAATTGTCCAGTTTTATTTTAAAACATGTCTAGTGCCAGAATTTTTAATTTTAGTCATGGGGCGAAATTCTTGCGATTTTCGTTTAATATGGGGAAAAAGTAATTTTGGTATGTTTTAATTTTTTGTTATTTAGTTACAAATTATATTGACTTCGCACATAAGTTATTACCTAACACAATGAGTCATTTGATATACAGCTGCAGCTGTCTTGGGTAACCATACTTGCCTCCTAAATCCAAGATCGCGGGTTCAAACCCGGCCAGGATCGATGGGTATTTTCGGGCGTAAAAATCCTAAGTACGGCTTCTTTCGGAAAGGAAGTAAAGCCGTGGGTCCCGTGTCGTAGGTTTACGGCACGAAAAAGAACCTCAAGCCTTAAAGAAGAGGCCTCTGAGCAAAATTTGTCGGCCGTTTCACGCTCTGAATTGAATTAGACGCTGATGACCTGAGATGCTAAAGAGCGTCCGTAAATAAACAAAAATCAGCTGTCTATTGTACGAAACAATCTAACAATAACTATATTTCCTACCTGAAAGCATTGAATAAATGATTATTACTTTTATTTAATGTTACTGCTTTTAATATCAATTTAAAAACGTTTATATATTTTACTATTTTGGGAATATAGATGTAATGTTTTGTCAATTTGAACAATGACAATTAAAAAAAACAAAATTTTTTAAACACAATACAAATATTTATAGTTTAGTTCCCGGAAAAATTATTTCCACTTATGAAAATATTAATTTACAAAAAATACATAATTACTTAATGTCATTTTTCATTGAATGCCTAAACTTCAACCAACAAAACAGTACGTGGTTTTTCTCTGTCACAAAATGTCAGTTCGAGCGTGTCTCCGCAACCCATGCTGAGATAACATGGGCTTCCCAACTGATTACCCCTAACACTGCTTTTGTTCGGCAGATGGCTCCACAATAGACACGAGATGGGCACGTGACCGGACGCCCCAATAAGCGACATGTAGGGAACAAATGAAGACAATCTCTACTTCTTTTGGAGGGTGAGAGGGCGAAGGGTAAAGAGCTGTTGCTCTTTTGGGTCAATGCTTTCAATCTGAATAAAATTAGGTACGTTTACTTTCTATGACACCTACAAATTAACACAAAGCAACTTATTTTAGTATCGCCATTAGAGCAGTTCAACCAAAATATGCGATTAAGTGTGCCCAACCTTCTGTAGAAGTTTCAAGGTTACATAAGCCAAACAGCTGTTTTATACGGGCTGCGGTGTCTGTTTCCATGGCTACAAGCGTGATTCTGAACGCAATTGCTTTGCCTTTCATTTGTTTTACTAATGCAGTCGTTTAAACCTGTTTACATTATGAAAATTGACTCACCCAGAGTCTTGAGAAAACGTTACGGAAATAATATTTCTTCATTTTGTTATTTTGAAACAATTACATCTTTTAAAAGTGTTTAATGACTAAAGTAAAGATGTAACAGGTTGTTTTAGGATTGTGAAAGTTGGTAGAGCACCTGCCTTCTACGTTTAGGGCCCGGGATTCGATTTCCGATTGGATACCAAAAAATTCCTATGATTAAGAAAGTTACTTACCAACTCCAGAGTCTGGTAAATAAGTTAAACGCGTGCTTGTGTATGTGTCAGTTATTTAATAAACAGTTCGCCGATATTCAGAACTGCATTTGCAGTTATTTAACCAGTCTATATAAAAAACGAGTAGAACAACACGGTGCCCATAAGTGCCACAGAGCTAAGAACTTAAACACGAGAGCTGAGTCCTCGAAGCTTAGGTGGTCATTTTGAGCATTTTCTGTAGAACTATGGGTAACAAAAAACACGATTAACTAAACAAACCATGTGTTTATATGAACATTTTGGGAGTTTTAAATCCTGGTTAAACATTAATAAAACAAGACTTTATGTTTATTGTAAAATTAGGCATGGAAATATAAAATATTCAAGAAAAGTTCATGTAATTGATTAAAATTATTTTTTATTAAAAGATTAGGATTACAGTATTTAACTTTTAGACTAATAAAATTGTTTATATATTTTATTTAATGTTTCTTTAGCACCAGTGCAAAAATAATTCATGTTGTGAATAAAGAGAGAGAAATAGACTTCTATAAGCATAAATTCCTGTAATAAAGATATCAGTTTGACTTCAGCCACAGAGTGCTGCGAAGGCCAGTTCACCTTTAACCTCTGTGTTATGCGCTTGACATAAGAGAAGCCGGTGTCATAAACCAAACTGGTTGTTTTAACCGCTGGTAATGTTCTGATGGATGTGACATGACACCTGTGGGGCCCGACAGATTACCCTGTGTAAACGCAGGAGTCACTGCATTCTACCGTTACTATAAACAACAAAAAGCCGTCAAAACTTCCGCAGTAAAACAACGCACTAAAAACTCCCTGATTTTGATGCAGTTTCGCCTGGATATTAGACAGAACAAACGGACTGAAAAGGTGAAGTTATAACTCTCTATTTGTGAAGTAGTAATATGTCTGGCCACTATCTCGATGGGTGATCGCTGTTATATCTCTGAAATAATAGATAAACACAGAGAGAGCGAGAGAGAATGTAGTTTTTTTACTTTAGGTTACTCTCCCAATTTTCTATTCCCAAAAATGGCATAGTCGGGAGAAATGGAATTCCATTGATACTCCAGGTTGAAAGAGGTCTCAAAGAAATTAGTATCAAATCCTGCCAGGACTGTCCTAATTGACTGAGTTTTTTTCCCATGTTTTCCTCATTCCTCATAAATGGCAAATGCCGGGGAGGTACCCTAAACTTACGCCTGGAACGTTTCCTTCCTTAAAAAAAAAAAAAAAAACCTTTCCCAATATATTATTTCACCTCATGTATCATCAGTGTCTACCACCAGTAGTAAAAACGGGTGTTAAACACTATTAAAAAAAACACAACTTTGTGTCTATAACTGTGCATAAAATTGATAATTATAGTACATCTATACCGCTTTTTCCTCGGCGTGTCTGTCAACATATAAACGCATTCTCGTAAAGAAGTATACCAAAACATGTGCATATATTAAATTCGATACACGCTGAGAATCAACTGGATCTTCTTCAAGATTAATTGATATTCATTTGTTATTCTGCCGGAATTTCCTTAATTGAACGCGATACTAGCGCCGGATGACAGCAGAAGAGTAATTTCACTTCTTGTGTATGATCATTTATAACATTTCACAGCTGTTGTACTGTATATTAGTGCTTTCTACGTTAATGGTTAACTTGCATATTAACACGGACTGCTTCCATTGGATAAGATTAAGAGAAGAATCTACGGGCTCCAAATTTTGTTCCTTTGGAACTGCGTGAGAGACTTTGACTCGATTTTCCTTCGGTAATTTTGAACCAATGCAAGCAAGTTTCCAAATATCGAAATAAATAATTCACCACTTTAAATAATATAATTATTTCATATAGAACTAACACATTTCTTTATTTATTTCAAAACGAAAGACGCTAGCCGCAACTTATAATACCTCTCTCCCATTTCCTTTCAATTCTCAGTTTCGGTTACGGGTCGGAAGCCGGATGAGGAGGGTTGGTGGCTTGTGGTGCGACAGTGACTCTGCCTACGCTCGTGCATCGTCTCCTCATATATCTAGCCGCTGGGAGTATCCTCGATCTCAACCCTTCCTCCCGGAAAACGTCGTTAGGGGACTCATCAAGCGGTCTATGTGCGAAATTCTCCTATCCCATTCTATAGCAGCTGTAGAAGCTAAGAAATTAAGTGATTTATATTATTAACATGTGCAATGATAAACTGGATTAAATTTTGCAACACATTAATCTAAAAACCTCATTAAAGAGATCAGAACAAACATTATCAAATTACCTTATCAGTGGAAAAGTATAGTGGGACAACTTGCTAAAGAGTACGCGCAGAAACCACGCGCAGCCCGCTAGTAGGTGAGACGGAAAAGGTGTACAAATGTAATTGGCTACAGTAAAAATACTGAGAGGTGGGTGATGTTAAACGATGCTGTAATGTATGCTCAGTTTTGCAATTCAAAGAATGCATCTTTATGTCACTAAACTAACGCATATAAGTTTATGATCTAAAATGTTACAAACATGGAAGATGTATGACTTTCAAACTGTTGCTTTTGTTTAAATTGAATTCTTACTGCATACTTTAAAATCATAACACATTAAAATATTAACCGTATTTATTACACTTTGAATATATTTAATCAAACAGATAAGGTTCAAAGCTACAAACAACGAAAGATATATTACAACCTTTCAATCACTTGAAGAACTGGGTGTTTTGGTAAAGACCTTGGCTAATTATTGGCCATGCAAGAGATGAAATTGGTTTTATTAAATATGGATTATTTATTTTTAAATCTCAGCCAAAGATAGGTAGCTATTATGTATGGGCGTTTTAATCAATTGCCTCGTCATGAGATAATACAAACTTATCTTTGGTTATGGGTAACCCCAGTTATCATAATGTCCAGCTTAACCGAAAATCAACTTCAGCAATGTGAAATTCCAAATACTTGAAAGGCTTATATTTTCACTTTGATTTCCTAATGCGGAAAGTTGACCTGCTGTTCCTAGTCAAACAAATCCACACAGAAAAATCCTACATTAAAGACAAAACTCTCCGTAACAATAATATGCTTCTTTTGCGTCTCCCATCATATCATGCCGACATTTAATCCAATAGAATTAGTTTGGACAGAGATCAAAGATACCGTTAAAAATTATTATCGGTCCTGGTGGTGTACTGGTAACCATACTCGCCTCGTAAACTCAAGATCGCAGGTTCAACCCCGACCAGGGTCGATCGATTTTATCGGGCGTAAAAATCGTAAGTATGGCTTCCTTTGGAAGGGAAGTAAATCCGTGGGTCCCGTGTCGTACATTTACGGCACGTAAAAGAACGTCAAGCCTGAAAGAAACGGTCTCTGAGCAAAATTTGTCGGCCGTTTCACGCCTTGGACACCGATGACCTGAGATGTTAAAGAGCGTTCGTAAATAAAATAAATCAAAGTTAAAAATTATATTTCTGGAAATTCATAAGAACAAAACAAGAGAAGGTAGTGGGATTTTTCGACAACTACATCGCACAATGGTGATCAAAATGCTGTGAACGTGTGCTTAAAATTGAAAACATATATTGGGGAAAAGACAACCTCGTGGAATGTTTGATTATTCAGAAGATGTAATCAGCAGCAACAGACATGTACTTGTCGAAGCAAGAGGAGATGATTCGCCCAGTGCAGCCCCAGGAAGGAGGGTGAGCAACCCAATACTCCTTTCAGTCAGGTATATACAGCATTTGTACTAATTGAGACTTATTGATACCATTTATTAAAAAAAGTAGAAGATGGGACAAAGAATAAGGCACTTTGATTTGTTGCCCGGTGCAAGACGGAACGGGAAAAGGTGGCATAATCTGCTGCACCTGGGCCTACTGTATGGAAGGTTGAAAGATGTCTCCTGAAAACATGTGGAGGCCATGAAAAATAAAATCACTCCCTTGGAAGGAATATCCTGCGCGCAACACGTGTCCGCAAAATGAAAAGAAATAGGGGGAGGGTGCACCATCACCTGACCTTCAAGGGATTGGCCAGCAGATGCTCCTTGCCTCTCGAGCGACAGATGGGAGCCAAACTTGCTCATCACCTGTTTCTGGTAGAGCCTGCTGCATCGGATTTTACGTAGTTTATTGATTTACTTATGCCTTGCTTCTCTTTGTTATCTGTGTCATCTGCAGTGTGTCGGACTCCTTGGCTTTTCTTTGCTTTGCTTCTGGAGAAACCGTTTACGATATCCCCTGTTTCATTCTTTTATAAGTTCTCAGGTATCAAAGTGAACAAGTCCAGTGAATTTTATTTATAGCCGCCTGTCATCAACTACCTGGATTGTCTCACTTTGTTATGTTATATTTCGAACATGTACTATAACAAGGAAAACCCTCGGATTCGAGCAAACAGAATTCTATTACTTACATCGAAATTCAATGATGTCATTAGTTTTTGTGTAAAACGTAGAGTCTCTAAAGACAATGCCAATTCGAATCTTAAATACTGGATCTACCGGAAAATAATTATGTACATAGATGTAGTAGATATACGGCACGATAACGGCACTTAGAACCTCAAGCCTGAAAGAAGAGGCCTCTGAGAAAAAATTGTCGGTCGTTTCACGCCCTGATTTGAATGGGAGGCTGATGACCTGAGGTGTTAAAGAGCGTCCGTAAATAAACCAAATAAAAAAAAACCTGCATCAACTCAAGTGGAAGAGTAGATCCATATGGAAATTTGAAGCTCAGGCCCAGAGACGATTTGATATTTGTAAACAACTTCTTACATCCCCTATATGACCGTTTCTGGATTCGAGTTGTGAAATGCGATGACAAATGGCCCTTGTTCCGTAATTCTGAGGAGAAAACGCAATATGCATCCCATGTGAAAGAAGCGCGGTCAGTGATTCAACAAAGCCGTTTTGGGGAAAAAGGTGTGTTTTGCGTCTGATGAAATTGGGAAGATGTTGTCCATTTCGAACTGATTCCAAACGCTGGAGTTTACGCTGAGTTGTATTGTAATGAATGAATGAATGAATAGTGTTTAACGCCCGTTTTTGCTACAGAGGCACCACAGTCGATGGACACTGATGATACATGAAATGAAATGATATATTGGGAAAGGATTTATTTTTAAGGAAGGAAACGATCCAGGCCTAAGTTTGGGGTACTTCCCCGCCATTTGCCATTTATGAGGACTGATGAAAACCTGGAAAAAACCTCAATCGGGGAGGACGGTCCTAGCGGGATTCGAACCTCAGACCCCCAGCTCACGAGTCCGCGATTTAACGACCTCGGCCACCTCGTGGCGGTGAGTTGTACTGTAAAAAATTGCACAGAGTTTACGAGGTTTAACAACAACAAGGCTTTAATAGAAAGCGCACTGTACTGCAACAAGACAGTGCATCTTTCCATGGATTAACCCACTAAAAACTAGGAATTAGAAGGAATAGAATTGCTGTCTAAGCCAGCATATCATCCAAATGCTGCCCCTTCTGATTATTGTCTGTTCTGGCCCATGAAAATTTCTTCCAGAAAGTTGGTTCGATATACTTGAAGATACAAAAACTCATATTCAATTTTCTACCTTTCATTAACGCTGAAGCCATGGTTATGCTGCATGGTCAATGATGACTGATCTTTTGAGCTGCTATAGCAAATCCTTTTAATTGATACGCCCTTAATATATTATAATAGCCGAAGCCTTATAATCTGTTTTAACCCAGTACCCCATTCATTCTCAGTGGGTGCCGTTCCATGCAAATATCGTAAATTATAATCCTAATTGCAGTTTTTTTTCCGGTTGCTTCTAAAGTGAATTTTACCACTTAAAAGTTTTTCTAGTTTAACGTACATTAGTCAACAGTAGCAACTTTTCATTGCGGATTTCAAGAGTGATGAATTTTTGATGTCGTTATTTTATTTATTTCTATTGTCATCGTTATTATATCCAAACGATTCGGTGGCTGCTACTAAAGATCTGTTGCGGGAAGCCATGAAAGGACGTCTAAGCCGTGAAGTTCCCAGTTTGCAGATAAGGATGTTTCAACTGCTATAAAAGGTTTATATGCGGACATTTACATTTTCCCACGGAACCTCAGTCGATCTCACCCCCCCCCTCCCTTTCAGTTTTGTCTCCCGGCTAATGCCGAACACAATGTCCTCCCTTCAGGCGAACAGTTTTGATTGACCTCCCACCCCATCTAACTGCGACATTGTCCAGGGCTGTACATAATTCAGCTGTAGCCCTCGGCCTACTTTAAAATCGTTCGATTTGTACATTCAGCTGGCAATACTATGCACTCAAGTCGGGAGGAAGAACAATGTAATCGGGTACATAAGCATGTTGTCTCCCGCTTCTTTAACTTATTTATTTAAACATAATCTATAAATTAGGTGACATAAAATTGCTTCATGCAGGAGCTATGTAAACTTTCATTATTGTTATTATTATTATTATTATTATTATTATTAATTTTAATGGTCGTTCCCAGATATTTAAAGCTGTTAACTATTTCCAGATAATAAGGGTGCAAATACAATAGGTAGATTAATATGATTTACCTTCCCTCTTAGCAATTCAAGGGTAATGACCTGTTCTAATATGCAATATAGAACCCTGTTATAAACAGACAGGTAGTCGATTGTACTATCTTTTGGCCACACGCTTGCTAAATCTGAGCAATAGATTTAGTATTTGCATTTTATGTATTCGTAAAATTACCATAATTTATGCCAAATTGTTTATATGTAAGGCTAGGCCTAACAATATCCGACTAAACTACATTTCTGTTATTTTGAGATAAAATTTATTTTTCCTTTATAACTAATGCTCTACACAGGATGCTAAAAGTCGTAATTACACTAGAAACCTGGGTAAAAAATACTTGTAGCATTAAGAGTCGCCTATAATTGTTTATTTAATTAACTTAATGGTTCACTCAAACAACTGTTTTTATAATTTTGTAAATTATGTAACAATACCCGCGTAAACAACCTTAAATTTTAACCACATTGCATTGAATGGTAAAAAGTTAACTCTGTGTTATTTTTCTCAGTTGGTATTAGTAAATAGCGATTGTAACAGTCGACTTTCGTCCATTTCTTTCTCACGGTTTCTGAATAGATAAGTAAATATAACATTTTATACAACTGTTAATATTCTGTGCACTATTTCAAGTATATATTACTTTTATTCTTATGAAATAGCCCTCAACCCTTAACCCGTATTTGACTCTTCTCTACTGGCATTACTGACAATCAACATTTGTCTGTTGCAAGATGGCTCGAAAAGGTTAAGTATGCATAATACAAATATACAATTATTACAATATTGTGAGCCAAGTTTACGGGAATTATATTTAAATTCTTATTTTATTCGTGAAATAGCTGCTAATAAATATCACTGGAGGGTCTGAGCTTACCAGATAAATTTATATCGGTAACTCAGACCCTCTTGTAATAATTTCCCTGAGTGGTGAAGTAGTTTCTAAGAACTTCGAGGAACAGTGTAAGGATGGAGATGATAAGTGGCAAGTTGGCCATATTCTTTGCATGAAATGAAAACAAAATGGTGACAAACTACGCTCTCTTTTTGGCTAAAGTTGAAGTAAAAATATACACCTGAAAATGACCAAGGTAAGGATCATATACAGGCTGAAGGCAGAAGTGACGTTGCCAAACAGATGTGAGGTACAGGCCTTAGAAACCTTCTAGAGCTGATTACATGGAATATTTGCTTCAAGAGCCCAAATTCATTTCGGCCCTAATTGTTAACTCATCAGCACAACGCAGACTTTGAACCGGAAGGGTCCCCACAAAGCCATCAAGCAGGCAGTAACCCGTTCAAGAGCTGACGAAGTCTGAGGAGGCTTAGCCCCAAGAGATAATGTTTGATAATTTAAAATATCTCTCTCACTTGGAAAGCTGCCGCGTCTGCTACACTCGTTCCTGGGCAGATTCGACCACAACATTCAGCCCTTCGTGAATTATTCAAAGTGCTGTAGCGAACCGTAAAATCCAACGAGGCCGTGAGAGTGAGTGCATGTGGGAGAGCACCTCTTCAAGTGAAATTGCGGTTTTCAATGAGTGGTTGGTTACGGGGGATTTCCTGCGGCTATGTCAGAAGGGGGTGAAAATGCTGTAGCATTGTTGTTGCTACACGGAGCATCACGCCATCGACAGATAAACTGCTCACTCTCATTACTTCCGAACTGAATTATTTGGCGTTCCAGTTCTATTTCCATTTTCAAAAGCAAGGCGCGTTTCGCTCAACGTGTGTAGGCATAAAATGGGTTGCTTCTGTTTCCCCTATCTCTTAATTTTGTCTTCTTTTACTTCTTAATACATATTATCATTATTTCCCCTCTCCTACTTGTTTTCATAACCAATTTCTCCCTTAGCATTGTTTTAATCCTTCATTATCAACATATCTTCCCATAGCCCTCACTAAACCACCACCATAGTGTCCATTCTTTTATCACTTTTTATATTATTATTATTATTATTATTATTATTATTATCGTCCTCTTCCTTCTCCATCACTCTAACCAGCATTACCACACACTTTTACCTCCTCTTTGTATTTCTTTTTTGTTTCCTCTTTATTCTTCGGTCAGTCCTGATGGTGTAGTGGTGCCATACTTGCCTCGTAAACCCAAGAGCGCGGGTTCGACCATGATCGATGGATTTTTTCGGGCGTAAACATCCTAAGTATGGCTTCCTTCGGGAAGAAAGTAAAGCCGTGGTCCCATGATGTAAATTTACGGCATGTAAAAGAACCTCAAGCCTGAAAGAAGAGGCCTCTGAGCAAAATTTGTGGGTCGTTTCACGTCCTCAATTGAATGAGACGCTGATGATCTGAGATGTTAAAGAGCGTTCGTAAATGAACCAAATCTACTACAATCTTTATTCTTCTTTATTATAACCACCACCATTACTATTTATCCTCTTCCTTCTTTGTTCTTCACCATCCCATAACCAGCACTGTCACTTTCCATACTTTTATCTCCTCTTTTTTATCTTTCTAGGCTCTCTCCTTATTCTTTTCTCATATTAATTTCGTAATAACCACAGTTATCACAACGTCTTTGTTTGCAATACTTGTTATTCTTTCTCTTTCAGATCGTCGTTTGATGATCCTCCTCCTCCGCTTACTTCTCCCTCCACCTTCTGTATCATGATCGCCATCACCATTACCATAATCACATCATCCTATTCATCACCTTTCGTCATCTTATTCTCCCTGCTCTTGTTCACATTTCTTTTCGTCTGCTCGCTCTTTTTTGCTTCCTTAATCAACTTTTCATTGCATCGCCCCGCTATTATTCTGTTTTCTTACCGACACAGGTGGCCGAGCTAGCTAAGGCACAGATTTGTGAATGGGAAGTTACGGAGTTTCTCCGCTTTTGATATTTTCATGTTCTTAATTTTATTTCATGTATCAGCAGTGTCCACAGTAGTACAAACGGATATTAAAAAAATCCTTTTTTATTCTTCTCAAAATTTTCTTATCTTTCTCCTCTATTATCATATTTTGTTTGAGCAGGCATTAAGTTGCTTTTCTCTTCCACTAGCAGGACTTTTTTTCCGATTTCAAACATGGATATTTTTTCTTATATTAATTAAAGAAATTCAGAACAGCAAATCTCTAATAAAACAAACATATTTGAAAAATAGCCTCATCTACAAAACTCACACTGAAAGGAACTTGGATTTCTCATTTTCCCCTCCCCATTTCTATCCCGCAGCCATTCAGATTTTTTTGTTAAAACTGCTGCTGACACCAGACCATAACATTAGCAGCCATTTTCGAAACTGTTGGTCATTTGAATCAGTTTCCAATTTACATGCCCGCCTAAGTCAATAAATCTATCTTAAAAGTTAATACTATCAATATGCCATGCTCTATCGATGTTATTCAGTATTAGCTGAAATTGACTTGGCATAAAACAACGAAAACCTGTTAAAATTCAATGTCATTTGAAAAAGTAGGGTTAATAAAAATAAAACAGTGAAGTTAAAATTGATATAACCCTGCCAACGAAAAGAGGAGATGGAGGGAGTAAATACACAACAAAACACCGAATATCATTTCACAGTTTTACCAACCAAAAGTAAACAGTTTATAGGTTGGTTAGTTTCAAAATGAATATCTTTGTTTAAAAAAAAAAAAGATTCTAGGGCATTAAATAATTTTTTTAAAGTTCAACAAATAAGTATCTCATTATAATAATGCAATTTACTTTTTTGGTATCCGTTTGCACATTTTTTAAATTTTTACTAAGGTGCTGACAAATCACATTTGCATTAGAATTTACATTTTTGCAATAAATCATTAAAATGCATAATCAAATCATAGGCAACTTGATCCACACCTAGGCGGTGCTGTCCTTGTTAGAGGGTGGCTATTTACAGGATGAATGTATCAGAAGCGGTTGTATTTTTATTTGTTCTTATGAAATCTTTCCAAACTGTCATACCTACTTTTAATCGTAAAACTGCTACAATACATTTCCCCGTATTGTAATCCCCCCATGTGCTACAACATTAGAACATTATTTGGGAACTGACCACATAACTTTAGAAATAACTTTTCTTTAACGCCTTAACATTCAGTTAGAAATTAATCAACAGAAAATAATACTTTATCTACTTATCAATTAAAACTCTGAATTAATCTCAGTTTTCGTTTTTATTACTCAATATTTTTATTTTATTAGGATGGTTGTTTGCAAATTTTATTAATTTTCATTCAATGGCATGTAATTTGAAATACCACCTGTGTTGGATTTACAAATCAAACAACAATAACAGCAGCCCAGGTTACCAGGTAAAGATAAAAGCTGTAATAACCGCATTCTCTTTAAAATTTATGCATCAAAAAAGGGGATATCGTTTTAAATTTTAAAAAAGGGTAACTCTGGTGAGGGGATGAAATCTAAAATGTAATCAACATTGGTTTTAAACATCTCCCCCAATATCTAAATTTATGTGTTTTTTTGTTTACAATATATTTATTTTAAATGGGTAGTTATTCAAACTTTTGCAGTAAAAAAAAAATTAAAGAAATTAAAATAATCCCATGTTACTAGCAAGTGAATGAATTCCAAAGCTTTCCGACGCTCAGACAATTCTCGGAAAGAAAGAGAAGGCTGCCATAACGGAATGAGGTCAACTGGTCGGGCAGTTGGGGAGAAGAAGAGGGCGGAAACAGCTTTCTCCAGAATTCATCCCCTAGCTTCTTGCCGGTGCGGACGGAAATTATTGTTGAATACCCTCGGGTTGAGGGGAAGTGGAGTAAAGACTTGTCATTTAGTTTTAAACTCTGCATTAGCGGTCAGAATGAACCTTGTTGGCTTCAGCCTTGAGTGATTCCACATTGTCAGGTATGGCAACAGTGTCTAGAACTTAACACGAGCCGTGGAAGGGCTGTATTCTTTCTTGGTTTGAATAAAATCTTCAGGGAAATGTATTCAGGGGCGAGTGACCCTAGAGATAAAGTTATTGAATGATTCCTATGTCGCAGATATATTGGCACTGACAAAATAGGCACGAACAATCTTAACCATCTTATCCAAACATGGAAAAATTACAAGCATAGAAAGCATTGCATTTCGTACCCCTCTAAGAGAGAGAAAGAGAGTGATATGTTGTGCACAAATTCTAGATTTATTAGTGAGAAAAATTGAAAGCTACCTTGCCTTAATTAAATGATGTTTTCGAAAGTGATTAAAAAAAAAAGCACTTCGGTAGTCCAAAATTGTTTTATTCCTTTAATAGAGTTCGTTCTTATTCTTCAATCAGGTCCCCGTTGCATAAGTTTACTAGTATTAGTGCTATTAGACCCAATTTACAGACTACAGGTGATCTGTTTGTGTATAAATAATATTAAATATTATTATAAAAGCTAATATGATAGGTGATATTTCTTGCTAATAATATTTTGCTTAAAAGATGGGAGTTTTCGTACATAACAAGAATGAAAATCAACAATACATATGACATATGACAAATGAAAAGCGTTGATGCTTGAAATGGCTACTACAAATCAACAGCGTGTGCTATGAATCTTATTTGGATATGTTGCAGTTTTTTCTGTTACCACAACTTGATGAAGACAACAATATGAACATTGTATTCCAGCAAGATAGTGCACCCCTTCACTAGACATGGGAGGTTTGTCATTTTCTACATTCCGCTTTCAATCATAATGTGATCGTAACAGAGCAATTTCTTTCTCCCAAACTCCCCAGATCTAGTCCCCCCCCCCTTTAACTTCTTCGTATGGGATTTTGTTAAAGACACTGTCTATTCACAGAAACCCAGGAATATTAATGATCTGAAATTAAAAATTACTCAAGTTTTCCCCCCAAAAAACACCCCTCTGATGTTACAACGGACATGAGCTGAATTGCATCATCGTTATGAGTTGTACAGAGTGCGCAATGGGGGCCATGTAACGTTCTGGGAAATCTCCCATCTTTCAATGTTGTATACACCAAGTTTCAAAATGTAACGTTTAGTAGTAAATGTTTTACAATGTTTTCATTTTATCCATACCCGAACCGATCACCCTATAAATTTTACTAATAATATTAGTGATATTCTACCCTAACATTTCACAAATTACATAACTGCTCTTCCTTGCATCGCGTTTTGCAAGGCAATGCGATGAGTTTTTTTTTTTTTTTTTTTTTTTTTTTTTTTAAGAGAATCTTCTCTGTGGAAAAAAGTTCCTCTTTTTAGACATTTCTTTAGTTTTGGGCATAACAACTCCTACACCACAAGAAAGACGAATTATATAGAAAAGGCGCGATAACGTAGGCCCGTTAAGATTTACAACTCCAAGCTAACAAGGAGTTCCGTTTTCTCCGCTGCCGTTCGTGAAAGGAGGTATAATTGGTCCAAGGACGATTCTAGCTATAAGGGGTAGTAATCCATCATGTTCATTGGATACTCAGCTGAGTCGGTTAGTCACACAAACTCGCATCGCTGCTACTGCTTAGAAGAACTAGCTCTTAATTCCTTGATTCACGTTGAATTTCCAATTCACCTTCTTATAACACCCGTTTTGCATTACTAGAAAGCATTCTAGGTCATTCATAAAGCTTTGCATTTTATGAATTCAAAGTTCACATGCTGATTGTGTGTGTGTGTGTGTGTGTGTTATATATATATATATATATATATATATATATATATATATATATATATATATATTTTAATGTTCTCAATCAGAAGAATAGGGCGGAAGGTTGTTAATCAACCTTAGATCAATACACACGCACTAATCTTACTAAATGTATTAAATAATCTATGTAGTGGGACTTGTATAACAAATATTAGTACCTATCACAAATAATAAATAATATTACAAAACGGTGCAAAAGAAATGTGTTATGATATCCACAGATTCCATTGTCGGTTGTGGACTTTCAAAACTATAGCGCGGCGATCGTACTGCAAAATATTCTGCGCGTACCTATCACTGTTGTTTCTTAATAAAAAACATGGCTTGTTATTCTTTCGCCACTAATAGCGCACCATTCTCGTGAAGCAGGTAGGTTTTCTGAACTCCAGTACCTGTTTCGTGAATTAACATGCCCACTTAGGTGGAACCAAGATTCGTTACTAAAGAAAATTAGATTAGGGTCAATTTCTCCGTCATGCACACTATTCAAAACCCGTTCACAAAATCTACTCCTGGATGCAGGGTCACCCAGTTTAAGTTCCTGCATTACAGTAATTTTATACGGGTTTAACTTTAGTGGCTTTGTAGCCATTTGAACAGAGCAGTAGGAAATTCCCATTTACTGAGAAAGGCGCTAAAGTAATTTTTTTTGGAAAACTCCAGAGCATGTCCAATTTTATCTCAAATTTCTTCTGTGAGTGCTGTGGGTGGCTGTGTACACTTTTTAAGAATAATTCATGTTTCACGAATAATATTTAGCAATATGTGACTCGAACTTGAATATCAGGAAATCTTTCTAGAAACAATCCCCGTACATCACCAGTCGATTCAGTACACATGTACGAATCGTAAATACTCTTTGGGGAATAAAATACATGAATTGAGTCATATTAATGTATTTAATACAATGTATTACGCCGCCTAATGAATACTTAATACACTGTCAGAACACACAAGAACACGTTAGTAAGTTCCTAGAGTTTAGCTCATATTGATCTCCCCTCCGGCTCTCCGGGCGGCTGCAGAACTCGGTCAACTGCGGCCAGCTGTACGCGGAGCGGTCCCACGAAGGAAAAACCATCCAGTATTTTATTATTAACTATTGGCATTTCGGAGATTATGCTTCACGCCTGCGCAAACTGCGCGACTCTATATGTTAGCCTGCTTCATGACAATACTCAAATCCACACTGCTATGGCTACAGTGAAGGAATGTGACTTTAAGTAGATAGAACTAAATGGAGGTAATAACATTAAAAATGTCATAGTTCATTTATTTCTTTCGTTTAAAAAGCTAACCAGGCCGGAATTTTTTGGAATTGCGCCGTTCTATCGGACTTTTTGATACGAGTACATACAGCCAGTAGCAGTAGCGGAATCGAGTCCAGCCCCGGATATTGCGAATTTTACTGCATTTATCTGCTTTGTACATTGACCTATGTTCTCTAATGACAGCATAGGTATTTATATGAGTTAATGTCGACTCTGTTGAGACAAAGCACAGTCATTGTGTGTGCGTCATATAAATGAAACAGGTCTGCAGATGGTTATGATGTAAAGTGAATTAGTAAAGCCGGTGGTATACAAATGCAATCTCCTTTAATAACACTAATTCAAGGTAACGAAGCAGGCGTTCTCCATTATCTAAATAAGTGTTTGCAATGGTACTGGCCAGTCCGGCGCATGTCTAATCATACGCTTATGGCTATGACATGAGCCGAAAATTTGTCACAATTTATGATGTTTTGTAGTGCGAAAACGCAGTCATAAGAATTGGCGAACTGATTTTGTCTATATACGATCATAAATGAATAATTCTACAGTGTGTTGCGTAAATTCGTTCGCTGCTTTGTTACGTTTAAAACACGTCACCTGAAAATAGTGCATAGTTCTAAAGAGCTATAACAGAGAAGTTGTTGAACAACCAGGCAGGAACGGCCCGTCAATAAGGACCAGATGCGCCCGGCCCCCTCAAACAATATGCCATAATTTTTTACTATTTTTTCTCTTCTACTGGTCAACTTTTAAAACAAAATATGCATGAAAGCAGCGATATATAACCGATTAGTTCCTAATTATATCTTATGCAACATTTCCTCTCTATTGTAGTAGCGGTTGCATGCGGGTCCTCCGTTAGCGAGGGAAGCTCATGGATCAGCCCGAAAAATTTCAAGCTTTAAGTTATACATTCATGTGCAAGTAATATTTGTCTTCCTCCAAGATGGGTTAGCCTTTCTCCTGCTTATTTCTGCGTTCTCTTGGGCCAGCAAGACGACGGCCCATGGAAAGTGGTTCGTATTCTCTCTTTTCTTACGAACTAGATGTTGAAGAGTTACTAACACTATGCATAATTGACTAGGGGTTGTTTTCTCACTTTGAAATTTGTTGACTTTCACATTATAAACTGTTATGTTATACAAAAAAAAAAAAAAAAGTATCTGTTTTGTGGCAATGAATAAAGTGAACCATTTTCGCATATAGTTGGAAGTGAAACGATTTGAACCTTATCAACTTAATCTTTTCTCCTTCATTCCTTTACTAACAAACAACTCGAATATAATTTCAACGGAATCTTCCCTAAAATTAAAACTAAAACTGAAATAAAATAAAATTCCTACAAACTTAAAAGTAGGTTTGACACACTTTATAGAAGCTGACTCAATAAGATGGTAGGAAATTTCGTTTTTTGTTTGAAAAAATATCTTGGCCGACAGTGTAAAGTGAGAAACGTATCTTGTGTATTATGAATGAGATTAGAAAAGAAAAAAGAAAGAGCAAAATTCGTTTCTGCACATGCCGACGAAACGACTAATAATATTAATGCATGTCACAAATGTGTTATGATATTACGATACATGAGTGGGGGTAAACCGGTTGAAAGATTAATAAAATCCATCGCTGTTTCTGAATTGACTGCAAACGCCCTGAAACAGAAGAGCTTCATATAAAACAGAAGTTAATAGCACAAACGTACGATGGCGCTGCAGTTATGAGAGAATGTCGGGGAGGAATATAAGTCTTGATAAAACAGACCTTCCATATGCCATTTGGGTATGCCCGTGGCTCACCCTTGTACAGGAGCCACGAGCCGCTACTGCAACCAGAGGTAAGTTTTAAACACAATATAGGCATAAACGGCCTGTATAGTGCGAGACAAGCCTTGGTGTCCTTTTTTCCTGTAAAAAGCACATTTATGTTACACTGAGAAATGAGGTGCACCAGATTTCGCGCAGGAAAACAATGTCACTTCTCTGCAGTACTGTATAGTGCTAACAGAGATGTGCAAGGTAGTGAGAGGTTCTTTGATGTGCGAAATTAACAGCGGCAACGCTGGAGAATTACTGTTAACTGTTTAGAACTTGAGACGAAAGCGATAATGCTTTATAATCGCAACTCGGCGGGATGCAATGAGGTTATTAATGTTCGTCGCGCACTTTATATTTATTGAACGCTATGTCACAGGGGCGTTTCGGCAACCAGCCCCTTTAATAACTATACTTGTAAATTTAACTAACGTATATTCACTCAAGCAGCTGTTTTTGCGTATTCAGCCAAACAGTCTGAAATCATTTTGTAAATTATGCAACAATACCTGCCCAAGTAGCCATAAATCTTGATGAATGCGTAGTTAGAATGGTAAAATGCTATCTCTGTTTTATTTATCTAAGTTGGTATTAGTAAATCTAACGATAGTGACTGTAATACTCCACAACTTTCATCATTTTGATTCTCGTGGATTCTAAATAGGTAGATATTCATACGTTACGTATAACATTTATACAATTGTTAATATTCTGTGCGGGAATTTCCAATATATATCTTGATATCTCCCGCACATCCTGGATATAATGCCTCTTCTGGTTTTATGGGTCTTAGCGGTATCATTATGAGTTCCACCACATATTATTGTGTCACTCGCAATAAACATTTCATCTCTACTTAAATAACGTTGTACAGCATTAATTTTATTTATTAAAAACATCGCTTGCCATTTCTCCCAATATTTTAACCATTCACTACTTAACAATGCAAAGACATAAAACAAACGTTAACATTGACTATTACGGTAATTGTAAATAGTTAAACGACAAATAGCACTTATATTTATTCATGGTTGATCATCGGTTTAGATATATATTGCGTTTTATTTAAATGTCTAATTTTTTAGACATTTTTATGTGTATCATTAATATACTCCTTATGGTTTAGAAGCAATGTCAAATTAGTTTTAGTTGCGTCACTAAAAAGGTTCCTTGAGACACAAAACTAGTTTTTTGGATCCACATTTTGACAACAAGCTTACCATTTATGTTGTTCAAATTGCCCGGTTTTTAATGTACAGAGTAACCCAATAGAATATGACGGTTTTCATAAATCTTCTTTTGGGACACTCGTATAGAATTAAATAACAGAAACATTTCAAGGTACAAGTAGCACAATACAATTTAATAATCTGAACTTATTTAAAAAAAAATCACAAGTAACCCAATGGAATATGGCGGTTTTCAGAACGCTACCATTTCTAGCAATTTTGCGTTACAGTTACGGTATTGTTTGCTAAGTAACTAAGCAGTTTATTCTGTCCATTTAGTAAACAACAGTATTAATAATTGGACGGTTGAAAAACGTGTATTTATTGTTTTTGCAAGATTTATTAAATCTAAATCAATTTCCTACGTTCAGAGAAGATTTAGGGTAGAATTTAATGTGCCAGAAATGCTGACAACACTGGATTTTAATATGGATGATAATGAGTTTTTTTTTCCAGCAGGATGGTGACACTGCTCACACTGCTCGTGAAACAATGAACACTCTGCGGCTCCTGTTTCCTGGCAAGCCCGATCTGATAGCTGCAGACTATTTTTTATGGGGATACTTGAAAAGTAAAGTGTATTTGACAGGCTACGAACCATTATACAGTTAAAAGAAAGCATAACTAGTGAAATTAGGAATAATGATCACGTTTTATTGCAGCAAGTTATGGTAAACTTCCCTAGCCAATTGCACGAACGTGTTCGTTATTATGGAGCCGGCTTAAAAATATTATTTTTAAAAATAAGTTCCAATTAATAAATGGCATTGTTCCTTGAAAAAAACATTTTTATTTAATTCTATGAAGCGTCCCAAAAGAATGTTCTGAAACCGTTATATTCCAAGTATACGTAAATTTTGGAATTAATAATTTTACAAAATATTTAAAAAGAAATTCTATATCTGTAAATATAAACACCATTTTATCAGTCTATAACAAAAACCTTTCCGCAAAAAGCACTGTGTAGAAAGGAAAATGTTAAAACTTTAAATAGCAACAAAATAACAGCGAAAGACCTTGAAGACTTTTTTCAAGATATTTCTAAACAATTCATCGGTATTTTTAAAAATAAAGCTCAATTTAAAAAGTGTGGCAAACCTTCCCTTTAAAGAGTGAACGTTACGAACGAAGTTATGCATAACATGAGCAAGTTAAATGTAAAATAAACACTTTAAATATGAAAAAACACACAACAATCTTGTCTTATTTCCATTCCGGTCTCTGAAAAAAAAAAAAAAAACAGAGTTTGGCTTATGGCGTCTCTACCATTTGCATAAACGAATTGGAGAAATTACTATTGTTTATAAAACCTGTTTCAAAGATATAAAAACACACCTTTAAGAAATCTGATGTAATCATTGCTGCAAACCGGTAGCATTAACTGGAATGTTCAGTCTTCAGCTGAAACACAAAAAACACATTTTTTTTTTTAAAAAAAATACAATTTATGCACCATATAAAAGTCCAACAGCGAAAGCCTTACACAGACCCACAGCCAAAACGCTGGAGAGATACGGTGCAATGAGTGCCTTTGCAATTTTCTAGAAAGGTCACCCCATCTTCTACTTCTTCTCACATCCCACTTCTCAGTGAAAAAGACATCTTGAAAAGTGGTTGCTATGGATTGGGAGCAATTGCAAGGGAAAAGAAATTCTCTTTCGTTTAAGTCCCCCCCCCCCCCCCCATCTCTCGTGCACGAGATATACGGCAATTCTCGCTTATTCGTGCTCTGTTATACTTTTATACAGAATGAGGTTTCGTGCCAGCATTTCAATAAACGCAAAGTTTCTGGTTTCAAGCTAACATAAAATATCTCTGTAAAGCTTTCGGTGTCTAAAAATAGTATTATCACAGTATAATTTAAAATAACTTTACTTATATTCCCATAATTTTTTATAACCCAATAACTTTCTAAACATTTTGTAATATTTTAATGAATATAAAAACATTTCATGTCATTTACTTCAACCGTTTCAAAGTAGGAGGACATTCTTTATCAGCAAGTATAATAGAATATTACACTATTATAATAATTTAAAATTAAAATTGTTCTAATATTCCTTTGCTAATTTCCCTCATCATTGGCGCAATTCTCTTTTCCCATCTCTCTTCTGACAATCTCCTTAAATACTCATGTTAAAGTTGTGGTTTTATTATGCTGCCGTATTTCTTATTATATTTTTCGTGATGTTGAAGCGATTTGTTTTCAAAGTCGAGTGGTACCAGGTTGGACACCAATTTTTAACCTGTTTCCTCTATCGCCTCGGTGTTGTTGCCCAAGCTTCGTGACAATATCTCAAGGATTTTCTGCCATTTTGTGAATCGTGCTCAACGGGAGAGTATATCGACTATGTAAATGTCACGCTATGCGACTTATATTGGTAATTTATTATTCGCAAGATTTTTCGCGTCCTCTGGTGTTCTGCGTACGATAGATCTTAGCTACGTCGAATATAAAATTTATCTGACGCGATTTTCAAGGGGATGAACTGATCTAAAACTGATGCCCTAGAACAGCAAACTTAAACTGCGTCTTGGCCGAGTGTAAACTTAACTTAAAGCTAAGTTTTTGAAGTGACCTGATGTCAGAGTACGTCAACTGATTCTATGAACTGAGAACTGCATCTCACAGGGTGTAAAACTTACAGTCGAGCAAACGCTTCCTTATATACTTGATTCACATTAATTAAACGTTACCTTCACTAAGCCACGGGGTCACAAAAGTCTCGCGCCTTGCTTTAAAAATTAAGAATATACATCTACTATTGGCTGGTTCAAATTCACCTGCCAACACATGCCACCCGCTACTTTTTGAAAGTTTAAAACACTTATTTACATTGGCTGGTTTAAAGTTAATTGTGTAACCGGTGTGGTTCAACCTAAAGTATTTAAAATACCTTGACAAGTCTTCTTGCCATAGAATAACTCTAGTAGTTCGAAATATAGTGATTACAAGTGTGACTTTCTCTTAGTGTTTTATCCTTTTCTGCTTTTATAATTACTGTTAATTTGTTACATTGTTAATAGTGTTACTTTATTTTTCTTTTTCTTTTATATATTATATAGTAGCACCATTGCAAATTATTAAGACAAATAAACAAACAATAAATATGGTTTTCAGATTTGTGCGTCAAGTTAAACGAATATATAATCAAATAATTTCACATCTAAAAGTATATTCATTATATCTTCTTTCACATCGACAGTTATCAACTTGTCACACGGATAGCATTCACCTTATCATTTGGAAGCATGGCCTGTTTAACGGGGATTTGCCTGCCCTGTTTCTAACAGATTCCGTTCCCCCGTACACTTTAACGTTTCTCCGTGTCCTGACGCGAAGTCTTTGTGCATACAGGAGTTGTACAGCACGAGACCATGTGTATCCGCGTTATAGTGTGTTAGTGTTGTTATATTGCCAAAAAGTTCGTTTACTTTAGCACATGTATGATTCCATGTGACAATCTTACGTAGAAAAGTGAGATGGTGGGCGATTTATAGACAGATTCCCTGCTGTTTGTGCGCCTCACAGAGAAACGGTACTTAATCTTGTGAATAAGATTTAGGGAAACGGATTCTGTTCTTGATAAGAAACAGAAAGTAAAACGCCGTGTTCTTACAGAGGAAAAGATGACGTCGGAAAAAAGTCCAAAGAAATCTCTCAGAAAGCTTGAACAGAAATCAAGAATCTTCGCAAACATCGGCTTGGAATGTTGTTAAACTTTTAAAATTAAAACTGTATAATAAGATAACGGAGACTCAAAAATTGTAACCACGCGATAATGTGAATAGATTAATTCTTGTAATTGGGTGTTGAGTAATATGAATGTTTGCTCTATTGATCCGCGTTTAATATATATATATATATATATATATATATATATATATATATAAATTACAATTACGGTTTTATTTACATGGCCATGTACCGACACAAAATTATAGACACCGGAGTGCAAAAATATACGAAATGCTATTCTATGACCAAAAACTTTGGTGCATGGAGTACTGTAGAAATCTATCCGACTACGCCGGCAAGCAAATTGTGTTAAGTAGGCCACGCATCCAAACGAGGGCTCTGTATAATTTAACGGAATTAATTTTAAGGGAGTTCTTGACGGAACGTAAAAATAAATTTTATATTTTTTATTCAGAGATAGATTGCTTTGTTTTTACTGCTTTAGTGTGAGAGTTGATAAATATGCATTAACTGATTTGTGTTTATAAATGCATAGAATTAGCTTTTTCGGGTTTATTTCCCTCGGAATTGTTGCTTTCCACAAATGTATCCCATTAAAACAAGAAAACTACATCCTTGAAGAAAAACTGCCTTCAAATAACCAAATGTATCTTAATTTTCTTTATATGTGATATTTTTAATGCAATACTATTTCCTTGGTGTTCGGTCTCATATGGTTGTCTCTTGGCAATCACCAGATTGAGTGGAAGAGTTAGGTTATACGCATGGTCGATTTTCTTGTGATATTTTGCTGCCATAGCTTTTTCCACTTGCGGTGGAAGTTAAACCACTAAGGACCCCTCATTAAACTTACTTACCAAAAGAATTTAAGAGGTATTAATGGTTCATAAAAAATGCGTTGAATTTGAGGTGGAAACTCTCCCCCATCTCACCAACATGAAAAAATTAGGAACCAATGTGCATGATGGTGGTTTCTGAGAATGCTGGCACTCCACTGGCTTTCCACCGTCGCTGAGTCTGCTGTTGAGATGTGAGTGAATCTCGTGGGAAGGAACGCGGCACTTCTTGCCTGAAGAGGATATCCGGTCTGGCATATACGAATGACAATGACGCAATCATTAATCATTGCGCGTTATCCGCTCGCATCTTCAAAACATCGTCGAGTGTGTTTTCTAAATTGGAATGTTTGCGAAGATTTGTGGCGGAAGGCGCAAGTCGGGTCGGTGCCAAGCGTAATTCTTTTGGCCTGTTTCTTCTACTCGTGTAGGAGTGAATGACTTCTTCACACAGAGTTCAGAGATCGCAATTCATTCTGCTGCCTTGTTTTGTTCTATGAAATGAATGGTATCTGAACTGTCAAATATACGGAAAGGTCAAACAACCGAGTCAAATTCATCAAGTGAGCGCACCCATTTAAAAGATGAGGACAAAGTTCGTATTTTGAAGATTAGTTAATAGTGAAACACAGAGTTTTATGTGCCCCATAGCGAACAGAAGAAAATGGGTGAATGAATTTATTTCAACAAAAAACATTTCAATTAAATTTATATAAACAAAACAAAAAAGAATTTAGCAGTGTCAAAACTAAGGTTTTTCCATATCCTAACCACCTGGTTATATGTATGATAATTGTCGGTCCTGGTGGTGTAGTGGTAACCATACTTGCCTTCTAAATCCAAGATCGCGGGTTCAAATCCGGCCAGGATCGATGGAGTAAAAATTCTAAGTATGACTTCCTTCGGAAGGGAAGTAAAGCCGTGGGTCCCATGTCGTACATTTACAACACGATAAAGAACCTCAAGCCTGAAATAAGAGGCCTCAGAGCAAGATTTGTCGGTCGTTTCACGCCCTGAATTGAATGGGACGGCGATGACCTGAGATGTTAAAGAGCATTCGTAAATAAACAAATAAAAAAATGTATGATAGAGAACCTCTAAAATAAATTACCATTTTCAGAACTGTGTGTGCTCTCAAGCTCCTTCCTTATACGAGTACTTCTGCACTTGTCCCTTACTTTTCCTAAGAATTCCCCAAACTTGTTTATTTTCTGTGCCTTCATATCTGACAACATTTTAATTGCTACTATAGCAAAGATTGTAGATTGTCCCATTTTTCAATCCCGATACTATCCCTCCATCTTTTTACCATTCCATGTTCTAGGTAATGTAGAGACAATAGACAATATAAATATAAATAATGGAAAATACTATCCCCTTTCCCAAACATAATACACCCTTCTTAATCCTTTTAGAAATAATACCCTGCACGCATCCATGCAAGACCCATTGTTCCGAATTGAACACAATTATCTATATATTTCTGCCGTCCCCAATTTCTTTTAACTATTCCGTGTAAGGCTAAAGAACTTTTATCCTCTAAAGGTACCCCTAATCTCTTATCCTCTGCCTCACTTCTTTCCAAAACCCACTGACAAACTTTCACCCAGTCGCCACACATCCCTCATTACAATTTCTTCTAATAGTTCCCTTACCTTCCCAAACCAGCTCTCTCTTCACTGTACATCTCTTTGGTACATAACGCGTTCTTTCAGTACATTGCTAATTTTAGACATCTATGCCAATATTTCAAGATTCTCTCCGCTATTATACCTTTACTTCCTACTCATAATGAATATAGGGAAGTCAAGAAACGTAGGAATGCATTATGGCGTAATAAACGATCAATTATTTTGAATACAACATTTGGACAAAAGGGTGTGCATTTGATTAACGTAAATACGGCATGTTCACTAGAAGGCTTTTTGTGATGTTATTTTTTCCACGCAAATAAATATATTGATACACCTCTTGAGGGATGAAAGAAGAAAGCATATCCTTGACCTACATTGTTACCGTAGTCCCTAATGAAGGTCAGGGTTGCAGTAGAAATTTCTTCCAAGGAATTTCCTTGAACAAGGCTGACGCTCGTCTCTTTAGATGCCTAGCGCGCAGTGTAACCTCCAAGGTAATATACTTTCAGTCTTTAGAAATATTGCTGCTGTCAGCATCAAGTGAACTGTTTTCCCAGACATGCATTCTGGGAAATTTGCTTGACTTGTTTTAATTTATAATGCTCTTTGCTTCTACCAACAACGACTGCTTTTAATGCCCACCATTGCCTTGGAATTTCGACCCGTATGTCTTGCACTACAAGTGAGTTTGTTGTAACGATGAATGCATAGGAAAAATGCGAATCTCTCTCTGTCTCTCTCTCTGTCTCTCTCTCTCTCTCTCACTCACTCACACACACACACACACACATATTTTGATGAAAGGTTATCGTCTTTCTCACGAATAACTTTGACCCATTGGCAACTTGGCTTTAGCTGGCTTAAAGAGCTTTGTTTTCAGTTTTATTACCGGACTTATACCGAGAACGAAGCAAGTAGGCATTTCCTTCTGTTTCTGCTTTTCACAGTTCACAAAAATCTCAAATAAATGAATGAATTTAATGAATTTAATTTTAACTGAACACTCCAAACATTTGCACAAGCTATGTCGCTAGATTTACTCGTTCTAGCAGCATATAACGTTTCACACAAACTGATCAAACTTCCTCAAATTGGTCCTGATGGTGTATTTTTCGCTTCGGAAGGGAAGTAAAGCCGTGGGTCCCGTGTCGTACATTTACGGCACGAAAAAGAACCTCAAGCCTGAAAGAAGAGGCCTCTGAGCAAAATTTACCGGCCGTTTTACGCCTTGAATTGAATGAGGTGATGACCTGAGATGTTAAAGAGTGTCCGTAAATGAAACAAATCAACAAAACTCCCTCAACTGTTGCTACTGTAGTTTGCAGTTTCACCACAATTCCTTAGTTTCCGTAGGGAAGAGATCACATTTTTTATCAACAGGTTTTGAAAGCGGTCTTTGATTCAGAAAAAAAAAAAAAAAAAAAAAAATCACGTGAGGGCATTTCTTTGGCAATTTGTTTAAGACAAAATTTGTTTGGTTGAAGAGAACCAAAGTGTTTTCCTTACTTTTTATCGCTCTTTTGTTTTTTCAGATCGTAAGGATGGATCCACTTTAGAGTAAGCTCTAAAAGGTTACGGAAGCCCTTTTTAAAACTTGGAAACTTGCTCCAAATCATGATGTAGGATGCGAAAGGCGCATGAACAGTTGATAGTAATGGAATGTGCCATGCAAAGAGAGGGGAGAGCTTTTTTGTGTACCTGAAGAAGTGCATGCTTCTGCATTTTATTTTATTTTATTATTAGTTAAACTCTGAGTCATTTTCTTACAGCCTGCGGTATGTCAGGAATAAAAACGGGCGTTAAAACACAATAACATAAAAATAATCAGGTTTTCCTCAGTTTTCATCAATAACAGAGAGATATCCTGAGCTTAGTCCCGGAATACTTGCTTCCTAGAATTTCTTTCGTCGTTCATCACTTCATTTCGTTTCATTTATCAACAGCGTCCACACCAGCGATATTATAGTAGTTAAAATGATATTAAACAACAATATTTTCTCGGTATTACTCATAGTGGCAATTCACATTTGCAGCTTGAGCTAAAATTTGTTGCCAATTTTAATCCATCTGCGCTAATAATAATAGACAAACCAATTAAATACACTTCATCGATACAAATACGTCATTAACATAATAAAAGAACGCATTAACTTCAGATTAGAAAAATCGACATTAATATTAATTTTATTTTATTAATACCCCTTTATAATTTTGGTAGTTAAAAATAAACATTATATAAATATGTTTATAATGTTCTAATCTACACTGCGTTCGCTGTAACTTCTATCCCGACACAATATAAATGTATCACTCCGCGGTGAAAGGCTCCGGTTGGTTAAGTAGCATAATTAGTTCTTCAAACACCTGATACAACATATTAATTCTTAGCTGTGGTTACTATTCATAACATTCATTTATAAAATTTTTGCGCGCTAACCATGTCGCCACTTTTCAACGAATTTCCTTGGTAGTTTTAAATACTAACAGGATCGACACATGCTTCCGCCATGGCGTCTCTTTGCATTCAGTCTGAGAGCATTGCACAGAGGGCAACATGTGCGTAGGTTACTAACAATTAAAATGCACAATAAGGTATCAATAACGACTGATATCTCGTAAGATTATTACAGTGCTTACTAATATGGTTTTCTCAACGAAAATTAGCCCTTGTTAAAGTTTAAACTGTAATTTCCTTTAAGGTCTACTGCGCATGATATCAGGGATGTAAGTCGTCCTGGAGCCAATGAGAAAAGAGTTGAAACCACATGATTACGTTTTCGTTAGAACAGAAGTAACAACGAACAGATCACTTGTCTCCTTGAACAAATAATATTGCAATAGCGTCGCATGGCAGGATAATATTTAAATTAACATTTCCAACTTTACCAAAGCGTAATTAGTAACAATTTGCTCAGAAAGTGGTAAACTAAAGACATTTCCAACATTATTTACCTCTCTGTTTAGACAACACGTTTACTAGAAAATGTTATTTCATGAAAATGAGTCGAGACTTTGTGTCCACTCTATATATGATTGATTTCATTTTTTTTTTTTTTTTTGGTTGATACCTGAAAAGCGTAGTGCAGGATTTTCCCTATTGTTACCGCTTTGTTTTTGTTCTTAAATGTCGGTGTCTTACACTGGAAGCAATTTTGAGATTGGATAAGTCTAAGAAATTACTTTTATTAAAAGTTAACTTTGCGACACTTATGGGTGTCATGTTGTGCTTATTTTTTCTAATATATTAGTAATATATAGGCTGATTCAAAAGTCGTGTGTCATAGGACAATTTCGTTATTAGTATAGGTACAAAAATATTGCTGAGGCATCCAGGAGGTGGACACTGGAGATACGTGAAATGAAATTATAAATTCGGAAAGAACTTTCTTTTTTATGGAAGGAAACGTTCCAGGCCTAAATTTAGCGTACCTACCCGGCATTTTTCATTTATGGGACTGAGGAAAACGTGGGGGGGAACCTCAGTCAAGGAACTCGGCCCTGGCGGGAATTGAACCCCAGATCTCCCGCTCACCAGTCCGTGCCTTAACGACCTCGGCCACCTATGGGAGTAGGTACAGAAAAAGAAAAGAGGGGGAAATTGTTTGCAATACGTAGTTATAAAATCAGTTGCCTTAAGTTATTTGTGTTTTCAATCAGACTATAAAGGTACCTTATAATGGTCTTTTCATTTTCCGATAATTGGATTTAATGTTGCAACATTTTATAACTATATATTTCCAACAATTTCCCCCCTTTTCGGTATCGACACTAACGGAGTTGTCTTATGCGCACGACTTTTGAATCATGCTGTATAACTTGACTGACATTTGTATTGCTCAATGGCAGTTTTGAAAAACAGTGAACTGGTTATTAAATAACCATACATATACACACTAAGGTGCCCTTAGCTATAGGTAATTTTCCGAAAGTTAAAATTGTACTGCTCCCACCATATCCCTTATCTTGTTCCAAAAAAAAAAAAAAAAAAAATGGCCCAATCGGACAACTGTGAGGCGACCCTCATCATCCATGAAGGTTTGAAATTTTAGCTGGGAAAATATTTTTTCTAATATTATTAGATAAACGTTTATTATTATACGTTTCATTGTCTTATTTTGTAACTAAAATGATAATATCTTTGATGAGTGATTTTTCAAATATTATTGTTTCAGAACTGCTATTTGTGTTATTGCCGTTCTGGTTTAAAGAAACTTTCATGACGTGCTTTTCCTAGACTTGTAAAATGGCACCAACTTCTTCAAGTAGTTTGTCACACGTGTTAAGAAAAGATGTTTATGTCTATTGCTGCTACATCTCCAATCAAATTATCGGAGTCAAATTACCTGCGAACCGGCAAGTTTTAAGCACTTCAATGTAAGAGTTGTAAATATTAAAACAAAGGAAAGTGCAGCTTTAGTGATTCAAGAAGTTTCCGTTTTATATGGCAAAAAGTAGGAATTTCTAGTAGAAAAACTGACCACTGCTTTGATAAGTTCTTCAAACTCAACGATGAATGGAAAATTTTACAAAAAAAAAAAAAATGACTAAACTGCAGGCAAGGTAACGGGAAGAAAAAGAAAAAAAAAACTGTAGAAATTATGGACCTTATCTTTGACGTTCTCATTCAGATGCTTTCGGACAGATGAAAAATGAAGGGGATAAGATGTTTTTAACGCTTTAACACCAAAAAGGACGACCAGGCTGAAAGGTTGGTGTAGGGAGGCGCACTGCAATGGAAAATGCCAGAAGAAAAATAAAAATAAAAAAGGACTTATGAAGAAATGGAATATTTTGCTATTGGGCAGCTTGCTACATCAAAAACTGATGATTCAACGTCAAGCAGCCAAAGCAGTGGTGATGGTGACGACAGTAAACTTCCTGTCATCTGTCTGAAAGCATCTGAATGAGATGTCAAAGAGAACGTTCATAATTTCCACAAGTACATTTCGTTTTTTTTTTTTTTTTTTTTTTTTTTTTTTTTTTTTTTTTACCTAAGTTCTAGTCATTTATAATCAGGTTATTAATCCAGAAATCAGTAACGCTGCTACAAAAAGCTTTTCCAATCATCTCTGAGACTTTGTTCCACAAAACTGTGGCTCTATCCTTATTTGATGACCATGTTCCAACAGGGGTTAAGGCAAATATGGCTCAAGTTATACTGGAAGCAGGTGAAGAACAGAGAAAAGGGAAAAAACAACTGAAGGAGCATCTTCTGCACCCAAATTATTTTTCTACCTTTATAAGCCGTTTTCTTTTATAACTCCTGGTACAAAAATTTTTCTTCGTGAAATTTTTTATCAACAAAGACCCTTCATCTTGGAAGAATGATCCTAGTTACAAAAGTGGAACTGAAAAACTTAGGAATATAGTTGTTGTGAATGACGTTTCAGAAAGAGGAGTCAAACTCATTCAGGAATAAGTAACATTCTCACAAAAGATGAAACTGAGAAACAATTTGTTTTACAGATCGTTGCCAGAGACCTTAAAAATACCCAACTGCTACTAGATCCTCTCTTGGGAAAAAATAATGTTCAATGTTCTTTTGTTCACATAATGTTTTGATTCTATAGAATTTTTCCCTTTAAAAAAAAGGACACTTCTCTTATAATATGCGTTACTAAAAGCGCTTATTATTTTTTAAATTTCTTGTATTATTTCAGGAATTTTTAGAATTGATTTTTGGAAACTTTTATTCAGAATGTTTTTAAACAATGACTGGGATTGCCTGGATGTCCACATATATTTCTCTAAGAAGAAAAAATAAAATGGTTGAGATAGGGAAGAGTAAACAGCTGATGTGTGGAATTAATCGTTGTATATACGGGATGAACAATGCTTCACGCAACCGGTTTCACGGTGTGTGGCCTGCCGGCGAGGTTTCACTTGATACACTTTCACTCAATACACGTATTGCGTCGCCTAACAAACACGTTCTACTTGCGCAAGATTTCAACTCACACTGAAACCTCGCGGAGGTGAAATATATGCTGACACAAGCGCTAACAGCCGATCCCGCGGTTGCGTCAAGCATTGCTTACTCTGTACCATGTTCCAACTTCAAAGCGTTTAAGGGTCACCAATCAGTTATCCAATTGAGCTGCAAACCTGCACAGATTATTTGTTGAGATTGGAACAAGATAGAGGGGTGGGAGCTAAACATTTAGAAAATTGGAAAATAAGGGCAACCATAATACACACATACAAACACGATTCACACTCATACACCAAAACTCTAAACACGACAAGGCATTTTCTTAATTAAAGAAAATTTCTTACGTCCAGCTGGGAATCGAATCTGGGACTTTAAAAACAAAAGGCAGTACGCTATGAGACAAGTCTGAGAAACGGAATGACAAGTTTGTTAAGGTTTTGAGACGATGATTATTAATTACTAAACGGGGAAAACATTAAAATTTCAGAATTAACAGATGTGAGAACATAATATCACTATTGCGTCTAAATATGTGTGCAATGCACGCAAATGCACGTAAATGGAAACCAGAAATTTGTATATGACATTTATGTCAACATGTATATCTGGCAGTGAACGTGGCTTGAATATTCCTCTGGTCTTCTCTCCAGCATTTATTGTTCTGATGTTTTTCGTCACAGCGTTTTGCCTTGGGCTTTTCCATTTTATATGTTTTTCCTTTGCTTTATTATTATTATTTTTTTCCTGTTGCACATTCACATTGGAGGGAGTGTTTCAACGTCTTTCATATTTACGATTATTACTTTTATTTTCTTTTTCTCCTTCTAAACTCTCCGCCGTTCAGATATATAGTCTTTTGCTTGACGAAGTTTCAGACATTCTTAGTTCATTTTGGGAGTATTTCTCAGGCTAGTATTATCACAAACGGTAATCTCCTGCGTGCTTAAGGGCTCTAGATCTGCACGCAAGATCTGCTGCAGCCCTCGAGAGTGAGATAGCATCTCAACAATTGGTGTGCAGTAATCGTGCAGTGGGATATCATTATTCTCACATAAGGCAGTTCTGAAAGCCCACACTATTCTTTACGTAGATAAACGCATTCGACAACTTTGCATACACATTAAAGGTGACATGTGTTACAGCCAACAAATTTCCCAAAATGTTTGGTATCTCTTTTGAAAATATAACTTTTTGTTATAAGCTGAAAGCGTTGTCGTGGTGTGTGGATTTCGGTCGGGGTTTGCGGCGAAAGGGTTCCGTTCTCGTCGTCTACTGTTGCTGTTGGGTAGAAGGTAGCCTAGCTTTCATCAACTACCCTATTTCAAGATTTTCCACCGTCTTTGTTGTCTTCTTCACACAACGGGGAGCGGGACAGGAATTCCGCTCAAAATACACGCGAAGGAATGCGATGCAACAAGTGTATTTAATGACTTGACTTTTCTTTTTATAAAGCAACTATTGTTCGTCTCAGGAATTGAACGCTCGTAACCCTTGGACCACTAGTTAATTAACTCGGCGCGCCGGCAAGCTATGTACTTCTGATGACCAAGAGCTTCCGTGGCCTGAAGACAATCACTGCATTATCTAATTTATGCCTGACCGCAAGGATTTGCTAATTGTTGATCTGCTGTCTGACTTTATCCTTGGAATTTAAAGCTTGCATTCGATTATCACTGGTTTATTTTTCGAGAATTTAACGTCAATATCTCGCGGCTTATGCATTCTACTTGCATGATATGTTACGCACTTAATTACAACTCTCTGAAGCCGATCAAATGAAGATGCCTCTCAAGATACCCTGGAATGACAACCTGCTTAGAAACTGGGCGATTTCGCATATTTATATACTATCTCTGGCTTGGGTAGCCTCGAACTTACGGGCTCCACATAAGTGGCACTACTGTCTTCAAAAGTTAAAAATACTCACTGCTGATTGGCCGGTTCGCATAGGATGTTCCAGTGAGGGCGGGAAAATTTAGCCGCCTAACTGACACAAAGGTAAAACCCATGACTCCTAACGTTAGGAAAACCCCCATTACGAAGCTAGAACTGAACCGGTGTCTGCCTTTCACTTTTGCTCTTAAGAAAACCTCGAGGTGTTATTTTAGCATTCTTTCCCGATTTCAATACAAAAAGCTTAATATATTTGTACTATTTATAATTAAAGTATTAGAAATCACTACGGATATCAATGCTATTTACATAATTAAATAAAACTTTCTAAGCCTCCGCTGAAAACAATGAAATCAATATGGTACTTACAACCATATAAATATTAAATTACCCTCTGGGCGCCAATTTAAAAATCTGCTATAAAGTATAGGATAATATTGATATTACTAATGAAACTGCAATCATTTGAATTTAAAAAAAAGCGAAATTAAGAGCTGTTAAACTATTTTTTCACCCCTCTCCATCGTCGGTCCTGGTGGTGTAGTGGTGACCATACTTGCCTTCTAAACCCAAGATCGCGGGTTCAAACCCGGCCAGGATCGGTGGATTTTTTCGGGCGTAAAAGTCCTAAGTATGGCTTCCTTCGGAAGGGAAGTAAAGCCGTGGGTCCCGTGTCGTACATTTACGGCACGAAAAAGAACTTCAAGCCTGAAAGAAGAGGCCTCTGAGCAAAATTGATCGGCCGTTTCACGCCCTGAATAGAATGGGACGCTGATGATCTGAGATGTTAAAGAGTGTCCGTAAATAAACCAAATCAACAAAATCAACCCCTCTCCAAGTAGTGCCTTTATATGGCTTTTGTGCCGTAAGAACACGGTCCGCGTTGCGGTTTGAAGCCCGCCGCCTGCTGAAGAAATTGGATATGCGTAATCCCCCCCCCCCCCCCCAATTCAAACCATAGCTTTCCACACATTGTGAAAAAGATGTGCATTAATTCCTATTGTGAATTTGCGGCAATGTCTCTCCTTATATTCTCCTTCAGTTTCTTTCAATGTGAGGGTTAGTTTTTTTTTTTTTTTTTTTAAATTTATTTATGGACTTTCTTTAACAGCTCAGGTCATCAGCGTCCCATTCAACTCAGGGCGTGAAACGGCCGTCAAATTTTGCTCAGAGGCCTCTCTTTCAGGCTTGAGGTTCTTTTTCGTGCCGTAAATGTACGACACGGGACCCACGGCTTTACTTCCCTTCATCCATACTTAGGATTTTTACGCCCGAAAAAAATCCATCGGTCCTGGCCGGGTTCGAACCCGCGTTCTTGGGTTGTAAGAGTTGTACAATGTATGCACTGTAGCAAGAGTATTGTTAACATTCAATGTAAGAATGGGGCAAACAGATACACTTTATTTCAAAATCACAGTTAAATAAAGCAAATACTTTTAATTTAAATACAGTTACTTTTAGCATAAGCATTATTCTATAATACTACAAAACCACACTTAATGAAATATTTCTGCATGAAGTATAACATCCATAAGAACAAAAGGTTCTTATGATAATTTTCCCCCAGTACCCACTCCAATGCTGCATTTGAGACAATGTACTCAGTTTTAACAGCCATTGTCGGAGCAATGTAATCCAGATGACTTCACACTAATAAAGTGCTCCAGGAACTTGACAAACGGCTCCTATTGAGAAACATAATGGCCTGTTGCAGAAACACTTACAGTTTAACTTTTTTTTAATTACTATGAGTCTCAACGTTCTTCTTACCTGGCTAAGATATGCCTGTCTTGGGTTTATAAATATGTTGCAAACTTGTCTCGTCCCAAATGAAAACTCCAACTGGTTGGTTATGCTAATCAAATAGCTTTAAAACATTCAATTTCAAGAATTAGTTTACTTGCGTTAAAGATGTACATGACGTTATTTACCTTATCACCTTACTCTGTTTTATATGTTTCATTTGATTTACTTAGATTATTGTTTTCCATAGAGCAATGTCTACGTATATTTTCAACATACACTACAATATTTAATCAAAATTAGAATAATTTGACATAGTATGAAGCAATTGCAAGTAACTATATCCACCTGACTGCTAAAGCTGTTAGCGCCCACTAAGTCCTGTAGCAACAATTTTCTGAATTTGCAGGGCATTTCTGAAGATTAACTTCAAGGAAAGGAGCGCAATATTGAATGCAGAGTGTTATGTTTCAGTCCTACACAAACTGCTCCATGACAGGAGATCGGTCATTCACCATACAACCCAGATCTAGCAGACACAGGACCTCTTCTTTAAATTGAAGAAAGATTTTCGAGAGTACATTTAATGATAACGGCGAGGATATTAATAGAACACTTTGTATACCGGGTGTCCCAAAGTTAGAATGAAAAAAACTTTAGGATAGATTATCGTTTTTAAAGTATTTTTGATTAAGGAACCCAAGGGCTGCGATGTTTTGTTTTAGTGTAACAAGGTTAATCATTATTTGGATGATTTTACAGTAAGAGGTCAGGGTAATCCGGCATGTAAAAATTAATAAATGAAGCCAATTAATAATACAGTATTAATTTGACCCAAGAATACACAATAACAGAAACAAAATAAACATAATGAAATTATAAATTCTTAGTGATACGTTCTGAAACAAATAGGTACATCATTCTCATCTGAAAGCACTTACAGACAAAGCCGCACATCGATGTATATAATTCTCTCAAAGACGTCCGGCATTTTTCTGATTTCATCAGCTGCGCTAGTTATGCATGCTACAAAATCTACGTAATCAACAGGGGTTTCATAAACAGAGTACTTCATGCTTCCCTAAAAGTAGGGAGAGAAAAAAGAGGATTTAAGTCAGGCGAGCGAGCCGGCCAAGCAACGGGTCCACCCTGACCTATCCAGTAATTGGTATGTAGCTATCAGATGCCGACGTACTTCATTGCTAAAGTGAGCTATTGCTCCGTCAAAGTAATAAACAAATTACTGGGAAGCAATAATCACATATCACTACACATCGCAGCCCATCGATTCCTAAACGAAACGTCGGTCCTGGTGGTGTAGTGGTTACCATACTTGCCTCCTAAATCCAAGATCGCGGGTTCGAACCCGGCCAGGACCGATGGATTTTTTCGGGGTAAAAATTCTAAGTATGGCTTCCTTCGGAAGGGAAGTAAAGCCGTGGGTCCCGTGTCGTACATTTACGGCACGAAAAAGAACCTCAAGCCTGAAAGAGAGGCCTCTGAGCAAAATTAGTCGGGCGTTTCACGCCCTGAGTTGAATGGGACGCTGATGACCTGAGCTGTTAAAGAGCGTCCGGAAATAAATCATTCAAAAAAAAAAATTTCTGAACGAAACGTGCTTTAATTAATATGTAACTTATCTCAAATTTGTCGGTTTAATTTTGGGACGCCCTGTACAAAATACCCGAGTACTTGTGTTGTTTATTCATTACAGAAGTGAATAGAGGTTATATTGAAAAAAAAATGGTAGTTCACATTTTATTCGATCACTTAGAATGTTAATGACGTCATGTAGTTTACATAGCTCTAGGAGAGGACGACAGAAATAAATGTCGCAAGTTCTTCTGGCCTACCTACGTAAAAACGCAGCTCCAGAACAAAAGCAGAGAGAACACGAAACACAACCTAGTACTTTGGCAACATTAAGGATGAATACAGTATCTAATCGAGCTGGGTACATTCTCCCTATCTCCGCTCTTATAGTGCATTTCGGAAATGACTTGCCCGTCAACGTCAGTTTCAAGAACGTGCTCGCGGAATACAAAGAACGTCGACGAGAACAAAGCACAGTGTGTTCTGAGCCTTGAAAATTCCTGCAATATAAGCGACGTATATAACCTCGCTTCCATGTGAATATAATGTTCAGTGCCCTGGGTTCAATTAACCGGCACTTAACTATAGCTGCGAAACTTGCTAAAACAAACAACCATTTAAGTATTATTTACGATGACTTTATTAAAACATAGGAATGGAAATCATATGAAAAAAACATAAAAAAAAAAACGAAGGAAAAAAAAAGAAGAAATGTTACTGCAATATTTTTTTTAGATTGCCTAACAGTGATTGACGTAAGATACTAGAAAAGCGCGCTCTGGGAGCATGTACCACCAGTTCTCGAGGAACAAGGGTAAATAAAATGAAATTCAAACGGTTACGAAGGTTAACCTTTATACTCCATGTCTGATTTATTTCCAGTTGATCCATTTTAACGAATTCCGAAAGAATTGTACCCATGAAAAGGTTTTTGAAATTTTTCTTCAAATCTCTGTTGATTCTACCTGCTAGGTACCGAAAATGATAATGGAAAAAAAAAAAAAAAAAGAAAAAAAAAAGTCATATATACAGGATGTTAACGAACCACATCGAAATAATTTCAGAGAGTGTGGAGATGTGGTATATAAGCAATTTGAGATGGCAGTGTATGGACGACAACTAAACATAACGCATAAATGGTGTTAAACATTTTTGTATAAGATGCTTATAAGTCGGTGTTAAACCCAAGCCGGATGAAAAATTGGTTTGAAATGTCCTTAAAACTTCCTTGCGAGCATAGAAATATCGATTTTTCCTCAATTCAATATCAGCGTTTTCAAGATTTAGTGCCATAAATATACCTCAAATATCGCACTAATCATTTGACAGTGCGACACTGAATATTAACTGGCTGTAGCCTACTGTAGTGGGAGAGCTCTTTGTGACGTAATGCATAAGGCAAAAGCTAATATCCCGCATGTCGTTAATTTGTTTTATTTAATATTAAGGGCTGCGATAAGCACACTAAACAAATATGAGTGAGATTTAGTGATCTTTAAATATAAGACCCAACCCTTTAAGATTACTCATACTTCTACTTTTGTAAACAAGGATCGCAATTATAGATTTAAGTGCATAAATTGAAACACCAACTTAAAACTTAGGCCAAAAGCTGTATTATTAGACTCGTCAGAAAACGACATAAAAATGATAAAATGAGAGTCGAACTCGAAAACAAATGACCATCTCTTATTCAAAAGCTCCCTTCCGTATCGTGTGCTATGCTTTCCTGTGGGCATCTTCATTAGCCAGTGGCGTACTGGCGCTTTAGAAACTTATAGCCATAGCTTCGAAATTTGAACACATAGACCATGCTTTTCCTACCTCAAATTGCTTATGTATACGACATCTATGAAATTATTTCGGTGTAGTACATTAACATCTTGTAAATGTGTGTATGTCTGTTAATACTCTAGCGGTCGGAATTTTTGTTGTTTCTCAACGAAATTCGGCATATAATAATTCACAAACAATTCGTCGAGTTAGTTAACCAGCTAAATTGGGCCATCGAGAGGGGGTTAACCGAAAGAGAAAATTTAAAAGGAAATTGAAAAATCTCTCTAGCGGCTGCAATTTTTATTTCTGCTCAACGAAACTCGGCATGTCATTAAAATAAATTAATAAAAATTGTTTCCGAAAACTAGTGAAGACAGATTATTAGAATGGAGGTTTGATACTCAAAATTTAAAAACGGCTAGCGGTACCAATATTTGTTATAAGCGACGAAAATACGTATATACCATTTAAATAAAATAAGAAAATTATTTTCAAAAAATAAAGGAAATCGGGCCATTAGGACTGGAGGTTTACCTGAAATCCAAAATTTAAAAATCGCCCTAGCGACAGTAATATATTTCTTCACAACAAAAATGGGTATATATCATTTAAATAAAATAAGAAAAATAGTTTCTGAAAATGAAGGAAAAGGGACCATTAGGGGTATACCTGAAAACCGAAATTTAAAAACTACTAGCGTTTGACTTTCTCTCAATTATTTAAAAATAAAAGAACAAAGTAACTCATCATTAACTGTAATTATAATGATGCATATGTTTTACATTTAACAAAAGTATCGTCATGAAGATAGTAAATGTGAAATATTAATCTAATATGTGTTTGAGAATTATATTTGTATGTAAGAGCGCTCTGTAATAAGCTTCAGAAAACGTTTGCATTACATGTTTTTACTACAATGACACATAAATTAAATTTCAAAGCCATTGAAAATAGATTAAACCTTCGATTGTTTATTGTTAATGGTGTATATTTGTTTATTACATTGTAATTATTTTTAAATAGTAACATGTTTTCCTTTTATTGACGCATATGAGCTTATTAAATACACATGAAAAGTTAAAACTTTGTTATGTTTCATTATTTTAGTGAATGTAAAGTTGATATCAAGGGCTCAGTTCATAAACATGGTTACATTTTAAAATGTTTAAAAATACCCATACAGTGCAGTTTTGTATATCAGTGGTCATAAATTTCATTTAAGAGTATACCATTAATTTTTGTGTTTCAATCTCAATAATAATATTAACAAAACAATAGTAATAATGATAATGATCAAAAATTAGAAACTCACCGGACCAAATGTATAGGAATCGATGAGATTATGTTGAAAAATAAAATTAATATTGTAAAAAAAAAAAAAAAGTATTTAATTTGCATTTTTATCATTATTTTACCAAATTTTTTACACGTCATGTAATTATTTATTTAAGTAATTTAATACCACCACGGGTGGCCAAGGTATAGGATTCGTGAGCGGGATATCTGGAGTTCGGTTTCTACCAGGTCCACCATCCCTGACAGGTTTTTCCAGGCTTTCCTCAGGCTTCATAAATGGCAAATGCTGGGGAAGTACCCGAACTTAGGCCTGATTTGTTTCGTCCTTAACAAAAAAAAAAAAAAAAAAAAAAAAAAAAAAAAAAAAAAAAAAAAAAAATCCCAGTTTATCATTTCACCTCATGTCTCATCATTCAACGCCTGTAGTGCTTTAATAGTTAAAATGGGCGTTAAACACTATATATAAAGAAATTATTAAGGAAATAATATATATATATATAATTTCAGAAATTATTAAAGAAATATTTTCTTTCAGGTTTCATTGTTCACTCATACCCCGCAACAAAAATTCCGTGAGAGTGTTCAATTGTTATATGCAACAGCCTTTATGAAGTGCATGGAGGGAAAAAGGCCAAAGAAAGACAACGCAGAAATTTATCTGCACTACGAGCGTGGTGTTAATAATTAACAGCAGTTTAACAATACGTCCTTTCTCAGACTACACGTTAAAATTTATTAAATAAACAATAAAACAGAGAACGACACCGAAGTACAGCGTGTTCTGATCGTATGAAGTAATTCGTGCAGAGGTTGTTGCCTCTCGTCTGGTAGACTCTTAACCCTTACCTCTTGAGTGTAGGGGAGATAAGATTACTTCTGTAGTTTAATGAGAGAGGCGCTGTCATCGCCCAGAGTAACAAGCAGCCGCGTATCAAGGAGGACTCTAAGAGCGGCCCTCAGCTCTCAACCGAAGCCAATCAGTTAATGAAACGCTCCAGGCTCGTTCCCATGCACTTCTCGAAAAGCAATTCCTAATCGATCCTTTCTCGTTTCTCTCGAAATCGCTTCATAGTTGCCTGGAGTGAAATGCCTGCCAATACACTTGGCTGCAGTATCGGGTATGGATAGTGCATTGGAGAAAGCTTTAGCTGAAGGCAAATCACCTCCACATTATGGATTGTTGGGCATACTGCAAGTTTAAACGCCGTTCTAGCTAAACCTGGACTAATTTATGCTGACTGCTTGCCATCTCCATAAAAATGCCATGGTTTAGAGAACCAAAGTCTCTATTTTTGAAAATTGAAATAAAATGAGTGCTACAATTGCGATATAAATGTAAAAGGTCGTTGCTAGCGTATGAAAAATTTTTACTCAATGAAATATCGATCTTAATTAATCACATACATTTATTTCAAAACTTGGCGTTCTGAATAACTATCTATTTAACAACTTTAATTTTTAAAAAATACATTCAATAATTAGTGTTCATTCCCTCACCCCAGTGACCTCCATTTTGAAATTTAAATTTTACGCCATCTTTAAAAGTTTAAATTATAAAGAGAATGCACGTTTATCACATTTTTTTTTTTTTTTTTTTTTTTGGTCGTAGCCTGACAAGTTGGAATATTGCTATTGAATTTTGACAGAATAATACATAAAAGTCACTGAGATTCATTATATTTAACAACTGTGTTTTGATATCAAGAAAGAACAGTACGTTAGCGAATTATCAAGCATTCCGAATTAGGCTGTATGCAACACTAACAGTTCAGATTACCAGGCAACGAAACAAAACAAAAGAAGTTATAATTATAAAAAATGGAACCCTTCTTAAAATTTAAAAATAATAAAGGAGTACCTTTGGAAATTTAAAGTGCTGGAGGCGTGGGAGTGAAAACTAAAATCTAGTCAGTTTAGTGGTTGGTTCTCGACTTTAATTTTTTTAATAACATCTCACATTTGTATTTTTTTTAAAAAAATAACCCCTTCCGGACAATATTAATAAAAGTATCATGGTATAAATTTGAACTCCCAGCTTATATATGAATTAATTGAAACGTTTTATAGTTTCGTTTTTCCAAATAAATTACAAAAATAGCTTTTCGAAATAAACTTTAAGCAAGGACTTGCTCTGGTTTAGATAACAAGGAAAAAATAATAAAATAATCACACATTTACCCAATATTCACTTTTTTTCTCGTAGTTTGCCTCACAATAAATTACTAGGACATCCCCCCCCCCAAAAAAAAAAATTACAAGAACAAACTGAATCTTTGTCTCTAAGTATAAGGTTAAAGCCAGAAGAATATATCTTCGCATTTACTCGTGTCAATGGAGCATATTTCATTTTGGAAATATACTTAAGATCAAAAGCATAGTCGAATAAAATTTCAAGTCAAATTCAAATACTTTTTCAGAATGTATACTGTGCGTATTTGATGAATTTAATTTGAGAATCATTAAGAAAATGATGTAATATATTAGGAATATTTTAAACATTTCAGAATAATTAAACATAAAAACGGCACCTTTTCATCATAAAAATATACAAGATAGTAAGCAAATTAGCATCTGACAGCTTAGGGACTTACTGAAATAAAAGTACTAATATTGGAGTAGAAAACAGAAAAAGATGCAAAAGAAGTGACATAAATTAAGAATTGTCATTTACTAGAGCAACGTATAAATCAATGGAGAGAGCATTAATATTAAGGATAGAAAACAAAAAGAGTTCATTATTAAAATGAAGCAGAAAATACTTATTTATTTGTAACCCGCACACCAATATATTATGCAGAATGATGAAGGTAAATATGGGGATTAGATGATTATGGAGCAAATGGCGGAGCGAGTGGCAGGGGAAACTGAAGTACCCGGAGAAAACCTGCTTCGTCCACCACAAATCAGATTTATGTCCGCTGGGATTGAACATGCTGTTCTTTCTTCAGGTTGTATCCTCTTTAAAAATTAAGCATTAAAAAGTAGGGGTGCTATTTGAAGGTTCAAAGTTAGAATGGCAAATGTAGAAGGAGTAAAACCTAAAATTTCATCCACTTTATTTTTAAACTTCCTGCTCAATGTATCAAATGGCATGTTTTTTTTTTAAAAAAAATTAAATTTATGTTATATAGGTTATATTCAGACAGGGAAATTTTAAAATGAAAGCCCGCACCAAGTAGATTACGCTGCTGGGTGTGAATTACGCAGGATATCAGCGTCCCAAAGATGTTTTAACATGCGGAGTGCAAAGAATTTTTAATTCTCGAGAAGGCACAGTGGTTTTTCGTTGCATGCGGCAGGCGTATGGCGTTTTTAATACAACAAAGTACAGGCAAGTATTTGTTGTAATTATTCGCAAGCTTACATTGTTTATTGTAATTTTACTGTTTCAGTAAGAGCATAAAAAAAGTGTTAAAATTCTAATATTAGTGGTGCGTGGTCAATGGAAGAGGAATTGCTTACGGCAGCTGGATGAGGCCATTGCGTAAGCCTCCGAGAGGGTCCTCAGGGAAGAAGGGATGAGATAAGGTATAAACAGGGCGGTTAGGAATTCGAAGTTGCGATGCAAGAACACAGGCGGTTCACAAATGACAAGTTCAGACGCCGGCGGTCCCCTCGGTAGGACAAACGCTTCCAGAAAGCAAGCCATCGCCGCACCAGAGCACCATTCCGCCGTCCCTGATGATTTCGGCCGTGGAATGTACATTTTCATTCTAGTATTTCGCCAAACAATCAGGGGAAAACAGCGGGAGGAAGAACGGGAAAAAATCGTGCGACCAACCTAACAGGAATTAAATCCGGGACTTCCGGGATGCGAATCCCAAGAATTGCCGCTCGGTCAATATTAGTGAAGAAATATATATTTGAAAAGTTGGAAAAATGGAGAGATAAAAATAGTCAAATGGGCCATTAACGATGCATTTTAATAATATGGGCCATGAAAGCGTAAGGAGTGTTAGAAAAATAGTCATCCTGCACACTGGATGCATGGGGAATAGCACTATTACTCAATTAGGTTACATTATTACAACCAATTTTAATTATTTGCGGCATCAATGTCTATTTTATTATCTAATATCTTTCTTCCGGTAGAGGCGTTTTCCCCTGAAAATACATCTGAAAGAAACACTAGAAAGGAGTATTATGGAACCATTGCAGAATATCAGCCGTTATATGTGCCAAGGCGAGTTTGGTGGCTTTGTGCACAGCAGATGAACTCGCAAACGTATGTGTTAATAATGAAACAGACAATGTTGATGTAAACAAAGCTTTGTTTCTACCTACATACTTTGTTGTTCTTTACGAGCTGACATTCACCTTACAAATGCATTCCATAGTTTACATGAAAGAGGAAGCAAGTCTGTGCTGAAATAGAATTTCCTGGTTTTGAAGTAGAGAATATTTCCTCAGGCATCCTCTCTTAGCTCTGCATGAAAGTCAATATGGTCCCACATATTATTGTTTGTGGCTTCAGGCTTACACCGCAATATAGCGCTAATATGCGTCACTCTTATCTTCAAGATGGGTAGCGCCCCAAGTCTCGTTTCATCATCCATGTTCCTTATCCCAAACATCTTTGTGTTATTTCTGTAAATTACCTCTTGAAATGTAGTCACCTTTTACGAAATCCGAAGGAACGTAGCTATTGCGGTTGTAAAAATTGGAAGAAAAAAAAAAATTGAAGAATTTCTTCAAATCTCCACCGATCCATTTTTCTATGCACCGAAAATGAAGATAGAAAAAATAATGTAAGTATATATATATATATATATATATATATATATAGTTATATATAGTTATATATGTGTGTGTGTATGTTTGCTAACGCTCTAGCTCCCGCAACCACCGTTTTTCTCAACGAAGCTCTGCATATAACGATTAATTAACAAACGATTCATTGAGTTCATTAACCAGCAAATTGGACCATTGGGGTCGGGGTTAACCCAAAGAAGCGAAACTTTAAAAATCGCTCTAGCGGCCGCAACTTTTATTTTTCTCAACGAAACTCTGTATATGAGATAAGAAAAATAAAATAAAAATAATTTATGAAACCCAGCGAAATCAGACCATTAGAAGTGCAGGTATACTTGAAAATCGAATTTTTGTAACCGCCGAGGACATCGATTAAGGTGGTCCGGTGGGAGATAGACATACGGGGAAGGGGGGAGTTGCTATTGCTTTAACAATTAGAAAGAGTATGGGGGTGGGAATAATTTGCGCATAATCGATAATCGAACTTATCCTACAGACAGCTGCCGTATTGCAGCTTCAGTACCGAACGGCAGCGGAAAAAGCCGAATTCCAAGGAATGCTGGAGCGATGTACAAATGTTAAGCGGTGGTGTATGTATTCTTATCAACCTTGGTAGTGTAAAGTGCATAATAAATGCAGGCGGAGAGAATACAGAAAAACAAGCAATTATAAGCATGTAAGTTAACTATGTAGCTTAAATATCAATTACGTTCCGTTTTATTTGTTTATACAACGAATTGCGGTTGGAATCTTTGAGCTAACTATATCACACGTAAATAACAATGAAAGCATATACTTTTAAGTCTGAAATTTGTGTTTTTTTTTTATTAAATACACATGTATATCTTCGGTAGGTGTTATTTATTTTATTACTATCTTCTCTCCTCTAGCGCTCTTTAATAACCTTCATAAATTCAACTTGCTGAGGAATTTGCTTAGTTTACGCAGCTTCTGCGTGACGAACTTTTTATGTTCTATGATGTTATTGTCATGTTACATTCTCAAAGTTGTTCCGAAAGGGGTTAAAAATAGAAAAAAAAAAAAAAATTAAAAATACTAATGTGAGATGTAATTAAAAATTATCTCTATTTATTTGATGATATTTAATTTGATAATAATTTAAGGAAATGAAACAAATCTTATATTACAAATACTTTAAAACATTTCAGAACAAAATAAAACAGCACATTCGCCATAAAAGTGTATCAGATAATCATATTAGCATTTGACAGTTTAGAGACTTGCCGAATAAAAAATACTAATATTGGATAATTCTGTGAAAAACAAAGCAAAACAAAACAAAAAAAGAGGAATTAATAAACAGGTTGTAATACGTAGAAAAAGTGAGAATAGCAATTTATTAGAGAACGTATAGACCAAACGAGAGAGAGAGAGAGAGAGAGAAATATATTTTTTGGGCATGTCTTTCATTATTTGCTAATAAAACCTGGGGATATTGTAATTAAATTATTATTATTAGAAAAGAGTTGGTATAATAAAAAAATAATAATGTCAAGCAAATTATGAAAATTTATATTATTATTATTATTATTATTATTATCATCGGAGTTTAGTTTAAACCTATGCCACCTCCGGTTTCCTGATACAATTGCAATTAAAATTTTACTGCAATAACTGACAAAATAAATGAAAAAATATATAATTACAATAAATAACTAGTTCGGGTCACTGCTATCATTAGAGAAAATAAGCCGGGTTACCAAATTTCAAAGCGCTTCAGCCTTGTTGGAGGATACCGTCATAGAACAGTTCCCACTCAGATTTGCCCAGCCTTGGGCTAGTACAAGTCGAACTAAAATTTATATTAAAGTATGAGGCGACTACCATGTGTAAAAGTAGAATGATAAAGGAAATTATTAGAAAATCATGGCGCTACCTAGCGGTTAGATATGGAAGGAAGCTCTCGTAGATTCGGGAGGATGAGGTGTTTAGCGGAGCAAGAGCGCACACAAACTTAGCAGAGCGGCGAATACCTATAAGTATACCGCTACAGTAGAAAAGGCAAGGTAAGAGGGGGAAGGAGAAAAGGGCACATTAAGCGAAACGAAATCAGAGATAGAAAAAGAAGGAACAAGGAAAATGAGGAATGGCTGAGAAAGCAAAATAAGAAATGGACGAAAATGAGTAAGAAATAAAGAAAGTGGAGTAGTTCGGAAGGAAGATAGAGCGAGGAATAAAATAAGAATAAGAGGAAACAAAAGGGAATGTCAAACAAATCACATAATTTGACGGCATCTTGGTTTTGTTAAAGTTTTTGCTTTGTGCTGACCCATGATGCCACCTGAAATGTGGAAACTGCCACCTCCAGCGCTCATATTGACGATAGGACCACGTGCTAGCACTGCCACTGCGAAAAGAGAGAATTTTGTGAGAGGCCATCAAAAGGAAATCGCCTCAGCATCCCATAAAAGGAGCTTGGGAGAGGAGCAGCCACGAAATGAAACTGTACCTCTTATTTATTCCTCTAAGACTTTTATTTGAAATCTGAGAAGTAAGGAAAATGTTCGCTGGGTTTTTACTGCGGAAAGCAAACTGCAAGTTAATAATCGTCTTTCATTGGAGCAAGTATTGACACTACGGATAAGCTGCGATATGCGTAACCTATCAGCGATTTCTCTCGCCTACCAAACAGCCATATCTGCGGTCTTCAGTTATATTATACTTTTATTGTACAATATTGCATTTTTAGAGAGTAAAGAGTTGTTTTTTAATCGCTATACAAGGTTGCCAAGGTAATTTCTCATCCCCCCTATTTACCTAAATTACAGAAATTTTTATTTTAGTGAATTCCCAAGGAATGTAAGCTATTGCCATTGTATACATGAAACGGTTTTTAAATAAATTCTCCAAATCTCCATCGATCCTACCTACTATAAGTCGGTCCTGGTCGTGTAGTGGTTACCATACTTGCCTCCTAAACCCAAGAGATCGCGGGTTCGAACCCGGCCAGGACCGATGGATTTTTTCGGGCGTAAAAATCCTAAGTATTTTTACTTCCTTCGGAAGGGAAATAAAGCCGTGCATCCCGTGTCGTACATTTACGGCACGAACAAGAACCTCAAGCCTGAAAGAGAGGCCTCTGAGCAAAATTTGTCGGCCGTTTCACGCCCTGAGTTGAATGGGACGCTGATGACCTGAGCTGTTAAAGAGCATCCATAAATAAATCAATCAATACCTACTAGAAACCTACAGTAAAAACAAAATACATAATATATGCATTTATATATGTCCATTAACGCTCTAGAGGTCACACTTTTTATTTTTTCTCAACGAAACTCGGCCTATAACCATCAATTAACAAATGATTCGTGGAGTTCATTAGCCAGCAAAATTGGACCACTCGTGGTGGGGATTAACCTAAAGAGAAATTTTTTTCAAAAAAGTTAAAAATTGCTCTAGAGTCCGTCATTTATGTTTATTCTCAACGAAACTCAGTAAATTTCTTTAAAATAAATTGAAAAAAAAAAGTACTTTTCGAAAATCTGGGCAATCAGGCCAATAGAAGTGGGGGTATATCTGAAAAATAAGTTGAGGTTAAAGCGAAATTTAAAACCCGCCCTAGCGACCGCATTTTAATTATATATATATATATATATATATATATATATATATATCATATGCCATTGAAATAAAATAAGAAAAATAGTTTCTGAAAATCAGGGAAATTGGGTAATTAGGAGTGGTGGTTTACCTGAAAAATTGCTCTAGCGCCACCAATATTTGTTTCTAGAACAAAATTCGGTAAATGCCATTTAAATGAAATAACAATTGTTTCTGAAAATTAGGGAGTGAAGTGGAGGTGAATAGTGTTTAACGCCCGTTTTTGCTACAGAGGCACCACAGGCGATGGACACTGATGATACATGAAATGAAATGATGTATTGGGAAAGGATTTTATGGAAGGAATCGTTCCAGGCCTAAGTTTAGGGTACCTCCCCGGCATTTGCCATTTATGAGGACTGAGGAAAACCTGGAAAAAACCTCAGTCAGGAAGGACGGTCCTGGCGGTATTCGAACCCAGACCTCCCGCTCACGAGTCCGAGACTTAACGACCTCGGCCACTCGTGGCGGTGAAAATTAGGGAGTAGGGCTATACTTGAAAACCGAAATTTAAAAATCGCTCTTGCATTTAATATTCTATATATTGGTTTAAAATAAAAGGACAAATTAATTCATCATATAAACTGTATTTATAAAACAATTCATATGTTTTGTATTTAACAAAAGCATCGTCGTGAAGAGAGCAAATATGAAATATTAATCTAATATTTGTTTGAGAATTATATTTGTACGTAAGAGCGCTATGTAATAACCTTCAGAAAACATTTGCATTACATGTTTTAACTACTTAAATTTCAAAGCCAATGATAGTCGACGGAACTTTCGATTGTTACTTAGTATATTGTAATTATTTTTAAAAGTAACATGTTTTTGTTTTATTGAAACATATGAACATCTTCTTAAATACACCATGAAACTTTCTGTTATTTTTTTTCATTTTAGTAAATGTAAAGATGATATCAAAGGCCCAGTTTAAAAATGTTTAAAAACACCACACAGTATAGTTTTGTATATCAATGATCATATATTTCATTTAATTAATTATACAATACTTTTTGTGGTTTAATTTTAATAATAATAATAATAATAATAATAATAATAATAATAATAATAATAATAATTCTAAAAGTGTGATTTATATTTTGTAATATTTATAGATTATAATAATTCTAATTTTGTACCCATAATACCACACAGTAATGCCATAACTTATTTCATTTCATTAATTAATAAGGTCATATTTTGGATTTTATTTCCTTTTTTAATGTTACTCTAATAGGCGAAAATCGCTTAGTTTACGCAGCTCTTGCATTAAGGACTTTTTATTTACTAGCGTAGAAAACGACTTTGTTAGACGTAAAAATATTTTTTTCTTCCATATGTTAAATGTAAAAACTGCTTCAATTATTTTATATTTTAAATGTTAATTTTCTTGTATATTTCAGCACAAAATAATTATTCTCTAAGAATTTTATTCAGCTACACAATATATATATTATTTTTTTTAAAATTAAAAAAACGGGTCATGTTCATTTCTTGCACTAATACATACATGAAGTATAACAGTTGTCCAGAAAGCTTTTTCGTGAAGCTCAACTTTCAAGCATTGCCTGGAATTAAATGCGTAAGAAAATACGTTAAAGCTGCCATGAATTGTTGCCTAGAGTTACACTGTTAAGCTGGTAGGTAGCCAGTGTTCCGAGAAGGGCGGTCAAACATTAGCACACCGAAGATTATTATACGAGCGTGTATGTTTTATGAATTAAACTAGGAAACCGGGCAACTGCGACTGCGCAGAAATATGCCAGGCCTTCGGTGCTGATGCTGTGAATGAAGATGGTTGGAGAAGTTCCCAAAAAGCCAACGAAACCTTCGAGAATGAGCCACTGTTAAGAAGATCAAAACAATGGATAATGACACTCTCTTAGCGAGGTGAACTGCTGCCAGATTTGTGAGGACATGCTACAACAATTCAAAGTTAATGCAGAAACAACATCCCCATCAGCTAAGAATAAAATAACAAACATGATCGCTATGTTTCATATTTCAAGTGGCACAATCTGACTACTATTTCCCTCTGTAACGTCATAGGCGATGAGAACTGGACCCCAAGACACGTCATCAGTCTTTGGCAATCCATGAACCTATCTCGAAACAACCGAAACTGCCACTGCACTAAAAGAGCATTATGATTAACGAAAGGCACACCAAGTTTCTGTAATATTAAAACATTTAATTCCATATTGCGTTAAAGCTTTTCCTGATGGAATGCACTAAAAAGTACCGTCGATTTGTCCGACGCTCTTTAACGTCTTGGGTCATAAGGTCCCATTCATTTCAAGGGTGGTAAATTTTGCTCAGAGGCCTTTTTTTCCAGGCTTCAGGTTCTTTTTCATGTCGTAAATCTATGGGACCCACGGCTTTACTTCCCTTCCGAAGGAAACCATACTTAGGATGTTTACTTGGTTTAGGAGACAAGTATGGTTACAACCACGGGACCGATAGTCTCGCCGAGGAAGAGAAAAGTAAGAATATTTAAGTTCAGAAAACATTATGAATTACTCACTACTTGAAAGTTTTACATTCACAGCTCTCAGCAGATTTTGAAAAAGATCTTGTGAAAAATAAGAGAGAGTACTTTTTTAAAAATCTTTTTTAAGTATTGGAACAAAAAATTGAAATTCCCAAAGATTTTGAGCAAATTTCGCCTGTGGTTACCCTGTTGATGGGGTGAAAAAAAGTGCTGAACAACATTTGAAAGCAGTTAATTCATATGTAAAAAGTGGTGGTGTGGTTGGAGACTATATTTATAAAGTGCCATAATTATTGTTCAAACGTACAAAATATAAAATCCTCTAAACTCAATCGACCTTTGACTGAAATGGCAAACTTCATCATGCATGGCCTTTTCAATTAAGTCTTATATTCAATCATTTATTCCTCTTCATTGGTAGGAACCAATGGAATTATTATAACCCCCTGTGCAAAAATGGAATGTCCTAAAGCTATAAGAACTAATTTCTTAGCGCGGAGCCATGAGAGGCACTCCTTCTTTACCTTCACAGCAACTTTACACCGAATAGTGTTACAGATGGTTTTTGAGATTGCGGGAAGGCGGACGTTGATGAACTGGGAACGGAAGGGTTCAAGAATCTTGAGGAATATTCTGAAAGTTTTAGGCCGACAAAGACTTTCCCACACTTGTTAACCTTCAACACCCCCTCCCTCCCTGCCCATCTCTAGCTTCGCCGACATCCAGACTGTTTTAAATGGAATTTAATGCTTCTTGGATCTTTACGACCATATGGCCAGACCGACAAGGGGCCAGTTCATGTCATCTGGTCCTTACCACTTGTCGTTCTAACGGAATTAGATCCTGACGTCATCCTCAGAATGAGAAACTCTGCGCAGATGAAAAAACTGCATGTTTTCTTTATTGCTGCAAGTGATACCAATCTTCTTTACAGTTTAGTGTCTATTTTTTTCATGCTGTACACAGTAAAAATGCTGTAAAAACAAACTTAACAACACTCTAAATTATTTTTCAGATCTAGTGGCTAAATAAATTTTGCAAGTTCAAGAAACGACAATATAAACAGCTTTGTTGAAAATAGATCCTTAAGGCTACCTCTTAGAAATGTGCACATTGTTTAGGCTTGACCTCATATCACGTTGACCCCCCATGCGTTGGGTTAAGATGTGCTCTCAGAATGAGGTGAGAAAATATTGTTACCGGGACTCGAACCACGAATATTTAACTTACCGTGCTGATACTCTTCCCTTAAGCTTCCTGTGAAACTCCCCATATACCCTGAAGAACTTTTAAGATTATCTTGTTAAAAGGCAACTCAAAACCTTCGAGTACTATTAGGGTTAATTTACTTATTAAATTGACTGTACGGTTCCAAAAGCTGACATGAAATTTTTGTTCGAAAGTGACTTTTTGCATAATTTATTTATTTATTTATTTATTTATTTATTTATTATTACAATTTTAAAATTGTAACATTTTATTTGATAATTGAGAAAAAATATTATCTATGAAAAAATGGTTAATTGTCACGATTAAATTTCTTATAGATTTAAAAAAATTATCGCAGTTCATTCGTCAAATTTAATTCAAATATCTTTCTATATCATTTTTGTATGGGGTTCAAAGCTCCAATTGCAAAAATGCTAATTATTTTGTCAAATCATGAGCCGCGTGGGACATTTTGATTATGCGACATATTTACGTAATAAAATTTATGAAATAATTCATAGCCGCAACGTATTTATCTAATTTTATTGAAATTTGGTATATATATTAACTTAACAGCAGTGCAATCACAGTAAACGTTTCAGAAAAATGCATAGAAAAATGTGGAGCTTTGAAAATTCACTCTCAGCGTCTCTTAAGGCGCCTTTTCACATGAGCATAACCTGTGAGGACAGCAGCGATTATCTTCAGCTGAAGTAACCGTGACTGGAGCATGTGTTTTGGAAGTGAAGCGGCAACTTTTAAGTATAGGAACTTCTCGACTCGACAGTGCATTTGGTCACAGAAACGCTTCAAATTTGAAAAACGTAATGAGAAACATCACAGTGACCGAACTTAATCAGAATGTTAGTTTAAATCCAAACAATAATTTCTGCTTATGAATGTGTATTGTGTGTTATGCTCCACATAACAAAAGGTTATTCTTCTGTCATTTGGTTGTAAAGGGAAGATTTGTATGTTAAGACAGTGAATTACATACATATATCAGTTGCAGTGCACGTAACATTAAATTAAGAACATCCTTGTACTGTTCAAGTGCATCTTTTGGAAAAATGAATAGTTGGGTTCGTAGTAACAGTATCTTGAATTGGAAGATTAGCAATATTTCATTAATTTTATGATTGTTAAATTCTATTAACAATGAAATATATTTATTACGCTTGAGACTTGCATTCGGGAGGCTCCGGGATCGATTCTCTTGGGTTGACCATTCTGGCTTTGGGTGTTTTCTCGTTTTCTGCTGGTCACTTAGGCTAACGCTGGGATGGGTAATTAAAACCCATGAATCCTCTGCTCTTCCGTTTCCTTACATATGAAATCCATAGCGTCAGTTTCAGGGTCGGAAGCATCAGGCGAGGAGGGCTTAGTGCCTTGAGCTCAGGAAAGGCTCCTATCCTTGCGTCTGTGCTCACGCGCATCTGGAACGTATAATCTATGGAAACGTTAGGGACCCAGCAACGCCTCCTTGGATACTGGCCTTCTGGTGTACCCCTTCCTCCCGGACGTGCTACTATATGCCCTTTAGTGACCCCGGTGCAGAAAAATCTTCTTCCGTAGAGAGTACATGTCTTTCTCTGCCATACTCCTACAAACCGCTACGGACTCGTGAGCGGGAGGTCTCGCCAGGACTGTCCTCTCTTATTGAGGTTTTCCTCAGTCCTCATAAATGGCAAATGCCAGGGTGGTACCCTAAACTTAGGCCTGGAACGCTTCCTTCCTTAATAAATATCCTTTCCCAATTTATCATTTCATCTCATGTATCATCAGTGTCTACCGCCTATGGTGCCTCAGTAGTAAAAACGGTTTTTAAACATTAATAAAAATAAACAAATATATAAAAACTCCTACAAAAACAGTACACAGTCAATATACTGCTTTTCTTGCACATTTCCTTCCTCATTAAACCTCCTGTCCACAAATAATCGTGACACCTCCTTTATCCAATTCCGAAGGAGCATTTGTAACAATGAACAAAATTTTGAAAACTGTCTTCAAATGTCAATTGATCCTTCTTTCTAGGCAACATAAATATGCTAATGCTCTAAGGATCGTAATTTTTGTTTTTTCTTAACTAAATTCGCCATATAACGATCAATTAACAAACGAGTCATCGAGTTCGCTAACCAACAAAATTGGATCATGGGGGTGGGGGTTAACCTAAAGCGAATTTTAATGAATCGCTCCTCTGGTCGCAATTTTTTTTTCCTCAACAAAACCCGGTATACGGCATTGAAATAAAACAAGAAAAATTATTTCTAAAATCAGCGAAATCAGACTATATTAGGAGTAAGGGTTTATCTGAAACACAAAATTCAAAACAATATTTGATTTCTTGCAATTGAACTCGGTATATACCTTTAAATAAATAAATAAATAAATAAGCTTTGTGAATATCAGGGAAATTGAATTATTAGTAGTGGGGTTATACCTGAAAACTAAACTTTTGTAAGGACATCGATGAAGATGGCCTGAGGGAAGATGTGGCGCACGGGGAGATTTTAATGTTAGCATTTGATAATCGGACTGTGGCCGCCCTGTAGTTTCGGTATTAAACGGCAGCGGAAAAAGTCGAATATCAGGGAATGTTGAAGCGATATGGAGCGATGTGCAAATCTTAAGCGGTAGTGCAAAGTGTGCAATAAATTCAGGCGGAGAGAACACAGAAAAACAAGATATCGTGCCCCTAAAATTAACTGTGTGGTTTAAATGTTAATGACATCCCGTTTCAGTTCTTATACAGGTAAGTGCAATTGGAAACTTCAAGCCTGAAAGTTATGTTTTTTATTAAATAAAGATGTACATCTTCGGTTAGTGCACTTGTTTTTTACTACATTCTCTCTGCTCTAGCGCTCTGTAACAACCTTCACAAATTCAACAAGCTGAGAAATTCGCATAGTTTATGCAGCTCCTGTGTAACGGACACTTTTCTGCTTTATTTGTCTTACTCCGTCCGCAGTGCTTTTCTTATGTATGCAAATTTTCATTTGTTTATTACAATATTTTCAGCCCTTTAGTGCATTTATTTGAAATACTGAAATATAAGAAGTCATTTAATAAAAACAAGGAAAGAGATAAGGAGAAAAAGAAACAAAGATGTAGAACAGGAAGAAAAAAGGGAAAACCAGGAACGAAAACGTCGAAATGTAATATAAATGGATAGAAAAAGTAGGAAATAAAGGCAGACGAAAGAACAGAAACAGAATGAGAGGAAAGAAGCAAAAGGGAAAGCATGAAAATAAGCGAAAGTTCGTAGCCTGGAAAGTGACAATTTTTGCTTCAGTACGAGATCTCCTGCTGATGACCATATATCGGAGGTGTTTAAAATTCTATTTCACGTTTGGTGCATCGCTTCCCTCTAGGGAGTTCGAGTTAATGAAAAAGTACAGGTCCATGCAGTGCGAGCGATATATCACTCCCGAGGGGTTGTCGAGGGAAGGGGTCAATTGTCTCGTTTGTTCGCAATATCACAGCTCGACTTATGAAAAAGATCTCCCTAGTGAGGAAGCATAAAGCACTCGTTAGCGGACCATGGGGGTGAGCTGCCTCCTTTAGCTTATTTAAAACTTTCTGTATAAAAAAAAAAAAACACTGCAGCTGTATATTTCATTTCATACATGGGATGTAGCGCAACTGCGGTTAATTAAACAAGAGCGAATCTGTCACTGGCTGGCAAGTGAAATTCTAAGCTTACTATACTTTTTGAAATCACAGGGAAAAATCTTTAAATTACAAAATCAGAGCATCATTAGCTGAGTGGCATACTTTTTTTTATTCTAAAACAGGCGATTTTTCCTCGCGATCAATTTGTGGCAAACCTAAACATATTTGACCGGGTATTGAGCCCAATATTTCCAGGAAGTAACTGCAACGGACACCCGGATATTTATCAAAACAGCCACCAGTCATTAGCATGACAGAATCAGTTCGCCTAATGATTCGTGTAGGAAGTCAAGCGAAGTATAGCCCGTTGATTTTCCGCTGTTTGGTTTTGCGCCACGTACCGTGATTTTGTTTTGGTAAATCGTGTTTATGTTGACTGAATAATGTAATCACAGAGGTTGCGAATGAGGACACTAGATCAGGTAGTAGTGTTTGAGACTCATATTCAGGAGGTTCTGGGTTCAAGTCCCTTGGAGCCATTCATCTTGATATTTTTTTGTGTTATTTCCTGATGCTGGGATAAATATTTCCTTCTCAAGAACTTTCTGTTCCTGCATTTCACATTCCATAGTCAAGGTTGCAGGGTAGAAAGTGACACAGAGGTGAAGTTGTGCGTCGTGACGGTAGATTTTCACTCCGGAGAAAGCTTTTGTTCTGGCGTCTGCAGGTTTCTGGTTGGGGCCCTTCGCAGGTGATACGGAAACGTTAGGGACCGTGCTGATTGCCCGCTCAAGGATTTAGCCGTCTGGATTATTCCATCTCATCACTTTGTCCCGGAAATGTTCTATATTCTGCTCCTGAAGGAGTGAGTGATTTTGCATTTGATCTGTGTGAACAGAAAGCATAGAATTCAAAGATTACTACCATGGGTGGCCAAGGTCGTTTAGACGTGGACTCGTGAATGGGAGGCCTGGAGTTCGATTACAGTCAGGGCTGTTCTTCCTGACAAGTTTTTGACGCCTTAGCAGTGAAAACGGGCGTTAACTACCGAAACAGTTCATATATAACTGGATTCTTTGATTACCTATGTTATACAACTTTATATAACAGGGAACACCTTTCTTCTCTGTTATTTGGACCGAGCAATGTTTGCGAATCATTATATAGAATGTTAAAGACTCTCTTCTATTCTATACATTCTGACATATAAATTCCACAAAACGGCTCTAAAAGGTTGACAACATGCACTGGTGATGAAAGTTGATTTTACTGCTATGCTACCAAACAAAACCCGGAACTGCTTGGTGTTTGGTTAAAAACGACCCGAAACCTATTGTTCTTGAAAAGATTTTTGTTTTCAGAAGCATACGAGAGTAACTATTTAATTTTCGCAAGACCATAACTCTGCAACTCTGTCTATTTCTTTTAAAACTATTCTCCTCCTCTCTGGACACAAAGTTCATCCTCCAGAACTAACAATGACTCTTTACAGATGGTACTAACCTCCCCTTCATACGAAGCAGCAGTTTCTACCGAACTCCTTGAGAGTTGCAAAAATGCAAAGTCGAAGGGAGCCAGATTTGCACTGTACAGAGAATGGTTCAAGAGTGTTCTCTCCCGAGTCTTGCAGAAATCCCATTGTTTTCAAAGTCGTGTGCACAGAGGTATTGTCGTGCAGAAGCGACAGTCCTTATAGCTCAAACTTCAGTTAGTGATCTTAATACCTTGGGGGAGGCAAAATGTGATGCACAGTTGGCAGTAACTATAGTTTGTTCCTGGAGTGGAATGGGTGCAACATGGCCACTGCTGAGAAGAAACTGTCATCCGACTTCGAGCATATATTTCGACACCTTCAGTGAGGGGCGTCATTTGGGAAGATCCAGATAGTCCACTGCCTCTTTGATTCAGGATAGTACTAAAGCACTCGAGTGTTGGATCATATAGATAGAGTACTTGAGGCACTGAGACGCCGACGTCCAAAGATGCGAATTTCAGGGCCACTGCCTTCCTACTACAATGTCTCTTTTCATAAAATAGTTGTAAATTTGAGGAAACTGGAGGCCGGAAATGTTCAGATGCTCGACCAAGCACCCTACAGAACTGACCCTGCGTCATCATTAGAAAACATTTAAATAGTGCGAGATATTGCCCAAGCTATAAATTCAATTCTGCTGACATAACCTCAGCTGTAGTAAGGTAGCACAACGCTTGTAAAACTTTTGAATTTCTCTGCGTAGAAACTTGAAATGTGATGAAGCACGATAGTACCTGACCCAAAACAGGCGGAAAGAAACAACATGTGCATGCGTCAACTCCGCAACGCAGATATTACCTCTATCCTGAGCTAGCGTTCGAGAGTAAAGGGAAAAGCGCAAGTCTTTGCCTACGTGGTGTTTTTATTGTTTTGAACGATATAATGGTGTTATATAAACAATAACTTTCAGCAATACTGAGGTAGGTAGCATCAAAACACAACAATGCCTTTTAGCAAAGCCTGAAATAGCATTCATATTGTATTAATTGAATTCAGAGAAGATTCAGACATCAGTCTTAACAAATTGTATGCGCAGTTCTTTCAACCTGCTACTAGTTAACAAAACAGGTTTAAAGTCAGTGCACCTGAATGTGTCCTCTGGCAAGCACTGATACATAAATTTTCCAATGTATGGCAGGTGTATCTATAGCCTTGAGATGCTCACTGCATGATTATTTGTAGATTTCCACCTGTTCAATGCATTTTTTCTGCATATTTGCTGCCTTTAGGCAGTTAGGCATTGCTGCTTTTCCACTGTACTATCGGGTTGATTTTTCTTTGACAGATAATGTCCTGAGTTACATTTTCGATCACTATATGAAAAACAAAACCTACGTTTATTTAAAGTAATTGGAAGGAAAGTAGTTCAAATGAAATAGGCATTTGAAAAATATAAAATTACTAATAAGTACTAAACAGTATTCATCCGCTATTATTTTTCCTTATTGTTTCAAAGTAAACTATTTTAGGTGTATGGTTAAACTGCTAATAAGAGGGAAAGTCATTAAATAACCGAAATTGTATTTAAAGTTCATGGATATGTATGCACAACCAAACATCTTATTCCTTACAGTACGGGAACAGTTATTTGAGTCAAGTGAACAGGAAAGTGCGTCAGATGGGTCCCAAGGCAGCAGTATGGTAATCAGCGAGGCAGACGATTTACTCAAGATCACTTGAACCATCATTCTCTTGTAGGAAGTGCTTTCCTTTACCATACTGTGATAAGAAACGATTCCCGGGTTACCAGAGAGTAAGCGAAAATCGATGCAGTGGAAACACCCGTCGTCTGCAGTCAAGGGAGAGGAAAAAAAAAAGTTTAAGAAGGAGGCTATCTGGGAAAGCTACGCTGATAATTTTTTGGGATATCAATGATCGTATATTGATGCACTTCCAGAATAAATATCACGCTCGATACAGCGACATGGTGATGAACAAGATGAGGCTCGTGATATGATAAAAACTTTAGGAACCTCTATCAAAGAACCAGAACTATTTCGCTTCACCCGTCCATATGCAATTTGAAACACACACTATACAGTCCGGGTTTGGTGCCATTCGACCGACTTTTACTTGTTTGGATCTTTGAAAGAGCGTTTGCGGGGTCTGAAATTGTAGATGTCTAGACAAAGTGGTGCAAAGTTGGTTGAAGGCCACACCAAATAGACCAAATATGTTGCCAAGCACGGAATATATTTAAAAAGAACTCCTTTCCTTTAATGATTTTCCTTCGTATTACACTTGTTCTTTATTATTGTCTTCTCCCATGTTCTATTCTTAATCATGCCCTTCCATGTGTCTGTGTTATCCGTTTATGTTTATGTTTTTATCAATGAAGACTGCACAATATTTGCATTTAATACCACGATCTTTAACCAATATCCATAAAACACTGTGATGCTCCATCCAAATTTAGAAAATTGTAATTAATAGGTTTAATTTTCTGAAAATTCATAATTTTATATTTGGTGCAGTTACCATCTGATATTTGTTTAAGGAGAGTATACAAAGCCTATCCTTGTAATGTTAAATTTACGAATTTCAGTTCCCATTTTCTCATAAAATGAAAAATTTTCAGCATAAGGTGCAAATAATTGAAATTTTCTGATCTATTTTCATTACTATACCATGCCTCTGAATCAAATTATAAATTATTTTAAAATTTTTTGCATTTTATCTCCTATTATTTCCCAACATTTTGCTTTTTACGTTGTCATATTTTCTCCTAGCTCTACCATAATAGATTCATATTATCACAATAATATGATGAATAAGTGGTAAAAGTTTTAAAATAATCGCTTATACAGATCCTACAATAAATGCAAACTTATGCAAAAATGTAGCTTTATAATGACTGCAGCCAAAAAAAAAAAAAAAAAAAGTTTTTACAGAAAAACTAACTTTTTGATAGAAACAGCAGCTAAAACCGTAGAATACGGTAAAAGAACAAAGGATGGTTTTATAGAAATAAAAGTGCAATCAATTTATAAAGACAAGACAAACCATAGCCTTCTAGAGCAAATAGTTCCTGAGATATAGGCTTTTAACTGAATAAATGCTCGCGAACTGTAGTTTTTTTTTAATGGTGTTTAACGCCCGTTTTTACTACTGAGGCACCACAGGCGGTGAACACTGATGATACATGAGATGAAATGATAAACTGGGAAAGGATTTTTTAAAGGAAGGAAACGTTCATAGTACCTCCCTGTTCATTTGCCATTTATGAGGACTGAGGAAAATCTGGAAAAAACCTTAGCCAGGGAGGACGATCCCACCGGGATTCGAACCCCAGACCGCCCGCTCACGAATCCGCGTCTTAACGACCTCGGCCACGTGGCGGTACGCGAACTGCAGTGACATAATTACAACTTTATTAAAATATTTATAACCAAGGAACATTAATGAAAAGCATGTCAAAATAAACAGAAAATTCCAAATATTAAAATGGTACAAAAAAACAAAAATATGATTCCCCTTCCCTTTCCCCCCACCTTTAACTCTTCCCATAAGGGAAATTGACTGTCAGATCCTTTCCAGTGATAAAAGAAGGAAAATTATTTATATTTATTAGAGTGAAGGAATTTACTGTATTATTGAAATGGAGATCTGCAGAACTGAAGTTTATTTATTTATTTATTTTTACTGAAGTTGTGACTAATGGAAGTAAGTCTAGATAAATATTTTTAGAAATGATTAGCTGTTAACTACGATATTAACTTGAGAATATAGTGTCCAGAGTAAATTTATTATTTCTTTTTTAATTTGTTGCCCACTCTTTAGCTATTCCCATTGCTCTAATTATTTCCCCTAAATTTAGGTCATTTTGGCAGTGTTCTCACTAGCATTCGACGTCTTCCCTCAGTTTATTCTCTTTTCCGGTCGTGGAAAACAGTCCTGCCATGAGGGATTCTACTGGTATTCAGCAAGCGCTCATTGCGGTAAACCCTAACAGATGGAGAAGATGCGTGCCTTGCCCCTTCACCACTTGTTAGTGGAAGTAACTTGGAATAAAACATACATTGTTCCCCGGGAGGGGAGCAAGCCCTTCATGTCGCAACTATGGCGCATCAAGGTTCTCAAACCCCTTGGATTCAAATTCCAGTCTCTTTTGTTGTGTTCTAAAGCGCTGTTAATGTGTGTAGTACAGTAAATTTAGAATTCATGTCTAGGTTTTTATAAATATGTTTATAGATAAAGACATTAAGGCAAGATAAAAAATGAAAATGAAGCATCAAAAATGTTTTAGGTACAGAATTATAATTTAAATTAAACATTGAAAATATTTCCACATTAAAAACATTTAAAGTAGGCACAGCAATAATTTGAAAATTACTATATACAAATTGTCCCATTTATCTGGCCATGTAAAATAACTTTTTTTGTGATGCGTCAAATAAAAGTTTCTTTCTTGCTGAGGGTATACTCCATTAATGTAGGAGGTACGGGATAGAACTCCATGTTTTTAAATAACACCATGTACAAGAACACACCTCTCCAAGAGCTATTCAGAAATAAAAGGTCATCCAACGGGGTGGCTCAGGTTTGAGACTCGCATTTGGGAGGTACTGGTACAGTTTCTGCTGGGCCGGCCATCCTGACCTTGAGTTTTCTTTCGTGGTTTCCCCATGTCACTTAGGGTAATGCTGGGATGGTTTTATTACAGAGCCGAAAGTGCAAGGGCGAGGTGGGCTGGCGCGGTGTGGCGGTTGCTTGCGCTTTGGAGAGGTTTTGCACCGGCGTCTGAAATGGAAGCAGACCTCCCGAGGAACTCGAACAACTTGGGGGCTCTTCATCTGCATCGGAGTGCTCTATCTGAAAATATGTTAAGGATTCCATCTGCCTCCGTGCCCTCACTGATCCCTTCCTCCCGGAGGTGCACTTGGCAGCGTAGGCACGAAGAGCCATGAGCAAACCAAGTACCAAAATTACCACCTTCGCTGGTCGTGCGAGGTTGAGTGAAAAGTCAGTAGTACAACTTTGACTTGAGACTGCTTGCTGTCTGTATGATAAACTGATAACTATCGGCGTGCAACAGAGATATAAGTACTCTACTTATAGGTATGAAATTATTTTTCTACATTTGTTTATCTCGAAGCACAAACTTGAAAACTAAATTTATTTAGATTAATACTTAGCCACATTTTCATATTTCATTGCCCAGGTGAGGAACGCTTTCTAATGTGCATAAAACAGACGTTCTTGTAATAAAATAATTGTATTTTACATATCAAAACGTTCAGTTTCTATTTTACGGGATTCTAGATCTATATCGCGATTAAAAACGGTTTTATTAAAGTAAGCTAAGTTTGACGAATTTTTGCACCAAAAGTATTAAACCTAGGAATGCCATATTTCACACAGAATCTCCAATACTATCTCGAAGTCGAGGTTTTTAGGACAGTATGCCAAAGAGAAGGAAAAACAAATAAATAAAGTTGTGAAAAGAGACAAATTTCTTTTCGGTTGAAGTTAGCATGTTAGACTATCATTCACTACAAGTTCTTCGCTGCATGAGATTGCATGCGAAAGCGCAATTATCACAACCAATTATAATTTAGAAGTGGTTATACACATAGATTACTTTTATTGCGCATTTGTTTCTCTTTACGCAGCTGATTAGATTTTGTTGTAGGTCTGAGTCATCTTTTGTTTCTTGTTACTGGTCGTCATCCAACGACCTGCTACACTTTGTGAGCGAATACAGACATTGATTGACTGAATGTTTTAAGAATCTTTAAAATATTTTAGCTTAATAGCTCCCCTCTATCATAGAAGTTGTTAAAGAGTGTCCTTAAATAAAATAAACTTATACATTCTGTCATCTCATCATTATAATAAAAAAAACTTCATGTTTAAATTTTCTTCAATCTGCAGCCCTGATAGAGAAGTGCAGATTCTTTGTTTCTCAAATTCTAACTCTCTACTTTCTTATATTCTTTCACTTCTACGTCACGTTTATTTCATCTTAATACATTGAGTGTCATTTCGGCCAAGACCATGCTTTGGGCTCTGGTCTATCTCTGTCTATCTTCTGGACTTGTACAGTGAGGTTATTTGAGTTATGACTCTCCTACTGAGGAAGTGTAGTCCCCGAAACCGGAAAAAGGGAGATAATTAGCTGTTGTTTAAAACTGAAAATATATGTGATATAGGAAATTTAGAAAACGATGCTCCTCGAAGGCAATACGTTGCCGAGGAAATTGCTGTATTTCATCTCTTTTCTTGCGTAAGAAAGGCGGTTCGGAACACTTTTTTCATTGAGACTCTTTCGTAACTTTTTAACCAGCTATGGAAAAATGACTTTATCTGGAATGTAATTACCAGGATGTCTCTTATGAATCGCCTTACAAGAATCCATTTTCACATATGTAGTGGCACAAATAACGAAAAACAATCCGGGGGATGAAGCCCAACCTAAATTCATCTTTCTAACGGACCAACTAAAACACTGATTACCACCTTCCAAACTAACTAAACGGCCTTCGCACTTTTTATTGGTCGTTATCCACTGCTTTGACTGTAACGGTTAATCCAAGTTAATCCACCGTCGAAAAGACTCGTAAAGCCCTGTGGAAATCCTTTAAACTTCGGCAGACACTACACTGAAATGTCCTATCGTTGGAGTTTTTGATTATCCATCGAGCATACAGCATTTTCATGCATTTTTCTCAGTGATATTCCCTATAGCAGTCTTATTTGGCTGAAACATTGTTGACAAGAATTACATTTGCCAACAATGAAGCAACTTAACGAAGTTTGGCGCCATTTTATGAGAATTTACCAAACTCTTCAAATTATTCTTGTATCCTGTAAGCTGATCATGGATTATGTTTTTAGTTAGTTTAGAAATGTAACACAAATAAGTATTCAACAACTTACTATATACTTGCACACAGTCAACATGACGCAGGGAAAAACTGCTAACGTTTTGCGAGTTAATTAGTGATGTGGATGAGATCGGAATCTAATGGTCTACGTGATAGTTCGCCATTTGCCTTTAATTGGGAGACTTCTGCCTTGTAATTAGTGTTGAACATTTGAAGTGAACCTGCAGTGATTGATCACGAAGGCTGCAGGGTGGTAATAACTAACCTATAGGTAGGAGAGACTACAAAGCTTTTACTCCCTGAAAATGCCCTGTGGTCTAGTGGACTCAGGTTCGATTCCTGGTGGTCATGTTTCCTGCACTTCTTCCTCCCAGATGCCAAAACCATTCTGAGATAATATATACACACCTTGCAGGTGTCCCAACCTCAAAAGTCAGCTGACGAACTTTACAAAGAGCTAATGGTAATGATGTAAAGAAATAAAAAGTGATTTATATAGACTGACACGTCTCTTTCTTTATTTATTTCAAAACGAATGCTGCTGGCCACAACTTATTAACCTCTACAGAAAATGTTGAAAATGTTCTTCCTCCTGCTTGAAGCATAGCCCAACACACCGTTCCTTGTAACTGGCTGCTCGTTGGAAGACCACCATTAGTCTCCTATGTAATGTATACTTCAGATCGTCCAATGTCTGCAGGCGTGCGGTATAAATTCTGTCTTTTAAATAATCCCAAAGGAAGACGTCCTGTGTTGTCAAATCAAAAGATCTTAGTGATTACAGGCTTTGGAGACTATCCGGTCGTCAAAGAAACTTTCAGTTAGCGCCATGGCGTGTAGCGCCGTCTTGTTGAAAAACCCATGATCCAGCTGTACATCGTCCAGTTGTTCAACAACCCAATGCAGTGTCCATAATGTGGTTAAAAAAACTGTTCCTACCATTTCCAAACGTCGACTTTAACTGGATGCATACGTGCGTGCTTCATGAGTGACACGTGGATTTCGAACGGCCCAATAGCGCGAGTTCTGTGAGTTCACATAGCCACATAAATGGAACCTTGCTCCATCTGTGAGCCTTGTGACGGACAATATGTCAGTGTTTTGCATAATCAACACCATGTTGCGTTATGCCTTATGCAGGAGGGAGGACATCTTCAAGAGGTTAATAATCTCTACATTTGAGATACGAATATAATAAACTATGGCTAGCAGCATTCGTTTTGAAATAAATAAAGAAAGAAAACTATAAAGACAATAAAAACCGAAATGAGATTGTAAAAGTATAGAAAGAAAAGAAGAGACGTGAAGAATGGAAAATGAAGCATAAGTGAATACATGGGAAAGAAGAAGTAAATGAAAAAAGGAGAGAGGAATTTAAAAAAAAAATGATATAGAAGGAAAGTAGATGGGAAGGGATGGAAATAGAGGAAGTAAATGTGAAAGAGGTAACATAAAAACAAACTAAGAGATGAAAAAAGAAAGAAAATGATAAAGAAAAAAATGCAGAGAAAAGAGAGAGAAGTTAAATTTAGAAAACAACACTGCCATATCCGCTGGGTAGTGACGTACCGTTGATTCCCTGATGAGTTTTACATTAATGTTCCATTTTGTGGAGCCCTGTTCGACAGTGAAGATAAATCAATTGCTAGCAGCAGAATTGTTTTTTCATAAGAAAGTGACGCGTCCTTTCGCTTCCTCTGGGGGCATTCCCGTGCAGAACTTCAACGTCCGTTCCGAACTTCAAAAACAAAATGACAAATTACCTTTCAGCCTCTCGGTAAAATATCCTCCTATCGAGCTAACACAGCGAACGTTTCTAAAGGGCACCCTGGTGAGATAAAAATATAGCAAAATGTTTCTTTTTATTTTTACCATAATGAATTGCATCCCTAAGGACTATAGCTCATAAACACTTCGCGGGAGCGAAAACAAGCTTGAAGTTTTTCTTTCTAGAGTCATCTTGCGTTATCTTTAACGCCAAAATAGTGCGGCTATGTTTCTTTATGTAAGTTAAAAAAATATCCAGTACAAATACAACACAGTCCAACCACACGGCTGTAGCATTACAAATAGCTCATACGTGTTGATCTAAAAGCACACAAGAATATAAACGTCGCATGCGCAAGGACATACATTGTTGCATTACGTCATAGCTTCTGTTGAAATGAGAGGTGCTGATTCGCGGAGAGTTAGGTTAATGTCTTCTGAATTCATCAAGATGTCAGCAGTGTCTTAAGATATATCTGGGGGTCGGTCCTGGTGGTGTAGTGGTTACCATACTTACCTCCTAAACCCAAGATCGCGGGTTCGAACCCGGCCAGGACCGATGGATTTTTTCGGGCGTAAAAATCCTGAAGTATGGCTTCCTTCGGAAGGGAAGTAAAGCCGTGGGTCCCGTGTCGTACATTTACGGCACGAAAAAGAACCTCAAGCCTGAAAGAGAGACCTCTGAGCAAAATTTGTCGGCCGTTTCACGCCCTGAGTTGAATGGGACGCTGATGACCTGAGATGTTAAAGAGTGTCCATAAATAAATCAATCAATAAAAAAAATATATAGCTGGGGTGTTAAAGACGGTTAGAACCCCACTTTGTGTCATCCACTCTTTCAACGTGAATGCCCTTGTTAACTTCCTTTGCTTGTCTTGTTTCTTTTTTAATTTAATTTTTAAAGTGTGATATTTAACCTTTTGCATGATGAGATGAGTGATATGTTAAACTAAAATACGAGGGCTATTCAATAAGTGAGTGTGTACAAGTTGAGACATGTTCAGTTCCGCCTACAGCAAAATGGAGGTGCGTGCGATGAACGATATGCAATTATAAAATTCTACTTTTATCTCAATAAATCTTCAGTTAAGGCCTATGACGAGTTTGTTCTTTCTTATAACACAGCTCAAAAATGATTTAAACTGTTTAAAGAGAGTACGAAATCAATTTCAAAGGAAGGTGAATCCTGAGCTTTAGTTTGTGCTCAAACGGAAGAAAACATTCGTACCATGGGCCCCATTGCATAAAAGTATGGTCTAATACATAAGTGTATTAGCACAGTCCTTGTAATGTGTGGTTTTGTAACTTTCTGTTCCACGAAAGAAGTGCTACACTTGTAAAGTATTAGTAAAAAGTTACAAGTGACCAAATTAGGTGTTACGATGCACAGCTATTAATGTTATGTTTATTTTGTACGCTATCTGTGTGCCTGTAATAAGTATAATTTCTTTTATCTCTTAGTGATTCTGAACTATTGAAATTAGTGAATTTACGCAATGATTGTTAGTGAAACAAAGGAAACAATTTTCAAAAGCTATTCAATACTCTCGTATTGACGGCTGTCTCTACTTTTACCCAACCCTTATGGGGTAATTTGGGTTGCCTGTTGCAGGAAATTCTCTCTTGTTCTACTGAAATATTAAACATTTCAATATGTTTTTAAACATACAGGCCAATTCTGGATTTTGTACGTCTAATATTCAACTATTTTATAAAATTTATTAAAATGACTATTCATCATTTTTATCCTCAAATTATTCCAAACACAACACTGAAATTCACCCGTGAGAATATTCTGGCTACGGCACTATGATATAAGTAGTAAAAAGAATGGGCCAAGAGTTGAAATGTGATAGAACATCCTGTGAAAACAAACAATAAATTACTTGCAGCATAGAGAACATAAATAAGTACATAATTTATACCACAGTGTTATATTTTTGGACTAAATAATGAGAGGGACAGAAATTAACTACAAGATTGTCGAATGTTGACACATACTCAAAGATGGTTGAGAGTCCACAAGTTTAAGATATTTTCGGACTGACAATCAGAACTTTCTTGACTGATCTGTGATTATGAACGAGTCGTGAACAAGGAATGGAAACGTAAGCAGCCTCCGTCCCCTAAGAGGGTCAGAGCATAGCATCAGCAGGCAAGATTGTATTGATTGACATTTTGAGATGCATAAGTTGCTAGTCCGGTTATTTGCACAACTGAGCCATTATATGAAATCATTAATTTGTACTTTAATTTCACAATTGCCGATGCAATCGCGCAAAGGTATGACGAGTGTGCTCTTGTTGAGAGCAATGCTTCAAGCGACTTGATGAAGCACGGTTTAAACTGCTGGAGCAACCTGAGAGAGTCACCATGAAACTTTTGAGATGTGGGTAGACTCACTCTGGCTGATGCATCTTTTCAAAGTGCTCCTCATCATATTCTATACACGTTATCATCGGATCGTCATCTGGAAAGATCCAAACTGCTGACTGTCGTTTGGTTTCCGAGTCAAATTGATAAATCTGTGTCACTACCCACAATGACGTGAGAAAAAACGCCTTGCGCTTCTTCCATCGAACCTCTGTAGCATTCTTCACTCCATTTGACGCTAGTGTGCTTTTAGTCCTCTGTCAAATTATAGGGCACCCAACGGGATGAAACCCTCCTGACACGAAGATGATCGTGCAGGATTTTTGATACTGCTAGCCTACGAGATGTCCTTAAATGTGACGCGATTGTTTCCGAGTATGCTGTTTTCCAACGCGACAATGTTTTTCTCAGTCACTGCCTTTGTCGGACGCCCACATTTCTTATCATCTTCAGTGAGGATGATGCCCCTTTTAAATTCCGCAAAGCAGCAGAAAACTGTTGTCTCCTAGATGGAGCAAAGCCTGTTGCAAGCGCCCAAGGCTTTGGCACTCATTTAAACCACTCTAGAAGTCATAAAGAATCAGAGCGCGAAAATGCTCTCTCTCTCTCCAGCTCCATCGTAACGACTGGCTGACTGTGCACGGGAGGAGTTGTTTACCCTCACATTCTGGAATGCGAGAGTTGGGAGGGTCGCTACCTCGTATCGTTTTTACTCGTAAGGGATGGGTCAACCACATGCCACATTCTTTTCAAGTGGGTCAACATTCACTTTTCTTTATCTCAAATCTTTCGACCTCAGGCTGTTTTACAATACCTTTCAGAAAGGCAATGTTCTTCAGATTATAAAGTCTTAGAAGTTAGTTGAAAATTAGTTGCATGCAGAGACTGGCCAACCCTTCTTCTAGGAAACTGTAGAAATATTAGGGTATCACTGGGAGATTTTCATCTGTCGTCAAGGAGATTACGAGGGTAGATGCATAAGTTCCTGACCTAACCATTTTCTAGGTGTGATAGAGATAAAATCTATATTTCACTTTTCAATGACTCGTTGCTGCATTTTGACTTAGGAAAGAAGTCTAGGCACCTATCTTGCACTAACCTTATTCATGTTTAAACGTTCATGAATAATTCGAAGGACTGTTGTTTTAGAAAGGCCAAACCTTGCTGCATTTCTGTACCTTTGAGCCGTCGGCCTTCCATAATTTCTCCTTCCACAAGAGCGATGTTTTCAGGAGTGAGCACCTCCAAGGATCGACCTTCACGCTCTTCGTCTTCAATGCTTTCTCGACCCATCCCATTCGAAAAAGTTTGGTTCACATTGTTTTACGGTACAATATGAGGGGGGTACTTCCCCATATACACCGTCCAATCGGTGTTTAATTTCATTTGGAGTAAGTCCTTTTGTGAAGAACTTAATAACAGCTCGATACTCCATTTTGAACATGTCACAACATGGCCTTCTTTATGCAACTATATCTGAACACAGCAGCGTGGAAGTTGCAACTGTAATTATTTACTTAACAGATAAGATATGACACCAGATAAGTGTTTTGAGAAAGCGATAATCCTTATCGGCGAGGGCCGGAAACTTATGGACCTGCCCTCGTATGTTGAAAAGTAAGATAAAAATATGACTTTTAGATTAACTAGATATGCATCGGGATTGGAGCACTGGATTAGCGATGCAGTCAGGTATACAACACTTGAAAAGTTCTTTTCTGTTGGTAGCGTTGTAATTTTCATAATTATCTTTCAGAATACAAAAATTGATGTGACTGAAAAAATGGGTATTATGCTGATTTTAATTTACGCCTCGTAATTCAAATGAGTCGGTAACATTGTACAAGGATACTCGGAAAATTTACATTTACATATATTGTGTATGCGAAATGCTGCAGTTTTTTGTCTAAGGTGTCGTGCTGGAAACTTCATTGAAGGAAATTAGTTGTTGAGAATGTTGATATTGATACACTCACCTGCCTAGGGCACTTCTAATTAGAGATGCTGCAAGGAGCTCATTAGGATGTGAGACGAGGTGAAAGGCAGACGGCAGGCTCATGATCTTTCGTTTTCTACATGATATTTTGTGGCGCAGGTCATTAGCGTTATGCGACATGGTTATATAACGAAGAAAGAAAAGGTTCTGCTCGACTTGTTCTTTTTTTTAATGAACCGTAGTGGAGGAGTTGTTGTACTCGCGCTGATGTTAGGGGGAGAGAGGGAAACCTTGCACGGAACGTCATTATTACCCTATAAAGTTTATGTCATAATATCATCGATTTAAATTCAAGAACAATTCAGTAAATTAACTGAAGGCGTGAGCTGCAATCAAGGCGCTAATTGATGATTTTCATTAAAAGTTTATGCCCCCCCCCCAAATCATATAAAACTAAAGGAATGTTGATTAAAGGAAAAACAAGAGAGACACCTGGTAAAATGCACTTCGACATACTGTCTAGTTTCCAAATTGATATGGAATCACTAACTGCCTTGTGGTGTGTCTGAGGACGGACGATAGATGGAGCTTGTGGCGCCGTAGGGCTCATTCATTCTCACGTGCGAAGATATTTCATCCCCGGTGTAGAGCGAATTATTTAAGGGACGCCATAGACTCTAATCATTTCATTTCTATCTTTATTCATAGTAAGAGATATAGAAAATAAATTTATATTAATATAAACAGCAAAATAAATAGAAATTGCATAATGCAAAGTTCCACAAAGATGTAGATGTAAATGTTACGACTTAAAAGAGAGGAATAACGACAGGATGAAGAAAATAGAAGGGGAAATGCGGCGGAGAAGGAAGAAGAAAATAGTACAGATGCCAAGAAGTTAAGGAGGCGATAAGGAGGAAAAGGAAATAAGAAAGAAGTGTGGAATGACAAAGAGAAAAGGAAAAAAATAGGGTGAACAAGTAGAAAGAAGTGAAGAAAAGATAGTAAAAAAATAGAAGGAAAGAATCAAAAGAGAAATTGGAGAGAAAACGGAGAAGTGAAGTTTGAGAAGAGAAAAGATGAAACGAATAGAGCTAGGATACAGATAGAAAGTACAGGAGGAGAGAGTGGGACAGCAGAATACAGAGGCAAAGAGAAGAGGAGAAGAGAAAAAAGGAAAAGAAAAGAGGCAATGAGAAGGGGATGAAAAGAGAATAGGAAAGACTAGAAAAAATAAGAATAGCAGCCCAGACGAAAGGGAGGAGAGAAAGGAAAACTCAAAAGAGGAAAGAATGACTAAAAGAGAGAGGAAGGGAGAGACGAGAAGATAAATAGAAAATAAAAGGGAAAGGAAGACGAGGGGAAAGAAATGAGTGAGGCGAGGAATGGAAGACTGAGAAGGGAAAGGACCAAAGAGGAGAATAAAGAAACAAACAGGAACGAAGGAGAAAAAGGAAAATGGAAGAAAATGGTGGAGAAAAGAAAAGAAAAGAGAAAGAAAACAGCCGAAACGAAGGACGAGAACAGAAAGGAAAACAGGGATGAGGAGGAAGGATCGATGAGGAGTAGAAAACATAAGAGGAGAAGAAAGGGAGACAAAAAGCGAGCATAAGGAAGAAGGAGGGGCAGGGAGGGAAAAAAAAAAAAGCAAGAGAACAGGAAAGAAGAGTAGGAGATAAAGAGGGACCGGATGAAGGCAGAAAAGAAAAGGAAGGAAACGAAAAGAGAACGAAAAAAAAAGAGAGAAAAAAAAATGGAAGCTATGGGAGGAGAAAATTTGGAAAAGAAAAAGAGTTGACAAATCAGAAGACAGGACACAAGAGAAAGAAGAAAAAGACAAGCACGGGGACATAGAGGAGAAGAGAGAAGGAAAAATAAGACAGAAAGTTGAGGAAAAGAGGAAGAAAAGAGAAAATTAAAATAAAAGGAAATGTAAAGAGAAGCAAAGGAGGAAAGAAAAGAGAAAAGAGGACAGAAGATGGGAAGAGAGTTGAGTCGAAATACTACGATAAAGAGGATAGAGAAATGTTTCAAACTGATCAAATTTGCCATTTTGAAGCAAAAGACTATGTTTAAGTATCACTTATCAACTAACTGTCAAATCACAGCGGTGGCGAAGTAAGCGGGCTGTTTGGGGTTCCAGGACCGTCATCCCTGAGATCTTTTTCTTCTTTTCCTCGGTTCTTTTGAGTGGCAAATACCAGAGACGTACCCTAAACTCAAAACTGGAATGCTTCCTTCCTTAAAAAATCCTTTCCCAGTTTCTCATGTATCAACGACCTATGATGGCCCAGCAGTATAAACGGGCGTTAAACACAATTTTAAAACAATCTGAACTTCAGAGGGAAGAATCCAGAAGAGGAATAAGAACACATACATCGATTAATAGACAAATGTCCCTAAATGCTTGGCATTTCTAAACTTTCTTTTAGAAAATATTATTGAAAGAGAAATTTTGTACAACTTGGCCAGTGAACTAACTTGAGAATAAATCTACAAAAATGAAAACGTAATATATTTGTAAATACTCTCTAGAGGCACAGTTTTTCTAAGTATAATTTCATTTTTCAATTTATTAACTTAGCGTTTTAAATTTCCCAGCTGCATAATACGAAACTTTTCATGAATTATAGAATTGTTCCGGGTGCTAAACCTAACTACAGTTATAGAATAAGAATCAGGCTAGATTACGAGGTTGTAAGCCTCTGTCTTTAAATGTCTATTTCTTCTCCCCTTCCGAGAGCAGGAAGGGAGAGTAGGTCGTACAGTGTGACCTTGGCATATCTTTTTTTGCTACGGCAAGGATAGGAGATTCCGTTTTACATCATCTGGTGACATGGACACAATGAACGGAAGAGAGAGAGAGAGAGATTACCCCCCCCCCACTTACAGACATTTTCTTCCCCGCCTGGAATTATTTGATCCAATTTCCGGCAACGAAAAGCAAACGCGATTTTAATGGCTGCGTAGGAACTTTTTCATGCATTTTTTATCCCATAACGTCAACTTTTTACGAAAACCACCCTCACTGTATAAGCGTCCAACCCTTAATATCGTCAAGTCAATCTCAACATCCCCGATGCAGACGAATTTGGTGAATTTTAAACTCATTTACTGCTGAAATCTATTTACATTAGCTGTAATCTACATGTGCATGTTTTATTTATACAGAAATGCTTTTTACAGAAAGAGACTCAAAGTGATGGTAAACTATTCCCCCCCCCAAAAAAAAAAAAACTGAGCAAAAATGGTGCCCATTTTTTGTACTACGAAGGTAATTCGAAAATGCTGCAAATCATTCAAAGAGTAACTGAATGAAGAAGATTATGAAAGCAACACAAGTTGATACCGACATGACAATTTTTCGGGGGACTCCATTCTGAAACATTTCGAAGTGATCAATGAAGTTGAAACACGAGACTGGAACATGATTCTCGATTAGAGAGGCCAAAATGTGTCAAATCATCGAAAATTATTTGCAACAGTGAAGGGTATTAAAGATGGTGGACATTGCAGAAGCTACAAGCATTTCCAGGGAAGGCCCAAATGCGTTGACGGAAGAATTTTATTTACAGAGACTATTTCACTTCACATCATAAAATCGACCAATTAAATAAAACAAAAAATTAATTTTTAACCAACCGCATTCTGATATCGCAGTGAATTTAAGTAAATTTTTATCAAATTCTTTTACCACGCGAAGTGCACTTGTCTTCTGGTCAGTGTAACCAACTCTATGTCAAGCACTGTAACTCCTGAGCACGCATTACTGACTACATTTGCCGCCACGGGTGGCCGAGATCATTAAGGCGCGGACTCGTGAGCGGGAGGTCTAGGGTTCGAATCTCACTAGGACCGTCCTCCCTGACTGAGGTTTTTTCCAGGTTTTCCTCAGTCCTCATAACTGACAAATGCCGGGTAGGTACCCTAAAACTTAGGCCTGGAACGCTTCCTTCCTTAAAAAAATCCTTTCCCAATTTATCATTTTATCATCAGTGTCCATCGCCTGTGGTACCTCAGTAGTAAAACGGAAGTAAAACACACTATTCAAAAAAAAAAAAAAAAAAAAAAAAAACCTGGCCACATTTACTAGCAGGCGGTGGGAAGATATTGATAGCAACAAAACTATTGACAATCATAACGCAAAATGAAAGCGATATGGAGATGAAATCATTTTACAAATTATGATACCTGCCTAAGCAACCATAAGTTTTAATAAACACCTTGTTTAGAAAGATAAAATGTTATGTTTTGTTTTTCTCAGTTGATATTAGTAAATCGAACACAGTTATGAAAGTTGACTTTCTTCTGTTTCAATCTCACGATTTCTGAATAAGTAAATATTCGTAAGTAAATAATAACATTTTATACAATTGTTAATATTCTGTGCCCGAATTTCAAATAAATATTACTTTTATTCTTATTCTATTCATGAAATAGTCGTAAATCAGTATTTGGCTCTTCTCTATTGGTATTACTGACAATTCGTCTGTTGCTAGAGTTGAGTATTCTTAAAACAAATATACAATTATTACAATTTTGTAAGCCAAGTTTACGCAAATTGTATTTAAATTCTTATTTTAATTGTGAAATAGTCCTAAGAAATACCACTCGAGGATCTGAGCTTTCCAGACTCATTAAGTTCGTGGATTTATTGGCAATTTCAGAATCTTTTGTGAACAGTTGATGACGACACGAGCTAAATTCATGTCAGCTATACCTAAGTAGTTAAGTACAAAACCAATCTAAGAGCTAGGCGGTCTGCGTTTATGAGCCACTGTTAAAACATCTTCCACTGCACGTTCATTAAAATCCTCAGCAAGTGGAATGCTACAAACCCGACGCAAATAGATATAAAATTCCATTTTCTGCTCTGGATTGCGGTCTTCCAATTTTTTTATCTCCTGCTCCTTAATTAAATGAAATAACATACGGGTAATTTCTGGTATGCAGTTTCTATTTATTTATTTCTGTACCGAGAAATGAAATTTGCAATATCTCCTGCATGCCGATGTCTAATACAATACTGAAATATGGCAGCTAGTAGATGTTACGACCGAAAGGAATTAAAGAAGCAATATGTATGTGTAATATCCAGGTAAACATCATTAGCAACAAGAATGTTGTTAATATAATTACAAAAATTCTTTCTGTATTTACATTTAAATTATGATTACAGGGTACGTAATAATAAGGCGGCAAGGTGAAATGATCACAGTTTCGGGATCGTAAAACAAAGAAAAACAAACCCTTAGAACACTGTATGTAATGTTATCTTGACAGGGTTACCGGTAGAGTGCTCCTCTGGCAACTGTTTCATAATGTCTAACATCTGAATGGAACCGTTACTGCCTGCAGCGGCGCGGCGAGTCCAAGGAAATGGACCACTCGATCTCAATAGACTCGAGGAAGCGTATGGACGAGGGCTATTTTTTTTTTCAACCTTCGATGGGACATAACAAAAAGACAAACGTAAATCACAACATGGTTTTATTACCAGGAGTCAGGTACAGCCACATTTACTTTTCTTATGAAATTAAGACATTTGTCATATCGATAGACGAATTTTCCAATACCCTCTTCATAGAAGGTTGCCGTCACCCAAGGGGATAAGTTTTATTTGGAAACCCAGCGGGCATAAAGTTTTCGATAGCCAAGGTGCTCTACAACAATCGTGTACAGAAATTGCACAGACCTCATTAAACTACTACTGCGCTGATTACGTGAATCCTTTAGTAGCGGCAAATAGTACTGCAGGCTTATAAGGCCTAAAGTTATGAATGCCTATTTAAAATAATTTTGTTTTATTAACTGCAAGAAATGTGTTTTGGTGACTCTTAAAAATAAACAAATATGTATAAAATAACAGGGATGTGGCTTCTTGTTCCTTAATATATAATTTAATGTAAATCAAGTAAAACAAACAAAAACCCCACGGGTGGCCGAGGTCGTTAAAGCGTGGATTCGTGAGCGGGAGGTCCAGGATTCCAATCCCGCCAGGACCGTCCTCCCTGACTGAGTTTTTTTCCACGTTTTCCTCAGTCTTCATAAATGGCTAATGCCGGGGAGGTGCCCTAAACTTAGGCCTGGAACGATTCCTTCCTTTAAAAAAAATATTTTCCCAATATATAATTTCATCTCACGTATTACTAGTGTCCACTGCCTGTGGGGCTTCGGTAGTAAAAACGGGCGTTAAACACTATTAAAAAAATAGAGTTTCGAGAGCGGATTGATAGGTCCAGTAAATCTCAACGTAATGGCGGGAAATTTGTTAAGCGGCGTGACTGTTAGCCGACACTTGTAACATTTTGTTAAATTTTTCAAACAGATGCAAGTCGGTCCTGGTGGTGTAGTGGTAACCATACTTGCCTCCTACACCCAAATCGCGGGTTCGAACCGGCCAGGACCGATGGATTTTTTCGGGGGTAAAAATCCTAAGTGTGGCTTCCTTCGGAAGGGAAGTAAAGCTGTGGGTCCCGTGTCGTACATTTACGGCACGAAAAAGAACCTCAAGCCTGAAAAAAGAGGCCTCTGAGCAAAATTTGTCGGCCGTTTCACGCCCTGAGTTGAATGGGACGCTGATGACCTGAGCTGTTAAAGAGCGTCCGTAAATAAATAAATAAATAAATAAATAATAATAATAATAATAATAATAATAATAAACAGATGCAAGGCGCAGTTTTTCTTTGTTGGCAGTCATCTTAAATGATCGATGTAACCTGTTTCGTAGAAATGGGTAAAGACAAGCATCATGCACTGATAAAGCAAGCGACCCTGATACAAACTGAGCTGAAGGAAGCAAGACCTACTGGATAAACGAATCCAAACATGGCCGTACGAGAACTGCAGATGCTGCCCGTTCCGGACGCCCGATTGAAGTTTCTTCTGAAGAAGTAGACGGTAAATTTCATGATATTGTGATAGAAGACCGTCGCATTAACTTTGCTGAGATGGTCGGCTTCTCAAATGAAAGGGTATATAATATCCTGCATATAGTTTTGATCAAGAAGCTGAGTGCTACAACGCCACGGAGACAAAATGGCAGTCAAAACAGTGGACTGACGAAGGTGAAAGTGTACCGAAAAAAGGTAAAAGTATTGGCCACCTTTTCTTGGGGCTCAAAGGGTATCATCATGATTAGCTATTTGGGGGGGGGGGAAGTAAAGCACTGACTGTTATTACGCAACGTTAATGGAACGTTTCAGTGAGCTTCCCCCTCACTGTATTTCCCAGATTTGTTCCCATGTAATTTTTTTCTATTTCCTGACGTCAAAAATTGGCTTGGAAGAAAGAAATTTTCGTCGAACGAAGAGATTATGTACACTGTAAACGAATATTATGCACATCCCAAAGAGATTTTTTCCCTGAAGAAAAAAAAAAAAAAAAAAAAAAAATTGAACTCTCGCTGGATCAAATGTGTTGAGCTTAAAGGAGATTATGTGAGAAATAGAATAAATTATATTTTATAAGTTTTGTACCAGACTTAACAATTTGTTAATAGATGTATCTTTTTAAAACATTTTATATCTTATTTTCATATAGTATAGGCTCAAAAGTTGAAGTAAGTGACCAAACAACCTTTAAAATGAACACGGGTAATGTCTTACGAGTGAGATGTTCCCCACTACAAAGCGTGCTGTTGTGAACGCAGCTATCTTTAAGTTTTACCGTGAATACCAAATGAGATTTCCATCTCGGGCCCAAAGACACGAAATGCGTGGTTTGCAAGAAGAGAGACTTGTGATACTGCGGCGAGATTGCGTTAGGCTCATAATGAAAGTTGTCAAAGAGGAGATCACATGTGATGATGTGAAATCGTGCGAAGGGTATTAAGTCACGCAGACCTTCTCATCACTTTATCGGCGTCATCTTTCATGTGTTGATGCTGCCACACTCTCCTCAGGGTTGGGGGTGAGGTTTTGGTTTTGGGAAGGTTTTACATAAAAGTACTGATTAATTAATCGCAAATTACACACAAAGACTGCTCTGTGCAGAATTATGCAGACCACAAAAGCGGGAGAATATTTTGTCAGGCTTGGTCCAATCCATTGTAAGTAAACATTTAGAGCTGACGATCAAAAAACTGACAGATATTTACTGCGTTTCTGAAAACAATACAGTTGAATTGATGCGCAGTACCTTTTCAAAATTGCTAAAAATATTAGAAGAGGAAACTAAGAGGTAAAAGCAAAAATTGTACAAAGTTGTATTAGGGCAGAAACATCTTGTTTCGTAAAGAAACAAGTAATTGCACAAGGAATTATGGTTGTAGAAGCAGTGCATTTGATCTCAAAAGACGTATGATTCAATACATAATTTGAAGCTCAGAAAAAAAAAAGTTTTTAATATAATCAAAACATTTTTAATAATTCCACAGTAAAAGCTTTCACAAAGCTAAAAAGGTTGAGACAAGGCTGTGGCGTTTGTCGAACACGATTTAGAGAAATTGTCCATCCTTGGCCAAGCCTTAGTTTGTTTAATTGTTTAGTTTTTACCTCACTTTTCTACAAACTCCCCTTGAAGATAGAGACATATCTGCCAGCGATGCTCTAATGTTTCCAGTTTCCTGAAAGAAGAATTGTACAGCCTTTGCAAAAGCTTTACATCCTTCATAACCTGATGAAAATCACTGCTTCAAAGGTTTTCTTTCAGTTTTGAAAACAGTCTGAAGTACTTGGAACAGTAAGTAGGATATTCAAATCCTGTTTTTCATAACTCAAGCTTTGTGGTTTGAAGCGTTTCTTGAAGAAAGAACAACCCGTGTCTCAATTGCCGAGGCGTTTCCTTGATTGCATACAATAATTTTGAAATTAAATTAACATAAAAATGATTTCTCTGTAAATAACCAACCAGAATAACGCCTTAGGCCAACAGATAAATGCATCCAGAGTTTCCATTCCTTGTTTTGCATTTTAATTTCATGATCCGTAGTCACAAATTTGTAAAGAAATTTTTGTCTGTTCGCCCGATATGCTTCAGATGTGGCGTTCAGCCGTATTTGAGTAGGCACCCATCTTATATCATTTTTGGCTTGTAAAAGAACCTCAAGCCTGAAAGAAGAGGCTCTGAGCATTTACGACCCAAATTGAACGGGACGCTGATGACCTGAGATGTTAAAGAGCGCCCATAAATCAACAAATGGTTAACCGTCGATTTTACAACACAAAATCGTGCACTTTCTTCTGTCGCGACAATTTTCTAAGAAGGATCGCCATGCTCATCTTCACAGGATGTTCTGTATCACGGCACCATCTTTTTCCTATGCCACAAGACAGCACATTTCATCAAAAATACAGACATATCTGAATATTTTTTTCCTTAGTAGGTACTTAGTTACATGCCATTGCTTTCATAGCCATTTCTTATGAGCCAGCACTTATCATTCCAACAGTTGCTTTGATGTAATGCAACAATGTATTATCTATTTATTAGCGAATTCAGAAGGAATTGCGGCTAAACCCATGAAAATATTTTTTATACTACCGTATCGTTATGTAACTAATGCCTACCTAATTTTTGAACTGAAATTAGCAGTCTAGCGGCACGGGAATAAAACAATTAAAGATTAGTGCTGCAAGGTAACTTTGTGCTGCTATTTTATAAATTACGATGAAAAGTATCTGTAAATTTAATAGAATAAATTTACGAAAATGCAAATTATTTGCTGTTAATATGAAGAGTTATACTACACGAGGTGCGTTGGGTAAAATTAATTCCTGGCACTTTATTAACAGTAATAGGATCAGAATCAATAGCATTCTTCATGACTGGTCGTGCACAGTTTTTCATGGATTCCTGACATCGCCTCACTGCTGCGAAAACGCCACCATTATTGCTGTCTTATGTGACATTCTCACTAATTGTCCTGACATTTTTCTTTTTGTACCAAACTGTGAATAAATCACGTTCTCGTTCATACCGATTTTGACATTTCTCCGGCAGAAATCACTCTTTATACTAGTCGCTGTTTTAACCACCTTGGAATGAAGTTACTTCAAAATCTTTATCACTTTCGTCAAATTCCATTATAATTTTCAATAAACCGTCATGTTATCCAGCTACTAAAAGTTTCAATAAAATCAACAATAACTAACAAAACACTAACGCGTAACCATACAAACATATGAACAAATACTAATGGATTCGATATATCTATTTCTAGTTATTTTTATCTTTTCAAATTAAAACAAATTATAACAAATTAAAAATGAGTTATTTTACGATATGGTAGTATAAAACAGTAGGTCACATACTTGTTGAAAGGCTTATAGTGATCCTCGGACTGCAACTAAATACACTCCGGTATGTAATATGTGCCTTTCAACACATATAACATAAAATGCTTTTGAAAATGTTCTTAAAATCTCCATTGATGATACTTATTAGGCACAAAAAGGACATAAATATTGTGTGTGTGTGTGTGTGTGTGTGTGTGTGTGTCTGTTAACGCTGTAACGGCAGCAATTTTTTTTTCAGCGAAACTGGGATATATATCATTTAAATAAAATAAAAAAAGTTTAAAATTAAGGAAATCGGACCACTAGGATACTTGAAAACTGACATTTATAAAGCGCCCCAGAGTTTAATTGTCCTTTCAATAGTTTCAGAGAGAGAGAGAAATTAACTCCTAATTTATAACAATCACATGTTTTATTTATGACAAAAACATTGTCGTGAAGATAGCAATTGTGAAGTGTTAATTTACTATCACTGCCAGCTCATGGTATATCCAGCTGGTATCAAAAGAGGCGACTAATTAACTGGCTTGGCCCGTCTTCTGCTAGAGAAAGGAAATGGCCAGAGGTGAGTGTTATGAATTGTGGGCTCCTAATAGTAGATACAGAATCACTGCTTCCTCCCAATGTAATGAAATTTTCTGCTCTAGCGCTCTGTAATAGCATTCACAAATTCAACTTGCGGAGGAATGCGCTTAGTTTTCGCAGTTCCTGCTTGGCGGACTTCTTTATGGCCGACTAAGGATGAAATTATCGTTTTTTTTTAGAATCGCCTGCTGCCAACAAGACAGGAACGGGGTGATACCGGACTGGGATGACGTCAAGCTAGCGACAAGTGGCCAGGAAGAAAGGGTTTTATTTGCTTAACCTGAACTGCAACTGCTATTGCCTTATTTTGTTTATGCCCATTAACAATGCAGTCTGTCAAAGTTGTTTCTGTGTTTGTGTCTTTAACTGGCAACCCTACACGGCTTCGCTAGCTTTACATCACGGTAGTAGTGAAGGCAACAATAGGAGCGGATGTAAACACATCGCAGTATTCCCACCAAAGTCAACAACCGTAAAATAAACGGGCAATATGTACTTCAAACTGCGCACACAGCATACACGTTTGAGGCGTTCTTGTGCCACGAGGTAAACATTTTAGGTCAACTAGAAAGGGGTATGGGTGGGGCTTAGGAATCATCCCTCATATTTGCCAACCCCGACAGTGCTTAATTAAAAAAAAAAAATTCGTCACGCTGCGCAAACTAAGAGAATTGCTCACCGAATATAATAACTTTTAGTAAAATTGAATATAAAATCCAAATTAAATAATGAAATGAAAAAAGTTACGACATTAGTATGGTATTTGGGGAACAAATTAGAATTTTGCAATTTATAAGTATTACAAAAGAGAAACTACATTATTATTATTATTATTATTATTATTATTGAGATCAAACCTATTATACTATTAATTAAATGAAATGCATGACCTTTGATAGACAAAGCTATATTGTGTTAGTATATTTTAAACATTTTTAAATATAACATGTTTCTTGGTTAATCTTCATATTCACTAAAATAGAGAAAAATTACTGAAAGTTTCCAGTTGGCAATGTACATTTAAGAAGATATTCATATGTTTCAATAAAACAAAAACATGTTATTATTCAGAAACAATTGCAATGTAAAAAATAAATAAAAACAATCAAAAGTTACATCGATTTTCATTGGCTTTGAAATTTAATTTAAATATTATTGTAATAAAACCATGTAATGCAAATGTTTTCTGAAAGTTACTAACTTATTACGGAGCGCTCTTACATAAAAATATAATTCTCACATTTATTAAATTAATATTTCACATTTGCTATCTTCACGATGATGCTTTTGCTAAATATAAAACATATGCATCGTTATAAATACAGTTTATTTACTGAATTAATTTGTTCTTTTGTCTTAAAGCAATATATAGAATATTAAACGTTAGAGCGATTTTTAAATTTCGATTTTCACACATATCCCTATTACTAAATGGTCCAATATTTGGAAACTATTTTTCTTATTTTATTTAAATGATATATTTCAAAATTTGTTATAAAGAAACAAATATTGGTACGCTAGAGCGATTTTTAAATTTTGGTAAACCCCATTCCTAGTGGTCCGATTTTCCTGATTTTCAGCAACTATATTATTTATTTTATTTAAATGATATATACGAAATTTCATTGCGAAAAAACAAATATTAATGCCGCTAGAGCGATTTTTAAGTTTTGGGTTTCAGGTAACCCCCCTCCTAATAGTTCGATTTCACTGCTTTTCAGAAACTATTTTTGTTATTTTAATTCAATGGAATATATCGAAATTAATTAAAAAACATTTAAATTTGCAGCCGCTAGAGCTATTTTTAAATTTCGCTTTAACCCCCCCCCCCCGCCTCCTAATAACTCGATTGCCCTGATTTTGGAAACGACTTTTATCAATTAATTTTAAAGAAATATACAGAGTTTCGATGGGACAAAGCAAAAATTGCGACTGCTAGAGCGAGTTTTCAATTCTTAAAAAAGTTTTCACTTTAGGTCAACCAATGGTTAATTATTGGTTCAATTCTGCTGATTAACGAACTCAGTGAATCGTATGTTAACGGATGGTTATATGCCGAGTTTCTTGAGGGAAAAAAATTGCAATCGCTCAAGCTTTAACTCACACACACACGCATGCATGTACATAAACATACATACGAGTGTATAATATATAGAATGTTAAATAATTTCAGATAATATATATGCAATATAGCGTATGGCCTATTCATTCAAATTTCGAAGCTATGGCTATAAGTTACTAAAACGCCAGTACGCCACTGGCTAATGAATATGCCCCTCGAAAGCATAACATACCATAAAGAAGAGAGGTTTGTGAACGTATCACTCTGACGCCATGATTATGACATTAGCTTTCAAGTTAGAGTAGTCATTTGTTTTTGAGTCTCGTTCATCACTTTTTTTTCCCCTTCTGTTTTCTGACTGGGATCTAATAATACAGCGTTTAGCTTACGTTCTAAGTTGATGTTTCAATTTAGACACTTAAATCTTAACATACCAATTCATATAATTACAACATTTGCTTACAAATGGTAGAATTATGAGTAATCTTAATGAGTTCGGTGTCATATATTCCAAAGCTACCTAAATTTCATTCATAATTCTCTTTATCACAGCTCTTCATATTAAATAAAAAAATATTAACAACATGACAAGAATTGAACTCGCGGCATGCAGAACATCGTTTTTTGCGTTATACATTACGCCACACAGAGTAGGCTACATAATGCAAGAAGGCAATTAATAGACGTTCAGTGTCGCACTGTCAAATTATTAGTTCGAGATTTGAGAGATTTTTTGTCACTAAATTTTGAAAACGCTGATAACAAGTTCAGGAAAATCCATATTTCTATTCACCCGGCTTGGCTTTAACATTGACTTATCAGCATCTGATGCAAACATATTTAACACCATAAAGTGCATTATGTTTAGTTGTGGACCATACATTGCCTATCTCAAATTGCTTATATATTACATCTCTACACTCTCTGAAATTATTTTGGTGTAATTCATTAACATCCTGTATATAAACTTTATATGTTTTTTTTGGTAGTCTTTTTAGGTGCTTAATAGGTAGTATCGATGGAGATTTGGAAAGATTATTCAAAAGGAATTCTATTAGTACAATCGCAATATATTAATTTTTTTATTGATTTATTTATGGACGCTCTTCAACATCTCAGGTCATCAGCGTCCCATTCAACTCAGGGCGTGAAACGGCCGACAAATTTTGCTCAGAGACCTCTCTTTCAGGGTTGAGGTTCTTTATTGTGTCGTAAATGTACGACACGGGACCCACGGCTTTACTTCCCTTCCGAAAGAAGCCATACTTAGGATTTTTACGCCCGAATCCGGTTCTGGCCGGGTTCGAACCCGCGATTTTGGGTTTAGGAGGTAAGTATGGTAACCACTACACCACCAGGACCGACAACAACAATCGCAATAGTTTACATTACTTCGGAATTCGCTAAAATTAAGTTTTCTAAATTTAAACGTAATAGGATGCATTGATTTTTAGTTTCACGACAGAGACTATAGGTTATAAAATAATTGCGATCCAGGAAAGCAGGCCCAAAACGGCCTCTAGCTTTACATCATCATCATACCGCGGTGAAACTCCGGGCTATTAAGAGTGCATCACGAAATGGCGTTTCACACGGCCCATCTTCTCATTCATTTCGGAGCATCCATCATGACCGAAAAGCTGCTGCAACAGAAGAAGATGTAGCTACACAAATGATAATTGTTACGCAGTCACGACCTGGGTTTCGGTTCCAAGGGGACTCCATGCTTGTAATTTACAGAGAAACTTGCAAGGAAGGAAACTTATTAAGATCGTCTTCTCACGATTTTCAGGGAAGAGTCAAGGATTTAAAAAAGAAGAAGGGGGAAAAAAAAACGTGAGACTGGGAAGTTAAATGATTGTATGGCATGGGCGAACTTTGACCTCGACGGGGAAGTATCTTTTGACCTTTTCTTCTTTGTGCCAACCGCGGGCAAGGAACTTGCCTCAGTAGATCAGGGGGGCCCCACATTAATTCCCTATCAATCAAGATATAAAACTAATACACAATGAATAGCCTAAAACTACACCGCAAACGAAAGGTACTATTGATGAACCTTTTTCATTGAATTAAATATCATTCAGGGACTCATCAATGTATACCATATAAAGATTCCAGCAATTATTAGAGTGTATTTCTAGCACAGAATTAGATGGCTTCAAGAAAATAAAACTAGTTGACAGTAGAATGTCAATGGTGTTCTTTGCACGATTCTAGGCCAAGTACTTCATGAAATAAGCTTGCTCTTTCAGACAAATACGTTCCTCCGAAAACAAAAGTACAGAGCCCTCGTTTGGACGCGTGGCCGGCTTAACCGGGATTTGCTTGGCACTGGGAAGCACGCTGTTTGCCGGCAGAGTCGGATATTCATAGCCCCTTAAATTCAAGTGCATATAATTTCTGCAAATTATAACTACAATAACATATATCTTTGTTATGGAAGATGTTGGAAATGAGTCCTTGTGTAGCTATACCTTCTCATACATTTTAAGAAAATTTGCATTAACACTCATTAATTCTTCTTCTGAAATTGCAAAATTGTTTTTCAGATATTCTAACTTATGCGGCCTATCCCTATACACTTTAGCGTCGCTACATGACCATGTAAATAAAACCATACCTACTTGGTCGTAAAATAAATAAATAAATAAAAAAACGCGGTTCGATAAAGCGATCATTAACATTATCCAACAGCCAATTACAGAAATTAACTTTACTTACATTATCGCATGGTTGCAATTCGTGAACTACAGTTATCTTATAGGTTTTACATTTTAAAAGTTAGTGGAATTCCACGCTGAGGTTTGCAAAGTTTCTGATTTCTCTGCACTTCGTTGTAACTGTTCTCCTTTGTAAGAACTCGCATTTTGTTGAATTAGGGAAACAGATAACAAACCGAAAGTATTACATTACTTATTGAATACCTTTTATACGCAAGTTCCCTCAACTCTAATGCTTATGGCAGCTGGTATTATAAGAGCGGTGAATTGGTTAACACGCTGAAAGTGTTTGAACATAATGTGCTTCATATCTCCTGTCATCTAAACATGCCCTTTGTCTGAGTTAGTGTCTTCTGTTGCCATTTTCCGTCCTTTTCTCAGTGCAAGAATAAAATAAGTATTCCATTTAGCTCGTTAAAATTAACAATTATCCCAGTCTTAAGTAACTGTTTCCTCCTTACACTTACTATCGTTTCCACATTTCTGCACGATTGATATTGCAAAACTCCGAAACAAACTGAGATATGATGAAATAGTAAGTCATGTTGCAACAAGGTCTAGGACTCCATATGGAGTTGATGAAGAAGCTTAGCAAATGATTGGACAAAACGCTGTTTATTGTAGGGAATTACCACAGTGCTCCTCTTGTGTTCTCTGATATGGCTATAGCTATTGCCGCATGTTAACCTATTCACCGTTCCTGTAATATTCGAAGTTGCAATTGTGATCTGTTTGTTTTCTTTTCAGAGTCACTGTACCCGGTTACATGGGGAACCTGAGTACAACAGTGACCCATCAGCCACCCCACCTCAGTGCATGGGAACGTTTCGGCGTGGAGTTCATCCTCAGCTTCATTGTGGTACTGACGTACTTCGTCTCTATGGACACGTACCGAAAGTGGCTAGGCAGTTCGGCGCTCAGTATTGGGTCCGCCTATTTGGCCTGTACACTAGTCTCGGTAAGTGATTGATTTTTTTTTGAATCTCATATCCAATTGTAATTTAGTTAGATATTTAAATACAGAATTAGTCAAAGATATTTTAGAGTTTTTTTCTAATAATTACTTGCTTTATATGCATCTCGCACAGCGAACGAAGAAATTATGGAAATTTTATTTATACAGGCCTACGAGGGACGTTCTAAAAGTTCTCAGCCTGACCAAGACAAGCTTTAAGATAATTTGTTTTAATCAATACATTTAGTTCAACGACATCCCAACTTTTTAATATCCTCAGTAAAATAAGATAAGTCCAACTGTGAGAATTAAGCGTCTATTTCAGCTTCAACCTTATCAATTTGATGTGAACCTTCGTCCACCCAGCCATTTTTTCAAGTTTGAGAGCAAGAAGTAATCGCTGGGAGCCAAAGCCGGTGGATATGGTGGATGTGGAAGCACTTGGATGCGAAGGTTATGCAGCATTGCAGCAAAAATCCCAGACGTGTGTAAAGGTGCACTATAGTATGAATGAATGATGTTTAACGCCCGTTTTTGCTACAGAGGCACCACAGCTATGGACACTGATGACACATGAGATGAAATGATATTTTTTTGGAAAAGGATTTATTTTTAAAGAAGGAATCGTTCCTGGCCTAAGTTTTAGGGTACCTCCATATGGCGTAGGACTGAGGAAAATCTGAAAAAAAAAAAAATCCCAGTCAGGGAGGACGGTCCTGGCGGGATTCGAACCTCAGACCTCCCGCTCACGAGTCCGCGCCTTAACGACCTCGGCCCGTGCGGTACACTATCGTAATGAAAGAGAACTTTCTTTTTTGGATGTTTAGCCTGAACAGCAGCTGGTCCAGTAGTGAAGGTAATACTCTCCAGTGATGGTTCTGCCCTTCTGAAGGTAGTCTATGAGTTTCACATCATGATCATCCCAGAAAACCATAGCCAAGCCATGACTTTTCCTGCGGATGGAACCGTTTTTGCTTTCTTTGGTGCACTTTCACCTGTTGCCACCCACTGTTTGGACTGCTCCTTCGATTCTGGCATTTAGTGATGAATTCACGTTTCATCTACTGTTATAAAACGTCGAAGAAACTTTGCGTTTCTTCGATGAAGAATTGCGTTTTAACGAGTTTAAACAATATTGTGAAATATTCATTCGAATGCGTTTTTGGTGCACGGCACTCATTGAACGGAAAACTTTCTCATACCCAAAGCTTAGTGTAAAATGTAGTGGGCATTGCCTATCGAGGTCTTTGCAATGTCAGCCAACTCTCATACCTTTAATCGTCGATTATTGAATACGGCATTGTGAAATTTTGGCACAATCTCGTCGGTCATAGCATTTTGGGACACCATCTTGAATGATGTACCACACGCTTAAATTCAGCAGCCCATTTTTTAACCGTCGAAAACGAGGGGAAAGAATATTTTAAGGTGGAATCTAACTCCTTTTGTATTTATGTTGGGGTTAAAACAAAGTACTTTATCACAGCTCGTATTTCAGTTTTACCCATTTTGTGGAAAATGTTAACACTAGTTTGTTTACACGATCGTCGAAACCAAAAGACTGCACTTTACGAGTCTGAAATTTTACAGCGCGCATCTAAAGGATTATACTTAACAACTGTCATACTAACTTGCCATCTTCACATCTCTGAGTCAGGTCAAGAACTTTTAGAACACCCTTCGTATAGCAACAAATTTAGAAGTTCAAAGTAACGCCGCACTTAAACCTACGATAGCAAATGTTAGCATGTAGTTAGTGTACTGCAGTGTGCTCTAGTGCCGAAAATAGAACCAATCTGGGAAGGACACATTATTGTCCTTTCAAATGCAAAATACTCATATTCCGAGATTATCAAACAATATAAGAAGCGTGGCTTCGTCATTTCCAAGAAAGACAAACATAGGATTTGTTCCAGAGGGCAAGAAACAGGTAAATCCATGATGAGCTACCAGCCATACTTCCGAGATAATTCGGAAGGTTAAGGTCCTTATTTCTAGTTCAAATCCAGAAATACTGAAAGTAATTTCTTCTACAATCGTGAACATCAACCGGGATATGACCCTAAAAAGCTTTCTGGCTGCATCAGTCTATCTTAGTACCGCATGTTTGTTTCATCCCTCCATTTTTTGGAGGACATGAAGAGAGAAACAGGAGAGAGAACATTCTATATCTTACAGTGGCATTTCTGTTGAATTATCTGATGCATTACTTGAGATTTTAATTAAGGGGTGGATTTTTTTCGTGAAGGTATGTCCTAGGGGTCCTTTGTAAATATAAATGAATTTAATGATTACAATTTTATATGATCATATATTGTTTTCATCTACGACCCAATAAGATAAAATTACAATTAATAACCCAACCTATAATCCAACGGGGAAAAAAAGTTTTCTAGTCACCCCAACCAAATAATAAAGTATAATAAAATAAAATATTATTAAACTCTATAGGGTCTTCTCGATGTAATCGCGTACGTTCAATAGAACCCTAGGAAGCAGAAGACCACAAACTGTGAACAATCTCTGGAAAGCCTGCCAGGAGCGGATTAACGGATATCACTGTACTTTGCCTCAGTTTGCTGCGATAGCTCACGCTTGATATCACCACTGTTGGAGACATGGTTTTCACTAGTTAAAACTGTTAGAATTTCTTACGATAGAACACAAACCCTCCATATTGCACTCGATAAACTAGAAAATTAACAAGTTCGAGGCGTTGACTACCAAATGGTGTTTTGTGACAAAGGTGGCCAAAGCAGAGCAGAAGACACTATGTAATCCATGTAACTATGTCTATATCACCAGAGTCCGGAAGTGCAGGTATTTATTTTGGTTAAAATGGCAGGCAAAAAGGCACTTAAAACACTGAAAATAGACAGTAATGTAATTGCAATAGACACTTATTAAAAGTGAAAAAAGAGAGTAACATCCCTCATTATTAATGAAAATAGGTATTTAAGATACTTAATGATTCCTCTATTATATATTCTTTGTTACAAGCAACAACATGTCTTTTCAAGGTATCAGAGAGAACATTTTTCATCACGGAAAAAGAAAGTTCTACTTCCACTGAAGTTATTGGAGCATATTTAAAACAAGTAATTTCGGAAGGATTCATACCAGTTACAACAGAACATTTACCTTTCAGAACAGCATGGAAATGTTGATCACGACAAAGTAAAGTAGTTCTGAATAGTCTTGGCAAATGAGCAAAAGATGAGCAATGGTTTCTGGTCGAGTTTATTTTCTGTTTATGTGTTTATAGGGGAATCTGGTTAGTATCTCTCTTACTTACGTACTAAACACATTGTAGGGACGGTTTATTGCACAGCTGTACCGCTTTCATCTTTCTCGCTTGCAATTGTTTGTTACTTTTATGAAGCTAAGAAGTTACCCTCACCACAAATTTCTTAGAATTGTCCGGTACAGATCGATATGAGGTCATTCGCCAGGACTATTCAAAACTACAGTACTTCCCTCATCCTCTAAATTTCCTGGTATTCGTATGCCCGAGGTAACCGTGCGTTTTTTTTTTTCTTTTTTTCTTTTTCATTAACGAAGGTCCGGTTATTTAAAGAGTTTAAGTGAATGGGTTTAAGAGAAAGTTTTTCGTTGCTTGAACAGAAATAAATGTATAACAAGATTCCCATTAGATATTTTTGTGAGGTGAACATGCCATTTAATTTTATTGACTTTTTCACTTCGATATATTGAAATTCTTTATGTGTTTTTTAAAATGCGTAATAATCGCAGAAAAAAAACGTATAATGTTCAAAAAAGTTTTAACCTTAAAATAGAAAACAGAAGCCAAAATAGGCAAAATAAAAACTGGTCCTACAGACTCAAATGTACGGAAACCGTACGCCATCTACACCTACAGTCGACGTGGGGCGTGTGCCACAATGTTACCACTTAGTCCTAAAGTCTACACTGAACGATTTGTGTGTCTTTTCAATAATCCTCTATAGAGGGGACCCCGATCTTGGGGTAATTTAAAAAAGGCAGTGGTTTAGTGTGCAGAGCGCTACACGTTCCTATGCTATTTCCCGATCTTCAGAGGTTGCCAAGCAAGCCCACGCGACTACAGGCGGAAGATCCACATGCCATTTCACGTGCATTTCAATTACAGTGGTCGACCTCGGAGTGTGCCCCACACACTGCAGTTTGCACTTTTTACTGCGTCTGAGAGCTTACAGCAAGCAACAAGTAAATGGCAAGTTTTATGGCCTTTCGCAAAGGCACGTCCTAATGCGCCATATCGTGTGGGAAGTGGAGTGGCTGGTTTCTGTAAAGATGTTTGACGCCCCATGTTGTTTGGCGTCGCGTTTTTTGCAAAAACCATTAGGAGAATGTTTGTCAAAATGCACGGGTTAAGGCGCGGACTAGTGAGCGGGATCTCTGGGTTTCGAATCCAACCACATCATCTTTCCACGTTTTTTCCATGTTTTCCTCAGTCCTCATATTCATATTGTAGAAGTATCTATCTACTAGAGTCGACTGATGTCATGATAGTAACCAGCTATTACGAGGGTGTAATCAAATGCCCACCATCTCCACCCACTTCTAATTGATCTAATTTTTTTTTTAATTTTACCCTCAATTACCAATTTACCCTCCTTGAGGAGTGGGGCACTTTCCCAGTGTTTTCTTCATGCCTATAAATAATAATAAAAATAAGGAGTTGTATTATTTTTAATACAAATAACCGAGCATAAACTTCGCTAGTTAATACGGGAGGTAAGAGGCTTTTAGTCAATCAGAATTACTTCCGCCATACATTACATGCCACTTAGTGGAGAAAGACATTCCTGTGAAGAAATAACGAAAAGATTGGGTGGTGGCGCTACAAAACCATGGATTAGGAAAGTTTGAAAGCGGTACAATGTAACTGTGAGCACAAGAACGCCTCCAAGTAGTGGCCGTGCTCGAAGACAGCCGCAGAATCTGCCGCCTTTCTCTACAAGATCACCGATTTACAGAAAAACATATAAATGCCATCTTGAGAACTTGTGGGCAAGTCTCTGACCGAACAACCAGACAAAAAACTTGGTCTACGAGCGAGGACCCCAAGAAAGAAGCTTAATTTCAACCAAAACCGAGCTTTAGCACACACGGTTTGGATGAAGAAGAATGATGAAATGGAGATCAACATCTTTGGAGGTGATGGGATCACGTTTGTACGTCGCTGAACAGGTGACATGCTACCTGAGTGTACCACCGCCACTACGAAGCATCCTGTCAGCGTCATGATATGGGAGAAGCATGGCGTCAGGCGCCTGGCAACATTAATGCCAAAAAATCCAAAAAGAGGCCTTAGACTTAAAACTGCTGTCTACTATTCGTGATTTGTTTGGGGGTGACAGTCAGGATGGCGCTAAGTGCCACTCCGCTCGAATCAATGGGTTCAGGGACCATCATGTTACTGTCCTCCCTTGGCCAGGGAACAGTCCTAACCTCAATCCAATTCTAAGCTCATGATCAAGGCTGAAAGTTTTGGTGTCACGTCGGAATCTCAGTAACAAGAGGGAGCTGCTAGAGGTCATCATCCAATCACGGTTTAAAGTGATAACTTCAAAAAAATCTCCAATGTTTGATGGACTCAACGAAGAATCGAGGCAGTAATCAAATCAAAAGGATATCCAACAAATTATCAATACAAAGCAGTTACAATAATCGATATGAATGGGTCCAGAATGTATCGTTTATAGCTGATGTTTCGATAAGTACCGAGTAATTGTAATTTAGTTTGCTATTTTTGAAACATTCAGCATTAAGACACGTTTGTCTAGTTTTCCTGAAAATTTGACGTAAATAAAAGTATAAACGTCAATCAAAATCAAAAGCTTAACGTAACATTTAACAAAAATCTCTTAAGTGTCCAGAATTAATACGCACTGACTTTGATTTTCTTCTGTTGTGACAATTTCCAAAGACCATTACCATTCTCATCTTCATAGGACGTTCTACGACATTCAAATTCACGGCACCATCTTTTTAGCATATTCCCCAAAAGTTTCTGACATATTTTGATGAATTTCAGAAAGAAACATTTCCTTCATTTGCACAGCTCTTTTACCCAACACGCCCCCTTATCCTAGCGAGTCCACATTTTATCATTTCTACAACTGCTATGACGTAATGCAACAATGTATAGGCTGGAAATTGCGCATTCAGCGTTTATACATTTTAGGCAAACTTTTCCTATGAAATAAAGCATTTAGGTGAATGTTTTAGTGTCCCCATTGTATTATAATCAAATAAAAACGTTTTTCACTACATTTTTAGTTCAATACTAAGCGAATTATCAGAGCGCCCCATCTGGAAGACTGTGCTATGTATTGGGCTTTGAATTGCGTTTCCTTTGTTTGTATAAGAAACAAAACACAACTGTAGTAAGAAAAGGAAATTAACCAGTGACGGCGCTGCGAGGTAATGAGCTCTTTCGGAATTACGCAGAAGCTCCACATCTCTTCATTTGTTTAATTAAACTCTCTGCCAAGCTTCTGAATCATATACGTGCCTAACTCAGGCAAGAAACTAATAATCTTCAGACTTCTAACACGTGAGGACATTTTGTACTTGTTTGTACTTGAGCATGCAGGGGGAGGGGTGGCGCTTACGACGTAACACCTGCCATTCTCTTGGAATGTCGATGGCTTGGTTCAAAAGTTGTCGGGTGCTCCGTAAGGTTACCAGGGACGCTTGAAATACTGCCACTCTTTTGCAAACGTTTCTAAACTTTTAATTAAAATATTGTCTATCATATCAAAGCTACCATAAGGCTGTTTAAATGAATTCTCTTAAGGCGTATGTTTGGGTAAATCGTTCGGGATTTTATTCTAATGCTCATGGAGGTGTATGCACAACAAAAAAACATTTCTATTCGTTTCTTGTGGTCAAGGGGAATAAAATATTCTGAATTCTGCAACAGAAAGTAGTTTCGGTATGGAGACTATTGCTTCAGTCAAGAACAAGTATGAATAGGCGAAACGATTTAAAAACGAAAAGAAAAACTGTGATGACCACTGGAGTGGGAGACGAGTGGATGGTGGAACAGCGATTCAAATCTATAGGCGAGTCACTATTGATGAAATTGCCTGAGTACTCCTTGATGACCTTGGACATAGAAAATATGTACAGATGGGTCCCAAGGCAGCTGTTTGGTGCGTACTCGACAGATGATTTGTCAGGACAGTATTGTCGTGATGGTCAAGCAGATTCATTTCTGCATCGAAACATTATGACAGGACCAAAGATCTTCATGATAACGCAAGAGATCGTTATACCTGAGTGCACTGTCTCTCAACTCCCCGGTAGTTCGGATCGTGAACCTTGTAATTGTCATTTCTTAGACCTGTAGAGTGGTAACAGGTCCTGATATCTACTTGAAGCAAATTCGTAGATTTATAAGAGTATACTGAAAAATAACACTGTTTGAACTTGAGTTAAAAAATGTGGTGGACGGCACTGTATATTACATTATGAAAAATATGCAACAGAAACCATAACAATAATTTAGAAGCGTTAAAAATACATGCAAACAGATGAAAACTTTCTTAAACCAAAGCCAATATAAAACGAAAATGAAACAGTTACAGAACACTGAACTGAACGGTTTTTTTTTTCATAACATTTATTCTGTCCTGAAGTGAAAAGAAAAGTGAAAAAGAAAAAAAGAAAAACAACACAACACATTTGTGGATGACCAGAAATGAACTACGCACCGCAGCACGATAGTCATTTGTTGGAAGTTTGGCGTGGATTCAGGAAAGCCGGGATCCTTTGTTGGGAGGCGAGAAAGTTTCGGCAACCAGTTTTTAGTCCCCACCCACTTCTTTTTCATCCCCTAGCTGGGAAATAGGTTCCGTTCTATTAACCGCGCCCGCACAGTGCGAAAAAATAAAAAGAAGAGGAACAGGCAATAATGAAGTCCTCTTTTTAGCGCCACCCACTCAGGTTTTTTTTTATCAAGTGGGAAAATAACTCACGACCTTAGTAGTAGTAGCAGCTGCCTTCGATTATTGTTAGATAAGTTGGTAACATTGTTTTAATTAGTTTTTGTTTGTTGATTGAAGATCTGGTCTAGAGTAGGCTTTGGGGGAGTTGCCAGTTTGTAACATAAACAAATTCTAGCATGATGTGTGAAATTAGAAAATTACGAGGCCAAAGAAATATAGCGGTAGAAAATCACATAATTTGGCGTGGTATGAAGCCATCGATAATCCGGGTGTTAATGCATTACACCGCAATAATTTCAGAGATTATAGAGGGGTCTTAGAATTTTCAAACTTATGGCATTCATTTCCTAAAGTACCAATATGACACTGACCAAAGAAGCTTCCATTGCAAAGTATTGCTTTTAGCGAATTCCGAAAGAATTCAGTATATATTGTGGTTGTACCCATGAAGATACTTTTGAAAATTTTCTTCAAATCTCCACTAATCCTACCTACTAGGCGAGAAAATGACAATGAAAAAAGTTTATACGTATTTATATGCATATATATATATATATATATGTGTGTGTGTGGTGTGTGTGTTAACGCTCTAGGGGATGCAATTTTTATTTTTTCTAAAGAAAAACTAGCAAAATTGGACAATTGGGTTAGGGGTTAACCTAAAGCGAAATTTTAAAAATCGTTCAAGCAGCCTCTATTTTTGTTTTTATCAAAACTCGGCATATGCCATTAAAATAAATTAAAATGCTTTTTGAAAATCAGCGAAATCACACTATTAGAATTGGGGGTTTACCTGAAAACCAAAATTTAAAATCGCTCTAGCGGTCACAATTTTTCATTCCTTTAAAGGAAACTCAGTATATACCATTAAAATAAAACAAGAAAAATAGTTTCTAAAAATCAGTAAAATCAGATTATTAGTAGTGGGGGTTTACCTTAAACCCAAAATATAAAAATCGCTCTAGCGGGACCAATATTTTTTTTTCGCAACAAAACTCAGTATATACGATTAAAATAAAACAAGAAAAATTTCTAACAATTAGGAAAATCGGGCCATTGGGAGTGAGAGTTTACCTGAAACCCAAAATTGAAAAATCGCTCTATTTGCTATTTGCTTTTTCACAACAAAAGTCGGTATGTGCCATTTATATAAAACAAGAGAAATAGTTTCTAAAATTTAATGAAATCAGATCATTAGGAGTAGGGTATACCAAGAAACCGTAATTCAAAAATTGCTCTAGCGTTTTATTTTCTCTATGTTGCTTCAAAATAACAGGAAAAATTAACTCATAACGATTTATAACGATGTATGTGTTTTATATTTAACAAAAGCATTGTCGTGAAGATAGAAAATGTGAAGTATAAATCTAATATGAGAATACGTAAGAGCGCTCTGTTATAACCTTCAGAAAACCTTTGCATTACACATTTTTTACTACAATAAAATTTAAATTAAATTTCATAGCCACTAAAAACCGATGAAACTTCGATTGTTTATTGTTGATTGTGTATATTTACCTAGTATATTGTAATTATTTTAAAATAATACATATTTTTGTTTTATTGAAACATATAAACATTTCCTTCTTAAATACATAATGTAACTTGAAACTTTCCGTTATTTTTCTCTATTTTAGTGAATGCAAAGATCATAAACATGACTACATTAAAAGTGTTTAAAAACACCCACACAGTATAGTTTTGTCTATCAGTAGTCACATATTTCGTTTAATTAATTGTATAATATTAATTTTCATTGTTTAATCTCAAAAATAATTCTAAAAATGTGTTTTATTTTTTGCAATGCTTATAGATTGCAAGAATTCTAATTTTTTCCCACTTACTTTTGAAAATTAGATTAATATCACTCTATACATTTATTTTCAAGTATTTTGAAGGGGAAAGAACAGACAAACCTAGTTATCTTTCTTTTTTATTAGTTAGCTTTTGAGCTTGCTATGTAACACACAGTAATGACGTAGCTTATTTCATTAATTAATAACGCCATAATGTGGATTTTATTTTTAAAGTTACTCTACTTGCTGAGGAAGTCGCTTAGTTTACGCAGCTCCTGCGTGACGGACGCTTTGCATTTTTTTTTTATTTATTGTTGCTTTGATGCACTGTTCTTCTCGCGAAGTATGCAGATGGTGGACTGAATGCTATACGTGTATATAACTCTGTAGGAATGAAAAAATGAAATACATGAATGGCCAAATGAACTCGGAATCCTTGACGCCTTAAACACATCTGGCATTACCTTCACAGGGGAAGGAAAAAAAAAAAACTCCGAAAGAAACGTTACCAAGACAGCTTGGCCTGACCGGAATTTGAACCCAAGATCTCCGGATTGCTACCACTAGAACACGGAGGCAGCTAAAAATATTTACATAAAAATAAGAGGCAAATAAAGCAGAAATATTTTTAATCCGTAAGCTGAGAGCTATGGACAAAGTTTGTTAAGACATTAGTACCAATGGAGCATACTTGGGAAATATGGCCACCTGGCACGTATCTTCGCCGCATTGCGACGTCATCGTGAGCAGCCTTGGTGTAGCAATTAAATCCATCCAACCTGGGAGGGAAAGCGACTTTTTATTACGTGATTAACAGGACTTGGTGACAGTTTGAACATCAAGCATAACTCAAGTGATGTATAGCTAACAAGCTATGACAGTTTTGCTAACAAAGCTTAGCCCCGAGTACGAACATAAAATGTTGTGAAATATGTGTCGAAGTCAGTGTTGCCAACTCGTGATATTTTTACGAATTTTCACAGTCTTCAATGCTGTTATCTAATATTTACAATAGTTTTACTTTTTACACATAGCAATAGGTTAAATATTTTTATTTTGCGTTGTATAGTAAGATCGAGGTTGATGAGATAGCAAAACCGATATGGGTGGAAGAAGTAGATAAGGCACGAATTCTGCAGTTCGAATCCCGCCTGGAAACCTTCGCCCCCCCCCAAACCATTAAATTTCGGGTTTCCTTAGCTCCCAATGTCTGGAATGCCTCAATTATGCAAACAGGAATTAAAGTTATTCTCCCTTGCAAATAAAAAGGAGGGAGAGATAAAATATAATGGATTCCTCACCGTTCTCTGTAGCTGGTATCCACGCAGTTTGTCATGGAGTGGCTATTACGCTGTTTTATCACGATGAAATTTAATTTCTAATGCCCTAACACGCAGCAACATTTTCTAAAATTATTGATTCGTAAATTTTACCTCTATGGAAATACCTTTGGAATACAAAATTACACTATAGAGAAGAAAGTGAAAATTGTTTACACTTGTCGGTTGGCAACAGTGGTCATAGTGCTTTTGGGTCACATTAAGGGCAAAAGGTTTTAATAGTACAGGGTGTTTATAAAGTCAGTAAATAAAAAACTATTGGAGACGTTTATAAACTCAAAACGTTTAATTCATTTGATCAGTTGAGCATAGGCTCCTATAGTAGGATTGGATTGTATTCTTAAGGACAAAGGAGGGCATTTTGGTTACTTCAGCCTTGCTTAAGGGTGACCCCTATGCCTGGGGACATCTCCGAGAGGAAGGAGGTAAGGGAGACGGCTAGAATCCACGCTCTTGAAAGGAGTGTCTAACATTATTTACAGATAGGACACCTTGATGCTGGCGGTGCCCCCCTCCAAGGATTTTGAGGCACTTCCATACAAGATGCCGGGGAAGAACCCTTTCCAAAGCGCAAGTCACCGTTATACCGCTCCGTCCAACTTCTCGTGGTACTTTCGTCCACGTAAGAGAACCAAGGAAATGAAATGGGAGAGCGAAAACTTGCTGGAAAGTAAATGTTCATTCCAGCATTCGCCTAATTAACGAGGGTAACCAGGAAAAAATCCAAGGTCAGAATGACCAACCCTAAGGGATTTAAACCCGGGACCTCCGTAATGCGAGTCCCAAACATTACAGCTGATTCACTCTGCTCGTTCGCTCATCTAGTTACCAATCTAACGTTCAAATCACCAACACTGCAGGCACAATGGCAAGGTGCACAATCCTGTTGGGAAATGTTTTGGAAAATATTCCGCTAGTTGAAAGAAAAAGATCAAACATGTCAACATTACATTAACAATAGCCTTTTGAAAATAGAATGACCCAGTGATTTGATCACACCGCACAATCACCTTCCGACTATCTCTTTCCATTTCACACCACACGAGGGACAAGTGAAAAATGGAGAGATTCGTCCGGGAAAGCAATAAACAATGGGATCCAAATATCTTGCTTTGTGCTGTGCTGCATTCTGAATAAACGGGTACAGTCTGGCGATCAGAAGAAGGCGAGTGCAAAGGGTGCTTGAACTGTTCATCTGCACACAAAGTATATGTGTGATAGCCATGTTGATGATCAATGATGTAACTGGACGCACCTCAACTCTAAATTTCCTGAACATTCCAGAATTGAATACTCAATACTGCAATTTCCTCTATTTAGGGTTATTCTCGGATCTCGAGAAGACTGGATGAAAGGGACTATACACACTAAAGAACGTAACCAACTTATGTGGTGTACTGATAGATCTCATAAAGGGATACAATCGGGTGCAGGTATATATGGCCTCAAGAACTAACTTTAGTACAAGTCTTGGTATATATTGCACAGTTTTCCAGTCAGAAGTATTTGCTATCTGTGCTTAAAGAATACTTGAGAAGAGTGATCACCAAAACGTATTCTTATCATTTAAGACATTCAAAGTGCCTTAAAAGCACTATCTTCCGACCACGTGAAACCTAACCTAGAATGGGAGTGTCAGAATACCCTGTCATCCCGCAACAGGCTTGAACTGAGATGGGTGCCGGGGCATCAGGGCATTTATAGGAATGATCAGTTGCCAAAAAGGGATGCTGATACACACTTTTTGGCCCTGAGACCGCGATTAAACATGGATTAGGAATAAACATAAACTAAGATGGTAAAATTATTTTGGACAAACGCAAGCTAGGAAATTTATCTAGGTGCTAGCAATACTCATCCACATCTCTTCTCAAACTGGAACGAAGAGGAATTGCGTTAATTACTGAACAAGGTCACTTCAGGAAATATCTACGAAAAGTGGGACTCTATAAAGACGAACCCACTTGCAGAATGTTAAACAGGATGAGGCATCCGCCTTGCACATCCTGTTTGAGTGTCCAATCCTGAAGAGAAAGAGACTTGTTCTCACCATTAAAAATACTGCAACTTATAAAAGGAACAGAATTTGGGAAACAATGAAGGCACCCCTCCCAATCGAGTAGCACAATAAACCTTACAGGCTGACGTGCTAGAGGTTGTTCAAACCCCACGTCGCACCCCCCCCCGATACCTGCCTGCCCACCTATCTATTTAAGTGATCATACTCAAATCTTGCACGCCCAGTGGACTTCTAACCATGGGTGAGTATCTGACAACACTGTTGACGTTTACGTAGCACATTCCTCTCGCTTGCCTTCTTCTGATCGCCAGCATAGCGCAGTGTACCTATACAACATTTTTTTTTTTTCAGTTGACAATTGCAATGTTGAAAACCACAAGTTGCTGTTGGATTATTCATGAATCATGCGTCAGAGACTTTATGAACATGGTGCATATTTATTTCCTTTGCGTAAGTTTCAATTAAAGATGTGAACAAAGCAAGACATCTGCAAGAATATTCTGAAAATTATTCTATTAAAATTCATGTTTTGCAAGTAGTGTTTTAAGATACGAGTATGGTGGCAACTTTATGATATTACATTTTTACATTTTTTATGACAGAATTTCAGCTTGGAAACAAAAATCACCATAAGGGTCAGAGGGAAAGAAGATAAAATAACAAGTAGAACTACCAGCGAGACTGATAGATGTAGTGAAGGTGGTTAAGATTGAGTTCCAAGAAAGAGAGGACAAACATATAGAAAAGGATGGAAGAGGGTTTTTCTTTATAGGCAAGCGGAGAAAATAAATCCAGGCGCTTGAAGCTTTCTGGAATGTAATCGGAAGATGTGGTCCTCCAGGTTGGAGGACTGTACTGCGGTTAACAATACCAAAAAGACAAGAGGGTGGAGTGCTGTTAAGAGAAACTAGTTAAAAGAGAGCGACACAGTGATTAAGTGGCGACTTTTTCATGAAACACTGCACAATTATTAGATTGGACAATGAGGGAGACATGTTGGCGAGCTGAGCTGGAACCCACAAGGGAGAAATAGCTCTAAAATTATATGGAGGAGTACAGTGGAAAAGGAAACAAAACCACACAGAGCTGGAAGGAATACAGCAACAGAATCGGTGACATGCTTCTGTGTTTAATAGAGATGTGGTGTAAATTGGTGATGAATGGGAGGGGGGAGAATAGAAACAACGGAAGTAGAAAAAAAAAAATGAACGTTAAGAGATACAGAAGGTTACAGAAGGAATAAAGGCAAGGAAGAGATTTTCTTAGATAAATCGCTTAACAACTAACTGTTACAGTCTTTGAGAATCCAAGTCCCAGGTTCAAATCCCTTGAGGCATGCTCTTGTCCATACTACTGCAGATATCTGATAGCATCTATACCCGAAGATTCAGGACAGTTGTACATACTGAGGGTTCGTACACCCGATATTACTTTGTGTTTATTTATATGTTTTCTATTTAGAAGATAAAGGTTTCTGTTTATGTATTGGTAGCTTGTTTTTATTTGTTTTATTTAGAACGCTCTTTAACAGCTCAGGTCATCAGCATCCCATTCAATTCAGGGCCGACAAATTTTGCTCAGAGACCTCTTCTTTCAGGCTTGAGGTACTTTTACATGCCGTATATCTACGACAGAGGACTCACGGCTTTACTTCCCTTCCGAGGGAAGCCATACTTAATATTTTTACGCCCGAAAAAATCCATCGATCCTATCCGGGATTGAACCCATGATCTTGGGTTTCGGAGGCAAGTATGGTTACCACTACACCACCAGGACCGACATGCAGTGGCAATTTCAAATGATACGTTAAAATATAATATGATATTAAGGCACCATGTTGTTCTACACATACACTTATAAAACCAATAATAAAAGAACCCAGGAGCTTACGCAGAAAAGCTATGCCTTCTAAACCGCTCGGCTACCGTTACTCTGCCCATCCATATGCTTACGATGTGACCATTACTTTTGCGCAAAGCACCCATTGCAGTGTGCACTCGCTGCATGCGCGTTGTGAATACAGTGTTTACGAGCATCCTCGATGTTCTCCGATCGACAAGTAGAATATGGGATGACATTATTTTTGTCAAAAGGTACATATAAGCAGAGGAAAAATATACATACATTAATAATTGTACATAAACTGAATATTAGTTCTTTAATTAATTCAATAATGAAAATATATGGAGAAATTACGGAAAGAAACGTATTTAGGCCTAATTTTGTTCTGCCGTAAAATTCCTGGACGATGAAACAAACAGGACATGAATGTAAAACTTGAAAAAATATACGGCGATCCGAGGACACCGTGCACATTTATATTTTATAACTTAAAAGCAATATTATACAACATCGATGAGAAGACCTAATATAAGGCCATTTGTGCGTTCGCCTCCAGTGGATACACCTCTGGGAGGAACGGATGAAATGAGGGAAACATCGTGCGGCCAGGATCGCACGAACGTGGATGGAGCCTTTAACATTTTTTTTCTAGATATAACACGCCGCCGTCTGCGATACTCCCTTCAAGAAGTTCGAACTCTGCAGAAGGGACGCTTTTAAACCAGACGCCGGGGCAGAAACCTTTTCAAGCGCAAGTCACCGACACACCGCACCAGCTCACCTTGCTTGGCACTTGTGACCCCGTAGAAAGGAAAGATTTACCCCAACATTCATTGGCCTAAGCGACTAGGGGAAACCGGGGGTAGGGTCAGGATGGCTGGCTCTAAGGGATTTGAACTCAGGACCTCTCGAATACGTGTCCCAAGCGATACTGACAGAGCTACTGCGACTGATTAGTGGCGATGGTAACGGCGAATTTTTCTGTAAGCGTGTAACGTCCCGCCAACTGCCAAGGTCTTTTGAGATGAATGAAATTATGCAATACTGAGAGTCCTGGGGTCTAAAGTTATCAGGTTAAGGGAAAATATTGGCGATGGACGTTACGACAAAGGTTGTGCTTTTAGAGTTGAAGGTGTGATGGTTACAGTAACCGTAAGACAAGAGAATAAAGAGTTCTGCAAATATGATTCGGTGCTCTTTCTCTTTTTTGCAAGTTCCGAATTCAATTGCTGAGACCTCTGGCTTCTGAAGAAAGGAGATGAGCGGATGTGATGGTACTTGTACAAAGTGGGAGTGAAATAGATTCGTTTAACCCGTCTTAAGATTTATAGAGCAAGCAGGGAAGTGCATGTGGGCGGATCGTCCAGGTATTTCAATAGCGCGACAACCGACGGGGCCCCTCGCTACAAAAAGTGGCAGGTGCTTCCCTCACCGGTTCTTCGCGTACACTCACCCACAAAAGTATCTATATCTGATACCGCAATCAAGGCGAAATGTGCCAGCAGCTGCTTCAAAATGTCATTTCAAAACAATGGTTACTCCCCACACATCCGTTCAGATAAACGCTGAAGAAATAGCGCTCGCTTCTCAGCATTGGAAAAATGTGGAAAATGTTTTCGGTGTTAGACGTTATTGAGGAGGGACTGTTAATGCTCTAGAGTACGAAACTCTCTCTCTGCTATTCTCTGAAGCATCACACTTACTTTACTCAATCATTTGCATCTGTTTCAACTTTTTTGTTTCAGAAGGTACTTCTCCATCCAAAGTACAATAACCAATAAAGGGGTACTTCATCTTGTTGAAGTATTTAAAGAGATAAGACACAAAATAAACATACCGAGGGTGCCAAAATGTTTACACACTTTCACAGCAGATATCTATTTAATATATTTCAAAGTTGGACCGAAAAACAACAGTATGATGTTCGGTAAACATATGTGACACATATACATTATGATAGCGTTGCTACGTGACAGGTAAATCAGCAATGAACAAATGAAGTCAAGATTATCGTATGATGTTCTGTAAACAGACCTGACTCACATTACGTTATGTTAACGTTGCTACAACAAAACGGAGCTAAGATTATCGTTTGAACAGCGGAAAGCAATTTTGAAGTGGTATTGGAAAACCGAGAATGTTGTTGAAGTTCAAAGGTAATGGAGACGTGTGTACAGAATAGAACTGTCAACGCGAGTAACAATTGCACGCACTCGAGACAAATTTGAGGTTCATGGTACCGTATTCGATGTTCACAAGGGCAGATCTGGGAGACCTCGCACAGCAACAAGCCCCTCGCACTGGATAGAACGGAGGTCCGATTGAGTTTACACCGCGTTCTCCGGATCTAACTCCGTTTGACTTCTACCTATGGGGAACTCTTAAGGATGTATATCGTAGAAAACCAGCTACACTGACAGCACTTCGGGAAGAAATTGAAACGGCATGTGCTGCAATCGCTGAGGACACTTTCGCAAACGTTACTCAATCAGTAGTTCAACATACTCAGAAGTGTATCGACGCCGATGGTGGGCATTTTGAGCAACTGTTGTAACTGTAAAACTCTAAGATGATTAGTGCTGAACCCCACAGGACGGAAATCGAACCCCAGACCCTCCGTTTCCGAGCTCGCCATCTGTGTCGGTAACTGGGAAGCTGATTCAGAGGTCGATCTCGAAAGCCGCGGGTTTCTTGCGCATAGATAGCAGTGACCTTTCTTTGGAATATTTTTAACCGCATAATGAGTTACTTTTCCCTGCGGCTTTGAGCACAGTTCCTCTGCTCACTGCATCTTGACCTTTGAGCTAGTTCGTTCGAATAATCTTTCTTTACTGTATGCTGTTTACCCCATACGTCATTCGTTTCACGAAACAAAACATAAGATACAAATATGCTGCAATGCCTATTAGGCCATCACCGGCATTCCTCGACCACAAGAGAATATTCTCACGAAATTTCCAAATAATCTATTCCTGCTTTAGTGCAATTCAGTGGCGAAGTGTGGGAGTAGACAGACATGGGTTTCGTTATTAATGGAAAATCTAATTCATGCTAAATGTGCTAGGATATAATGGCTCTGTAATGTTTTCATGTTCAAAATTATATAATTGACTATAAATATTGTTATCGATAATTAAATTAAAATACATTTCCTAATTTACGCGAATATAATGCGCACCCCAAATTTGAAACTTAAATATATATATATATATATATATATATATATATATATATGAAACATAAAAATAAAGAAACACTATTAACAATGTAAAAATTAACACTAATAATAAAAGTAGATAAAGATAAAACACAGAGAAAGAGTAACACTTGAAACTGCTATATTTCGAACTACTGCGAGTTCTTCAATGGCAAGAAGCTAGACCAGAATGCCATTGAAGAACTCGCAGTAGTTCGAAATATAGCAATTTCAAGTGTGACTCTTTCTCTGTGTTTTATCTTTATCTACTTTTATTATTAGTGTTAATTTATATATATATATATATATATATATATATATATATATATAGAGAGAGAGAGAGAGAGAGAGAGAGAGGCATATTGTTACACCATGGAGAAAAAGTTGTGTATTTCTTATGGGTCACTAGTAACGGGCTGACCTTTCTCCTCCCTTTTATGTACGAATTCCAAAACTGTCAGGGTGTTTATTTACGAGAATCAGTGAATTTCTTCATACTGGCTTTAGTTGCAAATAGTGCCAATTTCTGTTGCAGTACATGTGCGCGTTACTCACCATAAAATGTTCTTCTGTTTACTCTCCATTTTGTGACTATTTAGTATTCAAACGCTCTATACAATAATAGGCCAAAGATAAACGTAACAAAGTCGAGAATTGCAGCAATGCATTATGACGTAATAAACGATACATTTGAATGAAGTTACCGGCGAATCTAATGCGCACCACAATTTTAAACACTACATTTGGACAAAACAGTCACTTTTGATTCGCGTAAATACTGTATATGTTTAAAAAAAATGATGTTTCATGATTCATCCCTAAATTTCTTTGTATATAAGCAACCCTTGTCATTTTCTGTGCAGGTATATAAATCACCATCGAAATTAATATTTTATGGTACTTTTCTCTAAAATCTTAGTTAGATACAGCGCCTTTCTGCTGCAGTTGACAATTACGTAGAAATATACAGAATAATTATAAATGAACAGTTGCCAATTTATCATACGAATCGCGTTCACCCATAATTTAAAATACGATTAAGGGAGTGTAAAAAACGTGTATTAAATAAATAGGTCATACTAAATCGCATTTACTGTTAAAGTACATAATTCTGAATTATCAAAATGATATCGTCTGCATCAAGGTCCTTCTGCTAGGCTTCAATTTCTATAAATCCCTGAAGAGGGTAGATATGATGAAATAGGCTGATACGGGGCTAGTCTTTCATACTCCCTCATTTCCCTCCCCCCTCTCCATGAAAATTAAAAATCACTACTGTCCTTGCGCAAGGCAGTCTGAACCTTCGACCGTATTATTAATTGCTGGTCGGTTATCTACGTCACAGACTTTTTCAACTAAAAAAAATCGTCAATAAAAAATTAACACATACGAGCCAACACGCCGCTCTAAGTGGAACTATAAAACAAGATTATATTGGGCTCATCGCCACTCCCTTTAATGAAATGCGTTACATATTTACAATCAAATAACAAAACACAATCTTCTAACGCAATTGTTATCTATACGAATGTGATAAGCGTGAAGACAATAAATACAGTGTGCACATTTATTTATTTGGTTTATTTACCAAAGCTCTTTAACATCTCAGGTCATCAGCGCCCCATTCAATTCAGGACGTGAAACGACCGATAAATTTTGCTCAGAGGCCTCTTCTTTCAGACTTGAGGTTCATTTTCGTGCCGTAAATGTACGACACGTAACCCATGGCTTTACTTCCTTCCGAAGGAAGTCATACTTAGGACTTTTACGCCCGAAAAAACCCATCGAACCCGCGATCTTGGGTTTATGAGGCAAGTATCGTTACCACTACACCACTAGGACCGACACAGTGTGGACATGCACTAACAACAATTCCTGTAACTCAACAATTGCTGCTAATAGGTGATTTCTTGTGACAATGTAATACAACAATAAAAGTCATAAAAGAACAAATCAAATTTCCCAGTGACAAAAGAGATATGAAAAATCTTTTTTGGGATGAATAGCAACGTTAAATTGAACGTCTTTTGAAGGCTTTTTACTCTGAATATTGTGATGCTTTTCAGAACAACGTCCTATAATTTGCAGTCCAGAGGAGTAATCTTCAGCATTGATAAAACTCTCAAACTACGGATTGTGTAAAATTCCGAACTCTAGGCATAAGAAACTTCTCAAGAAATGTCTGCCCCGTTTACTAGTCTTGAAATGTGCTGCACGTTCCTGCCTACTGGGACCGTATGTGTACTATATGTTTATACTTTATTTTCTTTACACGTAGTACAGTTATCAATAAGTCGTGATACGTGATAGAAGTAGGAGGTGCTGGATGTGTTTGATAAGATGGCATTGTTTACAAATGCTGACATGATTCTAGTGTACGGAGAATGTGATAAGAATGTCGTGCTGTATAAACTGAGATATCTTCAGGATAAACTGCAATGTAAATTGTAAATCTAAATTGTAAACAAAATGAAACAGACCTGTATTGTTTTTATCTAACAATCTGGGAAACGTTATTGCTTTTTCCCCAATTATCGTGCGAATGTTTTAAAAAGTGTGAAAATACCAGCCTAAATATGACGATATTTCGTAAACTACTTGGCCAAAACAAAAAGAGGGAGCGAGAGAAGGAGCGAGAGAGGGAGAGGGAGAGAGACACGCATTGTCATTCTAATCTCATCTGGTTACAATACTCCTTAGGTGTTATAATTAAAACAATTAAAAATCTTCCGTGTCGTTTTACCGTCGTCCATGGTTTCATATGCTACCACAGCTTTCACCAACTACTGCGGTTGGCATCAACAGTGGACGGTAAACAACACGAGACATCTTCCACCAATGATATAAATGAATGGTGTTTAACATCCATTGTTACTACTGAGGCACCACAGGCGGTGGACATTGATGATACATGAGATGAAATGATATATTGGGAAAGGATTTGTTTTAAAGGAATGAATCGTTCCAGAACTAAGTTTAGGGTACCTCCCCAGCATTTGCCATTTATGAGGACTGAGAAAAACCTGGAGAAAACCTCAGTCAGGGCGAACGTCCTCGCGGGATTCGAACCCCAGACCTTCCGCTCACGAGTCCGCGCCTTAACGACCTCGGCCACCCGTGGCGATGTCCACTGATGATGCCAACCGCAGTAGTTGGTGAAAACTGTGGTAGCATACTAAACCATGAACCACGGATAAACAGCCCAGAAGATTTTAACTGTTTTAGTTCATTTGGTTCTATTTTTTGAAGACAATAGACATTGTTTCACTTTAAAAATTGTTTGTGCTAGAAATACTCTTTCTAATAATTGCTGGGATCGTTGCATGCGCTACATTCACGGGTTCTTGTCTTAAATTAAATATGGTGAAAACAGTGTATCAATAGCACCTCTCATTTCGGAGATATTGGTGTGGTGCTCATAGTTTTAGGTGACCTACACTATATGTATAGTAACGAGTACATTTAAAATTATTTTCAACAATGGTTCCCAAAAAAGTCAAATTGCATAATGAATGTTAATAATTAATAATTCTTATACCAATACGTCGGATATTTCAGTTTAACCTCATATTGGACAAAAACTTTCCAAAATTAATGAAACGCCACTGACAAGAAACCAAGACAAGGTTAAGGCTATCTTGCATGACTGTTTTCTAGTTCAGCGTGATGATTACATGGTACACCTTTTCCTTTTCCTCTGTTTCTCGTTTCAGTGTTGCGTGTCAGATCGCCAGGTGTTTTCCAGACGCCGTCTGTTCCACTTAATGACACTGTAGCATTGTAAGGTTGACTTTTGCAGGTTTGTTCGTAGGCAACCTCTGAGCTTGTTAGCTCCAGAATTTTCATTGTCGCTAACCTTTCAAACCTGTTGCTGACTTTGATAGCATGCCCAAGACTCCTGGATAATACAGGCCAAATTCACACGTCAAAACTGTCGGAACTCAGCAATTTTCTTAAAATTTTTAAAGATTAAAAAATTGAATGTTATCACACAAATTGTATAATGAACATTTACAATAGGTACTTACATTGATAAAACAACAAAATATGTCACAAAAAAGAAACATTTTCATATAAATTAGTACTAAAATTATCTTTATAACAATTCTAATCATTGAGCTATATCATGAAATTTATTTGGGATGAAAATAGAATCGTACGGTTTATAGCTATTATTTCTCATATGATGTAGGTTTATTTTAAGTTGTCATTTTTTCTCTTCACATTTTAGAGAATTTGGAAGGAGTGTCCCTATTGCGGTTGTGCCTCTAAATAGATTTTCTCAACGAAACATGGCATATACCATTTGAAAAAATAAGAAAAATAGTTTCTAAAACTTAGGGAAATCGAATAATTAAGAGTGGGGGTGTACCTGAAAATTGAAATTTAAAAAATGGGAGTTAGCTTAAAGCGAAAATTTAAAAATCACTGTAGCGGCTGCATTTTTAGTTTTTTCTCAACGAAACTCGGTATATGCCATTAAAATAAAACAAGAAAAATAGTTTCTGAAAATCAGCGAAATCAGACAATTAGGAGTGGGAATTTACCTGAAACCAACATTTAAAACTGCTCTAACGGCACCAACATTTTTTTATTTTCTCAACGTAGTTCCATATATACCACTTAAATAAAATAAAACCAGAGAAATCGAACCATTAGGAGTGGGGGGGGGTTACTTGAAACCCGAAATATAAGAAATTCTCTAGTGGCACCAGCTTCTCTGCTGCTCTCTTCCTCACAATGAGGAATTCGCTTAGTTCGCGCAGCTCCTGCGTGACGGACTTTTTCTAAGTTTAAACTAATAATAACAAAGAATGTAAAATTGTCTCTATCCCGTTTCTGCCGATGCTACCACCTCTTGCATGAAGTACTACCCGAGATGCTCTTTGCAGTAAAGAAACGTGGTTAGGCATTTCATCTTGTCCAGTATTCTGCCAGTGATGATGGAGACGTGTAAAGTATCTTCCAAAATTCTGTGTTGAAGGATATGCCACATCATATTTAGCGCAGGGCGCCCTAGTACATGCCTAACATGCATCCTGCATCACGTTTTGGCATTCTCACGTATGCAAAGAAGCAGGGCCAGGCGCTGAGCAATAGGAAGGACCACGGTCGTGAAAGTGTCTGCTTGTCTCATTATCCCACGGATCACAATGAGATCTGTTTCTCTATTTGTCATTATTTCTCTCCAGATGATGATGGTACCTCCTTTGAGATTGTGAACTTTCGCTTCAGTCTTTCTTGTTACATGGGTCTCTTCATATCTGTATTCACCTGGAATGTGGATGCTGCCCGAAGCGATTCATCTGTGGAGAGAACATGGCAATTGACATTCTCTTGGCACCATGCAATACACATACCGGATTTCTACAGCATCTTAGTGGATGGCGTACTCTTCCGTGCAGTATTGCTAATAGTTTGTGTTGAAATTGTTAAAATGTTGACATCTGGCAGCAAATGACGTCTTTTCTTTCAGAACATATGGCACAGAAATGTGCTTTATGCAGTAGCTGCAGTCCTTGGTTTAGCTGAATGTTGTTCTTCCGGACTGCGAAGTTCTTGATATCAGCTCCATATTCTGCATGTAAGGTTTCTTGGGATATTCACAGCCTTAGCGCATCAGCTTGTTTTTTTTTTTACTATATCTAATTATTGCAATTGCCTTAAACATTTCATCTCAACTTATTGACGTCACGTTTCTGACTGTTTTTACCAACATGTTATTAGAAAAGTTGCTGGATTCCTATATTATTAATTCAAAACGCAACAATTTAAACAAACAAAAAACTGTATAGTATGTACTCGTTGAGTATGCATTTGGAACAAAAGGCCAATATTAGTTATATGTCATACTTGAATTATTAAGGCATATTCATGAGCGGGAGTTCTGGGGTTCGATTCCTGCAGGAACGTCCTCTCTGTTCTTTACAGATTTATTTCAGTCCTCATAAATGGCAAAAGCCAGGGAAGTGAAACACTTCCTTCCTTTCCAAAGTTATCATTTCATTTCGTGTATAATCAATGTTCACCACCTGTGGTGTCTCAGTAGTAAAAACAGGCGTGAAATATTATTCAAAATTCAATTAATAGCACTAATTAATTCAATGGCAAAATGAAAGCTAAACGTGATGATAGCTTTGATCAATTTGAGAAAAAAAAATTATTATGAAGTGTCCGAAGAGAAATATACAATTGAAAATAAAAGAACCGATGGCGTTAATATTTAAGTACTAAGCTGAAGATTCAAAACTGAAAATTCAAGTATTTTCTGGTTTTTCTTCATATATTAAGTACGCGAAAATATAACAGCAATAATGCATTCCAAGTAGATTTATTCCAGTTTTCTGTATATGTAAAACAGCTCACATTTTTATATATTAGACATATCAAAGAGATATCTGTCGATTTTTCGTCAGATAAGATATTGGTTTGATATTCTTTATCTAAACGTTTCAGAAACACATGTCAACAGATAAAGTTATGAAATAGATTTCTTACGTTTCGGAAACGTTTATTTATCTGATAGTCTAGTTTTGCTGCACAATAACGCAAAACATCACAACGGAGAATATCTTGAAACGCTTCCGCCATAGGTTCCTGACCTATTACCTATCATCATGGGGGTGACTATAGAGACCGTTAATAATGAAATACGTATAGTTTGAATGAATCAGTCCCGACAAACGTTATTTAAAGCAATGACCGCTATGGTAGCATTCTTTGTGTGTAAGAGTTATGAGCAAACGCCATGAAAGCGAACGCTTCATTAACTTGAGAGATTCCGTGCATATTTTTCGCCCGCATCTCAACTAAATGTCTGTCTGTAGCCCCGGGCTAGGCCAGCTGCTACGGATTGGAAAGTCAAGAAGAGGTGGTTCTGATGGCTTCTCATTTAGAAGGTCATTCGCTTGCCTTGTTTTGGTTTCGTTTGCGTCCTGTGCTTCTGACACGTGATTAATTGAACATTTCTTGTTTGGAGAATATCTGAAAAATTACATCCTGGGAGCTTGCAAGAGCAGTAGCATTTCTGTAGTAACAAACATCGAGGCCATCACATAATTGCTTCGTTTATGCAGGTTCACCAATGTCAATTTACTGCCAACACATGTCATTCTGAAGATCTTTGGAATTCCGCATAGAATGTTAACAGCTTTTAAAAAATTACAGGGCTGAACAAGGCCTGCTTTAAGATCATTTAACGTTAACGTTTCTCAAATAAAATATATATATGGTTCACGAAGATATCAATATTTTTTACGATAGAATGCTTTCGTGAAATTGATAAATACACACAAAAAACCCTATACTTCGCAAGTCTAAAATTATCGCTTGTCATTCTCATCAATGGTAAATGCCAGGAAGAGCTCTAAACTTAGGCCTGGAAACGTTACTTTTCTCATTTTATCATTTTATCTCGTGCATCATCAGTGTTCACAGCTTGTAATGCCTCATTGGTGAAAACGGGCGATAAATACTGTTAGTCTTCTTTGGTTTATCCTCTGTATTATTATAATTAACAACGCAACTCACCAAATTATCGAATTTGCTCCATCTGTTACATTTTTACTCCCCCTACTGCACTCCAAGATCGAACTGGGCAATCACACATCTTTATAAAGTGCACTAATTTGCAAATTACTGGACATGTTAAACCTAATCAGCATAATGGGACAGGATCAAATTTATCGTCGTCTATTTTAATGAAAAGGACATAGTCTTCCTTGGCAATAGTCATGAACGGATGTATTTGTCTTCTCTTAACCCCATTTGCAAAGGGCCCGAAATATGTTATAACATCCTGCTCACACTATTCATTAAAACTCTTCATCTCGCTCTAAAACCCGCTTCATACATTCTTTCATTGCTAAGCCTTATTTTCACATATGATCGTAGATTAGGGAAAATGTCTTTCCTTACCACAAATTTTGGCACTAGATGTTTAATACATACTACAATTTTATCATTAATTTCAAAAGTTTATCCACTTCTCCTTTAATGACTTCTCTATAGGAAATTTAAATATACATAGTATGCGGTGCACTGTATGATTATACAACCCGGACACACAACAAGAGCAACTCATGTTGTACTAAACACTTTCTATTACACAATTTCCTGTTGTATTTTCACCAAATCAATATACTTAATAGCAGCAACATGCCTGAACCTCCGTTGCCGTTATTTTGTATACTATCGATACGAGTATTGTGGTATGTGAATTGGAATCAGTCTGTACAACAAAAGGCCGATTGCTGAATTTATTTCTTGCAGGGTATGTTTACAAAATCTCACGAATACTGGTAACTTCTTGATAAGTAATTATGTTACTTAAAAATAGCCAAAACATATCTCTGTTTTATTGTCCACAAATGTTTATTACTACCCGCTTAGTTCGAAAGCCACTGGGATAAAAACACGACACTTTTACACCCATATTTAAGAAAACAGGTCCACTTCCGCTATACAAACATGCAATTAAATTTGTTTTGTGTATAAATTAAATGTAAATACAACATATATATGTAAACCACTGCTGTGATCTGGCAAACGGAACAAAATTTTAAAAAAATTCACTCAAATAGACATGACAACACACTATGTTCAGCATAGTGCCCTAAAGGTTTACGTTCCCCGATGTCACAAGTGTGTGCGTATAGGCGTAAAGGCGATAACTTTAAGGCATTAAGTTTGTAGACTTCTTCAGTTAGGCACTGACAATGCCGAATTTTACCGGCCGCCCCCTTTTAGTCTTTCCTTTAAAATCTCTGCAGGGGGAGAACTTTCGGAGAATCACTTAATACGACATGCGGCATCCCAACTTGAAGCACTTCACGGTCCTGTTCAGGGATTGGCTTTCAAGTTGGCAGGAGAGTAAAACTTCCAACTATGCGAACTGGCTCAAGTACAGCGCTTCTGTGTTCCCAGATAAGCCAACTTAACTTCGTCTAAGTTACACACTTGTGAAAGTAACTTTAGGATGGAATGTTGGCGGGGATTCACATGTAATCTGAACGTCATATGTCGCCTGCGGCAAGGCCTTTGAAAGAATGGAAAGAGGACAAATGATATATACTCCAGAGGCTCCTTGCGTTAAGAATTGAACATGAAAGTCCATCACGAGAGAGCACATATTTATCAAGTGCAACTACAGCCAGTACACAGGTATAAAAATGTTAAAAAAAAAAAAAAAAGCATTTACTAGGGTCACCTAAAAAGTAAGTTTTCCTATTATTACAAAATATTTATTTGCACTTCAGAACTCACATTTTACCTATTTTTCCACATTTCAAGTATCGATATATAGTACAAGACACGCCTTGATGACCCTTTTTCCCTGGAACTGAGAATACAGCTATCCAACTGTTTATTTATATTACGTTGGTACGTCCCTGCTATATCTTTTAGTGCATGTTTAAAGTTAATAGAAATAACACATGAAATTTAGAGTAAATAATTTATTTATTTATTTATTTTAATGCATCCACAATATTTTAATAATATGAGAAACAGAAAATATGTTGCCAACCCAGGCATCATGTGGTAGACGAAAGCGCTAACATGGGACGACGTTACTAAGGTTTTTCCGCACTTCGGTGTCTGCGCAATCTCCTGGGCCCTAAGTGTGGTCCAATATACAGGACCGCCGCAGATGTCCGAGGTTAAGCGTGAGCGGGAGGTCAGGAGTTCGAATCCCACTAGGATCGTCCTCCCTAACTGAGTTTTTTTTTCCAGGTTTTCCTCAGTCATAAATAGCAAATGCGAGAGGGGTACCCTAAACTTAGGCCTGGAACGTTTCCTTCCTTAAAAATTCGTACCCAATCAATCATTTCATCTCATGTATCATCAGTGTCCACCGCCTGTGATGCCTCAGTAGTAAAAAACGGGCGTCCTTGTAAAGTATAAGTAAAAAGTTACAAGTAACATATAAGAGCAAGTTGGAGGAACAGCTGTTTGGTATATATGTCGGCATACCTTGAATTAGGTTATATCACCTCCTAAGGGATTTTTTTAATGCACAGAGCGGATTATTGTCAATATTGTTTTTTTTCCTCAGATATAATGATAATTTAAATACTTTATTATGCATTTATCCACATTTTAAGCGCAATACTTCACTTTGAGACTACGGGCCCATAAAGCTACATTTAGAAGCATCAATTTCAGCCGTCGAGAGATGGTAGAAGAATGGAGCTTCCCGATTGTTCTCGGTCATTTATATTTATTTGATTATATTGCTTGACACACAATCACTTTCTCGTGAGAAAAACATTGGAAAAGTTGTGTCAAAAGGATTATTTTAAAAGTGGATGAAGAACGAAAAAAAAAAAAAATAATAATAAAATTTTCGTGGCATGTAGCAAGAACCTTAAAAATACATGAACTATGATGCTGGTCTGAAATATGCATTTGAAACAGGAAACGCCAATATCGGTCATAGGCCGTACTTTAATTGCACTTTCTAACTTTATTATTGTACACAAATACAACAACAACAACAATAATAATAATAATAATAATAATAATAATAATAATAATAATGTGTGGGATTTGAACCCTGGAACTTGCGCAGAAGAGCAATGCCTTCTAAGTCAATCAGGCACCGCTACTTTATCTTAGGTTCTCTTTCCAGATGCTTATGATTCTGACCATTACGTTTAAAGGCAGAGCGCCTGCTGCAGTATGCAGTCGCTGCATGCACGCACTTATGAATACAGCGTTTACGAGCATTCCCGAAGTTCGCCGATCGACACGTAGAATGTGGCGATGACTCTTCCCCCCCCCCCCCCCCAAAGGATGTACTTCTGCACGAAAACGAACATATGAAAATGAAAAGGAAGAAAATAAAAAAAGAAAACGCAGAACGAAATATAGAGGAAAGAGAAATGAATCCGGAAAATAAGACCCAGCTAGAGTTTATAAATCTGTTCCTCTTGTCCATAATCCCCTTACCTCTATCTATGCTCCCATCGTGCATGTAGTTACTTTCCCCAAAATGTTCCTATTTGCGGCACTTTTACACGTCTACATGTCTCCACTTGTTTCTGGGAATCAACATCCATGTTTAGTTTTACAGATCAGTTCTTAAAGATTAGAGCGTGTAGGCTTTGGGAGGAGAGAGAGAAACTGCCTACTTCTTATACACTTCCAGGAACGAAGGCAATTACTGTAGAATGCCCTTGTCGTTAATTTACCCTTAAAACTTGTTGCTCTCAAGGGAATATTAAATCCTCTTGTGCAGGCCACGAAGATGGTATCTGCTATGATGAAAGAACCACACTCTAAGATAAACCCTCGTTCCCATCATTTACACCAGTTGTAGTCTGCTCTTAGGTCGATTGCCGGAATCACTGGAGGCAAACAGGAGTGGAATTTCTAGATGGCAGTGACGACTTAATTCTCGTTCTTTTTGCTCTCGTTTCAAATGTACAACGTTTCTCAACCAGAGAGTCTGCAAATTTTATTTGTTCTCACACGTTGACACGGGGAAAAAAACTTAGTTCATCTGAAAGAGGTATCATAGTAAACACATGACTCTTGTTAGAGGTTTTCAGTAATTAGGAGCTTATCCTTTCTGTTCGTTTTTAGTGCACTAATACAGTAATGTCGCCGATTATAGACAAGGGAAACACTCAAACTCGATCCATTACATGCAAACTTATGCAAAGTACATGAAGTTCTGAAGTTAAAACATTATCAAATGCAGCAAAAGTACTAGGGCACGGCGAGCCAGATAATGAAGAACTACTGCCGGAGAAGGGAAAGGAAATGGAAGTTGTGTTGCAGTGGGTTTTTCGACACGAGGAGGCGATTTTTGCCTTTACAGTTGTGCCTTGCAAGATGTATTCTCTGTAACAAAGGATTTCATCAGTGGAGGCTTAGATGCGTAACGGTTCCATTAAGAAAACGCGGAGATGAATTTTTATAGCCAAATTTTTTGGTAATAGTACTCCTCGAAAAAGCAGTACTGACAATTTGGTGAAAAAAAAAGTGTGCAAGATTTTTTGCGAACACGAAGAAAGAGCTGTTATACTTGCTGTGATCGGGGATATTCAAACACAAATGTTGAGAAGTTCTACTAAGTTGGAAGTACAATGGCTACTTTTGTTTATGAGGGGGGGACTAGTTTTTCGTGGGCCAGTCTATGCTTACATAACGTGTGTGGCTGATCACTGAAAAACAAATAGAAAGGAGATGTTATTGAGTTATTGTGCTGTAATGGAGTCATGCATTAACCAATCAGAAAACAAGTCTTTCAGATGGACCAAGGAGGAGAATATAAAGGCCACAGGTATCTAATCTGCAGAGTAGGGTAGATGCGGTTGCACTTCGCTCAAAAAGTCCAATGTTTGTGCAGCAGTATGGGCAGAAGCGTTATCATGATATATGAGATGCTGCCTTTCTTTTAGCGGTATTCCTTCTATTGGTTGAAAAAGATCCACGTTCTGTCAAATATAGACACACCACAAATGTCTGAGTTTTGACCTCCATTGATACCTTTCGACATGGTCTCCAATGGGAACAGAAGTACGTGCTAGTGCACTATCGATTGTGTTATCGTTGACCCTTTGTTTTAAATCCTATCAGCTTTGCTGTACTATTCTCCTTACTGTATCAGGGTAAACTATTGTGAGTGATAAGCAATGGCAAAGTTTCTCTTCTCGGTATTTCCATTCGGTTTTAAATTTACGCTATTCATTCCAACCTGATGCTAGTGAAAGTACAACTTCTTTAAAAGAGAGGGGAAAAAAAAAATAAATAAATAACAAATAGTAATAAAAATAAATAAAATTATATATGAGCCGAAATACCTCATTACCATAATTATCTCACTAATAAGAGAATATTGTTGTGACAAGCAAATAATGAGAATGTCAAAAGCAGATACCAAACTTTAAAATCAATAAACTCCCTGCGAATTATATTTACCTAAAACTGTTTTTATACAAAGGCTAAATAGTCAGTTTTTTTTGTCAGCAAATGTTTTATATCATTTCCATGTTTTATATGGCAGATATGTATCTATGAAACACAATGAAGACCAACATTTCGATACATTATACAGTTCAATGGAAACAAAATACGTAGCTATGGTAACATATTCCAAGCGAGGGAGATTGCAGAGAAAAAAAAACTGAACATCGCCTGCAATGTTCCGTGTTATCCATACATTCCTCAATAATCGCGTTCCTCAGGCATGATTTCAAAACTCTACGGCTATTTTCGGAATACGAGGAATTAGCATGGGTAAGGAGCAAAATATTGAGAAAAGTAATTGAAAGTTGCATCAAGTTAATGCTTAGTGGGCGGGGGGGGGGGCAGCGTGATTACAACACTTCTTGTGCTAAAATATTTAACTAAAATATTGGTACTCCGGATAAATAGATTAAAAGCGACAAATTTAAAAATGTAAGGACTTTACTGTTAATACGCAGAAGGAAAGAAGTAAGTCACTCAGGAGCTGCGTAAACTAAGCAAATTGCTCATCTAGTAAACTATAAAAAAGAATATAAAATCCACATTGTGGTCTTATTAATTAATGAAATTAAATAAGTTATGGCATTACTGTGTAATATTACCGAAACAAAATTAGAGTTCTTGCTATCTATAAGTATTACAAAAGAGAAATCACATTTTTAAAATTATTATTATTATTATTATTATTATTATTATTATTATTATTATTATTATTATTATCATCATCATCATTATTGAGATTAAACTACAAAATTAATCGTATACTATTAATTAAATGAAATACATGACCACTGATAGACAAAGGTATACTGTGGAAGTATTTTTAAACATTTTAAATGTAACCATGTTTTTGAACTGAGAACTTGATATCATTCTCTAAAATAGAAAGAAATAACAGAAAGTTTCGAGTTACATTGTGTATTTAAGAATATAATGTTCATATGTTTCAATAAAACAAAAACATGTTACTATCCAGAAACAAATAAAATGTGCTAAGCAAATAAAAAAATTGAAACTTACATCGATTTTAATTGGCTTTAAATTAAAATCGAATGTTATTGTAATAAAAACATGTAACGCAAACGTTTTCTGAAGGTTATTACAGAACGGTGTTACATACAAATATACTTTTCAAACACATATTAGATTAATGTTTCACATTTGCTACCTTCATGACGATGCTTTTGTTAAATATAAAAATATGCATGGTTATAATACAGTTTATATGTTGAATTAATTTCTTCTTTTATTTTAAAACAATATTTAAAAAAATTAAACGCAAGAGCACTTTATAAATTTCGTTTTTCAAGTATACACCTATTCCTAATAGTCCAATTTCCCTAATTTTCAGAAACTAATTTTTCTTATTTTATTTAAATTGTATGTACCGAATTTTGTTGTGAAGAAACAAATATTCGCGTGACTAGAGCGATTTTTAAATTTTAGTTTCAAGTAAACTCCCTTTCCTAATCACCCGATTTCCCTGATTTTCAGAAATTATTTATTTTATTTAATTTAAATGGTATATATGGGGTTTCATTGCGAAAAAATAAATATTGGTGTCACTGCCGTAATTTTTAAATTTTGGGTTTGAAGTAAACCCTCCTAATAATTTTATTTCACTGATTTTCAGAAATTTTTTTCTTGTTTGATTTAAATTGTATATGCCAAGATTTGATGTGAAAAAAGATATTGGTTACTGCTAGAGCGATTTTCAAATTTTGTGTTTCAGGTAAACCCCCCACTCCTAACCAGTCGATTTCCCTGACTTTCAGAAACTATTTTTCTTCTTTTATTTAAATGCTATATACGGAGTTTCGTTGCGAAAAAACAAATATTAATGCTCCTAGAGTGATCTTCAAATTTCAGGTTTCAGGCAAATCCCCCCTCCTAATTGACTTTCACTGACTTTCATAAAGCGTTTTACTAATTTTATTTTAATGGCATATACCGAGTTTCCTTTAAAAACATTTAAACTTGCAGCAGCTAGAACTATTTTTAAATTTCGCTTTAACTTCCACTTTTCCAGCTATTTCCTAATGGCGCGATTGCTCTGATTTTCTGAAATTACTTTTATCAATTTATTTTAAAGAGCTTTATCGAGTTTCATTGGGAAAAAGCAAAAATAGCGGGCGCTAGAGCGATTTTTCATTTTTAAACAAAAATGTTTGCTTTAGTTTAACTCCAACTCCCAATTTCCAATTTTGCTGGTTAACGAACTCCACGAATCGTTTGTTAATAGCTCGTTACATGCCGAGTTTCGTTGAGGGGAAAAAAAAAATTGCTACCGCTAGAGCGTTAACGGACACAAACACACCTTTTCGGTGCCTCGGAGATTTGTAAAAAAATATTCAAAAATCTTTCCGTGGATACAACCGCAATAGCTTACATTCTTTCGAAATTCGCTTTAAAATTTTTCATGGGTTAGTCGCAATAGCTTTATTCCTTCGGAATTAGCTAAAACGAAGGTACTCTTATCAAAATTGTGAAAATATGTCACAGGTTATAATTTAAAAAGATCTTTGATGGTGTCATAGCCCATGCTACAATGACTATGAAATGCTTCGCATTTATAAAATAATTCCTTTTAAGAAATAAAATCTAAGCTGTCCTTGCATTTTTTCTAAAATGTTCCACTATTTGTAAAAAAAAATTATGAGTAGCTTTTGCAAACCTCTATATATCAGCTTATTAATAGTATTGTTAGTTTTTTTGTACAGTCTTTCTAAAAGTACTTTAAAATGAAAATAAATGCATTAAATTACATTCAGTAGGGACGCAACACTATTACGAGAGGCAAACCGCCACGGGTGGCCGAGGTCGTTAAGGCACGGACTCGTGAGCGGGAGGTCTGCGGTTCGAATCCCACCAGGACCGTCCTCCCTGACTGGGGTTTTTTCCAGGTTTTCCTCAGTCTTCATAACTGGCAAATGCCGGGGAGGTACCTAAATTTAGGCCTGGAACGCTTCCTTCCTTAAAAAAAAAATCCTTTCCCAATTTATCATTTCATTTCATGTATCATCAGTGTCCACCGCCTGTGGTGCCTCAGTAGTAAAAACGGGCGTTAAACACTACTCAAAAAAAAAAAAAAAAAAAATTACGAGAGGCTTGTGCGATCAAAACAAATGACTCATGCCTAGTCCCGTATACCTTTCTAGCAGTCAACTTTTTTTTTTTTTCACCTTTACAAAGCACGGGTTACCCACCCATTTAAATATCAATCTAACGGCATGCCGCCGATCCTGTTCTCCTAATGAACTGTCTCCGACCAATTTAATGCCTTTCAGGTTCACGGAGGTCTACTCCGAGAGTGAGGTCTGTCACATTTCCAACCAATCCTCCAGGTTGAAAATATCACGCTTCCTTCCAAGCCAAAAACTAAAATTAGTTCCTGTAACGCTTATATAACATGCGCGTATTTCCGTCTACATCCTAGGGGGCGAAATCGCATTATGTACATGCATTACTAGTTGACTTACGAAATAAACAGCTCACATTTGCGACAGCAAAAGCGATCTTTATAGGCATTTTGTTTCAAACATTCGTAAAGTCATACAACATAATACAAGTTGAAATTTTTTGAAAATGCTTCGCCACATAAAATATTTTGAAAGCATTTCTATAGTAAAAACAAAACAAACAAAATAAAATTTATGATATCGCTGATAATTTTAAGGAATACGCAACTCAAATTACGCCTTAAGGATTAACTGATGTAACAGAGATCAATAGTTGATACGGACATTAAATTCAGCAGGTCAGAATCATTAACAAACAAAATAAATTATATTTTATCAAAACACAACCCTTGTCCGTAAGCTTTTAGATTTGCCGCTAAAGTTTTACTTTTCGCACTGGATATACAGAGTGTATCAGAATAGTATTTCTTATTTTCTTACGCGATAGAGAACATGAGAATAAACATTTTTCGTAATAAAGTAGTGCCTGGAAATGCTTCATTTTCAATACAAAAGACAGAGATCACGTCACTTTGCAATTCCTGTTTTGTCGGTCATGGTGGTGTAGTGGTTACCATATTTGCTTTCTATATCCAAGATCGGGGGTTCAAACCCGGCCAGGATCAATGGATGTTTTTGGGGGCGTAAAAATCTTAAGTATGGGGCTTCCTTCGGAAGGGAAGTAAAGCCGTGAGTCCCGTGTCGTACATTTACGGCACGATAAAGAACCTCAAGCCTGAAAGAAGAGGCCTCTGAGCAAAATTTGTCGGCCGTTTCACGCCCTGAATTGAATGGGACGCTGAAGACCTGATATGTTAAAGATCGTCCATAAATAAATCAAATCAACAACTACTATTCTTGTTACCATGGGAATAATAAACAAATGAAGTTAGTTTGTTGCATGTCACAAAAAAACTGCTTATTTAATTTCATGGTATTAAAATTCATCGGTATATAAATATTGTATTTGCAGGCACGCATAATATATTTGGAGCAGCTTAAAGCAATGCTAATTTGGCAAAGCGAATCTACGGGAACAACACTCTCAGCGCCATATTCCTTGCCATAGAACATTTTCAACACTGAATCAACGACTATGAGATAGTGGACAGTTCGAGGTAAAGAAAGTAAATTCAGGAGGGAATCGAACTGTGAGAACACTATACTTTGAAAAAACAATCCGCGATTCGAGCTGTTGCCCATTCGAGAATATCAGTCATGGAGAGTCTTAAGTGAGTATGAAAAGCATCCATTTCATAGGGGAAAAAAAAAAAAAAAAAAAAAAAATCCCCAGATGATTATCCTAACAGACGCAAATTTTTAAATAGTATTTAGTTAACAATGAGCCTGATTTTTCTGGATGCATGTTACGGACAGATGAGGCTTGTTTTTCAAGAAATGACTTTTTAATACAAACAACAGCCACATTTGGAGTGACACTAATCCCAAAACTGTGGGGAATCTCGGCAATTAATGGACATTTTCTGTAAATATTTGGGTCGAATTTGTTGATACTTCTCTAGTGGGGCCATATGTTATGCCTGCACGATTGAATAAGTATGATAATGGTATTTTTCTTGCCGAAATGCTTCCGGAGTTACTTGAACATGTCTCGAATAATATTCGGAGAAACATGTTACAACTCGAATCCATCCGCACATTTCTGCTTTATTTGTCGAAATTATTTAAAGGCATATTTTTTAAATTGTTGGATAGAGAAAGCTGGTGCAGTTGCTTGGCCGGCACGCTCCCCAGATATGACTCCAGTTGTTTTTTGTGTTTGAGATCATATTATATCAATTGTTTATGCAACACCCATCGCCACACAGCAGAAGAATTAGTTGCTAGAATTATTCTTGATTTTGACGATGTTGTTAACCGACCATATTTGGAAGGATTCATGTTCGCAACGTTATACTTCAACAATGGCGGCCACAATTGTTAACATTTCCTATAGTTTGTCAAGTTTAGATTCATTAATTTTTTCTTTCATACCACTATAACTTCAAAACCAAGCATTTTTGGATGTTACTTTATTAATTTTTTATTTCTTTTCATGTCATTCACTATATCAGAACATTAGGAATAGTTATTTTGATACATCCTGTATAAATAACTAATATTCACTAAAAGGTTTGCTTCTTCTTCGACGCCCCTTTTTACCATGGCCGCATGTGGGCTTTCGACCTACCGTCGAAGATCGACCACCTCTCCATCAGCCAGTTTCCCAGTTGGCAGTTTCCTCACGAGGTTGAGTGGACCCCGTTCCAGACCTTCTTAACTTAGAAAAATTCCTAAGAAGGTACCGGGAATCGAACCCGAGCCTCCCGGCCAGCAGTTAGCAGCGTTAACCACTAGATCAAGGAGGTGGTCAAAACGTATGCTATATTTGTAAAATTGTTATGCTAAATGCTATTGCGTGAAATTACGACGTTAAATTACACTGTGTCCCAGAATCGCTCAACTTATTTTTTCAAGTTATACCATCATTCCTGAATTTACTGGCGTTCCTCACCATAGTATTGATTCTCAACGCAGAAAAGTCTTGAACACAGGAATAATATTATCTGCACTAAGAAACGGAAACGTCAGATGTAACATGTTAAATGATATATCATTAATTCATTATTTTTAGTTTGAATTTTTGTTTACGTTAGGACCCATCCTAAGAATAAACTAAATTGATCAGATTATCCTATTGCCTAAGGAACACACGCTTATGTAAAAACAAACTGAATGCTGAGAAATATCTTTTAGGCTGCCATTTGAAACTACTACGCTTTCATTAAAATATTCCTTTTAAAGTATATTTTCTCAAAACTTTATCATTTTAATATAAATATAAATTATAGTTTACTTTTGAAAATTCTTGCATTACTTCAGTAGATTTTATTGGCAACACAATCAACAACAGAAACGAAACAAGAGAGTGTTTTGTTTCGTAAGTAATGCAGTATTTACTCGGCTCCTGAAAGAATTACACTAAAACAAAAGACGGCGATCTCAGCGCTGCAAAACAAAGGACTCGTGGAAATTTGTTGAAAGTGCTTCTGGCCGTGTTTCATACGGCTATTTAAGCAAACTCTCTTCGACTGCACTAGGACTGAGATGGAATATGGTGTTTTATATGCACCAGACGTTTATTGCGTGAAAGACGACAACAATAATGGTAAAAGGAACATCGATCAGCAGCTGCAGGAAGTGCCAATGGCTAAGACGAGGATATCTCTTTACATCTTTGTGCACATGAAATGAGCTGTGGTGAGTCATGGAGACAAAGGCGCCACGTGCCCCTACAGAAAGAAAAGAAAGGGGAGGCGAGATTCTTTTTGAAATGCACGACGATTGCCTGGGTTCAACAGCACGTGCATTTTATATAATGGCAAATTACACGAGGGCCCTTGCGGTAATGACGGAGCTGTTTGCCGTTCTATTGTTTTCCGTGGCCAGGAAGCTGTCCCGGGGCCACTTCCCGGTGTAATTGTTGCACGATGAGCCCTCTTTGCCCTTACTTTGTGGAGAATTTGCCCTGCCAAGTGTGGCGTTCTGAAGGCGTAGTCATTTTACAAGCACCGATTAGCTAGACAGTTCAGACCACAAGGGGATGACGCCGTGATCACATCAAAGATCAAATGCACGTATTATTTACGTTTGCTGACTGAAATAATCCGTGCTGACATATTACATTGCGCTAAAATTAGCTGCGCGCATATAAAATGACGCATGCGCGGATTTTCTCGAATCTGTAAGACCTTTAAACAGTGAATGGGAGAAATGGGGCTAGGTGAAAGAATCGGGTAGCGCAGTGAGGCGTAAATATACACTTTTATATACATTGCGCTACAAAAACAATTTAAATATATCTAGAATTATTACATATTTTATAAAATGACATTCTTTGAATAAAATGCAGTGTGATCAGTGATGCTTCCCCCCGCGACGCGGTTTTTTTTTCTATGAGAGAACCCCCACTCGTTTGCTTGCTTACTTGTTGACTTTGCTGACTGTCGCCGTCGTAGCGCAGCTATTCCCGGGTGTATGTTGTGTTGTTCGTTTCTTAATTCGACAGGATATATAAAGTATATTATATCTCGTGTGTTTACAGCATGTCTTTATGTACGATTTATATGTGTTAACTCAGTGGTGAAAGAATCATAGGACCATTTTTTTTGAGCATACAGTTCATTTTGTTACTTGAGTGAATGCCATATTAACCCCTTTTTTCAGAGAATTAACCGACGTGGAGCGTGATCATTAATTTTTTTCAACAGACGTTCCACTGCTCACACTGCGAATAATTCCATAAGAACAGTTCACAATGTGTTTCCGTAACACAAAGGTATTAAGTTATTGGTTGCACGATTTAACAGCCTGCGATTGTTATCTCAGGAGTAAATTAAAAAATGCCGCATAGAAGACAAACCCCCACACCGTACAAGAACTCAAAGATAATATTTGTCATGAAATTGTTGTTCGAATTTCTCAAAAGGAACTACAGCGAGTGATGAATATTTTCCTAAAGAGACATCAAAAAACAGGGTGGCGCACGAAATGTCATACATTGAAATTGTGTAATAAATATGTTATTTGCAGGTTGGCAACGTTGGAATGTTGTGACGATTAGCCGTAGTTCGTGCATGGTTCAATAGAAGACAGCAGTTGTTAATATCACGCAATCCACCGCTTCAGTTTAGTAAAATGGCGGACAAAGGCCGGTTGACGCTAGAACAGAGAGTGAAGACTGTGTTGTTTTACGCGGAAACGAAGAGTGTAGCAGAGACGCAATGACGTTTTCGTGTTCATTTTTGTATGAGGTGGGCCCCCTGCAGATAGACAGTGTATAGACTAACCACACAATTTGAAACTGACGGCAGTGTTTTAGAGCAAAAGCGACCTCGTGTCAACACAGTCCGTACTCCAGAGAATGTCGAGGCTGTGAGAGTGGCTTTGATACGAAGTCCCAGGAAATCCACGAGACGAGCTTCAGCCGAACTGGGCATCTCACTTCGTTCTCTTCAAAGAATACTTCATGCTGACGTGAGCTTATTCCCATACAAAATTGCAGTGTAGCACAAACTGACGGCAAATGTCAAGGCATGGCGATTACAGTTTGCGTCTTCGGCTCTTGCAAATGACGATGCCGTGATTCATAACACGTGGTTTTCTGATGAGGTCTACGTTCATTTGAACGGTAATGTCAATAGGCAGAATATCAGATTTTGGGCTCGAGAGCCTCCTGGTGTTGTACACGAGATTGAAAGTTACGGAGAAAAAGTTAGTGTATGAGGTGAATCATTGAGCCAATCTTTTCCAACGGCACAGTTAACAGTGCGCGCTACATGGACATGTTGCAGAATAATTTTCTTCAGCAACTTTATGCAACAGTGTTACCAATGGAGACACAATGGTTCATGCAAGATAGAGCTCGTCCTCATGCAGCAAACGTTATTCTGGATTTTCTGCACCAACATCTCGGGCTCCGTGTGATGTCCCATCGATATCCAGAACATTTCCAGGGCGGCTCAATATGGCCGCCATACAGCCCGGATATTAATCCCTATGATTATTTCTTATGGGGACATTTGAAGGAGATAGTCTACCGCAACAAACCACGCAATCTAATGCAACTGCGAGCGGCTATCACAAACTTTTTTTCCATGGAGTAACAGAAGATTTGTATCATAGAATGGTCTGGAACGTCACACTTCGTCTCGAAGAGGTGGTACGTCAACAAGGTGCACATATTGAACATGTACTGCACGCTCGCTGAGCATACACATTCTGACGATTAATGTAAAAAAAGAAAAAAAAAAAGACATGTTTTGTTTATTAAAAGTTACATAAACAATTTTCAATGTATGACATTTCGTGCGCCACCCTGTATTTGGAGAATGAAGGCCAGCAGTACCTCATTCCATTTGAAAAAAAAAAAAACCAATTTGACCTTGAAATGACATTGAGAATGGCATTTCAAGAACGAGTTAAGGTCTCTAACTTATGTACCCCAATAGCACTTCAAAATTTCGTCTGAAGCATTTTTTATTTTCCCCTTCGTTTCGGAGGAAAATGGCCACGACACTATAAATGCATATACGAGTATATTCTCATTATGTGTGACCAGTAAGTAGAATCGATTGAGATTTGAAGAAAAATTTCAAAAATCTTTTTATGGGTACAATCGAAACAGCTATATTACTTCGGAATTCGCAAACACGTTTGGGAAATTCGTTGTCAGGAAACGTCACAGTTTGATATTCCCCTCGCACAGCAATTTAAGTGCAGTTTGATACCTGGGATTAAGGTTAATGAAAGATGGGGACGAATTTATGGGCACAATGAAGCCTTCATCCCTCTGTGATTGTTTGCTTTTGGATACAATAGCCCCATGAATAATCATTAGTTCTGATAGATTGGTCAAATGCGTTGTTTGCACAACGGTTTAGCGTATTTAAAAACTGCGACCTGTACCGCAGCAGAGCTGAAGCAGAAGGAAGGAATATCCTTCGATGAAGTAAATGACAGAGGAAGTTCTGCAGGGGGTGGGGTAAATAGTACCTTGAATGTTATCTTTGAGAAACCTTTATCCAAAAACCTCTTTGCCTACAAAAACGCTTGTATTATCTATTTTTTTAAAAACCACTATTGTTTATTAAACAAGTGCAACAACGACCATATCAGTAACAGAACTAAAATAAACAATTTATCAACAAGTAATACACTAAACATCTGTGAAATATACTAGGTGCCTGAATTAAGCTGTTATTTTAGCCCTCATGCACAACAGACTAGGAATAGACATGATACTTGTTAAAATTCTCAAACTTGGGAGAGCTTATATTTTCGTAACAATTAAAAACCAATGCAATCTGGATCGAACGTTTTTCTTGATGTGACGTTCTCATGGTAGTATCACTGTGAGTGATATATTCAAGATACTGTGGCATTTGGGGGGTTTGACAATGAGGTGTGAGCTTATATATTGTAGCTTATGTTTAACATGGGGTTGGACCGGTTACATGTTTGATTTCAGAGAAAGACTAGCTCTGGGCATACGCAGAATGGGAATGTTGGTGTTCCAACGGATTCTCAGGGAGTCGAGCTTGGAAGGTGGAAGAGAGAGGACTTTGTACCATCGGCTCCGGGATGGATTGGGACAAACCGAGGTTAGGTAACTATAAATTATATTAATAAAATGATATAGTTTAATTTAGGTGTGCTTGTGTTTTTAGAGATTACCTCGGTCCATTTTTTTCCCCTTGTTTTCATTTCATTTTTGATAGGGATTTTTATATAAATGGGTTTAGGGTCTTGTCCGGCCTAATGAAGATGAAATGATTAAAGAATGATACTTAGGCGAGTAGCTTTAAAGCAGGTCGTGGCATATTGGTGGGAGGCGCCGGGATATTTCGCTGAGGTGTGGGATATTTTTTTCTTTTAGGCCCTATTTTCTAAATTCTTCGTTTTTCTTTGTAACGGACCGAGGTAATCTCTGAAAATATAAATAATCCTAAATTCAACTATAATTTTATTAAATAATTAATAGTTACCTAACTTCCAGTTGTCCGTCGTTAAGATGGTCCAACCCGGAGCCGATGGTGCAGCGTCGTCTCTCTCCAACCCTTAAAGCTCGACTCGTTAAGAAGTCGGAATACCACGCATTCCCATTCTGCGCATGCGCACAGTTAGTCTTTCCTCGAATTCATACATGTAACCGACCCAACCGCCTGTTCTATGCACGCTACATTATGCAAGCCCATACCACATTGTCAATCCTCCATATGCCACAATATCTTCAAATGAAAAAAAAAAAAGTTAAACAGTATACGCTGTTTATTCTAAAGATAATATTTCAGTTATGACGGTTCCTTATTCCGAATGAATTGCTGCTTATCATCACAAATCTGTGATTTGCGATTCGCCTCATTGGTATCCATTTATCGCTCTTACTGTTCGTTTTTCATCCTCGAGCTTTCCGAAAGCTTCGCAAACCATCTTTGCACCATCTGTTCATTCATATCTGCACCTAGAGCCTGGGCATATTTTCGCGCCACTGCAGTTGCATTATTCTCCAGTTTTAATTCATAGAACATACAAACTCATGTTTAACCGCGCTTCTCGGAATAGTGTCGAAACTACCAGCTTAACAGTCTAATTCTAGGCAACAATTCGTTCCCGCCTTACTTTATTTGTTGCGCATTTAATTGTTGCTAACGCTTGAAAATTGAGCATCGGGATAAAATTGACAGAACTGTTTTGGTCAGCTGTAAAGAAACGAACTGGCAAGGTTCGAAATGTGTTAACTATTTGTAATTGCCGAGTGCCCTGTCGTAATCAAAGGAGTTAAAATTGATTTTCTAGTTCCACTGATACTCTCTCTTCTCTTCTAAAATTATACCGTGTATTTTTAAACATCCTGTATAGTTGCCTGGCCTAGTTTTTCAAATCATTTCTGGTCTCAAGGAATATTCAGGCAATAGATGAGCTAAAGTGGCTGTGTGAAGTAAAACAGCGCGTGGCAAGCTTGAATTATGCACGCCAGGAGTTTGCAAATGAAGAAAAGTTTGGAGCTCTGTTTATTCCGCGTTACGCACAGAATGATACACATGGGATTCCAGACTTTAACGGCAATGTCAAGAAAGTTACAGAGCTGTTAGTGTCTGGATGTGATGCGAGCCTTTCTTCCATTTTTCATGAGCTGTGCCTCTGCAGTCACCCCCCCCCCCCTCTACCAAGCGTGTTCAGAAACCTCGCCTTCTACGAGAAGAGCACGAGCTTTACAGTAAATTAACTTCAAGAGGCCAAAAAAAAAAAAAAAAAAAAAGTTTTAAAACCGCGGTGTAATTAGAATATGAAACTGCTCTGGCTACAGGAAAGAACACTAAAAGGATTTATGAGAAATGAGGGTATTTGTGCCTATACAATTTTTTTTATCGCAAACATAGAAGCATTTATTGCCTAATAATCTTACAAGGGTTGAATGAAATCAGTTTTCCTCGTGATTGGATGAGCGCATTTTGATTATGATTCTCCTTTAATTACGTCATTCAATGCTCAATGCAGCCACTATATAATGGTGAACAATTTCATGAAGCCTTGATGGAGAATGAAAGCGAACATGTAACAATACCGGAACGTCAAATCATGCAGTATCGGCGTAGTAAGGACTGGCCCCAGAAAGTAGACATTCAAATCACAGCATTCAGTCTTCGGAACGCATTCATTAACAAGCAACATGGGCAGTAGCTCACAACTCTAGAGTTTGTAAGAAAAAGTTTGATTAATTGAATGGAAAAGCTGATCCTGAATTTGACTTTCCTTCTTCATTTCAAAATGATCTTAGCATTTCTCTATCTTGTCAAAATTTCCAACACATTTAGGACATTTTCAAAATAGGCAAAGAAGAAGAAGGAAGAAGTGGAAATTTCAACTGTGAGCATTTATTGAATACAAACACGAGATATGGTCTGATCGGTTTTCGGAGTAATTATTCATTGTTGCGATGTTCATATCATCTGGTGCATAGTTCAGAAGTGTAACATCGTCATCACCTTCCCTGACACGACATTCAGACGTGTTGTATATTGCAGCACGATGTATACAGAGCACTGATCAAGATTTAAACTAAACAAGGATTTTCACTCAGTGATATTAAATAATGCCTTGACATGTACGGGATGTTTCCCCTTCATGAGCATAGGTCGATAAATGTGACACAGGAAGTTATCTCCCTTATGGAGAAGGATCTCTGAATGACAGGTGTCCGAAGACAAAAGAAATCACTACAAGGTTGGAGGCTTTCTAAAACAGCTGTGCTTGGCATCAACGTTTGCATATGCAGAAGGTCAGTGCAAGATAGATGCCCTGAATTCTTCCAGTCATTCAAATGCAAGTGCGTGTGTGTTGTTTGTTGTCAGAAGATTTTGGACTATTGCCGTGGTAACGGGAGTACAGTATTGGAATAGTCTCTCATAAAGAAAATCAATAATGAGTTACTGCATTAGTTGTGCAGTGTCATCAAGGAAAAGAATCGTGGAACGCTGAGTCGATGAGTCCGTCTGCTGCACAGACTGTTGTGAACACACGTGGCTTTTAGCAGCTGAATCATCCACCATACAACCCAAACCTTGATACTAGCGACTATTAACTGAAATCTGACCTTGGAGGGCGGAGATTTCCAAACAATTCTAAGTTGAAGGATGCAGTTTTCCAGCATTTTGCACGCAAAGCTTCGGATCATTTTCTATGGGACTGAGATACAGTTGAAGCAAAGCTTACACTGAAACTATTATATCTGTATTTTTATTCCATCACCTAACATGATCAGACCGGAAACTTATGGACAGCATCTCTCTAAACAATATGTAGTATTAAATAAAATCGACCATCCTGAATACCTCAAGCAATTAACACCAGAGATCATAAATGAAATACCAAAATATTCACAGATATTAGTAAGGATGAGCTTGGAACTACGGGCAGTAGGGAAGATAATACCAAACAAAAAGCCAAAATTAACTTATAATAGGCTTCGTTTCTTGAAGATATTCAGTGAGGAGACCTCACTGTTGTTGATCCAATATCAAGAGTCCTCTAAATCTGTGCATAGTAGCTGGAATAAAACTGCGAAGAGAAGTGAGTAAAGGTCTCTTTAAATCTTCGCAATCGGTTTCCTATGGTGGCTCGGGAGATGCAGAGTGGTGAAAAATACACAGGCTTACTGTCAAACTCCTTTAGAAATGAAGGCAAGAAAATCACGCAGTGAGAGTTCTACTGCTTCTAGCTCAGTTTCTACCTGCGCTAAACCAGGTGTCACATTGCATGCCAAAGCGAGTGTGTGCTTTCAGGTCTTTCCTCTTTTAAATGAAAGTAGTTTTACTGTCGCCAAATTTATAGTTTATAGGAAACGTTGAGCTGCTCTGCTATGAATCATCTGGCTCTCTTCAAAGAAACCGCACCATCTGGAGATGCTAAGTCATCAAAGTCATCACTTTCCAATGTTTTTTTTTTTTTAAATATCAATCAGAGTTTTCCATTTTTCTCATAAAAAAAAAAAACAACCACCCCGATGCTCTTCAACTATTTTGTTAATTTGGTTTATTTACTGACGCTCTTTAACATTTCAGGTCATCAGTGTCCCATTCAATTTAGGGCGAGAAACGGCCGGTAAATTTTGCTCAGAGAATTCTTCTTTCAGGCTTGAGGTTCTTTTTCGTGCTATAAATCTACGACATGGGGCCCACTGATTTACTGCCCTTCCGAAGGAAGTCATACTTAGAATTTTACGCTCGAAAAAAATCCATCGACCCTGGCCGGTATTCAGCCCGCGATCTTGGGTTTATGAGGTAACTATGGACAACACTACCAAATGCGCATTTTCGTACTGTACTTAACGCTTCTTCCGCCAGAACAACTTTCGAGACAATAAGCCATGTAGGCAATATTGACCCCGGAAAGTAGACCCCCCCAAAGTATCACGTGAGAAATTATTGCACAGGATAAGTCTGGGCCCATAGGAGGACCTGTTCAAAGTGTTTGCTATTATGTTGCATACACAGATGAAGACCCAATTTCCATTCTTGTGTCACTTTGTGAATCTCAATCATGGACATTTTCCGGATACGCATGCGAAATGAGATAGCGAACGCTCTGAATTTTGACTTGGTATACTTTGGCTTTGAGATTGCCCCAGAGATAAAAATCAAGCGGAGTAAGATCTGGGCTCCTTGGAGGCCATTCTATGGGTCTCCTTTGTCCAATCCAATGTTTGGGAAACTGTTCATAAAGATACTGTTGTAATGTTCGTGCATAATGCGCAAGTGCGCCATCCTGCTGAAACAATTGCGGGAAGTTTCCTTCTGGATTGAGTAAAAGCATGGAAATGCTTTTTCTTGCAACAACCTCGGGTATCTTTCACCGGTTACCGTCTCGTCAAAAAAGAAGAGAACAACGATTCTGTCTTTCCATATTACGCAGCACACCACGACTCTATCGCTTCCTTGGTTGTTTGAAGGAATGAACCAATGAAGATTTATTGGTGACCAATATCAGCTGTTTTGACGGTTGTTTACTTTCCCGGAAACATAAAAGTTTGCTTCATCAGAGAACGGAACGTGTGATGGAAACATTCATACTTTCGCACTGTCCTGTCTAAACACAGAACCTGTTGGATCATCCTCACTTAAAAATTGATGGAGTTGCAGTTTGTATGGATGCCAACGATTAAGTTTTAAGGTGCGATGCAACTGCTCTTGGACAAGGCAGTTTCACAGGATATGCGTCGAAGGGACTTCTTTAGACTGACAGCGAAGCTAGCTATCACGCAAATAATGTTTGGTTCATCACTAACAGTTCTGCGAGGCCTGTCATGCACTGACCCAGTCTCTTGAAGCTTTGATATCAGTTTGCCAACACGTGTGTAATTATTTGACGGTCTGGATGCAGCCTCTTGAATTCTTCAGTCACTTTACATCATTTATCTATAAGAGCAAGATATGTGATATGAGTAAACCTTATGGATTCAGGCTTATGGGACACACTGTACATTACCTTTCGATCCTCTTTCGTGCATGCATGTTTTTTTATCAGTTGTGCTGCCAAGCATGGGTGGTAACATTTCAACATTTGAGTGGTAATTATTTCCACAAGTCTAGTATTCATATGTAAATGCTGGTGCTGATTAGAGAAAAGGACTCGTACGTGAAGCTTTGTGTAATCAACAGGCGTGGAGCTGCAGGAGAGCAAAGTTTTCTGAGGTAACGTTATTGGCATTCTGTGCACGTAACACTGCGGAAGCTTTGAGAATATTCTTTATATGCGAGAATGTGTGTGCTGCAACTTTGTTACCGTCCTTACCAAACAATATACGACTTGTCTTCCTTTTCAAGCAGTCTTTCTCTCTCTTTGTGACGTGGACATCAAAATAAATAATGTGAAAGCTTCCCCAAAGGTCTATAGGCATTATTTTTGTTTACAAGAGATTTAAAACAGACGTTATGAAATAAGTAGAGCACTTGAGCAAGTACGTATTTCAAACTTTGATTTATTAATGACATTACAGGAAAATGCAACTTTAACAATTTGTGATCATGCACAAAGTTGCTAATATACTGTAGAAACAAGCAACAGTGAACTAAAAATTGCTGCATCTGTACTCCCAAGCACATTTATCTAGTATAGGCATAAATACTGTGACACGCTGTTACGAATAACTTAAATATAGTTTGATACATTTCCACTTGCAACCAGAGTTTTAAATATCTACTTTCTGCCTTCACGAAGCCTCGAAGTCTCTTTGACCATTCATCTACTGCAACATGGATGGTGCCAATGGGAAAAAACGCCCCTGTTGGCTCCTAGGAACACTTTAAACTTTCAATTTTGTAAGGTGCGGTGCCTTTTCTTGTGCACCGTTCTCTCTATAGCTCAGGGGATTCAGATCAGGGAGCTAGCAGACGACAAATCAGCTCTGGAGGTGAAATCGGTTACATTGGTCACTGTAGCGATATAATTGCCTTAAGAGCTCGGGCAAAATCTGGCAGGAAGCTCCACGGTTCATTATTAAACATTATTTGGTTCACCAGCATCACAAGAGTGTCCAAGGCACTTTTCACATACACTTGACACTGGTTTCTAAGAAATTTTCAAGAAAATTAAGCCTTATAGACACCCCCCAAGAAGTCACCATGAAAATTCTCAAGGACTTCGCGAAAATTGAAGTCACCCTGTCATTTTGGCGGTTAAAACAATATTCCGTGGTAAACTCTTTCGTCAGTGACGAGAATCGTACCATGTTCGTTGTTGCTGTACCACTACAGGAGCAGACTCGATTTCACTTTCCTCTGCTTTAGTTGTGACGTCAGGAAATTCCGTCGATAAGCTCTAGGTCCAAGGTCTTCATTAAGTACCCTGGAGATCGATCGTTCTGAAAAATTCATCACCATTGCCATAATTAACTGTTTCCGGAACGAACTTTGGCCGTTGCGAGCTGCCACTGCTTTAACAGCCACCCCTGTTTGTTCAATGTGAGGTCAACCTAAACGTTTTCTCTGGAAAAAAAGAAAGAAAGGAAAAAAAAAAAAAAAAAAAAAAAAACGTGTGAGCTTCAGGCACAAGCTGAGAGTTTGTGACTATTTATGGCTAGACAAGGTCACCGTTGCTTTCGCTGGAAGCAGCTAAGCCATTCTTTTCCCAGCAACTCTTCTTCTTAGATGGCAACAGCTTTCGGCCTGGAGAATCATCTCCTCATAGGCGACGCTCTACATTTGGGAATAGGAAGAAGTGCAAAGATGTCAAGTCGAGGCTAGAGACTGTATGCGTCTACAATTTCGCGGAGGTTCTCTTGGAAAATAAGTGTGTTCAGTGGCCAAGCAAGTCCTGGTGCAAAAATCTTGACCAAGAATTTATATTCAAAACTAAATTAATGCGAACAGCACTCTCAGTGTAGAACACGACACAGAACATATTTACCTGCAATAAGAAGAGATCAGAAGAATGGGTCCAGTTTTGGAACCTCAAGATAAGATTCCAAACTCTACAAGGTGTTTTCATCCGATTTCCGCTGTATGGTTATCAGGCACGGATCCATAACATCGTTTTGAACGATCGAAGATTAGAGAGATATCAGACTTGGTGCGAATCTGAACGGAACGTGTTCACAACATCCTGCATGAACATCTGGGTGTGAAGGAAATTTATGCTCGTTGGGCGCCGCGTTTGCTCATAGTGAGCCAGATATTTTGGCTGGATATGGAGCGTTTCAGAGGTGAGCCGGTTTGTAACTGTTGACGAGACACAGATTAATCTCTACACTCCTAAAACAAAGGGGTTGTCGAAACAGTGGACATGCAACGCGAACAAAGCAAAGACAGCAACTTCTGCAGGAAAAGAAATCGTCATTGCTGAATATTTTGTTAATCTATTGCAAAATTTTAACAGTGAACTTAATGGGGGGGGGGGAAGTCACATTTTTTCAAGAAGATAGTTCAGTTTCCCATGATAACGCACCGACGCACAAATATGCAGTTGCAATTACAAAAATTCACCAACTGGGGTGTGAATTGTTGCAGCATACACTCTTCATACCAGATTTAGCCCCCCTTCGACTTCTATCTATTCGTAAATATCAAAAAAATGGCTCGGAGGAAAAAGATATCCTGAAAATAATGAAGTAACAAGTGCGTGAATGAATATTTTGCAAATCTTGACAAATCACACTATAAAGAAGACATCATGACTTTCGAATACTGTTGGGCAAAGTGTATCGTTGAGAAATTAATTGATTTCCACTAAATTAACATTTTTTTATATTTATCTTACATATCAAAGCCGTCATAAACGCCTCGAACCATTCTCTGTGTGTGTGTATATATATTACTTTGCTTTTATGGAGGTTATACTTAAAATAATAATAATAATAATAATAATAATAATAATAATAATAATAATAATAATAATAATAATAATAATAAGTAATGGATAATAGCAATGCATTTTTCTCTTTGCATAACCATTAGGCTTCTATATTTTACAGCACGTCTGACATAATTTTTATATGCTTATTTTCCTGTTTGCAGATGCCATCAATGAATCCTGCAAGAACCTTGGGGCCAGCTTTCGTGATGAACAAATGGGATAACCACTGGGTAAGTGTTTCAGAGCACGTCTGCTCAGGAAGTTAGATACATATTTTATTACAAATATAATGGCTATTTGGCATAACAATGATAATAAAAACGAAACGTATTAAAATGTAAATTGGCAAAATAAGGATTAGTGGTATAAAGTGACACATTTATATGAAAGATGTATGAAATCTGAGTTCAAGTTAGTGGAAACATCTTCCAAATAGTAAGATAGGGTTTAGCCAGAGAACATAGCTTTAGTTCTGACACTATGATTGATAAAACGATGTGACCGCTTGGGACTCGCATTCAAGATGTCCCTGGTTCAAATACCTTCGGCCACCCTAACCTTGAATTTTTTCGTGATTACTCCAGGTGCTTAAGCGAATGCTGGAAGAAGAAATTTAAGCTTTCCCATTTTCATATCATTTCATTCTTGGTTGGCTCTTTCGTTTGTTTTTGCAGTTTAACTATCCTCATAACAACGAAGATAAAAAGAGACGATATGTCAATGTTTGATGAAATGAATGCTTAAATGAACCCGGAGTCCACAAGGTTTAAAGTGACCTGGCAGTAATCTTTTTGGGTTCAGGAAAACTCCGGATATGAAACTTACCAAGATAACAGACCTTTAAAGCATGTCTCCGTTATAATTTTAATGTTCATTCTAATGTGTATTTACATAATAGTAAGTTTTTTATATGGTAACTCTTTGTGCAACTCAATGGTAGCAGGAAAGAATTTCACGATAATGGTGTAGCTAAATGTAACAAAAAAAAAAAAAAAAAAAAAAAGGTGAACGGCAAGCTTTATGTCTTTTTAACGACCAAGCCTCCGGAGGGGGGTAGTTATGATTTGTGTTTTGGACGCGTCAGGACACTGACTTTTCGCGCCTTATGACATAATTTAATTTTGAGCGAGCCAATCCCTTCTGTATATTTTGAACTTTTAAAGCATGCGGGTAGTTTGAGCTTACATTTATGAACCCCGTGGGAGTATGTAAACCACATGGAGGCGGTTTTTCACGAAGTATAACCTCGCCTCGTTAGAGATCACTCGATTTCTTCTTCAGGACACTTCGACGCATATCATTTTCGATGTAATCAGTCGTATTTAGGGGGCGATTTTTCACAAATTCGATATAGCGCGATGAAATGCGAAATTGACACTTTTTTTCTTTTGTAAACCTCCAGTGAGCGGTTTGTACATAATTGGAATGTTTATGGCGCACTTGACCACCGTTCTGAAATGCAAAGTAACCCCTACTGCGAAGTGTAAACTCTTCAGATCTCAAAGTTCGACAGTCACACATTTTACTGAGTTTCGTTATGTTTAATTCCCCTGACGTAAGTCAAGTCAACAAGTGCTAAGATAGCGAGGTTGAAAATATCGATAAAACAGCGGGTAGAAAATTATAAACAGGAAAATGTTTACATAAGGATGATGAAATGTTAATGTGTAAATTGTGTAATCAGCGCAAAAGATGGCATTAGAACACTTTAGACAAGCAAGTCAAAAGTCAGTGCAAAAGATAGTTTCAACATTAAACCAGAAGAGGAACAACGTGGAATAAAGCGGCAAGCCACCATTCAAATAATACACGATAAAGAGGAAAGTGCTTTTGTTCAAGACGCAGTGAACATGTTTTTTGGAGACTAACATCCCTATCCCTATCAAGCATTTGGGGAGTATTTGTCAAAATAAGTGTCTTTAAGGTTGTATACCAGATATTTAATTTTATCTGATTCTTAAAAATGAATAGAGACAGCCATAAATTTAACGTCATTTCCAGTTTACAATTTAGCAGACATTAAACAATCAAAATAAATAAAACAAGAACTACACATGTAATTAAATTTAGGGGTATAAAATAACATAAAATCATCCACGCAGTCGGGGTTAAGAATTAAATTGCTGATGGCTCATTTGCTTAGAAAAATCAATATATATACTTCCGTGTGAGTATCGGAAAATTTATGTTTAGTAATTAGTGGGCCGGTGACCCAAACGCGAGGACAGTCATGTTCTAATTACCATCTTCGTCGCAAAGTAATGTTACGCATTGGATGATCAAGGTCACTACACTAAAGCCGGTTATTTTCAGAAACGCCTGCTAATGTAAACATCGTTATAATCAATAAGCTGGGTAGTTTAAATGTTACATCGTGTAATTATTGTAACGAAAAATATTTTTTCCCAATAGCGTTGAGCGGGACTCGACAAAACGCAAAAATTACCCTGAGATTCTGTTGTCGTGAAACATAGGCAACAGACCGAGGCAATCAATAATAAGTAAAACAAACAGCTTCAAAAATGGTTCACAAAGTGTGGGGCCGTTAAAGAAACCGTTTGATTTTACGGGATTTGAACTCGGGACCTTCTGGCATTTTCAGAGAGTTTATTCTCTTAGTTCTTTTACAGGGTAGAAAGTGCCAGGGCGAGGATGGTTGGCGCGGTGTTACGGTGGCTTGCGCTTTGTAAAGGTTTCTGCATAGGCTTTTGGTATGGAAGCGGACCATTCTGAGGGGCTTGAACTCCGTTGGAGGAAGGGGGGTGTTCCACCGGCATAGGGACTGGAAACATATTAGGGAGCCCGTATACATTCGCGCAGTCAATGTTTCCCTCATCTTATTCCTTCTTCTCGGAGGTGCCCCCTTTGGGCACGTAGGCACAAATGACCAGCCGTGAGTGAGCAAGGCTGAAGTACTAAAGCATTCTTCACCCCAAACAATCCAATCATTTCGATAACGTTGTTTATGGGGTAAAATATATTAATATATTAAACAGCGTTCCGGTTAAAAGCTCTTGTGGTTAAAATTGCTGTATAATAGTTATTAATTATCTTTCTAATATCTTTTTTGTTTTCTTGCTTTAGAAAATTTCAGGAAATTATGAATTCATTTCTATATTCTGTAGGCGGAGGGCATTTTTATCTTTGCCCACGTGTTCCATTCACCCATAGTAGATAAAAGTGACTTTTCCCAAAATATTAAAAAAAAAAAAAAAAAAAAAAAAAAAAAAAAACAGTAGTTTCGCTATCTCTTAGCGTTCCTTTCAAAGTTTGTTCGAAATGAAAACCATTTTCAGTACACAATTCACAGATGGCAGAACATATCTATGATTCATATCCAAGTTCTGCTATGTTGTCCCACCAACTCTCGCAAATGATTGTAATCACTTGGCTTATGAACAAACACTTTCTGGGTGATCATATGCTGTGCCATGTCGGCCAATCCTTTACGGAATTGCTTATTTAGGAATCCCTCTCCATTCTGTTGCCATATCAGCTGCGTCTGGGCAAAATAAGGGTTCTCAAGTTCTGGAATAGTCATTTCTTGTAACATCTCAAGAAAAAGTTTATTGATAGCCGTTCTTTCAAAAAAGAATGGTCTCATGATCTCTCATCTCCAAATGCAATCTCAAACAGTCATACCAAGAGTGTTTAAGTCTCATATAGCTTTTCACTGTCCAGTAAACAAAATTGTGTCAGTTTCCACAGTCGCGCTGCTTAAAACAGAAATTCGTTCAACTATAAAACGGTTTAGCAAAAGTCCAGCGATCGACTTCATGCGCACGAGGAACCTTTCGCAGAACTCCTAACGACGGTCTGGATTTTTCACATAGCACTTGCAGAAGTTTTTTTGAGCTAAGAAATCTATTTTGTTATCCCGTTCTAACAGTTGGTGGCATGTTTATGGTAGATATTGGTTGCTAAAAACATTAAACACCAGGAAGGTTCTGTTCAAAGTCTGCTATCACTAATACTGTGTTTGCACCAATATTGTAGCACAAAAACGCGTTGCTCTATGGTAAATTTATAGAACAATTGCAAGAAAGACAATTGCAATTATTGATAACAAAAAATGAACAATAGAATATCGCAACCCAAATAATAGACATCATCAATGAGTTTTCCTTTCCACCATTTTTACACATGGTGTAAAACATGTCCCCATCCTGACCTCTGACGCTAGCTGAAATACATTTCATTATCCCTAATACCATAAAAGTTGCACACAATCAAAGGTTTTTCCTCAAATCACATAAAGGGACAAGGACAGATTTAGAACGCTTAAAGAATCCAGAGTAAACTCGAAATCATTGCTGATAGTAATATTGTATTCATACCGGTCAGATTGATACGATCAAGATATCCAGTTATTTTATTTATTATTATAGTATCAAAAACTTTTGAAAAAAAACTAGTTAATTAGATGAATTAATATGAAATAATTTGGTTGTTTTTCAGGTGTATTGGTTTGGTCCAATATTAGGAGGAGTGGTTTCTGGTCTGATTTATGAATTTATATTCAATCCCCGAAGACACATTCGACAACCTAAGGAATCTATAGATGGAGGTGAGTGTTTACAAACTCTGTAATAACGATGGCTCTTATCTTGTAAAATTATCTTTTAAGTGTTAATTAATTAATTATTTTGAACCATGTAATATCTATTAAATAGAATTATGAGTGACTCAAATAAATAAAAGGAGGTATCAATGCATAAATATCGAAATTACTCATAGAAGTTTCCTTCGATGAGACTTAGAAAATGAGTGAACGTTCTCTTAGCTGAGCAGGGATAGTGGAATAACATTTACTGCTATGGAGAAAGTGCTGTATGAAAGTGTACTAAGGAAGTTTTTCTGTTCATACACCTAGTCTTGCCATAAATATATTACAAATTTTTGAAAGGTGCTTTAACATTCAAATAACAATTTTGCTGCCAGATACAATCATCCTCTCTCTTAGCAAGATTTTTCCAAATCCTTAAAAAAATGGAAATCAGTAGAACGTTTTGTGTAGTGCATCATCCAACAGCTATACTGAGATGGATATGAGATCCGTAGCTGTTGTCAAAGTAGTGGCGGGTCATGTTCGGCCTAATCCAGCATGGAAGCAGATTGTGATGGCTCCTCAGATGAACGTATCCAGAGATTCATGTCCAGAGTGCTGAGGGTTTTACTTCGCAGTGCCTGCCATTTCTTATTTGCAGAACTGAAGAAGCAGAGGAAGTTGAGATGCAAACGACTGCTAGAATGTGGTGCTTCTTTCTACTGACAAGAGCCTTGTGAGAGAGTCCTCAAGGTCCGGAGAAGCCACTATCCTGTTTGAGTAATGGTTCATTTTACTTCCGTCAAAAGAGATTCTAAAGTGTACAAGAATACCCTGCTGGAACCTTTGGTGAAGAACCAGATTCCGACTTTGTTCAAGAATAGGCAAGTTTCAGCTCTAGCCTGCAAGGTAATACCACCAGATTTGGCTTGAGTGGATGTACCAGATGTTATCAGTGCTCAAGATTGGTCTTGTAGCAGGCTCAACTCCTGGACAACAAACTGTGAACAGTGTTTGAGAATAAAAGGCACCTAAATTGAGAATCTTAAGTGGTTCTTGGAGTCATCGGTGGCAGATTTCCCAATGGTGGCAGTAGATGAATGGCCAGGGACTATTGCCATGTGACCGAGGTTGTTAAGGCACAGACCTGTTAGAGGGAAGTCTGGGAATTACCACCAGGACAGTCCTCCTTGACTGTTTCTTTCTTTTCTGCTTTCTTTTTCCTTCAGGTTTTACTCAAGTCCTCATAAATGACAAAAAACATAGGCCAGGAACGTTTTCTTCCTTAAAAAAATATCCGTTCCCAATTTAGCATATCATTTCATGTATCATCAACGTCCACCACGTGTGATGCCTCAGAAATAAAAACAGACATTAAACATGATTTATAAATTAATAAAAAAAATAATAAAAACTACTGCCATATATGAGGGCAAATAAGAATCAATTTGGGAATTGAATGCATGAGAGAACAACGTATCAAAAACAGAAAATGCAAAAAGATATTATTTGATTAAATTTTTGCAACAGTATTTATGGCAAGACTACGTAAAGTTTCATATACAAAAGTTTTTGCATTACTAAGTCAAGCCAGGACTTTTGAATGTATGACATATAAGATTAAATCTCAAGGGGTGTAAAGTGCATTTATATATATTCCCCTGCTATATTTATACACTTATCCCCACACTTAATTAATTGTCATCCAGTCGAGAGTAATTCCCATCCTAGAGACATTGCTGAAATGCATCTGAAAGAAATGTGTGTGACAAAGGCAATTGTATCAAATAATTACTAGAATATGAGATACACGCATGAAACTAAAAATTATTTTATAGAATCTAAAAATGTTAAAACACTTTTAATGATATTTTAATCATTTTTAATATTCCAGATTCTTCTAGCATCCATTCAGATGAAGATCCTTATGATGAACTGGACAAGCCTGCCCCTCCCAAATTTCATGGCTCGACATACAACACGCTCCGTGGTACTGATATTTATAGGCCAGCTGTCAATCATGCAGGACCTCCAACACCAGCCTCACCTTCTGGTAAATATTTAGAAATGTTCATAAGCAGCTTTTAGAGGCTTACACTTTGTTGTTTTTTACATCGTTCACAAGGAATAATGGGCTATGATTCTGGAAAGTTGTATATCAAATAACATAGAAATTAATAAATCATCAAATTCTGCAATCAAACTTGAACCCTTTGACTAATAACATAAAGAAACGAATGCTAACTTGCTCACATACAGCAAAGAGAACAAAATCTAAATCATATATATTGATAGTCACAAAAAATGAACCAACTTAGTAATATTTTATTTCTTAATGTATTAAACTGATTGTACTTAAAAATGCTGTAAAATTCATAAATATTTTGTCATCTGTGTGATCTCTTTTTAAAAATGTATTATGTAATCGTTAAATTTACATGAAAATTGAAACTGCTCAGAAAACATCAAAAGAAACACTAAAAGCATATATTCTGTCTCTTGCTCAAAACACTATCTCCACATGTCCATGCATGCAGTCCATAAGTGCACAAAGATCATTCTGAGAAATAAAGTTTTGCATTCAAATCTTGCACAGTCTCTGTGTATGACTAATTTTCTGACACAAGCATGACCCACAGGTGTTCAATGTACTTAGGTCTGGACTTCATGCTCGGCAGTTCCAAGTTAGTATCTGAATTCATCAAGGTTGTGTGACATGTCAAGCAGTTTGTAGACAAATAATTATCATGCATCAGCTTGAAGTTTTTGCTGATGGCTGTTCAGCGAAAACCTTGTATATTGTTTGGCATTGAGGAACCTGCTTTGTATAATCAGAAGGTCAGTACGAACTTGTGTGTAGATGCCTCCCATATAATTTCTATCCAAAAGGCACTGTTGAGGAGAAACAATCTAGGGAATGCATCTCTCCCCATGTTTCCTCCAGACTTGAGCATCTGGTGATCTTAAGTTGAATCGGCTTTCATGTGTGAAAAGAACTCTGCCCCATTGTTTTGGGATAGAATGCTGGATCACAAAATTTAATTGAGGTGCCTGATGTTTTGGCGTAAGGTTCACAGTGTTACAGAACCTCTTCCAGTTTTCATCTGACTGCTCTCCCACTTGGACATTGCAGACATTTTTTAGCCTATTTCTAGTCAGAAATGCAGTAGTGTGACAGAACCATAGAACGTGAAAGTTCAGGGATCTGTTATCACTGCTTGGAATTGAATCTGCCAGACTTTTGCACTTTTCTTGAATATCTCTGTTGTGAAACAACCCATTAATTATGCTATAAATAAATTTCTATTCAGTGGAGCAATAAACTTTGACCATCTTTACATACAGACCATTTGTCGTTAGGATTAACACCAGAGGAATTACTTGGCCAATTACTTGACTGTCAGAATCTTCCGTGAATTTTATCACTTTCTTCTAAACATAACAGCTAGCACAATCTTGCTGGAAACACCCCAGCCTTCAAGACAAAAATTTTGTAGCTCAGGTAAAACCAGTATTTGTAAATATTTCTGACAGTTCATAAATCCTCCACATAGTACCAAAATACCAATGACATTATGACAAACAATCCCATAACATTTTCTTATCTGGATATTTTACTGTCTAATGAATGTGCCAAGGTTTATACTTTGCATTGCTCTTATGCCCAGAACATAAAAACTGGGATTCATTGGAGAATGCAATCTACCTCCAGTCCTCAACAATTCAATTTATGTATTTGCTTGACCATTTCATTAATTTTTTCTTCATTTTTGCTGTTAGGAACTGTTTCTTTACCAAGTCTTCTAGATTTTTGACCAATTTTTAACAACCTGCATTGCACTGCCAAATCATATATCTTAGCTCAGCCATCTCCTTTTGTAGTCAATACTGTTTTTGTGAGGAATCCATCTTGCTTTTCTGATGAAGTGGTGAAATAGGCATTGTCTTTAGCAAGTTGTTTTTAATTCTCTTTCTTCTGCACTATCCTTTCCTCTTGGGCATAATTGATCTAGTTCTCTGTCTTCATTTAATTATTTCATTAACTGCAACAAGACTAACTTTAAAACTTTCTGCAATCTCTCTTTGTGTTAAAGATTAAAGAAGTATTTTCATATAATGGTTATAATATCTGATCACTTTATAGGTGTCAAATCCAGCAAAGAAACGTGCAATTCAATTCTAACACTGCAAAGGATAATGTTGTCAAAATTCTCAAGCAATACAATGACAGAGGCAAAAATAACCTTAATTTTAGAATTCAAAATAGTTATGGAATGAAAACAAAATGAAGCACATGATAACAAAAGTGTAAACTTGAAATAAAGAAATGTTAATATTTGTTCATATTAATTTGATCAAAGAATGCAGTTGTCTTTTTTATTTACTAGCTTCACAAACAATACGAATTATCTCCAAAGAATTACATGTAAACATCATCTAAAGCAAACTAGCTAGCTAAAGCCAAGCTATGCCTCATTGTTAGAGCACCCCTTGCCATTAATTATATTATATGTATTGTGTTTTACAGGTCCTGGAAATGCGTACTGTCCTAGCCTCACCTCAGCTAGCCTGTACTCAGCACCACCATGTAAGCTAGATCGTGTTGAGTCATTATATGGGGGTACCAAATCCCTCTATGCCAAATCACCACCATTGACACGAGCCAACCTCAACAGATCTCAGTCTGTATACAGCAAAGTCCCAACAGGACCTGTCTGTACTCCACGTGATGGACTCCCTCGGCCAGGTCCTTTAGTCCCTGCACAGTCACTCTACCCTATGAGATTCAGCCAGAATCACAACACAACTAACCAGAATGTCCAAAATCAGCAGAATCAACTACAGCAGAGGTCTGAGAGTATCTATGGCGTTCGAGGCATTGCCAATGTGGTGAATCGAGGAGAAACTGGTGGTGTCTATGGTGTCAGTCACACAAATGCTTCAGGTAATATAGGAACACCAAAATATGCTGCAGCATCAAATCGGCCGGAGTCCATGTATGGCATGGTGGTAAACCGCAGGCAGGACTCTGCAGATTCATCCTATAGTTCATACCACAGTGGAGGTGCTGGAAGTGGGAATGGAGGAGCAGCTAGAGGAGGTGCAAATGGCAACTATTCAGCTGGTAATGCTGGAAATGCGAACTATGCAAGTGGTAGCAAATGTGCAGGAGTAGCAGGTAATGGTGGACCTTCCCAGGGCTTCAGTACTACCAGAAATGATCTACGCCAGTCCCCTCAAACCCCACAGCACCAACTTCTTTCCCCAGCTCCTACTTCAATAATTAACACCACCAACTCTGTTGCATCTTATCACCACAGTCAGCATCATTCTCCCAACCCACAATACTGACATGAACAGCATCTGGTGGAACAGGATGGGACCATTGAAGGTGTGTGTGATGTTGACGAGCCAAACTCAAATAAATAAATGTTTCAGAGTGGTTCCAGTTGAGTATATTAAAAATTTTTCATTCCAAATACTCATAAATAAGCACATTCTATGCTAGAACAGAAATGAAGACTGTATTTAAATGTGTAAAGGTGGAGTGGAAGGAAATTAACAAGTTTGATTGTGAAGCTGTATGAAATCTTATGGAGATATTTGTATTTATCTACAAAATATTTTTTTTTTTTTTTTTTGTAATTCATTAAAAGTGAGTAAGATTTAATGCCAACTCACTTGACAGCCAGGTACTGGAGTTCTGCACATGGGTGCCAGAGGGAGTAGCATAGTTCATTTTTAATGTGCACACTGAGAATCAGTGGACTACATTATGCTGAATGGTAAAAGAATAATCTGTTTTCTTTGTAATTCATTAAAAGTATCAATAAGTAATGAGCCTTTTAGCTTGGAGCTCTAACATTATATATTACTTGGCTTACATTTATAAGTTATAAGTACCAATTAAATAAAAATATTTGACCATACCAGCATTTAATTTTGATTATTTTGTAAATGTATATATTACTTGCAGTCAAATTGCTTAATCTTAGCCGTAACAGTGATAAAGTTTCTGCTTCTTTTAAAATTGAGGAAATTAAACATAGATTGAGCTCCATATAGATGGAACCAGTGGTGGCTCATGACCCCTGTAGAAGGGTGAGCCAGGGGCATACCCAAATGGCCTGGGGGAAGGTCTCTTTTATGAAGACTTATATTCCTCCCCAACATTCTCTCATAACACCATCTTACATTTGAGCTATAAACTTCTAATTCACTGTTAAAATATAAGCCTTAAGTCTTGTGCACTCAATTCAGAAACAGCAATGAATATTCTTTAACCAGTTTACCCCCACTGATGTATCATAATACCACAACAAAATGTGGCATGCATGTAATATCTGTCGTTTCATCAGCCTGTACAGAAATGAAATTTGTACACTCTGTGAGCCAAGATGTTTATATAAAAAAAAAAAAAACTTCTTTTAGTGCCATCTCGCTGAGTAAATACCTGTTGCTTTTAAATGATGATGAAATCCAATCATTTCATTATCACGTTTCACTGATAAACAGGTCACCCAATTTCAAACAAAGTGTGAAAACAACCCCTAATCAGTTATACATGTAGTGTGAGTAACCCCTCAACATGTGGTTCCTAAGAAAAGAGAGAATATGAGTGCTGGCCATGGGCCATTTTTCTGCTGGCCCAAGAGAACAGAAAACAAGCAGGAGATAGGCTAACCCATCTTGGAAGAAGAAAAATATAAGACTGTAAATCTTTGCTGGCCTATGAATTTAAAGCATAAAATTTTCTGGGCTGGCCTGAGCTTTCCTCTCTAACGAAGGACCCTCATGCCACTGCTACTAAAGTAGAGAGGAAAAGTGCTAAGATACAATTAAGAACTAATGGATACATCGCTGTTTTCAAGAAATTTTTGTTTTAAAAATTGACCTGTAGAAGAATAAATGCTAAATAATTTTGGCATTTTCTTTGGGGTGCTGGGCCCATCTGGCTGTTATTAACATGCTATCCCCGGCTGGAACCAAATCTGTAAACAAACAGCTAGTTGTTTAGCCTGTTAGCTGACAATTGTTCCCGGCAATTCTGTGATTTGGAAGAAATTTATTTAATGTTATTACATTTTCATTCATTAAAATAAAAAGAGATTATTTTAGTGTGGCAGGACAGTTTCCAAAAGTATTTCAGTATTGACAGCCTTTCCCACCACCTCCTGAACCATAGAACTTCGGTGCAAAGCAGTGTATCTCAACTGCATGTGACATGATAAATCCCAAGTCATGGGTGAAGCTTAAAGAAAGAAATCATATTTTGCATACTGATCTAATTAGATATGGTGTAGTATGTTTTACTTTGTTAGAAAAGCATGTAAATTTATACTAAAGTGCAATTTAGCCATAAGATACAATTGAAAAGAGAGATGTTATCTATGTATGTATTACCTGTTCATTTTATGTTTGTCAATGGCCAAAGATGAAATTGTTATTTTGAACTACATGCTTCTGATAAACATGAGGGTGAGCATTATTGAGCTGGGTTGACTTCAAGTGATGGAGGGAGGTTTCTATATTCTTAACCTAAGCCGTAACTGATGATGGCTGTATTTTGTTTATGCCCATTAACAATGCAGCCTGTAATAGTTTCGATCAGAGGTTCTGATCCCAATTGCAGCTGGGATCCCATACATGCAGCTGGTACAGCAATTTTATTTTTTTTTAATGGTGTTTAACGCCCATTTTTACTACTGCGACACCTTAGGCGGTGACACATGACACATGAAGGAATGATATATTGGGAAAGGATTTTTTTAGGGAAGGAAACATTCCAGGCCTATGTTTAGGGTACCTTCCCAGCATTTGATTTATGAGGATTGAGAAAAACCTGGAAAAAACCTCAGTCAAGGAGGAAGATTTTGGTGGGATTCGAACCTCAACCTCCAGCTCAAGAATCTGCTTCTTAACAACTTGGCAATCCATGGAAGTCTGGTACAGCATGTCAGTATACACAAGACAATGCAGTATTATGGGGAAGACTATTTTGGGTTCAAATTTTCAGCTTTAGTTGCACAGACAAAGCCCATATGAGTAACATACACCAGTGCCACAGTAAAATAACCCTGATTGAATAAAAGGTATTACTTTTATTCAACCTTTGTATGATATGAATAAATTACAGAAACAAACTGGTGGTCATTTTTGTTGCGATAACAAATGAAATGGAGCATTAGGTTCCTTGAAATGTGATTGCTTCAGTGAAAGGGTTAAGTAAATGCTTAAAGGAATAAAAAAAGCTTATAGGTACATCTCTATTTTCTAAGGAAAATGTGACAGTAGTTTTTATTAGGAGAAAACTTATTTAGAGGACCATACAAAAGACTTGATTTTAAACTTTTTATAGCTATGACTTCAATGACTTCAGTTGGTGACTACATTTCATTCATAGTTTCTATAATTTATATATTCATTATAAATTCAATAACATTTTTTATTATTAACAAGTTCAGAATTCTATGACACTGTTAATTGAATTTACACAAGCATTCATGATTTTACATTTACTTGTATGAGTTTCACTAATCTGAGTGAACATTAGTTTGAAAGTAACTGGGATGTAAAATAATTAATTATTTCAAACCATGTTAGTTAAAGTTTTATTAAGGGTAGTACTATCAATCATTTAAAGCACTCTTCACTCCAAGCTGAAAAGCTGAAATTACATGATATATAATATGTTTAGCTATTCTTCCACTTATTATAAAAAGGTTTTTAATTTTATTACCTATGAAGAGTTTTTCTGTCATAACATAAAATATGCAAACCTTTCAATTATGTTATTTAGTTTGTACAAGAAAACAGATTAATCTAAATATTTTTAAATATTATTTTAAAAGGTCAGTAGTATATGGAAGTATAAAGCCATGAATGGCACCATAAGTATTTAAGAAATGAGATTTTTTTTTCTTTAAATCTAACTGCAAGGGATGTTCAGTAAATAAATTCTGTGAGTCTAGGAGATTGATCAGTTAAATTTTGTACTACTTTTCTGCATAATCATCTTTATTAATATTCTTGCACACATAAAAAATACCGGTACGAGGTGTGTTCATTAAGTTTCTACTTGGATTATTTTTCAGTGTAGTCTCACTTGTCTTCTTTATACTTAATCAATTTTGCTTTCAGTGATTTAATCCCTTCAGAATTGAAGGACATGCCTTGGTCCTCCAAGTAACCCTTACTGCCTCCTTCATGGCATCATCATTGAAAAACTCCATTGATTAAGAATTTCTTGCACTTTTGAAAAAGAAAATAGTCACTGGGGGTCATGTCTGGACTATAGAAAGAACTAGTCCAAAGTTTTAAATAAGTAAGTGGAGTTAGTGTTAACAACAACTGAAAGCATTAATGTAACATATATAGAATGGGTGTTTAAGGTCCAAATATTCTTTACATTTGTAGGGAGGTGCATTATTGTAAAGCAGTAGCATGCCTACTGTCTGTTTTCCACACTGTATCTTTTTGATGACCTCATGTAATGATTTCATTGCACAAGTTTAGGTTACTGCAGTAAATTCCAATAGCAAAATGCCCTCAATATCTAAAAAAATGACTGGCATGATATTTACAGCTAACTGACACATACAGAACTACTTGGGGTGTGGGGGGTCATCATGCTTCAATCGCTAAACTCCTGTTTGGCTTCTGGGTCATAGAGATGAGCCCATGTTTCATTTTCAATAATAATGTTTGAGAAAAAATTATCAGGATTTTCTGGGAGGAGGTCTGAATTATCCTGCCTGAAATTCTGATGACATACTTTTTGCTCTGGTGTCAGCCTTCAGGTTACCTATTAAGAATTGACATTTGACATCAGATGGGTATGAATGATTATGAAATCATGCCAACTTAAATGCCTTGTTCAGGGTCTATTAAATTAACCTTGACATGACCATCTTGCATAATCATAGTCTCAACTTTTTGACACATTTTCGTAATATGCAGCCCTGCCCTGTATGGAGAGCATCTTCAATGAACTCTTGGCCCCATTTAAATTGCTTAGTCCAAAAATTTACTTCATAGTAGGAAGGTGCAGCATCACCATTACATAACATCATCTCATGGATATCTTTAGGCTTCTTCCTTTCCTCAGAGTCAAGCTCCAAATTAATAATTTTGACTGCAGACCCTCACAACACTGCACTTACCATCTTCTCCACAGTACTTACTGCATGGTTTGTAAATGACCCATCTGTTACAAGTCAAGACATGTACAAGCTCAGTTCTCCAACAATGATATAACATAGCAGGATAGATGGCATATTGAATGCCCTCATATAACATTTAATCAAAATATTGTAATACCATAGAGCCTCAGTTATGTACCTTTTGATTAATCAATCATTGGATTAAAACCCTGCAAAATTTTATCTTTGTGCTTTAATATTAGAGTTTTATTTAAGACCAATGCATAATGATAAATGAAAAACAGCTACACCTTCTTTTAACACTTTGGCCATTCAAAGTTTGTAAGCCAGTTTTTCACTTCGTTATGGAATTTCACCCCATATTGTTTTGAAAACAAACAAACAAAGTTAGATATAGAAATGAAAGTGAAAATTATAGAAAGATTTGATAATAGTGAAATTGTGGTTAACTTGGCTAATGAATTTGGTGTCGGTGTCACAACAGTATAAGAGCTCATAAAATCAGCAGAGACTCTTGTGCAATTTTTCCAGTAAGAACTCTTGGATACTGTTTTACTTTTTAGAATTTAAATGGACATAAGAAAAAAATTGTTGGTAGTAAAATTCAGAAAAAAGTGACTGATTACTCCAAACAGACATAAAAATAAGCTAAAAAAACTAATTATTCCTATTATTTGGATTTTTTTATTAACTGCCCTCCACTTCATTAGAACACATAATTGAGGTTTTACCGTGTATCATATTTAATTGCTATTAAACCCTGTTTTTTTTTTTTAAGCCAGAAAAATTAAGAGGAATACACTATGTGAGGACCTAATCCATTTCATGTGGTCAACAGTTGGAATTAGGATATATCCATTATTGAGAATAAAGGTTCCAAAATTGTTTCGATTTACATACTGAAAACATTTAGCAATGGAATAGTTGAACCAATTCGACCAAACTCATAGGAACCTGCAATAACTCATAGTAACAAATTTTATTGTTTGTAATGAATGCCAACTGTCATTAAATATGTCTCATTTCACCAGACCTGTAAAACTCATTTACTGAACACCATTTCATTACAATACCTTTCAAATAACAATTTGCATATATATATACTTTAATGCAGCATTATTAATGGGTAGTATGGGGTGATGCACTAAAAGAACATTTTAATAGCAGATCTGTGACAGTTACCTATAATAACTTTTGTTCTGGTCAAAAACAAATTAACATCTTCAACAAGCATGATTAGTGAATAATAGTTAAATATGTGTTTATAAGCTATTGACAGCAAAGCACTGATATACTAAAAAATTGAATGTATGCTAATGTTGACACAAACTTCGTTTCAAGTTTGAAAATTTAGGAAATCTTTTGGAGATCATTGTTCCCAACTTTGGCTGTTGACAGAGAGCAGTCAGTTAGCAGCTGAGGATTGGAATGGTTTCCAAAACATATCCTACATGTAAGTGAAATTTGTTTCAACATTTCCATACATTAAATGTTAACGATATATGAAATTAAAAATCTACAAATACATTGAGACTGGAATATAAAGTAATTTATAAATACCATAATATATGCCAAATATAAGGCTAAAATTGCTTTTATTCTCTACCTCATACATAAAAGAACGTAAACAAATTATGAGATAAAGTGATGTATCATTTTTTTGTTTTGTTTTTTTTTTCTTTCTCAAATGATATTACTGACGTGCCAATTGTAGCAAGTAATACTTTTTAAGTACTGAAGTTACAGTACTGATAATGTACTTCAGATGTTCTGGTTAAAACAGTGAAGGCAATAAAATGTGCCTGGAGTATGTAAAGAAGAAATGTTTACTAAAATTCATATTTCAGCTTAAAGTAACATAGTATTATGTTAGGATTAAGATGTTTGTACAAAATGTTAATCTTATATTAACAGTGTGCTTCATAAAGGAAGTTTCTATATGCACACTAAGCTACATATACTGTACATAAACATGTATTCTTAAAGCTCACCAATATGTTAAACAAATTATATTATAGTTCAGAAACAGAAGAACTGCTCTTTTTATATAAGAATTTGAATTTTATGCTCATTTTTTAACTCAAAACTCTGTGACTATTTGAAAATGAATGCATTGTACAAATACCTTCTAAACTTTTTAAAAGCAAATTTAATCCCATTGCACTGGTATATACAAATATCTTTTGCCTGTATAGTACAATAGAATTTATTTTTCTGTAATGTTTACTCAAACACAACTTAAAAATTGGTACATTTTTGCCAATGTACTGAATGGAAGTTATATGAATTTACTATAGGTTGTTGTTGTGATATCATTATTTACATTATTTTGTACAACAAGGCTTTTCCCATAATACCACTTGGAAATGTAAATGATACATAATGTTTAAGTATAACATACTTTTTAGATTTACAAATAAGTTTTTAGATTAATCTTAGGGAGCTAATAATGTTGTCTTTAGTTCTAAGTTGGGAAGTGACAAACATATAATAATTACTTCTATACTTTATATATCATAGTTATGTCATCCATGACAGGAATGATACAAGCAGGGTGCGATGTAATCAACTGTGCAATTTTGTACATCAAGGACATAATATGGTTTTCAGTTTTAGTTCTGAAGCACATTGGCAACGTTATGATAAGGATTGTTATGATAAAATGTAATTTAAAAATGAATTTGGTTTGTAAAGAGCAGAATATGTTTTATTACAGTTCTTACAAGGGAAGTGCAAGACTTTGTAAGAAACCAAAGTCGATCAAACATTGCACATATAAAGTATTTTTCCAGATAGGCATGCAGAACAAATGTGATGAGAGACAAACCTTGATGACTTTTTTCCTGGAAATGAGATTACACTTTAACAGCTACTTATTTATGTTGTTATATGATAAATGGGAGGAATAAGTTCAGTCAGAAAAACAATATTGTCACTTCTTTGCAACCTCTATCAGTATATAAGCATGTTTAGTATGGACAGAATGGGATGTGAAAGTGAGAGTAAATAATTTATTTATTCTTTATTTAATAATTAAGGCATCTTCGGATGTTCTTAATAACATGAGAAATAAGAAATATTCATTGTTTCTGCTCAATCTTTCATGGTACAAGAGTAACGATGGCAACATGGGAGAATTATTAGGTATATTGTGGCAGTATGTTACTGTTTAGACAAAAGTGATAACCCTATTCAGTGGAACCATGCTGATGATGAAGGCAACAGCCTTTGAAACATGTCAATCAAGTGGAATAAAATTAATGAAATTTGAGTGATTTCCTCATAAAACTTTACAATATTATTTGTTATTGTTTGAAAATGTTAGGTGAATACTGTGATAGTGAGGTACAGAGTGTTCCAATAGAATATGATGGTTTTCAGAAATTTCTTGTGAGACACTCGTACAGAATTAAATAAAAATATTTTTTCATGGAACCAGTAGCACAATGCAATTTATTAATCTGAATTTATGTTTTAAAAATCACAAGTGACCCAATAGAATATGACAGATTTCAGAATGCTGCCGTTTCTAACAATTTTACATTACAGTTATGGTATTGTTGCTAGTAAACAACACTATTGATAATTGGACGGTTGAAAAACATGTATTTGTCATTGTTACAAGATTTATTGAATCTAAGTCAATCTCCTACGTTCAGAGAAGATTTAGGGTAGAATTTAATGTGCCAGAAATGCTGGCAACACTGGACTTTCAGATAGATGATAATGATGAAAATGAGTTTTCAGAATGGTGCCACACCAATGGCTGCAGACTATTTTTTATGGGGATATTTGAAAAGTGAAGTATACTGCAACAGGCCACAGACCATTATGCAGTTAAAAGAAAACATAAACCCATGAAATTAGGGACAATGATCACGTTTTATTGCAGCAAGTTATGGTAACTTCCAGAGCTGATTACAAGAAAGTGTTCATTGTTATAAAGCCCACTTAAAAAATGTGATTTTTAGAAAATAAGTTCAGATTAATAAATTGCATGTGTTACTTGCTCCTTGAAAAAGTATTTTTATTTAATTCTATACAAAAGTTCCACAAGAGGGTTTTTTTGAATGGTGTTTAACACCTGTTTTTATTACTGAGGCACCACAGGCGGTGGACCACTGATGATACATGAAATGATATATTGGGAAAGGATTCTTTAAGGAAGGAAATGTTCCAGGCCTAAGTTTAGGATACCTCCTCGGCATTTGTCATTTATAAGGACTGAGGAAAACCTGGAAAAAATCTCAGTCAGGGAGGATGGTCCTGATGGAATTTGAATGTTCATTTGTGAATGTCTATGATGTCATGTGTAAAACAAAATGAGCTGCAAAAGTGTTCACATTGCATGAAAGTCATCTGCTCACATGTTTTATATTCTCATCAATGTTTGTGTTGAAATAGAACCGCATGAATATTGCAAATGTTCCTAATCAGTATATAAAATGCACACATAATTAGAGGCTTGAACCAGGATGCCAAAAATTGTGAGTAAACTAGCTCTGAAGGTTTCAAAAACTTATGCTATTTCTGTGTCTCATACTGTGGCAGCAGTTACTGCAGAGTCTGTGAGGCATTTGATGAGACCCATGCACTTTCTAGGGATTTGTTCCATTAAGCAGAGTATATTTTTGGATAAGTATTTTGTCTTTGAATGTAATGCATATGATCATAAGATATTAAAGCAATGTACACAGTGCTATAGAACATTTTGTTTGGCACTTGCTGTCACAGGCATCCACAAATGATACATCACACTATATCATGATAATTACTTAATATTCTCATATATTCATACAAGTTGTGTTACTTATGTAAACTGGCATAGATTATATCTGCAGAATCCACTGCACACTGGCTCTAATATTTGTCCTGCATGTCTGTCATGCATTTTATATGTGCCACATTTCGTCAAAATTGGTTTTTGAGATCTTACACTGTATATAAGAATGTACAGAAGCTGAAGGATGGGTAGAGGAAATATGGAATAAGAACTGGGATAATTTGCAGACAGAAATTCTGGCTTTAAAGATTTTTGGGATTAGTAGAAAAGAATTTTTGAAAAGTTTTGAAAGTATGTAAGGAAAGTAAGAAAAAAATGGTGGAGGAAAGTAATCAAGGCAAAGGAAGAAGGTAATAAAGTAACACTGAGGGATGTAATCTTTAGGGAAGCATTTGTAAAGTTTACTTGATAATATGTGTAGTTCAGAGTGATGCAGCAGGGGTATTAGTTGTATAGGATCCTGAATTAACAAGCACTCAAGCATAAAGGAAATATAGAAAAACTGTAATTGTCATGTGTAGAAATAATCATAAATTTTAATTCATTCATATTCTAGTAGAGTCAAAAAGAAACTGAACATGTATAGAAACTTTTATTACAAAGGAAATGGAATCCTTTACACAACACCACCTTTAAAGTAAACCTCTTAGGGAATGATACACTTCTTACAGCAGCTGTACCACTTTACAAAACAGTCCTGCAGTTCATTTTTGGTCACTTCCGCAGAATGCATGTCGTATATATCTTCACCTCTTGTCGTAGCAAATCTCTGAACCATAAGTAAGTTTTTTTTTATTTTGGAAACAGATAATAAATAGCTGGTGTAAGATCTAGACAATATGGAGGATGAAGAAGGACAGGTTGTTATGCTTTGTCCGGAATTTACTCACATGGAGTGACTGGTATGCTGGGTGCTGTCATCATGCAAAACCCAAATCTTTCTTTGTCATAAATGAGACCTTTCTCGTTGAAAGCATTACAAAGATGCCTAAGAATGGCAACACATGTCCACTTATAGACTGTGTGACCTTAAGAAATGAATTTGACAAGTACCTGACTGTATGCTATATTAATCAACTACTACTCCTGTGCTGCCGCAGTCTGTTATATTTGCCTAGGAACATACTGTACTCCACAAAGGTAAGACAGAGAAGTTGCCTAAATAGCATAGTTAATCCAGATAAAGTTCAGTTTCTTTTTAATTCTACTAGTATTATTGCTTACTAAGAATTAAATTACAATGAGAAATTAAGCAATAAAAATTAGTGTTTATATATAAGCGTTGCAATTATGAAATATGGATGTTCTTTAACAATGTTACGTCTTATTAGAAACTCCACCACTGGAAGCAGTCACATATTTATGTAAATACATCTTTCATTCAATGCATGAAAGAAAATAATTAAAAAATTATAGTAACCAGTATGGTGTTGAGGATATAGACCAAACTCCAACACACAGTGATAGGAAAACTCTGCTGAGCTGCTGTTCATTCTCATAGGCTGTAATTGTCACTAGTAGACTATATACTAGTGACTGTTGTTATGAATAAAAAAACAATACCATGTTACAAAAACCCAGAGCTCAATTCAAGCAATTACAGAACTTATTTTGGATGTACTGAATGAACTGTGCATTTTTGTATGAAAAATTGCCATTTCTCATGAAGAATATTTTGTTTAAATAACAACTGTCTTTCAATGTCTTCAGTTTCAAATTTTCACAGAGGTGAATGTAAAATTTTGGAATATATATTGTATTAACATTTGATCAACAGCAATAATGTTACCGCTAGGTTCTGTATAATTTATAGCCTGGGTATTGTCAATTTTTAAAAACTATTTAACAAATACTATGAAAAGTAGTTTGTAGTTTACATGTTAGTTTTTTTAACTTCAGTATTTGTTTGTGTACATATTGTGTAAAATTTTCAATTATTTTTCATTGCTAGAAAATGTAATGTGGAATAAAAGAAACCAACATTTTATTTAAATTAATGGTTGTAAATTTATTTTAACAAATAAATCCTATATTTGTCCTTCTAATCTGTTACTGAAATAAATATATAAAATTATGTTAAGTTAAAAATTGATGCAATTTCAGTACCTAAGGGTTTTTAAAAATCTGATTTATTTATGGCGTGGTTCACTTGATCTCAGCCCCCTGAATTTTTGTTTACCTTTCAAACCAATGGATGTAATTTGGCGGCACTTGGTAGGGACATACCTTGGTGTAAGAGGTGCATGATAATCTCACTGTAAATGTTGCAAGTGGTTGGCATTAGTATCAAGACCTTCTTGAACATGCCTCTCTATGTTACTAAAGGCATTACCAACATATCACCAGTCACAGCCTCTTTTACCTACCATGAGAGTCTCTGGTCCCTAGCAATACACTTTCCATTTCAGTATACCTCACAGGTGGTACTGGGTCAGGTGCACTTGTGGCCAAAGTCCTTTAGAAATGACATGCTTTTCAAAGAGGGGAACAATTTCAGTCATAGTGATACTGGAAATGTGACAGAGGGCATCTTTTAAATCTGCAATGCATCATAAACAGGTTCTCATGCACTGTATGAATAGTCTGATCAGCATACATAAGGGTATTTTGGTAAGTGACATGTCTACTTTGGTAGAACACCTCATTGAATTCATGCTCCTGATATGAGGTAAAAAACTGCTGGAACAAGAAAGGGAATCCCTTCTATTTGTAGGGAGGTTTCAACTTTGCTCCCTCACCTTTATGAAAGTGTTTGTGGAAACCCCCATTTCCTGAGATATTAAGGACTTCTGTGGCAAGGCCTACAGTTTACATTTTACTACCTACACAGTTGTGTCTGACAGTTTTGAATGTTCTCTTTAGTTAATATTTAAGAATGTTCCCATAGTTTCCAGACACTGAATGGAGGATTTTGCCAGCGATTTCCCAACTCTAAACTTTGGCGCACTTTTCCACTGTTTGACAATTGCATTCTTCTACAATAATCATTTTTAAATTTTTATACATACAGATACATGTGTGTCAAATTTCACTTGTTGTACCCATTAGTTTGAACATTATAAGGAAAAATCAGGGGCAGAGAGTGAGTGAAACAAATTATAGATTAAATCTACAGTAATTGCTCTTTTCATACCTCTCTTCAATTGTCACATGCAATTTAAATGGGAGTTTGTTTTATTCTGAGTTCTGCTACATAAAATAAACAAACAAATGAATGGATGAATAAATTGGCAAGAAAAATTTTGAATATTGTTGCATTGATGATTGCCAATCCTAAAATACTAGGTTATTTAATAATAATTAATAAAGGTATGGCATTTTGTAAGCTGTTAATGGTATTTAGAGGAGGGTATGGTTATCATTATTTGTTATGAGCCTGTGACATTAAAAATGTACAGGTGTACACAAATGATTATAGCAGTTTTAAACTTATATTTTTTCTCTGTGGTATATAATATAATTTTGAATCATAACTTAAATTGAACAAAAACTGTGAAAATTACCATAACACAATGTTCAATATGGAATCTATTCGTAACACGGCATACCAACCAGTAGTCCATTTTTTGCCACACTGATGTTAGCATGCCTGGTATAATAACTGATTTAATTGCTGCAACAATCCTCCATTTCAACTGAGGTAGGTCTGCAGGTAGCGGTCGCACGTATGCATGATCTTTTACAAGGGGGTCAGAACAGGGGATAGCGGAGGCCAATGGAGAAAAGGACCAAGATGATCAATCCAACAAGAGGAAAATTTTGCATTCAACCTACCTGCAAATTGTGTAGGAAGTAAGGGGGATCGCCATTTTGTTGACAAATTATGTCATTGTTCTGTTATCTTGCAATTGAAGAAACAGCTAATTCAGGTAGATAAATCCAGTAAAATTTTTTTCCAAGGAGGGAGAAAAACAAAACAAAAAAAAGTGGGGAAGTCCATAAACTTGTTGATGAAATGTCACGAAGAAAATGTTCAATTTCGGTGAATCCTACACATGCTCTATAATTTCCCATTGATTCTCTGACCCCCAGATACGAACACATCTGTTTACTTTTCCATTAAGATGAAATTTGCACTTGTCACTAAAAATTACATGATTAAGGAATGATTAATGTTCCATCATTTCTGTGCAGAAGTTTGTAGGTACAATATAATCTTCAGGGTGTAGGGCCTGTAGCAATTGCAGATGATATGGTTTCTGTTGCAAAAGTTTCCCTAACACCTTCCATACTGTCATTGTTGGAATTGCTAATATTGGACTTGCCTGCCACACAGATTTTTTTAGGGCTATGCGTGAAAGTCATTCTGACACTCTATATATTCTCATCTGACACATGCGAATGTTCACGGCTTTTTCCTTTACAGATACATCGAGTGTTTGGATTTGATCATACCACTTACGAATGTTTTACCTGAAGGGAAATTAAGACCAAATCTTTGTCTGTACGCCTGCAGAACGTAACCACTGAATTCCAAAACACTTTTTTCATGCAAGTTGTGATGTTTTGTTTATTTCACTACCATGGCTAGAAAACAAAACAAAATCTGCTTATGTAGAATTCAAGCTTCCACAGTTATTCTTATATTTAAATTATGATTGAAAATTATATTGTACACTGCAGAGAAAAAATTAATTTTTAAAACTGCTATAATCATTTCTGCACACCCTATATTAATTTAAAATGGAGGTAAAAAATTCACGAAAGGTTTAATTCCTCCTTCAGCACCACTCAAAAATGTTTTGATGCTATGGCTTGAAAAATTTATGAAATGAGGGGATGAAGGAATCTTCAGTAATTGTATAGTCCTGGAAAACCTAAGGTATGGAACATTAAAACACTTAAAGAAATTTGGATGAGTATGTCAAAAAGCACTTGTAGAATGACAGGAAAACTTGCTGCATATAAATGATACAGCACATTGTCATAGTGAGACCCTCAAAAAAGTATATCTGGCCTTTGGCCCTTTGTAATTTCATTCACTTAACTCTATGGTTGTACTTTACCAAAATTATTTTCTTAAAGACTTGTTTAGGGATGGTTTTCTGTCAGGTTCACATGGTGTCCTCAGCAGTGCCAAAAACCCTTTGTTTATGAGAAATACCACACTTAGTTCATTTGATTTATTTACAGACGCTCTTTAATAATGCAGGTCATTAGCGTCCCATTCTATTCAGAGCATGAAAAGGCCCAGAGGCATCTTCTTTCAGCCTTGAGGTTCTTTTTTGTTCCATAAATGTACGACATGGGACCCATGGCTTTACTTCCCTTCTAAAGAAGCCATACTTAGGATTTTCATGCCCGAAAAAATCCATACACCTCCAAGACACAATTTCCACTGTGGAAATGTTCAATTATAACATGGAAAATTCTTACAAGTACCTAGGATTAACACTTCAAATCAAAGGGAAAACTTTCACGAAGCATGTAGAAGAAATATGTAGAGCAGCCATTTAAGCCACGCTCGACATTAAGAACATCAAAAAAATTATCAATTGGAACAGCCTTGAGCCTATTTGACATCAAGATTGCCCCGGTTGCATACTATGCAAATGCTGAAATTTGAAATCCCCTTACTCCTGCAAATCTAAGTAGACTGCAGATTACCTCTGTAGAGCACTTTGACTATCCCGGACAGCAAGGACTAAACTCGTTTATCAGTTGGCTGCCACAAATTTCTTCATCAGGGAAGTAGCAACAAAGTGTGGTGCATATACCAGCATATGAAACCCACATAAGAGAAAAGGAGGAAAAGGCAAAGGCAATATGGCTTTTATCATATGCCAGCCATGAATACAGAACAACGGAAGGAACTAAATTTCCTGTTGCAACACACATATATAAAAATGGCAGCACACAGCTTTCACTTCAGAATTTGCTACCAAAGAGGATTTCATCAGGCTGTTGTAAACAGTATCACTACTCAACTGTAAAGCAAGGACAAACTCCCTAGAATTTTACGCAGAAGACAAAACTTTGTATAACTATGTAATTTTCATGTACACAGTATGTTTAATAAATCTATAAAAATAAGAGGTAAATTTCTGTTATAGCAAAAATATCCCCAGGTGCATAGCTCCAAATCAGAAGCTGCTAGAAAACAAGCCCTAACCCTTCCCCTTTTTTTGGCCACTTGTGTTATGAATAACTATAAAATTATTAAATAAATCATGAATTCTTTATTGAATAAATGACAATGAATTATTGTGATAAAAACAAAGCATGTAAAACAGAAAAGAACATTCTAATGCACTATGAAGAAGTTTCTTATGTTTTGTATATGGACTCATCTTAGTATTACAGTCTAACTAGTTCTTTTATTTTTCGTTCTTACAGTGAGCTTCTAGAAGAAAAAAATTAATTAATTTGAAAGCTTTGCCAGCACTTTGTATATACTACCATAGTAAAGAAAAATATTCTATTAGAAGTAGAAGTAATAGTAATGTTCATTTAAGAACTTTCGAAAAATAAGACATTTTTAAAAAATTCTGTTGGAACTTACACAGTGAAGCTTGTTAAATGTAAATTATAATTAATCTGTCGTCTAACACACTCTTATGCTTCACTTACTTTTAAATATGGTGGGACTGGTTTCGAAGAGACATCCTTTCCATCTTCAACTGAGAGTGGTCAAGTAAGAAGTAAGAGTAAGAATGTGTTAGACGACAGATTAATTATAATTTACAAATAATAATGTTCTTGTTCTTAGATCCTATTGTGAGCAAAGGATTGATCAGGTTGTACAACTTATAAAGAATTCAAACATATTGCATGAGAATACAACAAACCTTCACCATTTAATAACAACAATACAATATTGTTTTATAACCAGCACCTCCCTCCACCAAATTTAGGAAACTAAAATATTCTTTCATATTATAGCAGGTGTGAATACTTAAAAAGGTTTTAATTTTTTCTTGAAAAGTTAGTTAGCATTTATGTGAATTACATAGTAATTTTTGGAAAATTGAAGAAGACAACTGTAGAGTAATAGTTGGAAAAGTTATTAGCCCATTTAAGTCAATAGCATACCTAATGTTATAATTATGTACAGATAGATTCATTTAAAGTTATCATAGTTGTCAGCAGCAATGTTCATGAGAGATTATGTTTACTCTCCAATAAGAGTGTTTCATTGCTCTGTCATATATGTTTTGTAACATTACATTTACGGTTTATATCAAGATAAACACTACTACCACATATCAAAACTTACGTAGTGTGCCCAAAAAACCAGTTAAAGTACCTAGATGGTAGTCCATCATCCTGACCATGTTTTTTAACAGAAAGAGTGATGAACAAGAAATTATATTTAGTTACATTATAATGCTAACATGAATTATACACACACACACACACACACACACACATATATATATATATATATATATATATATATATATGTAAAGTAACATGAATTTTATATATAAAATAAAAATAAAGTAACACTATTAAGAATGTAACAAATTAACGGTAATTATAAAAGCAGAAAAGGATAAAACACTAAGAGAGTCACACTTATAATCACTATATTTCGAACTACTAGAGTTCTTCTATGGCAAGAAGACAAGTGAAGACCTTCACTTATGCAAATGAGTTAGTGTATGTATTTACATTAAGAACCACTATATTAGGGTCTTGGTTTATATGAACTGATCAGGAATAGTATTTTTGCCGTTGTATTTATTTGGTTTGTACTTACAAAAGGGAAGTGAGCCTGTTATTGTACATAAGTTTTCTTGTGGGATACACATATTGGTTTTACCAAATCCATAAATAACTACTTTGTTTTAGATCATTTTCTATCTCCAAATCAAAGGAATTTTAAGGATTTCTTTTTGTTGCAGGTGTACAACAGACACATGTGCGCCCACAAAGATTTTCGGTACTATCTCCCTTGTCAAAACTTGATGTTACCAAATAAAGTGATTTTAATGTAATATTTCACACTCACCATAAGAATGAAGCAGGTGCTTAAATTGATGCACAAATATTCTTTCATTATACAAAAATTAGTTGAATACACTTATACACTATTTTCAGCCGTATAATTTTATTGCTACTGCTATTATTATCGAAACTGAAGGACTATACCTCGTAGCGTTTCCTCGCACAAACCTATATTTTTCAAAACAGCTACATATGCAAAATGTTATATTTACACTAGAACTTGAATTCTCCCTCGTTTACATCGCCCACCTTCTGCTGTTGTCGCAAGTAACGCGCATGTCAACATTCCATTGTTTTGGGACACCGTCAGTGTTCTGATTTGTTGAACGAAAAGTAAATGTTCAAATGATCTACTAAATATTTACGCAGATTTTTTTCAGCACGCCTTAATATCGTTTCAATAGATTACTGTAGTGTAACATTTTAAAGTTGCTATTTAATGTGCCTTAAAATTGAAGCATAAGAGTATCACGCAAGGGAAAGTTAGACTTCTGTGCGTTTGTCAGCTGATGATTTGTTTACGACTTAAATGGATAATATATTCTTATACTTTATCTTTTCGCCTCGTAGAATAATTAGTGATTCGAACTAAATAAACGATATATAATTTGTTTTTATGTTGTAATAGCTCGGTTCATTTGAAAAACGTAATGGCTAGTGGATCGCATCAAGAGTCTAAAAAACCAGAGGAAAGGAACAGTGATACAAACAATAAAAACAATTCGTCACCTTCTGGAAAAGCTTGTTCTACTAGTACCGAATATTTCGCTGCTCTTGAAAAATGGTTACAAGAGGCATATATGTGGCATATGCTTTCCTCCACTTTACCATATGCTTTACTGTCAAGTCAAATGCTCTCATCTGGCTCAAATGGACAGATTCCTTTTATGTACAATACACCGGTTCAGGCAGTACCAGTTCAAAGGGCAGATACACTTAGAACTCGAAGACAGCCAGCGCAGGGCCCCAGGAACTTTCAGCAAAGGCCACAGACTGCTGCAGAAGAAGGTGGGTGTTAAGCTTATGAGAAAAGCATACAATAACAGTTCTAGTTCTTTAATAGTAGTTCTTAAGTCATAATACTGAAGTACTAAATCAGATGTATGTTGTACAGAGTATAGTTACTGTTTAATGATGATTAATTTGAAAATAACAATAATAATAATAATAATAATAATTTGAAAATGTGGATTCTCAAAAATCTAGTACTAGACACAGTTTGCAATTTAACATTTATTCTATGTTAATCTGCAGTGATTTAGATGAATAGTCATGTTCTTTATACATATTTGCTAGTTACAGTTGCAACATTACTCTGTGGGTGCCTACCGACTGTATTATAACACACGAAAAGTTGTAAGAAAATGGATGGTTCAGTCATACCATGAATACCTGCCATGTTTTCTTTCATATATAAGGAGTTAGCTCTTGCTTTAAGATCAAATTACTCTGTTATTTTCAATGTGTTTCTCCACTTTACAGGGTTAAATATTCATGACCATGACAGCTGCAACCATTGTGCATAGACAATATTTGTTTACAATTGCAGTAAATATTAGCATTGATTCCTTAATAAATACTGAAAACAGATACATTTTATTTGTCAGAAAGCATTGATTTTCACTATATAAATTAAGACCACAGTTTTGACAAGGCATGCTGTCTGTTGGATCACAAGCATCTGATGACATTCATGGCCCATAGGAATTTTAAAAGTTGTATGTGCTGCATTAACTAACACTTTTCATGTGCATTATGATTATGGTACATGACATAATCCCTCAGTAACTGAAACATAACCCATAAGTTGAATTAATTAAACATTTTTAGTGCTGCTACCTGCTATGTATGCCTCATTCAGCTAGAAAACTGATGTGCATCTGAAACTGACAGAATAAAAGCTGATAATGTATGCCATCAAAGTGGAGGCATTTGCGACTATAATCCAGAGGTCTTGGGTTTGAATCCCAGACTGGTCAAGCTGTCTGGATAAGTTTTTTTTTTTTTTTTTTTTTGAGTTATCAAAAATGCAATACATCATCTTTATAAAAACGTATATGCTGTAAAAATTGAAGTTTGCCACCTAAACAAACAGTTGACTTGAATGACCACTGACCGACATATGATAGCTCCAACCCACCACAGTTGCAGCCAGACTCTACTAAGGGAAGGCAAAAAGCCTATTACACACCTTTTACCCAAAACTAAAAGTTAAATTTTTGAAGATAAATAATAATTGATGATTGAAATCAAAGCACATTAAAATAGTACAGATAAAGACCTTATGTAAAAGCATACAAAATCCTAGTAAATTATGTAACTTGAGTAAATAATCACAGAAATAAATTACATTAATCTTTCTGTTATAGAAACACATGTAATCAAATTCAGAAATTAGAATGTATAAATCAATAACAGAATTGCCAAGAAAATATGTAAACTTTCTTTTCTTTGCTGTTTTCTTTCATAGGCATTGAATACAGAATTCCACCACTTTGGAAGAGATTTGTTGCTGAATTTCTGGATTTCTTAATCCTTTTCTTCTTGAAGCTGGCTGTCACATTTATTGCAGTGGACTTTTTTGATTTCATGTAAGTACTTCATATACAAATAGCATATTAGCATATGAAAAAATCTTCCTAAATGTTAAAAGTGTTTATTTTCTTTCTTTGTAGAGATCTGGAAAAGTATGATCTGGACGTATTGCAGCGTAATGTCAAAATTGATTACAAGGTGGCAATAGAGATGACATCAGAAATATTAATACTGGAGATGATACATAGAATAGCTGTTTGCATTTTTGAAGTAAGTGAATGTCATTATTGGTTAATAATACAGTGAGGGTGATTCGGAGATGTGTAGTATGGTTTGAAATGTATTGAAGCAGTAGTTTGGAGGCACTTTATTTTTCAAGTTCCCCACAAATAGAAATAGCATGTGTTAAATCTGGGGATAATATTCATCATTATCCCTTGCTAATGACCCTATCCTTGCAAATTTCCTCAATTAAAGCTTATGAGACATCAGCTGTATGTATGTGTTATAGCAGAATCTTGTTGAAAAATGCATGTTTACATTCATTGTCCAATAATTGTTTAAAGAATGATATGAATGTATTATCTCCTGTATCTCTGAACGTCCATGGTATTTTCATAAAATTCTTCTTCTTCTCATAGGAATTACAGCCTGTAAGTCTTCGGCTGCTGCAGTGACCTCTGCATCCTCTACCTCTGTCTTACAACTTCATTGATAGAGGGCAATATTGCAGAGGGGCACGTGATAAATATGTAGCACTCAGTCAGTTGCCTATCACTCAGGACCCTAAAATGAAGAATGCCACCTCTCCATCAAGTAGCTTCCCAATTATCCTCATGAGGCTGGGTGTGCCCCATTTCAAACCTCCCTAATTTAAAATAATTTCTCAGAAGTACAATGAATCGAATCTGGGCCTCCCAGTCAGCAGTCAGTAACTCTTAACTATTAGATCAAGAAGGTGGTCATTTTCATAAAATACAGACCCTATAATCCTGTAGGTATTCACTGGGTACACCAATATTTTAGTCAAGCAGTGGCATTTTGTGTAAAAGATCAGGCTTTTCTACACATAAGTTGTTATGTGTTGCTACATGACCTTTAATTTAATTATACTATGTCTGTGAAAGGAATTAAATGTAATTAAAGTCATTCATAGCTTTATTCAAAACCCAGTCCTAGAAATTTTCCCTACTTAACATCATATGGCTGCAATTCTTGAACAACAATTGTCTTATACATTTTAATTTTAAAATTTGGTGGCATTCTAGGCGGATGAGGTTAGTCTACTGAGGAAATTCGTATGCATTTGCAGATTTCTTGTACTTTAATTATAGTCTTTTTCCAGTTTCGTAAAGTTTCTCTTCAACATGCACAGTATGGTTTACTTTTTTCTCTTATCAAGAACAGATCTCTAACAAGATTACAGGATTTGTAAGACCAGGAAAATTAAAGAATACCCTTACATTTCACTGTCTCACTTTTCTAAAAGAGTTTGTTTTCACAATTGGACTTGAAAATACAATTTTCTAGAGTGTGCTAAATTTATGGCATTACAATGACACTAATATGTAAATAAAGCAAGAAACCTTTTGTTTCTTGACTTATCATATTAAGAACATCAAAATGCACAAAGACAGTGCTCCAGCTAATTTAGATGGGGACATAGAAGATCAAAGGAACCAGTTATTATCATGTACTTTTTTACTGTAGCTGTTTGTGCTCTAGTGGATGAGCATCCATTTGAAAACACTTGACCTAGAACTCCATTTATTATTATTATTATTATTATTATTATTATTATTATTATTATAATAAGTATTTTATTTATTTTTTGTTGTTTTAACTATTGAAAACTACATTTGTATAGAGAGCTAAACCTAATCTAACTACGAAAAGTGATGCTACTTTGTATCAAAAATATTTTATACAAAATGAGACTTTTCTGTTTGGGTTTCAATTGAGCATCAGCACTGATAGCATTACTACAAGAAATGTAGCTACCTAGCCAGAACTTAACCTAAAGGAAAAAATATTGATATAACCCAATGTAGTAGGATCAAATGAAATGTATTTGTCAAAAATAAACTCCAAGAAGAATTTGTTTTAAAAACCAGGAATAAGTATTTTTACAGGCAAATATGCTGGGGAATATATCTTAATAAATGTTCAATTCTTATGGTGTAATTTCAAAAGCATAAATGCTACTAAGATTCAAACTGCAATTATTAGAAATACGATGTTAAGTAAGTATCATTTCTTATTCCAAATACATAGAGAATGGAAAGGTTTTGCACACTCAAAGGCAAATAAGGGTAGATCCATAAGTTTCTGGCCTCGCCAAAAAGGATTATCACCTTCACAAAACCCTATCTGGTGTTATGCCTTATCTCTTAAGTAAATAATTGCAACTGTAACTTCCGCTCTACTGTGTTCATTTGTTCAGATCAAAGGCAAATACTAGGGTAGATCCATAAGTTTCTGGCCTTGCCGATAAGGATTATCACCTTCACGAAACCCTTATCTGGTGTCAGCTTATCTCTTAAGTAAATAATTGCAGCTGTAATTTCCACTCTGCTGTGTTCATTTGTTCAGACATAGCCTTATTTATGCAACTATGTGTAGAAGATTGTGACATGTTCAGAATGGAGATCGAGCTGTTGAATTGACATTAACATTTCAATTCCCCCCACATAGTCAGAAGTCTTGTCTGCAAAATGGATGTAAACAGCATCCATCACTTCTTTATCAGACTTAGATTTCCTTTCTCGAAGGTTCTTCTTGAATTTTGAAAAGAGGAGATAGTCACTGGAAACTAGATCTGGGCTGTAGGGTGGATGTTTGATCTCCTTGAAGCCACATTTCTTCACAGCTACCTTTTCAACAAGAGCTGTGTGCACTGGCACATTGCTGTGAAGAAGGCGCACATCACCAGCTTTCCTTACCTTTTCTCTTTGATGGAGGCACTTAGTCTATGCAGTAGACCAGCATAGCATTCCCTATTTGCTGTGGTGTTCCTCTCCTTGAAGTCAATTGAAGAGTATTCCTTCACAGTCCCAGAAGATTGTGGCCATGATCTTGGTTGATTGAGTGATCTTGGTCTTTAGAGATATGCTTTGTCAGGTTTACACCACTCCATTGATTCTGTTTTGGACAAGGGATCATAGAAGAGGACCATAGTTTCATCTCCTGTAACAGTGGTTTGCAGAACTTCTCTTTCATTGCCATGGCAGAGTTAGAAAAATGTGTGACAACAGATGACTCATTACTGCTTTTGGACTGAGGAAAGAAGTCTAGGCACCCATTTTGCACAAACCTTATTCATGTTTAAATGTTAATGAATAATTCATAGGACTGTTGCTTTAGAAATGCCCAATCTTGCTGCTATTTCTGTAACTTTAAGCCACCAGTTTTCCATAATTTCTCCTTCCACAAGAGCGATGTTTTCATGAGTGAACACCTCCAAGAGCCGACCTGCACGCTGTTCATCTTCAATGCTTTCTTGACCCATTCGAAAAAGTTTGGCCTGTTCTTTTTTGGTAGAATATGAGGGGGATGCTTCCTCATATATATCACCCAATCGTGTTAATTTCATTTGGAGTAAGTGCTTCTTTTGTGAAGAACTTAATAACAGCTCGGTACTCAATTTTACACATGCCACAATCCTCTGTTCATAGCCTTCTTTATGCAACTATATCTGAACTGAACACAGTGGGATGAAAGTTACAGCTGCAATTATTTACTTAACAGGTAAGGTATGACATCAGATAAGGGTTTTGTGAAGGCGATAATCCTTATCGGCCAGGCCGGAAATTTATGGACCTACCCTCATACGCAGAAAATGGTTAAGCCGGAAACTTATGGACCTATCCTCGTATCTGTTAAAGGGTTAGTTTATAGCTGGAAATGCTAATTATAATCCCAAAGCAAATATTTAGGAAAGTTAGGGAGTCTTCATGTCAGAGCAATTTTAACTCATTTGTGCAAAAACATATCTTGCAACATTGTATGTATGGTATTAGATCTACTAAAATGTAGTTATTCCCAATGAGAGATGCACTGTACAAGAGATAATTATGGGAATAGTGCAACAGAAATTAATGAATAATCTGAAGTTGCTGTACCTTGGCTACCTTGTATATTGCCAGGCTTGAGTTCAATTTTTGGGGAAGATAAATTGCCTGGACTGGAGTTTTCCCTTTTCCTGTAAAGGCAGATGGCAGGTAGCTATAGACATTGATGCATTCTTGGCTCACTTGTATCATTAATTCATTCCATTTATTCTGTGTGTGTGTGTGTGTGAGAGAGAGAGAGAGAGAGAGAGAGAGAGAGAGAGAGAGAGAGAGAGAGAGAGAGAGAGAGAGATTAAAAATAGGAGGATTGAGTCAAATATGTTCTTGAGAAATATTTCTGTTTGCTTTTGGGTCTGAAATTCTGAATGAAGGATACCAGCAACTAATATAAATGTTATAATTTCAGACATTTTGGCTGCAGCGAGGTATTGGTGGTCATGTAGGTGGTGCCACTCCTGGGAAGACAATGATGGGAATCCGAGTAGTGCTCTGCGACAAAGTAACAACAATAGAGGGACGACCCATGGAAGTGGTTGTTGTTCACCCGGGGACAGACCTAGGCCTTGCATGGGCTTTTGCTCGTTCTTTTCTGAAGAACTTAATTCTGGCTATATTGTTTCCAATATGTTTTGCACTGTTTTTCTTCAGACACAATCGCACAGGATATGATATCCTTTGCAGATCCATTGTAGTAGAGGATCCTCCAAGACAAGGACACTGACAAAAGATTTACTGAAAAACTGTTACCCCTTCACTTCTGCTTGTACAAATTTGTATACACATGATCTATTTTTATGTATGTTAATCACATGTAGCTTTATCCATTACAATAATGCTTACAAGTAATATTTCCTTTTATTTTTATGCATTAACACCTAACTGAATATTATGAAAGTATTGACAGATTGAAACTGTGGCCATTATATGAAAATAGTTTTATTTTAAACCCAGAAGGTACAATTTGCTTTTGCAAAGGGCAGCAGTGTGGCTGAGTGGTTGGGCTCAGCTTCAATCAAGATGATCCAGGTTCAACCCCAGTGACTGTATGTGGGATTTATGACAAAGCCAACTGGCCACATTTTCTCAGGATTCTCCAGTTTCTTCTGCCATTGCTTCAATGTCACCCTCATATCCATCTTCATGAGTACCTTGAATTATGTAGTCTGCAAGTTCTCAGTGCACAAATTTTAAATAAACTATGCATCTGCACTCTGCTACTCCAACAGAATTCCAATGGCTGGCTGGCAAGTAAGTTGGCATTAGCAATTATCATCCTTTTTTAAAAATACTTGCCTTAAATGATATCCCTGTTATTGCTACTTATTAAAAAAATTGCTGAACTCCTAATTAAAAAATTGCTATCGAGGCTTTGAATTCAGTTAGCAAACTTTGCTATTTTATAACAGTAAGCTGTTACCATCATTGATATGAGATATACAGGTTCAATTGATCAACAATGCCCTTTGTTTGCACACAAGTGCAAATCTTAGTTGAAATCATATTTTGAGTGCAAATCTTATGAAAGATGTGTAGAGAAATGAAGATATTTATTTCTCAGTGATTTAACTCTAAGTAAAAGTGTTATATATGAACAAGTGCATCATTTGGTGATATGGGTGTTATATATGATAGACAGCAAGGTGGAATATCCAAGGTTGTGACATAGGGCTTTTCATGAGGTAAGCAGCAAATAGATAATTCTCCATGAATATTGGTAAGGTTTTTTTTGTCCAATGTCAGCCCATTATTCCTACGAACTTGTGGGCATTCCCCCCTGGCTTGGCAAAAAAAATTATAGCAGACTTCTAATGCGGGATGCCCATGGAGTACTTCTTAACGGGCTCAATGTAGGTTTTTAAATTTATTTATGTATTTATTTTATTTATGGATGCTCTTTAACGTTGGTCCTGATGATCTAGTGGTAATAACCATACTTGCCTCCTAAACTGAAGATTGCAGGTTGAATTCCAGCCAAGGTCATTGATTTTTTCCAGTATAAAAATCATAAGTATGGATTCCTTCAGAAGGGAAGTGAAGCCATGGTTCCATGTCATAGGTTTGCAACATGAAAAAGAACTTCAAGCCTGAAAGAAGAGGCCTCTGAGCAAAATTTATTGGATGTTTCACACCCTGAATTAAATGGGACACTGATGACTTGAGATATTAAAGAGTGTCCATAAATAAACCAAATCAGCAACAATGCTTTTTAACATCTCAGGTCATCAGCATCCCATTCAATTCATGTGAATTGAAACGGCTGCTCAGAGGTCTTTTCTTTCAGGCTTTAGGTTCTTTTATGTGCAATAAATCTATAATGTGGAACCCATGGCTTTGTTTCCTTTCCAAAGGAAGCCATATGTAGAATTTTTATGCCAGAAAAAATCCATAGACTCTGGCCAGGATTGAACCCACAGTGTTGGATCAAGGTTACCCCTCTAGATCAATAAGACTGACTCTCAGTGGAGATTTTTTTTGTTGATTTGGTTTATTTATGGATGCTCATTAACATCATCTCAGGTCATCAGCATCCCATTCAATTTAGGGCGTGAAATGGCCGACAAATGTTGCTCAGAGGCCTCTTCTTTCAGGCTTGAGGTTTTTTTCATGCCGCAAATGTATGGCACAGGACCCACGGCTTTATTTTCCTTCCAAAGGAAGCCATACTTGGGATTTTTCACTCCATCAATCCTGGCAGGGCTTGAACCCGCGATCTTGGGTTTAAAAGGAAGTATGGTTACCACTACCAACTCAGTGGAGATGATGGTGCACCAGGGGGTCCTTAAACCTATGGGTGTCTAAAAGTAATCTCTAGTCTTGATGGCACAGATGAATTTGGAGTCCTTGGCACATTAAATGCCGGTAAAATATAATTATTGTGACGATGAGTTGAACTGAATGGTTTGTATTTTCTTTCTCTGGGATCAGGATCAGGATATCAATATCCTAGGGAAAGAAAATACTAAATTAAAGTTCATCAAATGTCCATAACAACCAAACAGTATATCCTCTGAAGAATAAGGCTTCCTTCCAACAATTTGCAAGTAGCTTATGGTGCAGGCAAAGGTCCGTGAAATATTTCCATTAAAATAGAAAGGTAGTAAAGTTGCACAGGTGTTTAGTTTTAGTTATCTGATTTGCTCCACTGAAGTAGTTCAAATGAGTTTTTTTTTTATTTGTTTATTTAAGCACGCTCTTTAACATCTCAGGTCATCAGCGTCCCATTCTATTCAGGGCTTGAAACGGCCAACAAATTTTGCTCAGAGGCCTCTTCTTTCAGGCTTGAGGTTCTTTATCATGCCGTAAATGTACGACACGGGACCTACGGCTTTACTTCCCTTCCGAAGGAAGCCATACTTAGGATGTTTATACCTGAAAAAATCCATCGATCCTGGCCGGGTTCGAACCCGCGACCTTGGGTTTAGAAGGCAAGTATGGTAACCACTACACCACCAGGACCGACTTCAAGTTCTTAACATACAACTCAAATAATTGAAATCATTTTATGATATAGTCGAACTACACACTCTTATGCTTCACTCTGGAGGAGGTGTGATATTCATCACACCTCCTCCAGAGCAGAATACCAACAACACAACGAATTATCCAGCAGTCGGAGATTTGAACTGATGATGAGAACAACTGTTCTCGAAACCGGTCTACAATAGTGACAAGTAAGTGAAGCATAAGAGTGTGTAGTTCGACTATATCATAAAATGATTTCAATTATATGATTGGCTTCACTGTGAATGTTCCAATTAACATTTTTAGTATACAACTCAAAGTTGTACGTTAAGAATTGGTTAGACATTTGTCACAGCTTTAGCACCAATAAGATTCACACATGAAACGTTAAAAGTAACCAAGCTATGTCTCTATTGAATAAGTTAGTCCAGAAGTTAAAGACACAATATTTAAAGAAACATCACACTAACTTTCAATGATTCCGATGTTGCTCACACAATATAGTCATTCTGGATAAGCCTTTGGCACAGATACAGTATGCATGAACTTAACTATGTTAACTCCCAGAAAACCAGAATTTGGGTAATTTTAAATTCATGTAGCAGTTTTGATTTATCATTTCTTTCAGAAAAAAGTTTGCTTTGATGTACCATATCATAAAGAAGCATTACATTAGGTAACACAAAGTTAGGTTCTTTTCTTAGTATTTATTGAATAAAATCAAAGTAATGAACACGAATATTGAACTTACAAAAGCTGTTGACAATGGAGTGGCAATATAATCTAAACCTAAACTCAGTTGAGTTTTCAATTAACGGCGGTTGAGTGAGCAACTGAAGATGGGAGAGATTCTCCCGAAACGTGTCTTACTTTTGTGTAAGTGAATGGAGTTTAGTGTAAAAAATGAATACCTAAGTTTAGGTTATAATGAACATGAATATACCATTGTTGTTTTCAATTAATATTTTTCACATTGTTGAATAATTTTAAATTTACACTTTTTCTGGTAATCAGTAGTTCATTACAATTAGCAGGAGATGGTAGTTAACTAAAGTTTCAATTTTATTAATATAAAGCTAGAAGGTTTCAATACATTAATATCTTAATAAGTCATCGATACACACACACACACACACAGGGTGTTAATTAACTACATCAAAATAATTTCAGAGAGTAGATGTCATATATAAGCAATTTGAGATGGGCAAAATATGGTCCACAACTAAACATAATGCATCTTTATGGCATTAAACATGTTTGCATCAGATGCTGATAAGTTGGAATTAAAGCCATGCTGGGTGAAAGTTGGTTTAGAATATCTTTAAAACTGCCTTGCAAACATAGAAATATTGATTTTTCACAGCTCGTTATCAACATTTTCAAGATTTAGTACCATAAAATCCCTTAAATCTGGAACTCATCATTTGACAGTGTGACATTGAACATCTATTAACTACCTTCTTTCATTATGTAGCCTACTTAAGAGGGAGTGTGTGGCATAATGCATAATGCAAAAGCTGATGTTCCGGAGGCTGCGGACTCAATTCTTGTTGTATTATTGACTTTTTTTAATTTAATATACAGTGCTCCAATATGCTTACTAAATAATTATGAATGAAATTTACTTAATGGTTTCAAGTTTTATTCTCTTTCTGAACAATGAATGTATTACCAACATACATTGACTAATAAGCTTACTACTAACATGATGTCTAAAACTTAATTTTCACAACATATACTTAACTGCCTTTCTGAATTATGTAGCCTACTCTAGAGAGAGCTCTTTAACTGCTTGTGTGACTTAATGATAATGCAAAAGCTGATGATCCATATGCACCAGGTTCAATTCTTGCCATGCAGTTAAATTTTTTAATTTAATATGAAGTTCTGCAATACGCATACTAAAGAATTATGAATTAAATTTAAGGTATCTTTAAATGTATGACACCGAACTCATTAACATTACTCATAATTCTGCCTTTTGTAAGCAAGCATTGTCATATGAATTGATATGTTAAGATTTGAATTGCATAAAATAAATCATCATCGTAAAATGTAGGCTAAAAGCTGTATTATTAGGGCCTAGTCAGAAAAAGCAGGGAAAAGAACAGTAATGAATGAGACTTGAAAGCAAATGAGCATCTCTTACTCGAAAGTTGTCATAACCATGACACCGGAGTGATACATTCAGAAAACCTCCCTTCGTTATCATGTTATGCTTTCGAGGATCATCTTCATTAGCCAATGGCGTACTGGCACTTTAGAAACTTACATTCATAGCTTTGAAATTTGAGTAGATAGGCCATATATTATCTATTGCTTATATATATGACATCTCACACTCTGAAATTATTTTGCTGTAATTCATCAACACTCTGTATATATTCAATAACTAGAGAAGCAGAAATAGATAAAAGTACTTATATTGTCACACAATTTTCTCTATATATGGTTTCACATTGGTGTTTGTAATATATTTAGCAACATTCATGTTTGCCTTTTTCTTTTTTTCAAAATTAAAGAAAAACCTGTAAGGAAGGGTTTTTCATCATCAGAAGTAGTGGTGAAGGCTGTGGAGGTGATTTTGAGGGACCGGTCAACAAATGGTTTCCAGCATGTCTTTGAAGATGGCAGAAATGCTGTGACATGTGCACTGCATCTAATAGGCAATACTTTGAGAAACGTCAAAATTAAGAGGATGAGTGAAGATTCGTTGTCAAAAAAATTATCACTCTTTATTGAACAGCCCTTGTATATCGATATTTTATATAAAATGTCTTTCTGTTGTTTATGAATTTAGTTGACTGTTGTCCTTAAAATGAAAAATGACTTCCAGAGGTAAATTGTCAGCAGATATACTTTGTTTGTGTACATTATATCAGTTCTAAATAAAGTATAACAAAAAAATTGTATTTGAATACTGTGATGCTTATGAAACTTAATTTAATGTACAAGTAGGAGATAAAAATGCTGCATATGCTCCTCATGTGTCAGTGGTCTACTTTGGAGGAATGGCTATGTGGGACAAGAAAGTATTCATTTACATTTTCCCGTATATGCAGAGAGGCTACAAACCATAACAGCTGTTATCTTTTTATGGTGGACTTTACACAAACATACAAGCAGGTGACAAGAAAAGAAAAAATATTCCATATTTAGCATACCATCAATTATTGCTCCAGTTACTCCATAGTGAGCAGCTGCTAATTCCACCAAAATATGCTACATCTGTTGATGAAGTAAACAATTCAAGTGATAACAGTGATTTCAGATGAGCGCATTTCAAAGAAACCACATTCCTTTACTTAACATAAATTGGGTGACCTTATAATGGAGTCATAACTAACCAATTTGCCCTGTTAACAGATTGATTTAGTTAAATTCTTGTTCTAATGAAGATTTAATAATTAACATGCTTGGTTTACATAAGCTTGAAGCTTTATCACGTCTTTATTTTAAGTGATAAAACACAAAAGGAGAAAGCCATTGAGCATAGGTGTGAAAGTTCTAATATTTAATGTTTTTAATTATTGCTGTGTATAGACAATTTCAAAATTTCTATAATGTTAAGTAGTGCTATGGCCAAGTGGTTAGACTGCTTGCCTCCCACCGAGATTGGCTGTGAAATTTGTGGCAGTTAATAATGGAGCCTGGGTAGGCTTTCTCCAGGTACTCCAGTTTCCACTACCACTCATTCTACCCTTGTTCCATCATTTCATCTTCATCATTGCAAAGAACAGAGAGCTAGTGTACTATCTCTCCCCAGAAATGCTGCATACATGTTATGATGATGCTTAGTGTGCAGTGAAAGAACTACCCTTAAGCATAACACTGAATAAATGAATGAATACATTTTTATATTTTAAATATTAATTCAATTTGGAATCAAACACATTTTTATATACCGAGGGTGCCAAAAAATGTATACACACAAAAAAAATAACATTGTGTAGTATGATGTTCTTTAAACAGATGTGACTCACATATGATAGCATTGCTAAATGACAGGTAAATCAACAATTTTTTGTTTTTGTTTGATTTATTTATGGACTCTCTTTAACATCTCAGGTCATCAGAGTCCCATTCTATTCAGGGCGTGAAACGGCCGTCAAATTATGCTCAGAGGCTTCTTCTTTCAGGCTTGAGGTTCTTTATTATACCATAAATGTTCAGCATGGGATCCACAGCTTTACATCCCTTCCAAAGGAAGCCAAACTTAGGATTTTTACGCCCCAAAAATTCATTGATCCCAGCCAGGTTTTTGAACCTGTGATCTTGGGTTTAGTAGGCAATAAATCAACAATGAACAAATGAAGCCAAGATTATCATATGATGTTCAGTAAACAGATATGACTCACATTACGTTATGCTAGTGTTGCTATAACAAAATGGAACCAAAGATTGTTTGAACAACTGAAAGCAATTTTGAAGTGATATTGAAAAACGAAGAATGTTGTTGAAGTTCAAAGGCAATGGAGGCATGTGTACAGAACAGAACTGCCAATGTGAATAACAATTGCACATATTCGAGACAAATTTGAGACTCATGCTACCATATGCGATGTTCACAAGGACAGATCTGGGAGACCTTGCACAGCAACAAATTGAAATGACATGCCACTGAGAACGTTCATAAACGTTGCTCATCAGTAGTTTAATGTACTCAAAAGTGTTTCAACGCTGATGGTGGGCATTTTGAGTAACTGTTGTAACTGTAAAAGTCTAAGATGATTAGTGCTCATCCTTTTCTGTTTGTGTGAATTCAGAGAGTTTATATTAACACAGTTTTTTCTTTACTTGAAGTGTGTACATATTCAGATTGTCAATAGCTTCGTAAGTACATTTGAGTGTGTATACATTTTTTTTGGCACCCTCTGTATTATTACACATCTGGATATTGTAAACATGTGAACTGATTGAAAGTACAGCTAAACTGAAAATAAGTAAAAACAGTTAACCCAGAATCCTGTTAAGATGGGTTTGTAAATATTCATGGCCATTTGGCATAAAAAAAATGCAACTAATGCATAGCAAGATCTCTAACCAATAGGTGCAACCTTGGTTAGATAATCCTAAAGTTCTACCTCAGTTGTGATGAGAAATAAGATTAATTTTATCTACTGAGAAGGGATAATGGATACAAATGTGGGAGTTTGGTTCCCGTCTTTGCAAGATAATCCACTTTTTCATCCACTGAGAGCCAAACTGCAAACTTGTTCTGCATTTGAAAGCATGAGAGGTGCTGATCCTGCAATTTCAGGAACATGCATGAGTGGAAGCCTGGTAGTCAATAAGGAAAACAGCTTTTCAAAGCTGGCAGCAAACATCATTTGCTGTTTTTTTTTTCTCTTTCATAAGTTCCTATTTTTCTAGACCCTGGAATTGATGTATCCCATGACACAGTCTGAGACTCAGAATAGACCAGCAGCTAAAACCCTCATGTTTTAGTTCTTATCAACCCCATATTCCTCTCTCACACACACATACACTGCTTTCCCTTCTGTTGATTTTGTTGCACCAATAAGTGTGCAGACAGAATTTTATTTATTCAAAAAGCAGCACTTATTTCTGAATTCCAATTTATGCTCTGTTAATAGGTTTTTTCACGAATTTTAGCAGTTGTTAAACAGCAAACAGAATAATTCAATTTCAACTGGTTTACAATTATTCAAAGACAGTTGAAGGAAAGTAGCTTTTATGCACTTGTACAAGGTGCAATCTAAAAGTTCTTGGCCTGACTAAGAGATGTTATGAAAATGGCCAAAATACTATGATAGTTGTTAAGTATCGCCATAAAGTTTCAGATGCATATGTGTAGTCACTTTTTTTTGTAGATAATTATATAAAAAAAGTCGCAATCCAAAACAACACAAACTTGCCATAATCAACAGCCTCACATTCAGATTAACAAACCTACCAATAAGCAATATAGAATATAGATTGGATTACCATAAGATCATAGTTATAGCACAGAAAAATGGCGCGCAATACAATTGATCAACAAGAAAATAGAAAAATTTAAAAAGCAAAGCAAATAAAATAGATCACCACACTAAAAGGATACAAAATGAGATTATATATATGTGTGTGTGTGGGATTGCTGCAGGCTGTAGCAATAAGTGGGATTTGTGGCATGCAAGTGGGATGCCTGGGCATTTTTCTCAAAGTATTCTGGTTTTCCCTATGATTCCATCATCTCATCCCCATCTTCATCATCAGTCAGTGTAATGTAGTCCGAGGTTGATTGATGCAGGATGATGTTGGACCCTTGGAGGCTTTTTTCTAGCTTCTCTGGAACCTGATACTGAAAACCTTTAAAAAAACCTTTCATCAGTGAAAGAATTTATCAGTACCCATTTGCTACATAATGCTTAAGTAAGCACTTTGCTTTAATGAATCTCTGGCACAATTAATTTGTGAGGTGGTATACTTTGCATTGTTTGTAAGCATATAGTCCCAGATCAATATTAACATGCAAACAGACATTCTGGATATTGTGTAGTTCATGAGTCGTCACTGACCATTCTTTACTGGAATTTGCAATAGCAAAATGGAAAAGTGGTTATGAATGTTATAAGAGCATGTTTAAGAAAAATTCCAGATATAAGAGTAAATTGGCTGGAAAGAATTTACACAACCACATTAGAAGTAAAAATGTTATATGGGGCAGAAATATGCATGCATGGAAAGATGTTGATAAAATAAATAGAAGTTTTTGTAAACAGATCTTAGGTTTACCAATGGCATCCCCAAATGCTGTAATGCAGCTAGAATTGGGTAGACATTCCACCAAGATTATGATATACATTTACAGAGCTACCACATTGGAAGTGATATTATTAAAGAATGTTTCACTATCCAAGAGAAATGTAAATGGAAAGGATCATGGTATCTCAAAGTGCAGGAAGTGCAACAGGTATGGGAAACTTATGGATATATAGGGAATATCAAAACAGAGGATTCTGGGAAGAAATAAACCTAAGATTGGAAGATATTGAAAGAGAAGAAATATTTGGTAGTATGAGAGAAGAGTCATTGAGACTTTATAGGGAAATAAAAATAGTATGAGGACAGGGAAAATATATAGAACAATGTGATTAGGCAAGTTGAGAAGGGTTTGCATGGACTAGAACTGGAGTTATGAATTTAAAAGGGTTAAGATATGATAAAGATGTAGAAAAATGTCTGATGTGCAGAAAAACCAATACATATTTTCAGAGTTTATTATACTGTAGGCAAACAAAGTTTAGACAGAACAGGCTTGGCAACAAAAATGAAAGAATTTAGATGGGGAAATATTAATTAGAAAGATTTTAACTGTAAAAGGAGAGAAGAATATAAAAATGACAGGGAACTATTTGCGCAAGTTAGAGAAAAATGGTTTATAATGGTAAGAGGAAGACAGAGGGAGACTTAATCCTAGAAGTACAACAGGTCAGATAAGTATAAATTGTATAACACAGCAATATGATCACCAATACACTAATAACCTGAAGTTATGTGCATTGGGATCAGAAGTAAACAAGCAAATCTATAAAGCAAATATCTAGAGGAGATAAGCAAGATTAATATTATTTTGTTATTTTTAGATCTCATTTTGTAATGAATTGATAAAGTACGTATGTTTGGATGCAGTATTATGTAGTCTTTTGGGATATATTTTCAATAAATTTCATTTTATTTCATACTGGAATTCTAAGCACATGAGCTGCCACTGCTTTTACCAATTGTGGGAGTCTGTATTGTGTATGGACTTCCTTGCCTGGGGTGATATTTTACAATTCCAGTGTCTATGAAATGCTGGATAGCTTGATACACAAATTTCTTATATATTGAGCTTCTGGCGCATTTTGAAACTATCATCTGATAACTGCCTACCTTCTGCAGCATTGACATTATGTGATTTTCGTTATGCCCCAGTCCATAATGAAAACAACTTCCCATTTCTGCAGCTCAACAAACAAGAATTCATGTCTAACATCAAACTTCAGGAATGTGGTCCCTCTAAAAACAAAATTTGTAACAGTATTTATGGTAAGATTGCAAAGTATTCAGTACTATATTTGATAGGTTGCTTCTACTGCAATGACATGGCTCGGTGCCTCATCATCAGAGCATTCAATAAAACCCTAGCTTTATTCTGAACCGAACCATTTAATATTGGCTGTTCTTTGATAACATTGTTACCAGTGAAGATGACAAAACAAATAAGTTTTAATGATACTAGCAGTAATAACAAGTCAAATGAAAACATCAATCAAGTAAATAAATATAAACATAAATGTTTTCCATTTCATACCTTTAAAAAATTATGAAATACAGATGCTGCACCAAGGCATTTTTACTATAATATTTATAGGCTTATATTCCACAATTCAAGGCGATTCACAGGGTAAAACCATACTATCACAAAAAATAATTATAAATTACTATAAAAATGTGTTATGTTTATTTCTGTTTTCTTCATACAGCATAAATAATTAACACTAATAATATAACTACTAAACATTTTTGTTGAAGATAATGGATGACCATTTTAATGTTGAGCAATTTTTTGATTAACATATATTCTGTATATAGTTAATTTAACATAATGACATGATTGTTCTTATTAATGAATTTTTTGTAACATCTGTCCACCACATGAAATGCAAATGTTTTCACATATGGGAACTTAATTTTTCTGGCTATAAAAATTCAAAAAAATGGGGGAAAAAATCCCCTAAGTCCTAATATGAAAATTATTTTGGTAATATAATCGTTCAATATTATTTCAAAGATACCCCATGATGATTTTGTCATTTTATAAGAAAATAGAAATATATAATTTCTGATAACAGTGGATAAAGGCTACAAGCAGAGATGTAATATGGTTCCGTCTATAATTGATGCAAATGATAACATTTATTTTTGTTGTTTAATTTTAAATGTTGTTTACAATAATTTTTAAGCCATGAATGAATTTTCATCTTAGTTTTTCACATTATGAGCACAGAGTACAGAGTAAATAATTAAAAACTACAGAGCCTGTAGTTTTTAATTATTTCAAATCAGAGTTAATAGCAGAGTTTGTAGCAGTAAATGCTTTTAGTGTCTGATTATTTTATAAATTATCATCAAGAGGTTGCATACAGTGAAGTAATATAACACATTAATAATCTGAGTCGATAAAACACTTATACTTCATATACAATTTATTTATATAGATATGTTTCAGGAATCTCATTCCTAAGCCAGGATCAACTGGAGGAAGAAAAGTCTATTGGGGAAGAAGAAACTTACTGACATCCTATGACATAACCTCAAAGTCATGATGCAGTTCTTGTTTTTGAACAGATATTTTTTCCCTTTCAAATAATATTTTATGTTTTTTTGTAATTTTTTTCAATTTCAATACCATCATTTGACTAAAAATGGGCTGAACTGCTGATTTCTCTATTTACTTGTAAAAAGTATTCCTGTAATGTTCTTCTGTATGAGTTTCTAAACTTCTTTTTATTTTGCCAATATATCTGGTCAGAAAAAATCCAACAATTATTAAAACATGCAAAACATCCATTAGAATTAGCTCTGTAGGAAAAGTTTTATTATAATAAACAAAAATTGCATAATGAATTGCAAATTTTTTCTTTGAATAATATTTATAGTTCATCAAGTTCATTCTGGTGCCATCAGAGAGCTCTTCCTCCTGTTGGTATAAGGCTGATGATGGGAACAAGTATTTATGAAATATGCTTATATAATGAAAAATATGTTACAAAACCAATCACAAATTATTAGCATTGATCAGTTAGCCTACATATATAATTATAACAGAATCCTCTCCTCTTGTGAAAATAGAATTTACTAATGTCATCCGAAAGGAAGCTGGGGTTAAGAAGTATAGAAATTATCAAGAATAATGATAAAGAAAATTTAATCATTAGCTGTCCACACATTTCTATAACAGAGACATACAAATTAGACAAATGTATATTTAATCCTTTTAAGACACTTCACTTAAAAGGTATCAGGTAACAAAATTACACATTAAAAATATTTTCAATGATTTAATTTTTGCTTCTTTTTACTCTTTTGCTTCCCACCTTTCTCTGTTTCTTCTTTCTCTTTTCCTTTCCTCTTCTTTGATTCTGAACCTCCTGGCTGTGCATTGCGAGATGTTGCAGTTCTTTTCTTTGCCTGTTAATGAAAAAAATCTTTGTTAAGTATGCTGGTGAAGAATATTGGCACTTTGGTACTCCCTCCTTTTGATTAAATACCAATGCTAAATTCAATATTCACACTTCTAGGGATATTGGAGAGACCAACATTTTTTTGATACGTAAACCATAGGTTTGAAATTAATATTAAGTGCATGGTCAACTTCAAAGACCAAAATTACAAATTGGAGATGTATTTGAAGATAAAAAAATTTAGTTTTCATGAAATGATTATGGCAATTAATGTTAAAACCATCAATATGTGTAATATGTTAAACACCATGACATCCTGTTGGCAAAATTTACCAGCAGTTGCAAGAGTGAATTGCTCGAGTGTGTTCCCAGTAACATTCTGGGTCATATGTAGTATCAACATAACTGTACACCTTTTTCCATGGATAAACTTTGGGTAGCTCTTGCTCAGGAATGGGATGCAATTCAGAAAATTGACATGTATGCAAGCTGTTATGCAAGCCAAGAGTAGCAACTCCCCTTATTGAACATCTAGGAATGTGTTGTGTTGTTGTAATGCCAGTTTTCTCCACTTTAAGAATACATATAAAATGTTTAGATATTAAAATTCATGTGATGTGAAGACTGTATTAATAAACAGGCACTGAACATATTACATTACATACAAAACACACACCAATACATAAAATCAAATTTGCTGATATTTTCAAGAAAATTTCAAGCATTTGCTTTTTGGCCCAGCAGTGTATTTAAACAATGATCTCCAGTTTGTAATTCCAGTTGTCAAATGAATCATAAGCTAGTTAATACTCTATGGAAGACCCAAAGAAAGTCTCTGCGAGTAATCACTTGCTTCAAGATCAACGGCCAGCCATCATCCTCTACAATATACTGGTACCTTGCCGTAAGCATATATCTTCCTCAAACCTTCAGCACCCAGCCTGGGGCTATCCCAAATCAAAGTCATCACCCGCTCCTTCAAACTTTTGATGCTGAACATGGGGCCATTCCAAATCAAAGTCCTAAATCATCAACTGCTCCCTTACAGTATGTTGCCGACAACATTGGTACATGTATAAAATAGTTCCATATATATTTTTTAAAATAACTTCTTTTTTAAATGATATGTTTTAATAAAATAGTTTGTTTACTAAAACATATATCACAATATATTTTTGCTTTGAATGACTGTGTTTAAATTCTACCACTGACTGGCTTAACTGTGCTGATATGCAGTGATGTTAATAGATGAAATATAATGAAGAAACACTTTACGTAAAATTTGAATTTTTAAGAAAGATGCCATCTTGATAGGATTTCTGCAAACATTTTTCTATCAGCCATATCATTAGTGGTTTGCAAAGTACATTCTACATTTTACTCTTCCTTTTAATGAGTGCAAACTTCTGAGATTACAGCAAACATAGGGGAAGAGTCCTACTACAGATAAAGAAGTAACTTTTTTAAAGTAGTATAGCTTAGGTAAAGTCATTAAATTGTCAATGAAAAAAAAATTTATTGCTTATAGCTACCTTGATCATAGCATCAGCGGAAATGTCATCTTCCTCTTCTTCCTCTAGTTGCTCTTCTTGTTCAGCATCTAACTCATCAATCATACTACCAACCCGTTTCTTAATGTTTGTTGCTACTGAATAAGGTATTAATATACCCTCTTTATTGTAGGTACGAGTCAAGGTTGCTTTAACCTAAAACAAAAAAAAATTATATTAACAAGTGAGTCCACTTTCTCTCAGACACTAACAATATTGTTTAGCTGCTCTTTAAAGCCACGTGACAAATTAGGACAACTTAAAATTTGGACAAATCAATCCTTCCCTATTTCATCCCCTTTGAAAATCAAAAGTCATGTTTCAAATGTTCAATCTACACAAATTAGGATTGTTCCTTAGGACCATGCAGTTATTTTAGCTGTATAGCACATCCCCTGCTCTTTATTGACTTATTCCTTAGAGAGGTGTCAAAAGGGCTGCATCCTCATTTCTCAATGAAATTTGATACATTGGGATTTATCAGGATATGGAACACAACATGATTTTTATTTTTCAAGTTCACTCTAATACCCTTAATTCCAACTTTAAAACTGAACAGTATGATCGACAATGTTACAATATGAATGATAAGGATTCCCAAGATGGTACAATTTCTTGTAAAGTATGCAGTTGTAACTTTTTGTTCCATTAAATGATGTACAACACTTGTAAAGTATTATAAAATGTTACACGTGATGTCATAAAAGAGCAAGATAAGAAACAGCTGTTTGCCACAAACATACCTTAAATTAAGTCATGTCCACTACTTTTGTAATAAATTTGCATAGAACAAATTATTAATTATCTTTCCTATTCTATTAATCTGATATTTTTTCTCTGAAATAATGACCATTTAAATACTTTATATTATGTTAAAATGTAAATTGGAACTTGCACAGTGAAGCTAATCATATAACTTACATCAATGTATGGTTCAGTTGAACTACACATTCTTAAGTTTCACTTACTTGTCATTATGTATGGAACAGGTTTTGAGAACTAAATGTTCTCGAAACCAATTCCATACATTAAGACAAGTAAGTGAAGCATTAAGAGTGTGTAGTTCAACTGAATCATACAATGATATCAATTATACTTTATTATGTGTTTGTCAATATCCAAGTGTCATATTTAATTTTGAGACAGTCATATATTCACATGCCTATAGCTACATTGCACCATTAGCTTTAGTTCAGGGATGGAACATGAATTGAGCTTCCCAATTGAACTCAATCAACATAGGTTTACATTGTTTGGTAACTTGGAAAGAGACTAAATTTAATTATTTTCATGGCATTTGACAAGAACTTAAAAAGAAAACAATCTAAGGTGTTGCATTTGAAACAGGAAAGGCCAATATCAGTCCATGAATGTACTCCAATAGAACTTTGCCCACAATGTTCATGGTATTCAAATACTGAATTATTCTTTCTCTATACACAAATCTACTCTCTTCATTGTCATCAATTTCACTACTACTTAATATTTAGATCAACTGATTCCCTAAATTATTAAAACGATGTTAAATATTGCAACATTATTTAAAGTTACCAATATTCCTATATTTATGGAGAAATTTATACGAGTTACAAGCGCAAGACTAATACTTCTAATGAAAAATTACTTGTGTACTTGTTAAGTATAGAGTTGTAAAGTAAAGGTGTACAGATATCCTTTGTGAAACAGGGCTCTGATCAACTTGCTATGATTAAAATCCAAGATTGTCGCTCAGGACTGCAAGCATTAACTTAAGACAGTACCCAAAGGTGTTGAAAATGTGACATTTATTATTTTAATAATGTTTATATATAAATAAATAAATGTTAGGTAATATATGGTTCTATTACCTAACACAAATTAGTAAAAATAATAAGAGTATACTGAATAAGTGACAGAATTTTGAACAGTAAGACAGTGAAAATTGTGGAATTATTTTGGGCTATTCTAACATTGATTTATTTCATTAGACATAGTAAGGCTGGAAAACACAGGGTGATCCACTTAGTTTACAATTAACACAGGTTTATCATACTTTACCTTGCTGTCTACAAGCGACATTGGATCCTTCTGCCCAGGCCATAGGCTCAACTCCAATATGCTATCGATGTCATCTCTCAAGAGGGAGTAAGTCCTCAAAATGTCCAGTGTCTCTGGAACACCGTCCATGCTCTTAGCAACCAATGGCTGCACAATTCTATCCCTAAGATGCTGCAGATAGTCAAGCTTGATAGCTTCTTTAGTTGCGGAAGTACTGTATAAAGTGAAAAGCAAAATTAATTTGATGAACTTAATATTATATGTGATCAAGTGAATCTCAACCTATCAGCTCCTTTACTTTATTCATTTACGTTTATTTTATTCATTTTGAATAAAGATCTTTACTAATCTTGTCTGGGATTGATTCCACAATCTTGGGTCTATGAGGTAAATATGGTTACCATTAGACAACTAGAACCAACTCATCTGAAATAATGTTAACATTAATAATACAAGCATATAATTAATTAAACGATTTGCATATAAATCAATATTCATAAACTAAAAATGTTAATTGGAACTTGTACAGTCAGGCTAATTATGTGATTAAGATCCGTGTATGACTGAGTTGAACTACACACTCTTATTGCTCCACTTACTTGTTTATAATATGTAGTACTAGTTTCACGAACTCTCTACATCCTCAGTTACCCGTCGACTGCTGGATCATTTTGGGTAGCAGTCGATGGATAGCTGATGATGCAAACAAAGGGTTCATGAAATTAGTACTACATATTATGAACAAGTGTAGCAATAAGAGTGTGTAGATATGTATAGTTTTAATTTATAATTACAAAACAAAGTCTACAGAATTCCTAGAAGAAAAAATTCTGGGTATGATCTTGGAGTTACTGAATTCTAGCAACCACATACGTGCAAACTAAAACATGGCAACTATGAAAGTTGACTGTTCATGACTACAAAATACTATTGTTACCTATTCAAAGTAAGCCAGGTGGATATATTTCCAAAATTTTTTCAGAATTATTGCTTATAGAAAAGTGAAATGGTTTATGCTCTCTTATAATGGAATGTATTTATTTATGACCTAGATAAATTTAAATAACCAAATTATGCAATAACTCCAATTATTTGCATTTTTTATAGCAGATGATCCTTTTTTTTTTTTCCAGGGAATAGTGAGACAGTGATTATTTTTATGATAATTATGATGCTTTGAGTCACAGAATTTCAGCGACCAGAATGGTAAGAAATTTTACATGACTGTGAACGATTATCTACTCAGCATCAAGTGGTAGTTAGGGAAGATCCTGCTGCCTCTGCCACAATGAACAGATCATATGATCATTCTATGTGCATAACTACAGTAATAGTGGCTTATTCTAAACGGCAGAGATTAAAGTCCTGAGAGAGCAATATGAGCATTGAAAGAGGACATGATTTTGTACGATTACAAACCAAAAGATTTCATGGCATATCAACATTTCAAACACAGTTTTAATTCAAAATCCATTTTCAAAAGTCATAAGTTCATAGTAGCTGGTAACTTTTACAAAGAACTTTATTGTATCATGTGAACTTAGAGTTGCAATTCTATTCATACTTTTTAACATAACAGAACTAATAAAAATGTATAACTAAAATTGATTTTCAAAATTGAGAGAGCTTACTGCAGCTTACCTCAGTCTCATGTGAACTTGCAATTCCTGTACTAGTCTGTGGAATTTACTTCTTCTAGAATTCTTTCCTAACCATGCTGGAAAGTTTATTTGGGCAGTAAGGTGGCCTTCCATTGCTTCACCAGGTATAACACTTGAAAACATTGCCTTTAAAAGAACAAACAAAACATTTTAATTGCTAAAATGTAAATATTTTTATTACAAGAGCATATTTGTTCTTAAACATATTGCATAAGTGTGATTTTCTTGAAATGACTTACAGATGACAGTAGTAGTTCCAAGCTTGTTATATCTCAAACCTGCCAATAATGTGGAAAAACTGTTCAATAATATTCCATTCATCACTGTGATGCATGCATTAGCACAAATGTGTGATGAGTTAGAAATTGGAAAAGTTTGAATATCATGCTGTAACTAAACATTTGGTATAAAGAATATGAAAGCTACAGAAATTCACTGGGGACTGCTCCAGCACATTTGATGGTTTCAAAGAGGGTAACAGAGTTTAAATATGGTTTTGGGAATATGAAAGATAACCATTGTAGTAAATAAACCAAGATCTGCAGCAACACATGAACATCCTCACAAGCAATTGAGAATGCACATTTAAAAAAATTAGCAATCCAGCAGATTTTATCCATGATGAAATATGAGTGCACTACTCTACACCAGAAACAAAACTGCAGTTAAAACAACAGGCATATTGTGATTCTCCATTTCCAAAGAAAGCCAAGCCTATGGAGTCAGCTGGAAAGATTATGGATTCAGCTTTCTAGGATGCTAAAAGGGTCCTGATGATTATTTTCCTGCTGGTATTATTACTGGGGGATACTACTAACCTTCTAGATCAACAGGAGAAAAATAAAGCTATCAAACATCAAGACTACTTGTTCTCACTATATTTTTTCATTGCAAAGGCAAAAATAAACTGAAGTATGGTTTGCTAACCCATTAGCCTTATTCATTTGATTAGCTCCATCAGTCTTGCATCTCTTCCCAGGGCTGATAAATCTAATATATAGATTTATAACAGATTAAGGATTTAAATGAAGTCAAAGAGTTTACTGCAGGCTTAAAGACATGCATTTTGTTTGGAAAGTAAGTTTTTAGACAGCTCATACTAAAAGTAATTCTTTTAACACAAGGCACATTCAAACTAAGAAATTGCATTTTATAACACTCAGTGCTATTAAACATTTTTATAACACTCCATTATTGCCAACTTTGGTTTAAAATCGAAAGTGATGAATATAAATCTAGTTAAGCGGATGCTTACATATTTTATAATTTAATGGCAGGGTCACAAGATAAGTTTTGAGATACAGTTTTCTAGCACCTGCAGGCCATGACTTTTTGTACCACTCAAAAGCGCCACCCTTTTCAGCTCCATTCGTGGCAAGTACAAGGTAATCAGTTCAGTTCAGTTTTCTCTTAGCAGTGGAGTTTTGAAGTAGTTGTGCAGTAACGTAAGAAAACAATAATGAACAATGAAAGAGAAGATGATTTTGCCCAATCACAAATGTGGCTTGAACAAACCACAATCACTCAATGATTGTCACAGGCTTTTGAAATACCTTGCTCCTTCACATGCTATAGTTTTTCATTGGTTCTCTGAGTTTAAACAGGGGAAAACATTCCTTAAAGATAAGGAGAGGAGCCGGAGGCCATCTTCAGTAATGACTTAGGAATATATGTTGCAGGTGGAGATAATAACCAAGGAAGACCCAAGATCGACTACAAGACCCTGCGGATTAGTTTGGAGAGTGTTACAACCATTCTGCATGATCAACTTAGAGTGAGGAATATTTCATCTCAAAGGGTACTATATTCCTAACTGAAGGATAAAGTGCACAAGGGTGGAATGGTGCATAGAAATGTTGGAATGTTTCAAAAATGGAAACTGTTAGCAAGTGTCAGATATTGATAAGGGTGATAAGATCTGGATATATACCAGTTTGCCCGAAACCTAGTTCCATTCTTCAGATTGCGTCTTCCCAGGTGACAAACACCCCACCAAGTCAAGAGACTATGAAGTGTTCGCAATAAAATGGTGTTCAGTTGTTTAGATATGGTTGCATAAAGAAGACTATGTGTAGAACATTGTAACATGTTCAAAATAGAGTATCGAGCTGTTATTATGTTCTTCACAAAATAAGGACCTACTTCAAATGAAATTAAACAGCGATAGGACGAGGTATATGGGGAAGCATTATCCTCATATTCTACCATAAAAGAATGGGCCAAACTTTTTTGAATAGGTTGAGAAAGCATTGAAGACAAAGAGCATGCAGGTCAGCCCTTGGAGGTGCTCACTCCTGAAAACATCACTTTCGTGGAAGGAGAAATTATGGCAGACTGGCGGCTCAAAGTTACAGAAATAGCAGCAAGATTGGATCTTTCTAAAACAACAGTCCCATCTGTCAGGCATTTTTGGAGTTCTACTGTGGCAACAAGAAAGAAGTTCTGCAAAAAATTGTTACAGGAGATGAGGCTATGGTCCACTATTATGATTCCTTATCCAAAAGAGAATCAATGGAGTGGTGTAAATCTGGCAAAGCACCACTTCTAAAGGCCAAGCACTCGGTCAACTAAGAAGATCATGGTCACTATTTTTGGCACTGTGAAGGAATACTCTTCATTGACTTCAAGGAAAGGAACACCACAGTGAATGGAAAGTACTATGCTGGCTTACTGCACAGACTACGTGCTTCCATCAAAGAGAAAAGGCGAGGAAAGCTGAGTGGTGATATGCACCTTATTCACAGCAACATGCCTGTGTGCACAGCTCTTGTTGCAAAGGAAGCTGTGAAGAAATGTGGCTTCAAGGAGATTGAACATCCAACCTACAGCCCAGTTCTAGCTCCCAGTGACTATTTTCTCTTCTAAAAACTCAGGAAGGAAATTTCAGTGCGACGAAGAACTGATGGATGCTGTTTATGCCCATTTTGCAGACAATTTTGACTATTTTTGGAGGGGGGATTGAAACGTTAATTGAAAGATGTGAGAAGTATATTGCAATAAAGGATAACTATACTGAAAAGTGAAAAATAGTTTTTGTCTTTATCATACCTAGAAAATGGTTAAGGCAGAAATTTATGGACCTACCCTCATACGTATCGCAATTAAAAAATTAAATAAAAAAGAGAGAGAAAAAAAGGCATGCACCTTGAAAGAGTGAAGGACCCAAAAGGGAAAGGGTGGTATACCTATGTAGCTATGTCCCTGCAAAGGATGCGCTTTGAGATAACAATGGAAGAGACCACTTTGAAAAGAAATAGGCAGAGTTGATGAGTTATGGTTATAATTGGCAGAATCCCAAATTAAATAGCTACCTGCTTTCTAAACTTTATTTGCAGAAGTAACCATGTTGGCAATGTGTCAGGCTGCCGAAACTCAGCTGATCCGAACATTGTGAATGACAAAGTGCACACTATTTTTTTTTTCAGCATGAGAAAATTACATTTTTAAATAGCAATTTTGTACAATATATAAAGAAATTTTAATAATAATGAAAAACAAAATTGTAATTAGTAATTTTACCCAGCCAAAACATGTTTAAAAACCACTATTTACTATCACTATGGACTAGTAACATTATTTACAGAATTGGATAACATTATTTCCATCATCCTCCTGGTGCAAAATAACAAACTATTTCTTTGAAACAATATTTCAGAATTAGAGGAATCTATTTAATTTATAATTACTAAATTATCTATAAATATTAAAGATGTTTACAACAGTATATAATAAAAATGGTAAAATTTTAAAAATTTGCTAAACTCTACCTCTGACTTCATTTTGCAATCATTTTACAATATAAATTACCATTTTTAACACTTATATCATAAATAGCTATTATAAACTTATCACAGAGGATAAAATTTGTAAAAGTTTTTGTTGTTATATACTATAACTGTCTAAGTTACTTTAGCATTCTTACCTGCACAGGTAGCAAACTCCAAGCATTTCTACTGCGAATTGTTTGTTCAACTATATTTCCCATACTTATGCTATCAGCAGCTTCAGCCATTAGTTTCAAATGTTTATATTTATTACCTCTGCAAAAGTGAAGGAGAACAGCATTTCATACTTAGTTCACTTTTAAAATTTTTACTTGGGGGGGGGGAGGGGGGGAGTAAAACACAAATGCTACTATAAACTGCACCTTTGGTTACTTTATAAGAATCTTTATTACTTGAGCTTTCAATATTTTATATGACTTATTAATGGGCTTCTGTTGATATTTTAGCTCTGAAGTTATTGTGAAATTTTGCAAACCAGAAACATCTGCAATATGTCAATAATTAATATTTCATAATTATTGAGTAATCTGACATCAGTATAATTTTTCTATATTGCTTTGGTTTTAAACTTAGCTTTACAATTTCCCAAAACATTATAGAAATATGTTTATATTTCTATATATAGATATATTAACATATATCTATATGTTAAATTATTGAATTAATTACTTACATGTTATTATAATATTTAGGCTTTTATGGCTGACAATATGATATTAAAATTGATCATTATTGGGCTATTTTAATAATACTTAACTGTTGCTAACAAATGTTAATACATACTTTGCTTTATGCGGTTGTGCAATCAAATAGTTCTGCTGCACAAAAAGAGGACCCAAGCTATAATCATGGAAGAAAAGGTCGCTTTTATCCCTCAGTGCCATTGACTTGTGAGCATCGGCTGAGAACACCTTTCTAACAACATCCCAAGGACCCTAAAACAAAAGAAAGGGGGAGAGAGAAGAGAAAAAAATTAAACTCTTTACATATATAACAAAGAATTTGAAAGTCCATGACTGCTGGCTAGTTCTAGTAATGGTAGACGTTAATTGAAAGCAGTGAAAATTACATATATTATCAACACTCTCTAGATAACTTGAATGAATGAATATTCATTATTATTTCAACACATTACAATTATTATTTTACAACATTTCCTTGATCCTTGAGTGCTTGTTAGTTCAGGATCCTATACAACTAACATTTCGATTGTTACGTACATGGATACTACATCACTTTAACTATACATATTATCAAGTGGCCTTTACTAATACTTCCCCAAAGATGATCATCTTTCCTCACATCTAGCAAACTTCTACAACCATTAGCATGCCTCAGTAACACTTAAAAAATAATTGGATCAAGTGGTCAAGATATGCTTTGTGTGAATGCAGAGGCAGCATAAGGCATCAATCTCCCCTTCTCTCTTCGCCTGATATACCTGCAACCAGCTGGAATCTAAATAACAGAATGCATGCACTGTTTTGTTACCATTAGAACTGTCTTTTATAGTTAGTTCTCCTCATATTTTTATTGTGTTTTATTTCATGATTAACAATATAAAATAAAAAAAAAAAAGGTAAAAGATAGCCTATTGTGTCCCTAAGGACAAAGGCCGCCTAACAAGTAGGGAAAGCTCACCCAACATGGTGAGCTATTCCATACTAGTTGTTTGTATGCTTTTTATGACACTGATTTGTTCTTTGATTACTCCATTTCTCGCTGCTCTAGAGATTTCGAGAGATTTCCATTTTTCTCTTCCTCTTGCTACTCTTGATCAATCTGGACCTGCATGTTCCTTGAAGAGATCCGTTTATCTTCTTCTTGGTCTGTCTTGTGTCCTTTTTCCTATCCGGGGGTCCCACATAGAGATCTTGTAGGTCCACCTATTGTCCTGCATTCTTGCAACATGACCTCCCTATTGACATTTACTTCTAGTAGCTATTTATGCGATGTCTGTTGTCTGAGGCAGCTGATTTATTAATACTATAGGTAATATGTCCTTCAAAGTTATTTCCGGGATTTTGTGTTGCAATTTTTTTTTTGGCATTTTGAATTTTGTTCTTTTGTTATTGATGCCTGGCACCCATATAGTAATACAGCATAAACGCAGGTTTCAAGTGTCTGGAATCTGATTTTCTTAGTTAGTGTTTGGTCCAACAATGTAAACTTAACAACCCAAAATGCTTTCCAGGTTAATGAGATCCTTCTTTGTACTTCTTTTTCTACTTTATCATGGAAGAAACGCTATTGTCTTAGGTATATATATTCACTCATATATGTGAGGACTGTACGATCCAGAAAAAAATAGATTAACAATATAGTAGGTTATTATAAGTTTAATGAAATAGGAGAGATACAAATTCTCAACATAAATAGGGTTTTAACAAACATATCAAAATATAATTAAGACCATTGTATGAATGAGTCAAACTACACATTCTTATTGCTCCACTTACTTCTTTATAATATGTAGAACTAGTTTCACAATATTCACATCATCGGCTAACTGTCAACTGCTGGATAATTTGTTTTGCTGTGGGTGTGTATTCTCCTCTGGTGGTGGTTAGCTGATGATGCAAACAAAGGGTTCTTGAAACTAGTTCTACATATTATAAACAAGTAGAGCAAAATCATAAAATGATTTAATTATATGATTAGCTTCCCTTTAAAAGCTCCAATTAACACTTCTAGTTAAATCAAAATATTATAACCTTGTGAATAATTTTAAAATATGAAGACAAAGATTCAAAAGAAAGACAATGATTACAGTTTTGTGATGATATGTGTTTGAGATAAATGGAGTTACCACGTTAATATTTTGTATAAATGAGTCTGCCTAAGTTAAATATTTTCTTCATGAGGTAAAGTTTTGCACGATTCCTCCATTTGCACTGAAAATGGAAAGAATGAATAATAAAAAGTTTGAAAACAAACAATGAATATAATTTAAAAGGTGCATTAAGGCTTATTTGACTTTGTATGAAGTGTCATACATCCATTAACTTTTTTAAATTAAGATATTCATTAAAGTATTCTTGTAGAAGTTAATTTAACTTTAGTCATTCAATATCTCTGATTCTAGTTGTGACAGCTTCACTCCATCAGCAATTTTGGCATCACAGGAAATAAACAAATAGATCCTCTGAACAAGTGCATACTGCTACCTTTATTCTTATAATCAAAATTCTTTGAAGGCACAGCTGAAGCTGCAGAAGAATAATGTGTGAAAAAATAATTGCCTTTTCTTTGTGTAAAGCCTAATTCAAACCAGTTAAAACTTTTTAAGTAGTTTTTTGTATCGGGAATTTTTCACAGTGAAATATATTATAATATGACAAATTATTGTTACAAAATCACTCAAATTTCACTAATTTTGTTCCACTTACTTGGACATGTTTCAAAGGCGATTGCATCCATCTTCAGCATGATTCCACTGGTCCAAGCGTGGGACCAAGCTGAAGATGGAGGCAATCGCCTTTGAAACATGTCCAAATAAGTAGAACAAAATTAGTGAAATTTGAATGATTTTGTAACAATAATTTGTCAGTTAAAACTTATTTCTCAATGGAAAGTTTAAAATTTTAAAATGGTTAAAATATTCAACACTGTTGAAATTTATTTGAAATAGAAATTTCAAATAAATTACACAAAGAAATTACATACGTTTTGTGTTGATTCCTATTAAGTTTTATATTAAGTAATTGTCTGTTGATAAGAATTGGGTGCTATAGTGACCAATGAACAAGATCTTGATTTGTTTAAAGGGAGTCAAACAATTATCCACAATTCTTTTACTCGACGAATACAATCACTTGTTTGCCATTTATAGTATGTTATAGTCATCAAATCAATTTTCCAAAACCATAATCATGGGAAATTGTTACAATAGGACTGTGTTATACAACTATCTGAGAGCATTTGTGGCAGAAAAAAATAGTATCACTTACATAGGAATAATAAACATTCCTGCATAACAGGAACAATGCCTGAAGGTTTCAATGTATATTGAGGATAGTACCTTTGCTCATCCTGAGAGCCTACCAGAATTTGGTGGTGTGTCTTTGGAATAACATCTCCATATCAGCTAGTGGCTTTGTGTTTCTGGGACCAGTTCCCTAGATGAGGTATTCTTTCCACAGTATTTTGTGACAATAAATTCCAAGTTAATTTGTAGCATTTAATTGTATTTGATGCATCATCATGAAATTCATAATAATTATCAGCATGGCACAAATTCTTTTGTCTATTTATTGTTATTATTATAATCCCCTTCTCCCCAAGAAATTTAGAGATATAGTTTTCAAAACTGCATTTTCTTGCATAATATCCCCTTTTTACATAACAAAAAATTAGCATTTCTTTTTTTTTTTTTCAAGAATGTCTTTCATGGAATCCAGAGCTTCCATGATGTTGCGAAAATTTTAAACTCGTCATTGTTGATTTCTTTAATGGTCTATGACATGGTTTCAGCCAGATGCAATGTGCAGTTACTGTTCAAAAACCATCTGAATCGACTATTATTGCATCTTCAACAAAAATGTAAACAAACCCCCCCTCCGAAGTTCCAAGCAACCTTTTCATTTGAAGAAGTAGACAGCCACACAACTGAAAGCCAAGTTGAATGAAGTTCATGAGAATTCTAGCAATAAAGATGATTTATTTTAAATAAATAATTTTACATTCTCTAGACCCAAGGTTTGTGGGTTTAAACCTGGCTAAGATTGACAGGTTTTTCTGGACGTATACATCTCAAGTCCAAGTCCTTCAGAAAGAGCTTTAAACCTTTTTTTTAATTTGTTATTTAAGGACATTCTTTAACATTAGTGTTCCATTAAATTCAGGAACTGAAAGGGCAGATAAATTTTGCTTAGAAGCCTATTTTTAAGTTGTGTGTCCCCATATCATGCATTTAGAGCACGCTAAAGAACTCCATACCTGCAAAAAGAGGTCCTTAGACAAAATTATCAGCTTTATCATGTTTAAGTACAAGGGTAAATCAAATATAAACTGCAATTTTGATTTTACAGTGAGTAGTGTGAAACAGATATGTCTTTGGGTCTTTGCACATGGAGATTTTGGGAGTAGTTGGGGTGATTGGTTTGCCTTACATAGCTAATTCATACATCAGTAGCATCATGACCAACAAGAGATACACCTGAATTGTGCAACTCATTATTTTTAAGTTTTCGGTATGGGAGGACATAAAATCAGCTGAAATTTTGCAAACATTAATGACACAGTTTGGGGCTAAACCACATATATATGAATGGCACAGTAGTTTGACAGAAGGGTGAGATACTATGAAAAATAAAAGTAAAAAACTTCAATCTCGGAAGAGCATAATGAAAACAAACATTTGGGATACTATCTTATTAAGTGTGACCAATATTTGGAGATATCTGAAGTTATTTCTGCAGTTTGAATAAATTATGGAAGCATTCAATCTATTATTTCAGATGACTTGGATTACCAAAAGGTCTCAGTAAGGTGGGTTTTTTGAATTCTCACTGAGGATCAAAAGGCTGCACATGTGGGAGTTTTTTGAGGTTTTAGGCTTGATACCAGAATCAGAAATGTTTCTCATAATCTGAGATGAAACAGAATATACCACTAAACTTCTGAGTCTAAGCAAGCCTGGAGAGGAGGAAAAGAGGGGAATCTGCTCCTATCAAAGCAGAAATTGCCTGTCAACTGGGAAGTTTTGACAGTTCTCTGGAACTTCCAAGTCATTTTGTTCATCTATTTTTTCATTAACACTGAATAGTCATGCAACTTATTACTGCCTTAGACCAAGCATGTTTAATGGTGAAATATACATCAATAATTGATTTGAGAAGTTCTGCTCCAAGATAATGCCCATTTACATACAGCTGCTTTAATGAAGGAAAAGCTGCTCAAGGAAATCCACTGGACAGCATTGGAACATTCTTCCAAACTGATCATCTTGCAATTACAATACATTTGCACATTAAGAACCATGCAAGGTCAGTGATTCGACAGCTATGAAGTTACAGAAGCAGTTGTGTGCAACTGTTTGGAAACCAAACCTTACTTTTTTGTCAGAAATGAGACTTAGAAGTTCCCCTTCCATTGGGAAAAATGTAAGTTGGGAAATTTTGTAGAAAAATTACATGCATTCTATTCGTATTTAATTTGGTTTCAATAAAGTTAAAAAAATACAAAAAAAAAAAAAAAAAAAAAATGAATAGGATGAGAATATGTAGAAACTGAAATTAATTTTATATTGGAGGGCTTTAAATGAGCTAACAAAAAATGCCTGCCTTGATCTTTTCTCAGCCCAATATGCTGTAAATGTATTATCAATTAAGAATGTTGCATGTAGTAAAACCAAGTAATTACTGTTTATTTCCAACACATGAAACTTTCCAAGTCAGCAAAGATAATAGCACTAATCCAGGTGTCAAAACAATTTCAACACATTTTAATCCAGTTTAGATTAATGATTTCTGTTGTCATGTAATTTTTCCTCTTAATTATTCACCTCTGAATTTTTAGGGAAAAAAGACAAAATTACATGGGTAAATTTTAAATCTAAGAGCTATTATGTATTGTAGAAGGTTCCTCACCAATTTTATGTGCTTCTTGGACTTCTGAGACTCCAACTTAGCTTGTTCAACAGAAAGGTTTTTATCTGTGATTGACCACAATGCTAGGTGATGTAGAACTTGGCGTATATCATTATTTGCACCAATAATTATGTCATTCAAAGCATCAGCAGACATTTTTATACCTTCCTTGAAACAAACTGACATCATTGCTCCCTGAAAAATTAATAATTATTTTAATTATTTGTTAATATCAATGGACTTGTATATGAATATCTAACAACATATTAGTATGTACGTACATGCATGCAACAAACATAAAATTACTACACTACATCAATTTACAAATATCAACCAGTCTACTTTATGTTGACATAAATATCTGTCAATGTAAAGTTTCTTAGGTCTCACTTTGGAGCTGAACGTGTTTTATTTCACCTAAACATACTAACTGTAGTGGTTAATTTTCTTTTGATTTCTTGCAACACTGCAGAAATTCCCAAAAATTATTTGCACTTTTGCCACAGATTTGTCATATTTTCTGTGCAATGCTTACAGTTAGTACTACTGTGATAATGTGATTAAAGTTTGACCTACTGTGTCAATTTCCTTACTGCTGTGACTGTGTAAACATGGCCATTCTGCTAGCAGTATGCACCAAGGAGGAGCAAAGAAAGAGCTGTGATTTGATTTCTCTGGTCGGAAGATTTTTAGGGGTTTAAATTCTTAGAAGACTTTCAACCATTATGGGGGTTGGGGGCAGTGCTCTACCACATGTGTAACGGGTAGATAAAAAAGTTTAATAGTAGCTGGATGAGTGTGAGGCAAGAAGAGGGAGTGGGACGCCCATCAATCTCCACCATGCAAGCTTGAAAGATGGTACTGGCGAAGTGGCAAGCTGCCATCGATGAGATACCAAGTTCTCTACAGATTAGTCAAGGCTCTGCTTATCAAATCATATATGACGAGCACAGTTCCATAAAGTCTGTGCAAGATGGGTGCCAAGAGAACTTATCACAGAGCACAAAGGCACAAAGATCATAAAATATGCTAACGTTTTACTTGACAACTACAACAATGAAGGCACATAATTTTTTTGCAGAATAGTCATAGGGAATGATATGAATCAGAATCAGAATGCCAGAGTATGGGATGGAAACATTTGGAATTGCCAGCAATTAAGAAAAAAATTCAAGAAGCAATCTTCCATGGCAAAGGTGATTTTTTGGGGATTCAAAAGGGCCATTATTGGAAGATTGCTTGGGATAAAGGTACATGACCAATAGTGATTTGCTGGCCAACTACCTGAAGTCAGCAATTTATACCAAATGCTGAGACCCATTGTAGAAGAAAGTTTTGTTTCATGACAATGCCACATATGGTTGACCAGACTATCGAAACCATTAACCATTTGGGTTTTTGAGGTAGTCAGTCCTGGAGGTCTGGTGATAACCATACTTGCCTTGTAGACCCAAGATTGGGGTTTCAATCCCGGCCTGGGTCGATGAATTTTTTCTGGCATAAAAATCCTAAGTGTGACTTATTTCAGAATGGAAGTTGTGGATCCTATGTCGTAGATTTATGGCAGGAAAAAGAACCTCAAGCCTGAAAGAAGAGGCCTTTACCCCATTCTGCTGAAATACATATAGCCTCCCTGAGCCACAGCTTCCATCCTTAGTTTCATGACATTTGTCAGAACACCAACATAAACTTTTTCCTTGACAGTTTTCCCTATTCTGAAAGAAATGCGATAGCATATCATTCTCACCAGACATGACACCTTGTACATGAACACTTGCCTAAAATTTTTTTCTAATAATAATTGGAATATCCTCAGGGTCATGGGTTAGCCAGCAGTCATTCCTCCGGTTGACCTTGGTGTGCACAGTAAACATTTTTTCATCAGAAAAGAATCTCATTCGTCCTGCTCCTTTGTTTTTTTCAGCACATTACAGGTTGTAGCAAGTAATTCAGTTTGTTTTGGCAGCCTCAGAGAGCATATACATTACCTTTATTGTATATGACTTATAACGCAGATCCTCCTCTGCAATCTGGAGCATGGTTCACTCAATGACACCATACACCTACATCACTTTCTTTACAGATTGCCCCCACCCCCCATCTGAAATCAGCTCTTGAGTCCTTTCCACAACTTCTGGAGTCTGTGTCACGCATTCTCTTGAATGACTCTTTCTCTACAGGTTAGTGAAACCTTCCCCAGACTTCCCGGAAGCATCACGTTTAGCAACAATGTATACACAGTTGATCTTGAAAACCCAAAGAACCAAATTATTTCAGTCACTGAATGCCCAGTGTGAAGTAGTTCGATAATCGCACCTCTTTTCCTTATTTGTTCGCAACAGCTTGGCAATTTTGAGGTTATGGCTGTTTACTAAAAGCATGTGGCTTTCACAACAGTCAACAATGACCTATAGCAGAAGTATTATATGACTGGAAATTCAAATTTAAATTTGTCTGCATTTAAGCCCTGTGCCCTGTACGTGCTTAGAGATATTCTATAAGCGTTTTCAATACTTTTCACGCAACAGCCAAACTGCTACAGCACAAGATGTTGGCTGTCTGAATGAAGCCCACAATCCTTACATGACAGGCTGTAATGAGACAGAATGTAATCATCTATTGTTCATCCATTCATCATTAAGCTTAGTTCACTCTCCATCCTACAAAGAGCATTTTCATAGATAGTGGTTGAATATCACTGCAACTGGTTTTACCATCAAAGCTTCATTTATTATACAAAAGTTGTCAGCCTAAGCAATTACCTAGCACAAAATCTTTCTGCTTTCCATTGCTTCCCCTTTATGACAGTTGAAACATTTCCTTTTCATACAATAATCCAAAAATATTCTTTTAAAAGTTTTAAATAAATTTTATGCAGTAAATACTTACTCTTATTTGCTCAAGTCTTGGCTTGCTGAAAGATAGGTCAAAACAGTAATTTGTGAGACTTCTGATTTTGGGATGGCTACGATCATTACACATGCATATGATTGGTATTCGAGAGTTCTTGATGAGTTGGATCAGTTCTTGCATACCACCACGGTCTTCATTGCCAGCCATTCCATCCACTTCATCCATCAATAACACATGCTTTGTACTGGGTTTCTTTCCTGCACCATCTGAACAAAATCAAAATGTTTTGTGTTTAAATTACATTATTTTAAAATTTTAAGAACTATCAAAATTACACAAATTTGACAATTCTAATTGGAACTAAACACAGTGAAGTTTTGAAATATGTATATAATCAACTACTATAGTGTGAAGCATAAGAGTGTTTAGACAACAAGTAGTTGATTATATATACATTATTTTTACCTATCGTGCTTAATGAATCAAACCACTTAAAGTATTGTTGTAAGTAATAGCTGCAGAAATGATTTTAAATATCCTATAAATTAAAAAATAGAACAAAAAGTACAAACAAAATAATTTTCTAAAATGTAAGGAGTAAAGAATGTATTCATTGTATATAAAGAGCAGCTATTTTCTATTGTATGCCTTCTCTAACCACACTGCTTAAGGGGTGTTAACTTTGACCTCACTAACTTCCCCTTCAGAGATGCAGACATACAATGGTAGATTGAAAAGTTTCCAGAATGACAATAAAGTAATTTCATTTCATTCAAGCTATTTTTCTGACATAATCCCCTTGAAATTCCACTAACTTGGTCCAATGTTTCTTCAGCTTTTGATTCCCTCCTGAGGTACTTTCTACTACAGCAACAGCCATACTCACCTCTTCATTTGACTGAAATCCCATTCAAGCAAGAAATTTCTTGAGCTGTAGGAGGATATGGAAGTCCAAGGGAGCAAAGTAGGTGAATAAAGTGGATGAGCAAGATTTCAAATCTCAATTTTATCAACTTTTCCTATAATATATGTTTTGTCATGGTGAAACAACACTTTTTCCTGGCCATTTTCCTGAATTGCTGCATTTAGCTTGTCCAAAAGTTTTTTTTTTTTTGATTGATTTATTTATGGACGCTCTTTAACAGCTCAGGTCGTCAGCGTCCCATTCAACTCAGGGTGTGAAACGGCCGACAAATTTTGCTCAGAGGCCTCTCTTTCAGGCTTGAGGTTCTTTTTCGTGCTGTAAATGTACAACATGGGACCCACGGCTTTACTTCCCTTCCGAAGGAAGCCATACTTAGGATTTTTACACCCGAAAAAATCCATCGGTCCTGACCGGATTCGAACCTTGTCCAAAAGTGTTATGTGCTAATGTTCCAAAGCACATTTTCCTTTCTCAAGATGATCAATTGGTAAAATTTTTACGGGTCCCAAAATTATCTTTCCAGCCAATTTCATCAATTGTATGATTTTTACTTTCTTTGAAATCAGTTCATCTTATCCATTTCATTGTGTTGATTGCATTTTCATTTCTGATATGTAGTGGCAATCCAAATCTCATTCATAGTTAAAAATTGTCATTAGAAATGTGCTGGATTCTTCTCAAACTCTTCCAAACTATGGCTGAGCTTTGAAAGTATATTTTTGTCCCAGAGTGAGCTTAGAATTAGGAACTTAATTGTTTGGTACCCGTTTCCTGCTATTTAGAAGCTTTGGGACGTGTTTCTTGTGACTGCTTTAAAATGTGTTATTTGTGAAAATAATTCAAATTATTGTCGTAACAAAATATTGGAAAAAGATCAAGCTTATGTACAGGGGTATCATTTGATATCAACACCTCTTGTGTATCAAGGTATCAAAAATTTACCTCTAAAAATTACGCCATTAATAAGTAAGGGTGAATGAATTTAAAGGGTGAAAAGGGATCTATGAAAAATTTTCAATTAGTTAATCTAAATTAAATTGTAGTCTTCAGCACAAGATATAAGAAAAATGTGCAATTACCTTTAAAGTAATCAAAAAGTGATTTGCTGGTTAGCAATTCAGTGACTTCTTCATGCAGTAGTTTTTTGGACCTTGTGTCAGATGCATTTAATTCTACAATATCATACCCAAGTTCCTTACACACCAGATGAGCAGTTGTAGTTTTTCCTACAAACAAAAATTGTATTACTTTTCTTTATTGTGTTCCTACTGTACATTTATAATTTGATAAAATAAATTCTAAGTATATGAATTTGTAATAAAAACCTATAAATCACTTACCTACACCAGGGGGACCGGAAAGTAATGCTGCTTTGAAGAAGGCTCCACTATCATCTTTAGCCCATGGGCCTGCATGCCAAAGCAAAATAGAATGAAATTAATTTTGTGTACAAATTTTTATAAATAGTGTGATCAGTGATGCTTTTTGCTGCAACAAAGAGTTTTTCCTAAGAGTAAGCCCCCACTCATTTGCTGAGCTATGTATTGGTTTTATTGTTTTACCTTCTTGCTATTTACTGGTTGGCTAACCAGAGTGCTGCCTATAGGCAAAACACTCCGGAGGGAAAACAAAACTGATTGCACTGAATATGCTTCTAAATTCACCAGCATATAAAAATAGGCACAACCATTACAATGAAGAATTAAACAGTACTTATTAAAAGTGATATAAGTAATTCCATAGTAACACTATTATATCTCACTTGTTTAAAATACAATGCATGTTTCAAGAGGATTTGCTCTCTTTATCATATATAATGTTACTATTCAGACTATTATTATCAAATAATTATTAGAATTTAATTCTTAAAAGTCTGGTATTCGTTCACAGTTTTGGAAGATTAATTTAATGTAAAAATTATTTGTATAACCACTTTACCAGTAATGTATGTATTGAAACATTTTCAGATTGTTTTGCAGCTAAATTAAACTATTATTTTACAGTAATTACTACATATGCTCTCATATTATTTTAAATAGTGTTTATTTAAGCTTATTGGCCTTTTGGGAAATGCATATGGTGCCAATAAGTAACTGTTGCTTGGATTTAGGCTTGTGATGAAAAATTCAAGTTCCATTCCTAGTCACAAGAAGTTCAGAAACTTATTTCCTGCTTGTGAGATATGTAAGGAAGTCGAAAGCATAACTCATCCGTTTTATTGTGTGTCCATCAGTTACATCATGGGTACCCAGCATGCATACAATTTTCTGTACCCTGTAATGCTTGAGTTACAGCTTCATGAATTTCAGTCTTAAGATACTTCAGGGATGATGTCACGCAATATTCTTGTCACATGCTGATTCGCAAGAATTTGTTTCTCAAATCTGTGAAGAATGTCATCAAAGAGCACAGACAGACTACCACTCCTGTTTTCATCATGAATATCTGTCCTGCCTTCACAGAATTCATGGCACCACTTTGTTACATTTTTTTGATTCATAATCTGCCTTTAAACACCATCAATTTGTCTCTGAATGTATGCTGGGTGCTCACCTTTTGCATTAAGAAACCCTATGACAGTGGGATTGTGGATTGGCACATATTACTCAAACAAAATTTGACTAGCATTCCAGAACAGATGTTAAAGAAAAGCAAAAGGTTTTCCTCAGGCTTTATAAATGGCACATGTCTGGGAGGTACCCTAAACTTAGGCTTGGAACATTTCCTTCCTTAAACAATCCTTTCCCAATTTATCATTCCATCTAATGTATCATCAGTGTCCACCGCCTGTGGTGCCTCAGTAGTAAAAATGGGCATTAAACACTATTTAGGGAAAGAGGGAAAAAAAAGAAAAGGAAAGGGGAAAAAAAAAAAGCTTTTTGTGTGCAATGACAAAGTGAAAAATATCTGTTCTGGTCAGCATAATTTTGTAAGAAAAGCTACAGGAAAGGATTAGGGAATGCCCAGGGCCCAAGGCCAAATAGACAGGCATTTATTACACTTCCTTTAGTTGCACAAGTGTCTTGAAGATTGTTTGCTCCTCCCTTTAACTTTCGGTGGGAAGAGTCACAAAATGGATAATAGTGACTTTTGTTGTTCTGAATTGAAAAAATTTGGCTCTGTGGAATAACATTAAAAAGTATAATTTTCTGACAGGATAAAAAATTGAAAACCTTGGACTAACTGTATAACTGTCTATGGAGACTATAGTTTAGGAATACAATTTATATAAAAATAAAAAGATTTAACCTTGCTATTTACCTAACTGTTTAATTAACCTGTATACTCCTGCAAAAACTGCTTGGAAGAAATTAAAGTTTATTACAAAATTCACATTTATTACAAAATTAGTTTTTATTATTTATTTAAATAAAAAACAAAGAGACTTACTTGGGCGACTTGCTTTTTTCTTTCCTGAATGGTTTACATGCCAATTTTCCAACCATTTGAGTAGCTTTTTGGCATTGCTGCGATCTCCCTGCTGGCCAATGACTTGTTTTAGTGATGTGGGTCTGTACTTATCTACCCACAATGATGCAGAGGTTAACCTGCTTTTTGGTGTAGAATCCGATAATGATAAAGGTTTATCTGGAGATGGCAATGATGAGTTCAATGCTTGTTTCTCTGAAACTGTAAATTAAATTTCAAACCGAGTATTTAAAATTACTGTGGTAATTCTTCAATAACATATAGTGAAGCTACCTGAGTTATGGGCCACCTGAATAAGGCTACTTACTGGGGAAGTGCTGCTGTCATAACCAGAAAAAGAGAGATACAGTTGCTGCACATTATTTTTGTTTTAGTATTTATATTTTTACTGTAAGCATAAAATTATACTATATTTAAAACTGATGATAATAATATTCACTAATCTGAGTTATAAGAGATGTTGAAAATGATGTCCCTCAATGGCAATACATCGTCAGAATTTGAGTAAGAAATCCCTGTATTTCATTTAACTTTCTTCCAAAAGAACATGGTGGTTCTGAATACAAATTGTCATTGAGATAACTTCTCTTGCAATTTATAAATAAGATGGCAAACAGTTTCTTTGTTTGGAACGCGATTACCAGACATTTTTTGCATATTGTCTTATCATTTCTCTGCAAAAATCCATTTTCACATATGTATTATACATAAAACTTATTTTTTACTATATTTATGCAATGACATAACAAACAAAGAACAATTTACACATAATGAAAGCACCTCAAACTAATTACAACCTGCTACCTTTTCATGCATTGCATAGCCTGGACAACTAGCTTCCCCCAATATGCAACCATGCTCTGCAACTCAAATCACCTCACTGTATTAATACCATAATTACATAATTCTGTGAAAGAAATATAAATATGAATGACTTTGCAATTTCATCAGATTAACTACTTTATTGTAAGTTTTAAATAAAAAATTAATACAATACATAATTAATTTCTTCAACTATGCTAATATATTTACTTATCATTACAGAATACATTATCCAATTCATGCACTGTCTAGTGTTGAAAATAAGTACATATATTAACAACATTCAGCACAAGGAATGTTTCAATTTCCATAATTCTTCATGAAATCATGCAAAAATTCATTATTGGCATCATTTGGCAAGCATCAGCTGTGAAAATCGAAGTCAACTTGAACAAAGTTCTTGGAGCTTCTGCATCAGCACTGAAGACTATTTGTATCTGGATAAATGAATTTAAATGCAGTCAATGTGAGTGCCATTTGATATTGGGAACAGTGGCAGTACTGCAAAAGAAAATTATTTACTACCACTTGTTCAGAGATAGAAAGAGCATTTCAGTTGTTATTTGACAATTGATCCATACATTTTGTGTATAATTTGATTAAAAACGGAAAAAAAAGGAGATATGAGCCATTATAAAATTCTATTTTTTGAATGAAAAAAACAGCTATTCAGATCAAGACAAAGTTAGATGCTGTTCTTGGTGAGTCTTAAACTTCTTTTAAAAGATTGCTGAATTTAAATGCGATCAGTGAGTTGTTAGTACAAATACTGCATGACCAAGAGAGATGACAACTGAAGAAATTATTAGAAAATTAATAAAATTGTTTTGAACAATTGAAGATTAAGAGAGATAATCAGAAAAGGCAGAATCTGAACTGAACGTATTCACAATATTTTACATGAACATCTGAATATTAGGAAGCTTTGTGCTCACTGGTTACTGTGTTTGCTCACAATGGACCAAAAATTTGTTGGAATGGATGACTAGCATGTTTGGAGCATTTCAGATATAACCTTAGGGAATTGTTGTACCAGTTATTAACTTCTGATGAAACTTGGATCCATCACTAAACTTCTGAAAGGAGCATAAAAATGGATACAGAAGTTAGAATTTGTCCATAAGAAAGCAAAGACATCATCTGCAGTAAAAACTATGGCCATGAAATGCTGAGATTCACAGGATATTATTTTAATAGATTATCTAGAACATGGAATGCGAAAGTAAGTTAAGATAGCTCAGGCTTTAGATACATAAAATGAATGAATGAACAATATCCTGAACAAAAACTGAATATGAAAAAGCTGTTTGATGGATGCCATGATTGTTGACTGTCCAAAAATGCATACTAAAGGACATTTCATTGCAATGTCTGACAATGTTTAATCATATTTTGTACAGCTTTTTGCATCCATTCGTAACCATGGACAAAACTTGAATCCAGCTGAGTCAAAACAGTAGTCAAAAGTACTGCACAACAGTTGGTCCAAGTGTGCCTTAAAGGATGAAGACCATTTTGTGAACTGGAAAGTTGATGACTATTGCTGGTGGATACTTAAAAAGGGGTAAAATATTAACGGTATCCTAGATGAACTATTTGAAATATGAACAGAAGCAAAAAGAGTGGTGCACTGGTGCACAACAGTGCTCTTTTACCAGCACAATAAGCTGTCCCATACATTGAGGCAAAAATGTTTGAACATGCTGTCAAGCTGATTCCTCATTTTTCACATTTGGGTTCTAGGAGCTTCTGCCATTCTTGAACTAAAAATTTGTCTTAGTGAGAAAACTTTTTTTCAAACAAGGTTGTCAATGGCATATAAATTATATTCTGCAGAAGTTTACAAAATTTTATTTTCTGGTAGAATAAATAAAACACCAATTCAATGAGACTATGTTCAGAAATAATATTGATGTTTGCTATAAAAATGTGTTTAACTTGCCTTTTCAATAAATTTTTAAAATTAAATTTATCAGGTTATTCAATTATCTGATGATCAATGTAATTACAGACAGCATCAGTCGATAAACCATTGCTCGAGGCCAGCCAGGCTACATGAACTGGAGCAGATAGACAAAGTTTACATTAGCCTTAACCTTCAGTCTCAAGCCACTGAGTCAGTGTTATTAGAACAGTACAAAAACATGTCTAATCTTATAGTAAAATCTGCTAAGAACACTAAATGGCAAATAATAGACCCAATTATTCTATTCCACAATAATATGCTTATTTATGATTTATATTTCCATACCAAGTCTGCTCATGCTCTCAAGAGATTTGAAGAAAAATTCCCAGATGAGTTTCAAGTCATAATGTGATTCATAAATTGGTAGTAACCACACACTTTAGGAAATTGTCAAGAGATCAATTTCATTTCTCTAAGAAAAGTACAAAGCGTAATGGATAATTTCATAAGCAAATGACAGAAGTGTGTGGAAAATCAAACCAGACAGTTTTGGCATATCCTTATGTGATTTTGGGTGAGTACACAACTTATTAAGTAAATTAGAATTTATTAGACTGTCAATATAATGTTTCTACTACCTAATACTGTGTTGCTCCACTCGTCCTCTCCAATTCTAAAGTAGCATGGCTGGCTGTAAGCAAATACTTATCAGTCAATGTAATCCTTGCCACTACATTAGTCTTCAGATAACTGGGTAACCCAACATTAATGAATTCATCCCTAAATATAATGGAAAATAGTAGCTAAAGAATGAATATACTAGCAATTAATATTTTTTCTGTCACTTTTCTGCTATCTTCATATTAGCAGCAGTGCTATTATAATGGAATATAAATTTTAAAACATTTTTAGTTTTTTTTTCTCAATATAATTATTTTTTAAAGTAATTTTAACTGTTACCTCTAACTTCAGTAGCCTTGACCTTTGTTTCTTTCTTCACTTCTGTTTTGATTCCTGATACAAAGTGGCTTTTAGTATCTTTCTCTGGTTCCTTTTTCAGTTCTTTGCTTTTTTTGCCTGCTTCAAATTTCTTGATCTTCCCTTTCACATCAGGAGAATTTATATCTTCTTTAGATGGACTGGATGCAATTAGTTCTAAAAGGCCATCTTCAGTTAGTTGTTTTATGTTTAATTTTGTAGCCTGTAATGTAATTGTGAATGTAAAATAACAGAATGGAAATAACTGTAGGTCAAGTATTCAGAAAATGTAACCATGTGTTATACTGCAATCTCTATACATCATTTTTGTTGAAGGTCTTTTTTTTTTCTATAGCAACGGAACTCAAAAGGATTTGACATAAGAATTGTTCCGGGTCCTGATGGACCATGTGAACCATTTGAATTTGATTACACATAGCACCTACATATGCCAGAAGGATAGGTGATCATCCCACAATCTAAGAGTGCCCCATCTAGTGTGATGCAGCAATTTTGTCGACATCTTTTCAGATACGAAACTCCAAAATATGCTGTAAATCTATGGAGAGTATTTTATTCTTAACAATGTCAATAAATGCAAGTTCTGCATTAGCTTCTTTTTTGTTTGAAATGCTTTCTCACTACTACAGTTTTTATTCAGTGTTTTTCTTCATTCCCTCTAAAACAATTCAACAAAATCTCACCATTATAAAGGTTATAATGTCAATATAAGATGTATATATTTATATTCTTAAGTATCACTCACTTTTTCCATTTTTGATGGCCCTGGTTCATCTCCAACCACAACATAGTTTGTATTTCGACTAACATTTGATGTCACTTTACCACCATATTGCTTAATTAGCTCAGAAGCCTCCTCTCTGTCCAATGATTCCAGTACTCCAGTTACAACAAACACCATTCCAGAAAGACAGTCAGGTTTGCCCTGTTGATCCAAGTAACAAGTATTAACAAAGGTAAAATAAAATGTTTATTTCGAATTTGTTCTTTTCTACCTATACTAGGGCTATTGAAACTTTGCACGTGGCAGCCACCTTTTCATTTGGTAATACTACAGATTAACAATCAATCAATTACAAAGTAGGATTATTGATCAATCAATAATCCATTTTTTTTTATTTTGTGTGCAGCTCGTTTCTATCAAATGTTTTTACTAAGCAAAACTGAAAACTGAACAACACCAGGCTTTAAGCAATGGTGTGTGTTAAAACAGTGCAAAAGCAGTATACCAAAATTACATGAACTAATAACTGTCAAGTGTAAAGTTTCAGTCGTCCAGGTATGACCACTGAATAATAATAAGAATAAGAATAAAAATAAAAATAATAAGAATAAAAATGAAAGCAGAAGAGAGCCCCACTTTCAAAATGGGGTCTAACAGAGACACTAGAAATATTAAACATTAACATTAAAAGACAGATGGAAAAAAAAGCAGGCACTGCTATTGTGAATTATCTGGGGATTACAAAATTTCTCTTGTGCTTCTACATCCAAGAGTTATTCCAAAAAGTTTAGTAATTATTAATACTCTAAATCTGGCAACATATTTTTAACAGTGTTTTAATATTTATTTTTACTGCTGGGGCATCACAGGGATGGACACTGATGATACATAAGACACAATTATTAATTGGAAAATAATTTTTTTTTAATTAAGGAAGGAAACATTTTAGGATTAAGTTTAGGTTACTTCCTCAGCATCTGCCATTTATGAGGACTAATGTAAGCCTGAAAAAACTTCAGCCAGTCAGGGCAGTCCTGGTGGGAATCAAGCTCCAGACATTTCATTGACAAATTTGTGCCTTAAGACCTTGGCCACCCATATCAGTAAAAATCTGGCAAAAATGAAACTTATTTTAATTTGAAAGATGGATATTTTGAAACCATACACATGCAACAATATTACAACTTAAATGTAAAATTGGAACTTAAACACAGTGAAGCCAATCATATTAATGGATATCATTGTATGATTAGTTGAACTACACACTCTTAAAGCTTCACTTACTTTTTATAAATGTATGGAACCGGTTTCGAGAACATTTTGTTCCCATCTTCAGCCATGCTAAGGTTCAACTCAAGGAGAGAGTTGAACCTTAGCATGGCTGAAGATGGGAACAAAATGTTCTCGAAACCGGTTCCATACATTTATAAAAAGTAAGTGAAGCTTTAAGAGTGTGTAGTTCAACTAATCATACAATGATATCCATTAATATTACAACTTGTTTCACAGGAAAGCAGTGGAAATGCAACCATTGGCGCACATGCAGGCCTACATGATATGTGATATTTGTATTATAGTTTGTTATGAATTCTAAAGGAAATTAGAAATCATAACAAATGGAGCAGAGTCTTGAATGTTTGGTGGGTATTTTTTATGATTCTGCACCATTCCAAGCCACCAATGGAAATGGAGTTTGAAACATGTGAAGAATCACTTGAAAAACTCCATAGAGATCACCTTCATATGCTCCACAACTCCAGAAACAATGGATGTTGCTCACAAAAGATCCTCACAGTATGGAGATTCAGTGGACATTTAGCACTGGATAAACAGTTATTAACATCATCCTTAATGAATATTTTCAAGTAACAATTCCTTTGAAGAAGAGCAAAGGATAATTTGCAAGAATTGTCACATTTCATAATGGAAAAATATGACTGGAAGAAGCATTAACATGTACTAGGATTGCTTAAAAAGTACTGAGCCTAGTTATGAATAAGTTGTCAAAGCAGAATGAATTTGGTGCCATTTTAAGCTTGATTATCTATAAATAATCCGTCTCTGCCATTCTTACTACCAGCAGATTGTGCGTAGTCATCCAAAATGGAAACTTTAACAAGGGAAGACTCAGAAATGGTTAAATTTTAACAGATAGAAAAATCAATAGTGGCAGCACATTTTAGGAATGAAAACCATGAGTCAGAAAAGAAGATAATATTCAAGATGATCCAAAAACCAAAAAGTACTGAACATTTGGGAGAGGATTAACATTAAAAAATATGAGCAACATTTAATGATTTTTAACATAACAGCAAAAGCTCAATATTCCAGTTTATTAGGAGATATCCAGTCTTTCTTCAGACACCAATTCAACTCTTTGTGAGGTTGTGGACAAAGATTAGTGAAATATATTCTGTTAAACCCTTGATATACCAGGTAGCAAAAAAATTGATCAAAGTCTTCAGTTCTTTTAAGAGGTTCCAAAGTTTGAGCATTAAAAATTCAGTTGATCTAGTCAAAAAAACTTAAAAATAGCAGAATTACGGCTAGAGATATAATGATTTCATTTCATGTAAAAGCCTTATTCCTGAACATACCTACAGAGAAACTTATGCTTATTCTAAAAAAATGGTTAACATTAATAAATTTAAAAACAGAAGAAATAGAAGATTTATTAAAACTTACTAATATTTGCATTAAACAAAATTACTTCAGCTTGGAAAAAAAATATTACCAACTAGTTTCAGGCCTAACTATGGGAAACCCTTTGTCACCTTTTCTAGCAGAGTTATTCATGAGTTCATTTGAAATACATTTCACAAAAGCCTTCCCTTTAATTTTCAAGTCATTCAATGGATGACATTTTTGCAATAATATTGAAGAAACAGTCAAAAGATGCCCTTAAACTTCTTAATTTGCAACATGAATCTATACAATTGACCATACAAAAAGAAAGAAATGGTTGGCTACCATTTGTAGATTTAAAAATTATAAGAAAGGAGATTGTTTGAATTCTGGAATTTACAGAAAAGAAACACACACAGAAAACTACATAAAAAATTAGAGCTATAACCCCATTCCACATAAGTATGCAGTATTTCACAGTTTGGCACACAGATTGATGAATATTCCACTCACAGAAGCAGCGTACAAAATAGAATACAAACAAATAATAAAGACATTTATAATCAATGGTTTCAACAAAGACACAGTGATAAAAAGTATCAATAAATCTAAAAGACACACTGAAACACACAAAAGAAGAATACAAATTCAAAAGTTTCACCTACCATCCAATTTACCACAACAAGTTCAAGAAAATTTTCAAAGAACATGGGAATTTAATGTTAGCCCCAAAGAACAGATACAACATCAAGAATTTATTGGGTTACACTGTAAAAGACTTCATATCAACAGAAGAGAAATCAGGAATTTACAAAATAAAATGTGCAGATTGTAAGCAGAGCTACTACATAGGCAAAACAAAGAGAAATTTGGAAATTATTTGGAGGAAAAACATTTAGGAATATTCGGTTTAAGCAGGTGGATAAATCAGCAGTAGCAGCTCACTTTTGGACCAAAAACCATGAAATAAAACCGGAAATTAAACTGCTGAAACATCTTCACAACCCATTGGAGTTATCCACTTGGGAAAAAATTGTTATATTAAAAAATATAAAAAACCTAATGAATTTCGAGTTTCCTCCTATGGATGAACTCAGCAATTTCCTACTTCAACCAACAGAGGCCACCACAGAAACATCCTGGTGTCCAGCCATCATTTCCAGTAGCGGCAGTTCGGTGAGCAACTGAAGATGGGAGAGATTCTCCCAAAATGCATCTTACTTTTATGTAAGTAAGTGGAGTTTAGTGTAAAAAAAATGCATACCTAAGCTTAGGATATATTACCACTCCATTGTCAACAGCTTCATAAGTACATTATTTAAATATTTTGTTATTCAATGAATACAGCCATATGCTGCAATCCCATGATATTCTCAAAGTTCTCAATATGGATTGGCAATCAGAACATTAAAGAAGATTAATTTAAGATCAGCATGCAATTTGTTAACTCATACACGAAACCTGCAACACAAGACAATAATGTCCTTAAGGCTGAGCAAAATACTTAAGCTGCTTCTGTGCTCTAACCTGGAATCAAAAAGGTGATTAAAATGCTTAAGTCCCTTTGTCTAGTAAAGATTAGCATGGCTCTCAAAGAAAAGAAGAAATAAAATACCGGAAGATGCTAAAAAAATTAAAAGAAGTAGAAGAAGATGTTGTGCACCATCAAATTAAAATATTTAAAAAAAATTATATAAATGTAAGAAAATATGAAACATGAGAAAATAAAATAACACACAATAAAATTAAAATATAATAGGTAAATAATGTTCATTGAATGAAGCATACTTTGTACTATCTTTATTGACTTTTAGAAAAGGCTATATTTTGGAAATACATTACAATGAAACGTTAAGCATTTTGCTACCTTAAATTCTCCCCAGTTGAAATTTTATGATGTAAAAATATAATGTGAGAAATAAAAGACTATACACTAGAATTAAAAAGCTGTATTTCCTGCAAAATTAAGCTTTGTGCTTTTAATGTGTTCTTTAAAAAATGCTCCTCATTATATAAGAGATAAGCAAAGACCCAAAGTTTCTGCTCTCTAAAATATAAAGTAAAATTCTACACAACTTTATTATTTTTATAATACTGGTTGCAAATTCTTTTTCTAATATTCCAGCTGCTTCAAGTTTGATTTTCTGTTGCATTAGTTGCATGTCTTTGTGATGGTGGTGGTGATATCTAATGACTATAACTTTCAGAAATGGCCCATTTTCTAGTCTCTCACTTTGTACTTCATTATATTATATCGGCTGTAAATACAATGGTAACTTTTTGAAAGCATTTACATCTTGCCAATGCCAAAGTCTTTAAAGATGAACAGAATGAAAAAAATGACAAAAATGAATCTGGAGTCCTTAGGATCTGAAGTTATCTACATTCACCTTTTCAGATTAAGATTTTCAGGAAGAAAATATTGATTCCAGGTTCATCAGTTGTCAAGCAACTTCCAGTTAAGAGAATGACAAGCAGATGAAATCCAAATGTTGTTCCACATCTAGTCTTTGGGATCAAACCTGGGCCATCATGGTGAATGACAAGCAGTTTGAACACTTGGCCATAATACCACCAATTTTATTTTTATTTCTTTTGCCTTCATATAATTTTTTTTTATCTTATGATACTCTAATTTTTAATATTCCTGTTCCAAACTGATTAATGCTTTATGGGTCTTTTTCCTATTCTAAGAAAATGAGAAATCTGCAAGAAGAGTCAACATAAATCTGCACCAATGACTAAATTTTATTTAATAAATTGTGCTTACAAGCTGTAGACAATGGCTGGTAATATAATTCTGTCAACAGCTGATGATGCGAGGGATTGTTTCTGAAAATCTCCAAGTTTTATGTAAGTAAGTGGAGTTAGTGTGAACATGTTGAATACATTAGTGTAGGATAAAATTTATTTGTTGCTGACATTTTTTAGGATATTAATTTGATATTAAATTTTATAAAGGAAAGAAAAAAATAATACGTGATATCTGACCTTGGGTATTTCTTTTGCTCCAGGATTTCGAGGTCCTTGTCTCTGCAAGTATTTCTGATACTGAAGAGCATGTTGACGTCGCTTCTCTAAGGGATCAATAGTAAAACTGTCATCTGCACTGTTGCTTTCAAGACTTGGTGAAGAAACATCATGTTTCTCCATTTCAGCAATAACATTCTCCTTTTTAACAGTTTCTTGTTTGATATGACCGGTTTCTGAAATTTTTACAGGAAGTGTTTTGTTTGGAGATGCTTTTTTAATCTTATCTGTTTTGTCTCTTTCTTCATGAACTTTATATGTTGGTTTCCCTTCTTTGGATGTATGTGCAGCTGTATTATGTTCTTTTGTAACTTGACTTTCTTTTGGTAGAAAAGGTTTCAGTTCTTCAGTTTTGAACTTCTTATGAGAAATTGTTTCAATGGCTTCTGTACTGCCTTTTACTGATTTGTTTTTCTTGGAGTTCTTGTCATCCTTTGATGGTGAAATTTTTATTTCCTTTCTTTTGTGAGAAACTGAAGTATCCACCAAATCGAGTGGTAATATATTCTGTTGCTTATCCAGCTGGTCCAATACAGCTGCAAATGATTTATCTTCATCTATGACATCTTTGACAACCTGGAAAGATGAAATTGAAAGTAATTATCAGCCGCAATACTCTGAACACTTCAAGTATGGTATAGATCTAAAATCTACACAATTACAAACAGAACATTTTTTTTTTTTATTTTCAACCAAAAAGTAAAAAATGTCAGCTGCAAATGCTTTATCTTCATCTATGACATCTTTGACAACCTGGAAAGATGAAATTGAAAGTAATTATCAGCCGCAATACTCTGAACACTTCAAGTATGGTATAGATCTAAAATCTACACAATTACAAACAGAAGATTTAACTCATGCATACAGAACATTTTTTTTTTTTTATTTTCAACCAAAAAGTAAAAAATGTCAGGACTGTCTATAGAAAATGCATTTTCTCCATTTCTGGCAATAGGAGTACTAAGTCAGCAGCAGAAAGGAAGGACGCATGGAAAGAGCTCCTTATAGTTATATGAAGAGTGGCACATAGGATAATGGGAAAAGATTTACAAGTTTATAAGTCTAGAATTGGGCCTTTTGTAGGCAAAGGAAGAAAAATATTAAAAAACTCAGAAAAAAGAGAAGAACAGCTGAACAGTTGGTGCAAGTATAATTATGGCTTTGACGACAATTGGAGAAATGGAACTGAATTCTGAACCAGTTGAAGAAATTTTTAACCAATTAGATGGACTGGAAGATCATCTGGGAAGATAAATATGATTGTTTTAGAAATGAAATAAGCAAGAATTTAAAGGAGTAAAATGTGACATAGAAGAGGTAAAGTTGAGAGTGAATAAGTTGGAAGAACAGAATAGGAGGTTCAATTTGATATTTGCTGGTGTAAAGGAGAGAAGGAATTTGAGACTACTTTAAGAAACACGAGAAAATTTGGTACAGAAACTTGAAATGGAATTATATGACTGGGAGATTACAGAAGCTTTCATAATTGGGAACCAACTCGGTAGGAGAATGATAATAGTCAGGTTTGTGACATCTCAGATCATTTATGAAATATTAAGAACAACCAAGAAGCTAAAAGGAAATGATATTTTCATGAACAGAGATCTTTTGATGGAACAGAGAATTACAAAATGATGAAAGGGTACTATAGAAAATAGAATGTTTAAAAGAAGATTGGTGCAGAAAATGAAGGAAGCAAGAGTCCTCAGAAACAGAGCATATGTTTGCAACTTACAAGTGGAAGATGAGAAGATAACTGGAAAGAAGAAGGAGTTAAAGGAAATGTACAGAGGAGCAACAGCAGATGTGAAATTTCAAGTTTGGGATCAGAAATGCAGACACGAATGGGAGGAAGTTCAAAGGTTGTAGAAGTAATGCAATGCTGTATTGAAGTTGTCAGTTACACAGTTACAAGATATTTACAAATCAGATATGGACATGACATTACCAAGGAAAAAAATGTTGCCAGAGAGAAGGATGTCACTTGAGGTGCAACAGCTCACGATATACAGAGAGGCAGGCAGCAGAAGAGATCAAGATATGATGCAGGAATCTAATCTAATTAAAGTGTGGTATCAATGTCATGTGGTAGCTTACTGAATGTGCAATAGACTGTTCAGAAATATTGTGATATGGAACAAATATATTTGGAGAATGAGAAAGTTTTGTAATGTGAAGGTATTGAATTAAGAAGTAGGAAGAAGTTAAGGACTTTCAGATACAGATTAGGCTCATAAAAGGGTTGTAATAATGGGAATCAGTCTTTAAGGCTGGGTTTTTGGAACTGTGAAGGGTTAAGCATAGATACATTTTTAGGTTCCTGCAAAGAAATATAAAAAAGTTTACAAATTCGTGCTGGTGGAGATGTTAGAAGAAGAATTTGTTTAAAAATGAGGTTTTGATTTTTTGTTGTTTGATTTATTTAAGGACGCTCTTTAACATCTTAGGTCATCAGCATCCCATTGAATTCAGGGTGTGAAATAGTCAATAAATTTTGCTCAGAGGCCTCTTTTTTCAGGCTTGAGGTTCTTTTTCATGCTGCAAATTTACGACATGGGACCCACAGCTTTACTTCCCTTCTGAAGGAAGCCATTTTTATGTCCAAAAAATCCATCGACCTTGGCTGGGATTGAGCCCTTAATCTTGAGTCTACCATCATGGGTGGCTGGAGTCATTAAGGTGCAGAACTGTGAGCAGGAGGTCTCGGGTTCGAATCCCACCAGGATCGTCCTCCCTGATTGAGGTTTTTCCCAGCATTTCCTCAGTTCTCATAAATGGCAAATGCAGATGAGGTACCCTAAACTTAGGGTCTGGAATGCTTCCTTACTTTAAAAAAGAAAATCCTTTCCGAATTTATCATTTCATGTATCAACAGTGTCCACTGTCTGTGGTTGCTTCAGTAGTAAAAATGGGTGTTAAACACTAATCAAAAAAAAATCTTGAGTCAACAAGGCAAGTATGGCTAATACTAGATCACCACGAGTGACACAGCAGTTTTGAATTTAAGAGTAAATGTGTATAAGAAAGGGGTAATTAAGGAAGTAGCTATTTGTTTAGGTATATGATAATATTGGAAAAAGTAGAAGCAGTTAGTTTTACAATTGATAAAATGTTTATATATATACAGCATCAATGATGAATGTTAATTGGATGGAGAGAGTTTATTCAGCATTTTAGTTAAGTTGCAGAAGGTGCTCATTAGAGGAAAATAGCTCATGTTCAAAAATAAATAAATATAGTTTTATTTTGTGTCAATTTTACATTATTTACACTTTATTGTTGGTCCTGGTGGTCTAGTGGAAACCATACTTGTCTTGTAGACCCAAGATCGCAGGTTCAATTCTGGCCAGGGTTGATGGATTTTTTGGAAGAGAAGTACAGCTGTGGGTCCCATGTCATAGATTTATGGCACATAAAATAACCTCATGCCTGCTAAAAGAGGCCTCTGAACAAAATTTGTAGCCTGTTTCATGCCCTGAATTGAATGGGATGCTAATGACATTAGATGGTAAAGAGCTTCCATAAATAAAACAAACCAACAAAATTAACACGCTGCAATCTACTTAAAGCTCAAAAAAGCATTATATTATTTTTGGCAGACTTATTCATTGCACTGGTAGCACTGTTACATGCTATGAACATTAGATGCCAATATGAATGGACAGCCTGTTGATTTTTTCTTGTACAATCAATCAATCTTTAGACAGACTCTTATTTGCCAGTGGTTCTTTCTTTCACTCTCTTGGTAGGGACAGATGAAAATTACAGATTTGATCGCATGGAATTCAAGTATACAAATAATTTTACATTGTGCCATGGTCATCAGTTTTAGTAAATGCCATCTGCTGACAAAAATATTGCACTACATTTACTGCTAGAAGTATAAAGCAATATTTCTAGAGATTTGTCAAAATGAGGTTATCAAGCAACATGTATGGTTTTTTAAAACCATTGAGATCTTTCTGACTAACCCTATATTTTAAAAATGAAGTCAATTTATTAATATTATAACTTTATTTTATATAAAAACATTAACACTACACATAAGTGTATCATGGGTTATTCACTTACTTTCTTTCGAGGTTCAGGAACATTTTTCTCTGCAGATCTCTTTACCTTTTGTTTACCAAATATCTCTTCTGGATTTATGGGTTTCAGGTCCGGTTTAGAAGATGCTTTTCCATTTTTCTTTGCAGCTACTGTAAATAGTTATCTTTTATTAAACTTACATGGTTTATAATATAGTATGCACATTCTCTCTGGGGCTGTAATGTTTCACTTCTGAGAAACTCTTAGTTAATAAGATTGAGAGGAGTAAAAATTTGCTGCATCTCATTTTAACTAAAGCAAAGAGATTAATTACATTTCTAAATAAAGGCCTCAAAACCTGTGAGAACTTTTCAGAAAATGTAGAGGAGTATATTGCAAATATTAATGTAGCCACTCACTACCTAAACAAAGGAGAATAAAATTTAGTTAAAAGGAAAGGCAACAAACTTTCAGATATCCTAAAAATTGGAAGGAATGCAAAAATTTCATAAGTACATTAAATCAGCTAAAAGATAAACAAGTGATGTATATAAAGTGAACAAAGGAAATAAAATAGCCATTGTGACAAAATTATTAGATAAACAGATTAGAAATTTTGTTAAAAGGGGAAGACTATAAAACAATAGAAAAAATCCTCTAAATAGTGGGAATAAAAATTAACCAAAGCACTGATGGAAGTTAAAATATTATCCACAACTAAAAACCGGAGAATCACACAAAGCAATTCAATACTGTCTAGGCTTTATGCACTTTCTAAAATTTATAACAATGATAACAGCATAACATCAATAACAATTCACTCACATTCACCCATAAAAATATTACATGACAATTTCAACTCTAAACAATTTTAAAGTTTAAGCACCAAAATTTCATTTCATTTAGTTGAAAAACTTCTAAATATCAGAATTGCAACAGGAGATGTAATGGTGTCTTTTGATGTAAAAGCCTTATTCCCCAGCATTGCAATATAAAATCTTACGCTTATGTTAAGGAAATGGTTAACCTTCCTATATTTACGAATGACTTTCTTCAATTTTAATGAAAAATTTTACCTACAAGTTTCTGGTCTAGAAATGGGAAATCTTTTGTCCCCCTTTGTAGCATATTTGTTCATGAGCTCCTTTGAAATACATATCACTAAAACCTTCCCATTAATTTTCAAGACATGGTATAGGCTGGTGAACTACATATTTGCAATAATGTCAAAAAAACTTTCAACAGATGCTCTGAAACTCATTAATTTATAACATAAATCTATACTGTTTACTATGGAAGGGGGTAAAAACGGGTGGCTCCCATTCCTAGATGTAAAAATAATAAGAAATGAAGACAAACTAACTTCGAAATCCAAAGAAATGAGACCACACAGGAAATTACTCATAACTCCATCCCACAGAATACCTACTGATAATTAGTGCAGCAACAATCAAAGGTTTCACCAAATGACGAAAATTATCAATAAGTTTATAAGACTCTGTAAGATAGGTTTTCACACTAGGAACATCCAAAAAAGATACAAAGTCATAAGTTTCAAATATCATCCAACTTACCACAGCAAATTCAATAGGATATTCAAAAACTAGGTTACGTTAGGTTAGGTTAGGTTAGGCATAAAGTTAGACCCAAAAAACAAATATAACACCATAAATTTATCAGGTTTCACAATAAAAGACACCATAGCAATACAAGAGATATCATGAATTTATGACATTAAATGTGCAGATTGTAATAAAAAAATACATAAGAAAAATTAAGAAAAAATTAGAAATTTGGAGAAAGGAAAACTTAAGGAATATTCATTTTAAACAAATTGATAAATCAGCAATGGCAGCTCACTTTTGGGCTCAAAATTATGAAATTAAACCAGAGGCCAAACTGCTAAAATAACTTCATTACCCAATAGAGCTTATCTATTTGGGAAAAAGATCCTTAAAAATAGAAAAGATTCAATGAATTTTGATGTTCCACCCAAGGATGAACACAGCATGTTCCTATTCAAACCATCAAAGACCACCACAGAAGCACCTTGGGATCCAGCCACCACATTGAGTAATAAGTCTACAACTGATGATGGTAGCGATTTCCCCTGAAACAGATCCTCCCCTTTTAACAGTGTTTAATGCCTGTTTTTACTAGGTTTTTTTTTTAAATGGTGCTTAACACCCATTTGTACTACTGTAGCAGGCAGTGGACACTGATGATACAAGAGATGAAATGATAAATTGGGAAAGGATCTTTTTAAAGGAAGGAAACATTCCAAGCCTAAGTTTAGGATACCTCACTGACATTTGCAATTTATGACTGAGGAAAATCTTGTAAAAATCTCAGTTAGGAAGGACGGTCCTGGCAGAAATCGAACCCCAGACCTCCTGCTCAACAGTCTGCACCTTAACGACCTCGGCCACCTGTGGTGGTGAAACAGGTCCTAATATTGTATAAGTGGAGTTATTGTGAGCATAATTAATAAATTCTAATAGGATATATAATATTGCTCAACACATATGTATCTTTGCAATGATATAGTTACTATAGCAAGAGATAAAATCAAACTAGTGGAAGTCTATAAGGAACTTGAAAGAAGGTCCAAAGAAGTAGGATTAGAATAAATATATGAAAAACTAAATATATGAATATGACAGCAGATACAAATCAAAGGATAATAGTAAATCTGATAGTTAAAGAAAATATATTTAAAGGGGTACACAATTTAAATATTTTGGAGCAACTGTAAGTAACAACAATAATTTAAATGAATGTATAAAAGAAATAATTCAAAGTGGGTATGCGGTATTAATCTACAATTACTAAAAAACAAATTAATTAGTAGAGAGACAAAATGCAAGATTTATTAAACTATAATACAACCAATAATAACATACGTATGCTGCAAAATCATGCATGTTAAACAACACAGATGAGGAAATACTACAAAGAGTTGAAATGAAAATATTGAGAAGATAAAGAACAATGAATAAGATACAATTATAAATTATAAGAATTAATATCAAACAAGATATTGTGAAGTTCAGAAGGCACAATGAATAAAATGGCTAGGACATATAGAGAGAATGACACAAGTTAGAATTCCAAAAAGAATGCTAAAAGGAAGTTTGTATTCTAGAAGGAAAAGAGGCCAATGATGATGATGGAATAGATCTGACATGAGGAAGATAGAAATTACAGGACGGTAAAGTGAAGATAGTTGTGCAGGAGGTCAAAGTTCACATAGGGCTGTAAAACCAGAAAAGAAACGGAATAGGATATAGCATCATTCCTTTACCTTTAGCTTCCTAAATATAATTTAAATGATTATAAATTTAATTTAGCAATATACACTATAATATGAATTGCAACTAACATGCGCATTAATATAGATATTATATAGTTTCTAAATAATGTTGCACATTTCTATACCAGTATTTATCATATCCGATCCCCCCAAGTTAATGGTATGTTTAGATCCCCAAGCCTACAATAACCTTACACTCTTACTGCATATTTTAAACTACCTTCCCATTCAGCCTCCAATTCTTAAATTTTCATATTAATTTTTCTCCTCTTCCTAAATACATCCCTATTCTTTACTCCACAGTCTGCTAACTTTTCTTATGCTATATATTCTTCTTGCCACACATTCCATTTTTGTTTCTAAATTTCATCTATCTTATAGTTTCCTTGCAATTAAACATTCTTTCTATTACTCTACACATAACACATTCTTCCACGTTATTGCTCTTATAGCTTTTCAAAAACATTGCACATGATCTAATCTAAGTAAAACCTTCTCTACCTTGCATATAACAACAGTTGACATATTTCTTTCCCATCCCAGTTTTTTTTTATCACCCTACGCAATTCAAGGAATTTTTAGTTCTTAAAACTATTCCAAATGTCCTGTTTATAAACTTTCCATTCTTCTCTTCAGTTCCTCCCAGAATCCTACCACATTCTTTTCTTCTTGTTGACAAATATACTCCATTTCAAACCTCAGGTCTTTTTCCTGTTCCCCCCCACTTCCCCAACTATTTGGTCTCCTTGCTTCTCTCTGATATTTCATAAATTCTTTAAGGATATTATTATCCTTTAACCTCTAATTCCCAGACCAATAGTTAGTAACTCTCTCCATAACCATTCCTTTTCTCCCAATTTCGCTAAAGCTGCACTATTTGTAAAGCTATAGGCAATCCCAACACCTTCTTACAGAACATCCTATGGATTAAATGTATCTTCCACTCAGCACCTATTAAGCACATACTTCAATTCCAAATAACATTTTGGTTTCTACAACTACTTCATACATTCTCTCCAGTCAACTCATCTTTCTGGAACTTGCTCTCAAGGCTGATTTATCTTTTATCACCATAGACTTATGTAGTTCTAAGCTTCCAAACTTTTTTTTTTGAATAGTGTTTAACGCCCATTTATACTACTAAGGCACCACAGGCAGTGGACACTGATGATACATGAGATGAAATGATATATTGGGAATGATTTTTTTTAAGGAATTCAAACGTTCCAGGTCTAAGTTTAGGGTACCTCCCCAGCATTTGCCATTTATGAGGACTGAGGAAAACCTGGAAAAAACCTGTCAGGAAGGATGGTCCTGGCAGGATTCAAACCCCAGACCTCCTGCTCATGAGTCTGCGCCTTAATGACCTCGGCGACTCGTGGCAGTTAGCTTCCAAACTGCTTAATCTTACTTATGAATTATCAAATTCATTCATAACTGAATTTCCATTTAAGAACTGTCTTTTCACTTTCCTCAATTTGCTATCCCTTTTGAATACGTACCACCACTTTCAATACAGAATTAAATATACAGAAAGATAAGAAATGTTCGGTAATATGAGAGGTGATAGTTTATAAAAAGTGTACTTATTATTAAAACACAAAAGGAATTGAGTAATATGTTGAATAAAATGACAAACTATACCGAATTAATTGAATAAGGAAGGATTTGTACGGTGTAAGTATGGAGCATAAAGCTTAGGGAGACGAGAAGGTGAAATGATGCCTGTTTTTCATTGTTGTCATGTCAGCAGAAAGATCCCTTTCTTGACAAGATGAGAAGTGGATCCCAAAATACCACCATCACTGGTTGGCAGTCCAGGAATCTATCTAAAAATAATTAAAACCACCACTGCACTAAAAGAAGGTTATGCTCTGTATTTGGAAGATGGTGCATCATGAACTGCAGCCAGCTGACCAATAATCAATGCCATTGTGTACTTTATATGACTAGAACTTGTCCATGAAAAGCTGAAAGCTAAGGAACCTGCACTTGTGAATCACAAAGGTGTTATTCCATTGCAAGGTAATGCAAAACCACATTCAGCTAATGATTCCGAAATTATTATGTTTTGGTTGGGAGACTCTGGTGCATGCGCCGTATTCTCCAGATATGGTATTATGAATTTATCATGTTTTCTTTTCTTTGGATAATCACCTCTAAGAACAGCAATTCCAAACCTTTGCTTTTCTGGAAACTTCATGTATGGATTTTTTGCTTCTTGCTCTAAAAAGTCCTATCATAATGGAACTCATACTCTTACATCTGTTAGTAGAAGGCCCTCGATAGCAATGATGGCTATATTTAATACTAAAGATGTTATTTTAATCAAATGTGATGCTATGAAATGTCTGGTGTGAAAGTGTAAGAATTTTTTGATTACTTTGCATATATTGAGAATTTGTTGTAATTTAAAAAATAAAAAAAACATATAAATGCTATTTGCAGGAATCTTGTCTTATGTATATGAAAATCTACTTTAAAGCCTTTATAATCGAACAATACTTTGCTGTAATTTGTTTTAAATTATCGAATAATACATGCATTTATACATTTTGGTCTTTTAAGCAGCACCAATTCATTTGCTTATATACACATTTACAACTGAATTTCAGTTATCTTAAATAGTTGTGTTGTAATACTGTCACAGAGATGGGGCACATAGGCTTGCAGAATTACTGCAGGAGATGGGTAAGCTAGTTCATCCTGAAACAATTAAGAGTCCTTGGAAGTCAGGGTTGAAATGGTAAAGTACGAAGGAAAAAGCCCTAAATGAGCAACAGGAAGAAAAGGTTAGAATGTGAAAATGAGCACCTTAAAGAGATATTTGCTGATGAACAAAAAAAAATTAATGTCCATCAAGCACATTGAGAGCACTTGTTAGAAGCAAACCTAAGAGAGCTAGAATATAAAAATCTCTAGCACAATGGAAATAATGTTATGGTGAGGGATTGCATGTTATCAGGTGGGGAGGAGGACTTTTAATGTGGATATGGATTAGTGGCAGTAACTGAACAAATTGAGAACAAAGTTTTTGGACAAAACTGCAGATAAACGTGCAATAAAGCAGTTCTTAAAAGTTTATCAGGATAATGATCCTAAACATAATGCACTTTGACATACATATGACTATGTATCTTATTACACCTACACTTAGCAGTGCATGTTATGCAATACATGCATTAGTAATGTTGGAGTCAATTAAGACTTTAAAATTAGTTTATTATGCTCATTTCAACTCAATAATGAAGTACGGTCTAACATTTTGGGGAAATTCAGTTAAAAGTGAATGTGTCTGCCTGTTACGGAAAAAAGTCATATGAATAATCGCTGGTACACATAGCAGGAAATTTGAAATTTTAACACTTCCTTGTGAATATATTTTATCTCCCATGAGCTTTTATATAAGAAATAAACAAAAATTTGTTCAAAATTAAAATATACACGACAAGAATACTAGACAAAAAGCAAATCTACATCGCCCAACTTCAGCACTTTCATGCCACCAAAAAGGCATTTATAATGAATGGATTTTAGTACACAATGCTCTTCCCTCTAGCCTAAAAGCCTTAATAAACAATGACAATTCCTTTAAATTTACTCTTAAAAAATACCTATGCAAAAAGGCCTATTATTCTAAAAAGGAATATATGAGGACAATATTATACTGCACAACATATCAATGTATATAATAATAAAATTTGTATGAATTAAGTGACTTGTCTGTTTTTGTTGTTTGAGTTGTTCTAGGTGTTTTTTATTTTTATTGTAATTATTTATGTAGATTGAAAGCTACTGTGGTAATTGTATATGACAAGTTCTATGTTTGTAGGTCTCTGTGGCTACTCCACGAACTTGCTGAATGCTCCAGGATCTAACTAACTAACCCCACAGTTCCAGAAACCCCACCCAGTAACAGACTTCAACCAAATGGGAACTTGACACCAAGGTTAGAAAAACACCAATAAGGAGATCTGAAGAGAGGTGTGCAACAAAATGCATAAAAATGAATTCAGAATATACCACAAAGAAAGTCAGTTGTGTAATTAAATGCAAAGGTAACACCACAAGGTATTACCTAAGTAAAAAGAGTATTTTTACTTTGTATCAGAATTTCTACACAATGTATATTTTCATTGACAAAATTATGATAACCATAGAATGTTTAGTTTTTCTGTTGTTTATTAATTCATTTTTCTAAAACCAATTACGCACAGCGATATTAATAAACAAGCCCCCCCCCCCTCAAAAGTGATTTAAAAGAAGCAAAGTACCATTCTTTGAAACGGAAGATTCCTTTGTTTTTTTCGCTTGTGGTTTTGACTTTGATCCTTCCTCATCCGAATCGGAATCCAAAATAATGGTGCGTTTTCTTTGATTCTTCTGCACATTTCCTTTATTTGATACTGCTGGCTTAACCTCACTTTTAATGCTCGCCTTCGGTAAGAAAAATGATCTTATATCCTGAAAAAACGGAAAGAGTATTCATCAGTAAGATATACAGCTGTCAATATTTAATTTCTTGAAGACACCAATTCCCGCCAGATTTTCACTTGATTCTAACCTAATACATTTGAACTAACGAGAAGTCTCATTAATTAGCCTCATGTTATTGGTACTATTAAAGCTATTACATATTAATTCACTTACTCTAGACATTTTTACAGATTCACGCCATTCTTTTCACTTATTTTAAATAATACTTTTTCCCAAATACATTTTTATCCAACTTCGCCGCAAGTCCTATAATCAGTATGGCCAACTTCCATTCAGTATCAATCAGGTTTTGTCAGGCATCAGAATACCTAAGCTTAAATTCCACTGTTAGGAAATTGAAAGCCCCTAGATTCAGGAATTCAACTGGAAGAATATTTCTGTTTGATAAATATTTTTTATATTTAAAGTAATAAGTTGGGTTGGGTTTGCTTTGTATGTTATTAAGAGTGTCACTATATCACTAAAGTGAGAATTTTGTAAGCTGGGTAGGTTTATGCAACAGTTGCTCTCAGGGTAATCAAACTGAAAGAATTACCCAGAAAACAATAATATGGTACGCGGGGGATTTAAGTAGTTTGGATATTTAATAATAATAATAATAATAATAATAATAATAATAATACATAAAAAAAAAAAGGAAAAGAAGAAACATTGATGGATCTTCATTTCCTTCACCACTCATCACTGAATCATCTTATTTAACCAAAACCACAAAAGCTTGTATTATAGTTTTTAATTCAATATAAGGGAAATGAGTTTGTAATGCACAGTTTTAAAAACTTAAATATTGTATCTGACAGTGCTCTCCTCAGTTTATGATAAAAATTTGCAAAAACCTAACTAGATGAAAAAAAAAATCTCTAAAACACTTGACCATCAATACACCATTCTTTTAAACTCAGCATTAATAATTTGCTCATAGTTTTCCCACAAATTGAATTAGACTAAATGTGGGGAAACTGAAATAAATGTAGGAAACTACATTTCAATAGATCACAATAAAATGAAAAATAATATAAATGAATTTTTGCACAAGTTAAACATCAATCAACGTTTTCATAAAGTTCAACTGTTTAGAAACACTTGAGCTTATATATGTGGATAGCTATACATTTACCATTATAATGTAAAAAAGAACTATTTGTATTTTACTCATATTTCATTATTGTTGCACTTATAAAAGCCTAAATTAACACCTATTAAAAATAGATTTTTCTTTTAATTTTATTCCTTTTTACTGAGTTGGCATTTTGCACTATTTCTTACTTGTACACATAAATAGAAATTAGAAGCTGAATGATTCTACTAGAATTTATTTGTATGACAAAGTAAGGTTTCCTTGTAGTTACACGAGATCTGCATATTAGTAAGAATTAACTTCTCAAATTATGGCACAATTTAATCAAAACAATTCTGTTATGTTCCACCTTTCTTTCTTGATGTGCCAAATTATTGATGGAAAAAAGAAAAATTTAGAATACTTAGAAAGATTTTTTAAAAAACAAAAGATAAGACTTTTAATTATATTCACTTTAGTACATTGTTTATCTGTAATGATGACCACTTTAATGAACTATGTGAACAGAGGATGAAAATATTTTAGATACCTACTCAACAAGATCCAATTTGAAAGCACATGCTGAATGGAAGTATATACAGAAGCTGGTGTAGTTTACCAATTGTAGCTCTGAATGACCTGAAAGCTTTTTGGATAGAGCTGCCATTTAACCTATGAAAGTTCTCTAAAGGGGCTTAAATGAAATATATTACTGTCTAAGTTTTTTTTATGTTTATATATGGGAATTGTTCTTTCATGCTAGTTGTACGTAGAACATCAATTGGAAAGTATAAATCTAAATTGAAAAATTTGGATCATGGCTAGGATTCAAACCACAGATTTAGAGTCTTCCTTGCTGATGCTCTAAATAATTGAGCTACCATGTCCTCCTTCAAGTACAGAACCTCTCTCATCTGATTCTATATACTCAGAGGGTTTTGTAAGGTTTCTCTACTGTGAAAGATTTATTTCTTAACTGTGACTTGTAATGCTGAATACTAAATATCAGTAAATATTGTACTTAGGAAGCTGTTGACAAGGATTGTTAATACATCCTAAACTTAGGTATTAATTTTTTTTACACTAAACTCAATTTAATTATATAAAAATAAGATGCGTTTCGGGAGAGATTCTCCCAAAATGCATCTTATTTTTATGCAGGTAAGTGGAGTTTAGTGTATAAAATTAATACCTAAGTTTTGGATACTAAATACCAGGCTTCTAGCTTAGCCACTAACTGTAAATGGGTTAATTTAAACATGGAAATTGTTCTTTCACACTAGCCGCGTGTAGGATATTTGGAAAATAATAATCAGACTTCACAGACAGGATTCCAACCAAAGATCTTGCACCTTTCTTGCTGATGCTCTAAATAACTGAGTTACCGTGTCCTCCAAGTATAGAACCATGCACCTCTCTCATATGATTCTATATGCCCCAAGAACCTCCTAATATTTCTATTCAATGAAATATTTTTTTCTTAAGAGGTGACATATAATGCGTGAACTGCTCATGACCAGACTTGTAGTTTAACCATTAATATAGTTGTTTTATATATGTATTGTTTATGTTCTTTTATTTCTATATCTTCAAGAATATTCCTTTCCTAGGAGATATACTTGAACCCTCAACTTTGTTGGACTTTATGGAATGTCCAGGTTTTATTAGAATTCAATCCATTGCATCTCCAACATTTGATTACATAAAAATTAGAAACAAAGAAAAATATTTGCAGTTTTGAAAATATATATTCATGATTACTAATGTAAAACCAAGTCATGTAACAACAGTAACCTCATCAAAAAGTTTATAAAATCCAAAGAGCGACATCTTAATACCATGCTGGAAAGCTCAGTGGAACCATGCTGACGATGAAGGAAATTTGCCTTTGAAACATGTGCAAGTAAATGGAACAAAACTAGTGAAATTTTAGTGATTTTCTCATAAATAATTTGTTATATATTCATATCTTATTCAATTGTCAGATAATCATGACCTATTATCCGTCTAAAATTTGTCACCGTTTCGGTTCAGTATTGAACAGTTACCAAGTATCTAGGAGTTAGAAATTTATCATGAACTGAAATGGAACAGTTATATAGATAATTCCCAATCTCAGTTCAGACTATTTTGCCTTAAGAAGTCTGAAAAGTCTTTTAAATCAAAGAGTTATTCATTATGTACTTTACTTACTTTCATTCCATTCTAGGATAATATAGGATAATTTTTTTTTAATAATTCTGAACATAGTAAAAGAGAGTCATTGTGCAACCAAGAGCATTAAGAATCAGGTGACATTGGAGTTTGACTATTCAAAATAATACAGTCTTTATTCTCACCAGTAAATACATACTAGGTTTTTTTTTTTTTTTTTTTTTTAATACTAACTTTCAGGAATGATGGAGAAGGGTAAATGTACCAATTTGAGATGGGGAACCTTGGTACAAAAACATTGAAAAAAATTTTGAGGCATCTATGAAAGTGGAATAAGAAATCTTACAAATCCTTGTTTGTACATGTAATAATTTAATACACCTGCACCGCTTTCACAGGCTGGGAAAAAATGTACAGCAGTTGTTCAAAATTGCATCCCCCAGCTTCGATGTAGGCATGACGACATATCAGTAAGTTTTATTGTAGCCAGGTGCACAACCCTGGAGTCATTGTAATGATATCACAGGCAGCTAGGCTTCTTGTAAGAGATCCTCTTTAGTGTCTACAGATATCCCATAAGGTAAGACTTTTCAATTGATACTACCAGAAAAAAATTGTATGGGATGAGATTAGGCAAATGGGCTGGCCACAAAACAATATCTCCTCTTCTTATCCACTTGAGGTCTTTGGTTCCATTCCCACCAGGATGAGTTTTTTTCCAGATTTTCCTGTTCTCATAATTGGCAAATGCTAGAAAGATACCCTAAACTTATACCTGGAAAGCTTCCTTTCTTTAAAAATCTTGTCCCAGTTAATCATTTCATCTAATGTATTATCAGTGACCACTGCCTGTGATGCCCAGTAGTTAAAACAGGCGTAACACAGTTAAAAAAAATCTAGGTTCATTGTATTTTTGACATGCTTTAATGGGAATTATTTACATTTTAAGGTAGTATGTCAGCAATTTCTAATATATTTGCATGCTGCATGAAACTTTTGCCAAAATGACTGTGTATCTAAAACTGTGATCCCCCCCTTTCTTTCTTTTCTTATTGAAAAGTACAGTATTTTTTACTCTTGGTATTGTCTGATATTTTACTGTATAATTTAATTTGTTTTCTTATTTTTGTATTTTACATAACTATTGTACTTATAGTATTGTATTATTGCCTGGTAGAGTGGAAGAGAAGGCCTTATGGCGTAACTCTTGACAGGGTAAATAAACAAACAAATAAAATTAATATCTACAGTATAATAATGGTGTACTGTATTTCCTTGTGTCACTAAATGGATGTAGGAATCAAAGGCATCCACAGAGTATTTTTGCATGGATGGCAAAGTAACTTTTAAAAATCAATGTTGAGATTTAATCTTGTTTATATCATAAAACGTTTGTATGGGTTATTAGTTATATAATATCTAATTGTTAAAGAAAATCTCTTTAAATGCCCTTGGTAGGAAATTTATAGGTTTCAGGATTTCAAAGTTTATGTTTTTAATGGAAAGTCACAGCAAACATCAGCAAATTATTTCCTTTTATTGTTGTGCTTACAAGAGACAAAGGATGGGGAGGAAAGCACTGAAACATGTGACAAACATATTAATCTGAAGTTTATTATCTGACATCACTATGCTCAGCGATGACAAAGTATTCATTATGTTAAATATTATAAAATGGATTTTCATGGCTTTTGCTATGTAATGTTCATTTAGTTTCAAGCTAACAACTACACTTAGCTCTGATACAGAGCATATATTCTAGAATAGGAAAATGTAAAACAGAATGTGCATTTATATAGCAACTCTGGTTATCTCAATCCCTCTTTCCATGTTATGCAGCACTGAGGAAATAACCTCAGCATTAAACTTAAATGCAGTTTATCTACACAAGCCAACAGGTGGCATTCCCAAACCTTTTAATTTATTTGTTTGTTAACTATCCTTGGCTGTCAAAATACAAGGTAAATTAATTGGATTAGACTATAAAAAAATTACAAATATTGGCACAGCCGACTAAACAATCATGTGAACTAGTTTACAACTGCTTTTAAGACAAGCTTACAGTCATTTATATATCCTGTTACAACAATTTACAACTGTAATGTTATCTCTTAGTGAAATAAATGTCTTTTTTAATCATTACTTTCTTACTTTTCTCTCTTTTTCTAGTTTAGATACAATGCATTTGTTCTTCACCAAAGACACATTCATGCATGCTCACATTACATTCACACACCCATGTACGGTTACTTTAAAAATGCTTTAGATCTTACAAAATAAATGATGGTTTCTTAAATATGTATAGAAATTAAAAGCAAGCAACTTGGTAATGTACAGATATTATGTTTATGTTGGTAAATGTCTCTCATTAACATTTGCTATACCAACAAGCAGCTTTCAGTGATTGTTAATGGTATATTTGATATTAGAAGTAATGAAAAGATATGTTTATAATATTGGGGCAAAAAAGAGGAGCAAAATGAAAAATACTTGTAACTTCTTAAATAGTTAATAGTCTTTAAAAATACTTATATCAATAAAAATAACAAACTTTCTTGATTGTGTAGCCTGTTTTCATCTGAAATTAGGACATATTTAGGATAAAATTAAATCTGTGCAGAAACTATAAAATCTGCTAGCATATCTACTGAAGGATGGCTATAAAGTTTGGAACCATAAGACAACATATTGTTTTTGCTTACAGGCTAGCTGTGGCACTGATGAAAAAGAATGAGTGAAGATAATTCTTCTTTCAGGACAAGAAAATTTGTCACAAGAGAACAATTCCAGCTAAGTTTAATTAGACATACAGGGTGTTCAGTCAGTCATAGTGCAGTTGAATATTTGCAGAATCGATTTCATGCAACAGATGTGTTCTTATAGATCAACTATAAATGAAGGGATCAAAACAGCAATACTTCACAAGTTTCATGCTAGTCCTATAAATCAGTGATCCCCAAAGCATGGTGCAGAAAATTGAAAAATACTAATGGTGCAGGTTAGAGCTTCTGTATCTCCTAAGCAGGATGACACTGGTCAGATTCAAATGGTGAATGGCCAAATCAGTATATCCATTTTCTTTGGAGGGAGTAATGTTCTCCTGCAAGGCTTACTTTTATGTTGCTATGGAGAACAATAAACAAAATTTCAGATAATGGTTAAACAAATTCCAACTGGTTCATCGACAACATCAATGGTATGGTGTGGTTTACAGGATATAAATATTGTTGGTTCATTCCTTTTTGAATCATCAGTCAACAGAAAAAATACATGTTGCATGATAAAAGGAAGTGATATGATTGGCACTACGAAAGATTATGCAAAATTTGTACATGACTGATAGGACATGTTCCTTAATTCTGGATTAGGAGAAGGGGCTCTGTGCAATGGGCATTACAGTGACCCGACCTTAACCACATGAACTTTGTTGAATGGAGGATTTTAAAATTTCACACATATACTGTGCAAATTTGAATATGAATAACTTTGGGGAAAGGATAACTTCACAACAGCTGCACATGCTCACACATTGAAGAAAATTAAAAAAAGAAAAAATCATGGTAATAATTTGAGGATGTATGTTAAGACTGGTGACGTACATGTGAAGCAGGTTTTGCATTAGGAAAATATTCTGTTTAATCAGATCTTCTATGGTTCTAGAACTTATAGCCACCCTGTAGTTGAATGAATTTTATTTCAACAATCAACATAACAGTTACTTTATGCAATATTCATGGAGTGTTTGTTATTTAGGATCTATGCATTTAACTCCCTGGTTGTATCTGCTATAGATTGCACTTCCCACTCATTATCCTTTCACTGTTCTCACATATCTGTCCTCTCTCTTTACTTTTTCTGGACCATGTTTCATCACTCTTCCCATATAACTCTTTAAAATCATCAATAAACCCCCTTCTAAATACTTTTTTTCTATTTCTTCCACATTAAATCCTCTAGTTTTGCTTTTGCTCTAGTGACCCTTTTATCTGACTATATTTTTAACACCCACTTTTCCATAAAACTCCCCCCCTGGCGATGCCACCACACTTAAACCTCTTGACTACACACCATCTGACCCCTCCCCCCTCAATACTTTTCTCCACCATATCATTTGTCCCATTCAGCTGATTTGCACTTGATGAAATTCCAGTCACTCTCACTGCTAAACACTCCTTCCTTCCTTCTTTGCCAGCTGCAGATTGTTTTTCCTTCTTCCCTCCTCTTCTCCTCTCCACCATCTCTTGTTTCTTGACCTTGATGCATCAGCAAGTTTCAGTTTCTGCTTCTCCTCTCTTCCTCTGCGACCATCATTTCTTGACCTTGTTGTTGCATTGACAAATTATCATCTATCCATAAGTGCATACCATGCAAAACTGCTCTTCTACCATCGTTCCTGGCTTCCTTCATCTTTTTTATTAATTCCACTCTTACTTTTTCCTCCCCCTTTTTTTTCATAGTCATTTCCAATGAAAATTCTTGAGTCTCTTAACTTTCCAGTTTGGCCTAATACTTTTATTTCATGTTTGGCTCATTTAACTACTATTGGTTTTGTTCTCTTGTCCCTACGCTCAATTCTCCAGGCACCTCTAATTTGCCAACCTTCCAATTTGTTGCCCTCTATTCTTTCAATCACTTCTTCCCATATCTTTTTCTCTCTTCTTTCTTCCACTCCAAAGATCATTACATTTAGCTTCCTGCTTGCATCCACCACTTTCTCCATCTTCTCTATTCTATTTCTGCATTCTGTCAACTCTTCTCCTAATTCCTGTTCAAACCATCCAATCCTCTGGTTTATCTCTTCCCCAATTTTTCTTCCATTCTTGCTTCACAGCTTTTAATCTCCTTTATGTCTTTGGGTATTGCCTTGAACATAACCTTTACTTCCTCCATATTTACTGCATTTTCTTTAACAGTGCTTTTGATTTTTCTGCTGCACCGCCCATTCCTGGCTTTTTAATACTACAACACGCCATGAGCATTCACTTCACACATCCTTCCTCTCTGGTTCACTCAAGCAACTCGCCCACTCTGTAGTTAATAAGTGATGCACTATGATTACAGACATTTTATTTAAACTTAAGATGACAAGGTAACAGAATTTAAAATGTAGTGATCTTTTTGGCCATAATTTTTTCCTACAGGTCCTACCCAAGATTTTTGCTTGTTATCACAAAGGCTATTCAGAGAATATTCTTGGTCCATTGTACTTTTGTAACAACAGAACAAGCCAGGTTGACTGATAAAAGAAATAAGATCTCCCGCATAATAATCATGGCTATAAATTGTGAACCAACTTTGCTTATTAAACCATTTAATTTACAGAGCACTGGATCCTCAACATGTCTTATTAATAAATTGAGTATAATAGCCTTTCAATTTTTTATACAGCAATGCACTGGAATGTGTCTCTTGGAATATATTTTTGCCATGTTTAACTTTAAAATCACACTCTTTTTACAATTTTCAAGAGAGATCTTGAACTACTGCAATAATCAGGCTTATTAAAATGTATAATGTGGTATTTTTATTGATATATGCACCTTTAAGGAAACATTACATATTTTGAAGATAAACATTAAAAATATCATTATTCCATCTTTTTTGGCCCAATAATAAAGAATGAATACTGTTTCAAGATATAGGATCAATTTCTCTTGGTTTTTTTCAATTATGAGGCCCTATAACATATGAAACAAATATAATACAGAAAGCTGATATATAAACCTTAGAGGAAATTAAATCTGTCATCTAACACTCTTCATGCTTCCCTAACCTTAAAAATATTCGGTACCGGTTTTAAAGATACATTATCTCCATCTTCGGCCGTGGACGACTGGTGTAAAAGGCTGTTGTTATGTAGTATCAGAAGCAATGTTTCACTCTGGTGAAACTTTTATGAACTTAAAATTTATATTTTCTTCCTTCGGAATATCAAAATTCATCAAATGATCCTTATGTTTGTAGATGTAAATCTTTTCCCAAATATTCGATGCTACCGGTCCCTGTACAGCTCTCAATAATTCAACTTTTTCCTTTATATCATGATTTTCGGTCCAAAAGTGATATGCCACTGCCGATTGTTCTATTTGTTTGTATTTTAAATTTCTCATATGTTCTTTTAGACGTATCCCCACATTCCTCTTAGTTTTTCCTATGTAGATCTTATCACATTCAGCACATTAAATGTTGTAAATCCCAGTTTTCCTTTTCCCTCCCCAAAGGAGAAAAAAGCTGGGAAAGATTTACATCTGCAAACATACGGATCATTTGATGAATTTTGACATTCAGAAGGAAGAAAATATAAATTTTAAGTTCATAAAAGTTTCACCAGAGCGAAACATTGCTTCTGATACTACGTAACACCAGCCTTTTACACCAGTCATCCATGGCCGAAGATAAAGATAACGTATTTTTTAAACCGGTATCGAATATTTTTAAGGTTAGTGAAGCATGAAGAGTGTTAGACGACAAATTTAATTCATGTGAGCTTCACTGTGTTAGTTCCATATGAAAATTTTTTTAAAGTTTTTACAATTTTTAAAAAATGTTACTTAGAGGAAATGTCCATCTCAAGCCTTGTAATGGAAAAACTCTTAGAAAACATATATAAAAGAAATATGATAACAGTGCTAGAATTTGCAGAAGGAAAAATAGATTTTGGTGGTACAAATTAATGTCTTAAATAACTTCTTACCTGCAAGACTTCAAACCTAAACCCTCAAGGAATAAAAGGAGACATTTTCTCATTTGGAACACCACAGAAGTTATGAGGTAATTTTTACTGTGGGAGAATAAGATACTTAAAAAGGTCCAAAGTTTATCCAACAGTTATAAAAACATTTAATCCAAATAGGCGAGAGCTACATGGGAGGGGGAAAAATCATTTAAAGCTAATTAAGATTGTTTTATGACTGAGTCGAACTATACGCTCTTATTTGCCCTACTTGTTTAATGTAATACATGTTTTTCAGAACATCATCTGCATCATCAGCTAATAGTTGACTGCTGGATAATTCGTTATGGTTTGGGGATGTATATTCTGTTCTAGTGGTGGTATGATGAACTTAAAGTTTATGTTTTCATCCCTGAAAGTGTCGAAGTTCATTAATCTGTCTCTATATTTATAAATGTAGATTTTCTTCCATGTTGCCAACTCTGCAGGTTCTTGTACTGATTTTAATAATTTTGCTTTTTTCATTATGTTGTGATTTTCTGTCCAGAAATGAGATGCTATCGCTGATTTCTGCACTTGTTTATATTTTATATTCCTAAAGTGTTCTTTTACTGTGCAACTATGTTCCTCTTTTTTTTTTTTCCCCCAATATAGACTTTTTTTGCATTTTGCATATCTTATTTGATAAATACCTGCTTTTTTTCTTTGGTGGAATACTGTCATTCTGCAGGTTTTAAACATTAAATCTGTTTATTAAAATCTTTTAGTATATTTTGGAATATTTATATAGCCCATGAACTATATATGAATTTTTTAAAACTTTTCTCATTTTTTCTGCTGAAAGAATATGTTTTCTTTAATAAGTTTCTGCTCTTGAGCTTCTGTACTTTTTTGTGAACTAGTTCTTTGCTAAATCCATTTTTAATAGCTGTTCTTTCTATTTGCTTGGGGCCAATAAGAGCATATAGTTTGACTTAATCATACAATGATCTTAATTATATGATTAGCTTCACTATACAAGTTCCAATTAGATTTCAAGTTCATTTAAAGTGTTTATTACCAGTAATATTTGTTAAATTCTTTCACTAAAAATTGCACAAACTTTATTAACTGCTGATACAGAATACAAATCTGTTAATCCTGTTAATTAGTTTTATTATATGCACAAATCAATTGCATATGAAGGTCAGCCCTGCACATAGTGGCATTGCCAAACTAAGCAGATCTGTGCGGATGGACATTCTATACATTAGAACAAACCTTAACAATCAATTCTTAGGGTTTCAACTCCTGCTGTACACTTGGAACAAGATAATTTAAATAAAAAAAATCTGTACTTATGATGCAAAATTTTCCTACTTGACCACAGAACCCTTCATGTTTACGTACAGAAAAGCCTCTAGGACTAGCTTCTCAAGGCATTTGAAACAGATATGTACTCTTATACATTTATATAAACTTTGTCATAATGCTGGAACACAGGAATGCTTTATTTACATTTGCATCTTGAACATGCTTAATTACATCACTGTCTTTGTTTAACATGTATTTAATTTACTGCTGGGTAGCAAGAATCCAGTGAATCAACAATGAATACCTCACTAACCATGCATTTGTACAAACCAGCACATATAGAGACATGTTCAGAATTTTAAGTTCTTTCTGGTTAAAAATTCTTGCACTTTCCTTTTAAATGTGTTGAGTGAAAACAGAAATATCCTTTGTTATTACAGGTAACACAATAGTACCAAACTTACAATACAGCAGGACAGAGATTACACATGATTAGATGCGGCCCATAGCATTTTTTTTTTTGACTAGCGTTTAACACCTGTTTAAACAACTGAGGCATAGCAGGCGGTGGACATTGATGATACATAAGATGAAATAATAAACTGGGAAAGGATTCTTTTTATTTTTTTAACGAAGGAAACCTTCCAGGCATAAGTTTAGGGTATCTCCCTGGCATATGACCTCCTGCTTATGAGTCTGTGCTTTAATGATCTCTGGCACCTGTGGCTTTGACCATAGCATGCTACACCTTCATATGCCATAAAATTTGGCATCCACTTTGGGTCTGTTCAAGCAGAAGGAAGCTGTTATTTAGTTTTTTTTTGATGCCACTTATTGTATTCTTTGCATTATTCTCAACACATAGCATTTCATATTTTATACCTCGATATATAAACTACAATCATTTTATTTTTCCAACACATTTCTGACAAAATATTTTACAATCACATAAAAATACCATAGTTTTGGGAGAACACTATTGGCATGTCCAAAAGTCTCACACCAAATGGTAAATGTCCTGTTGTAGCGAAAGACGCCTACAAGATTTTTTTTCATAGTGTTTAACACCAGTTTTAACTACTGAGGCATTAGAGGTGATGGACACTGATGATACAGGAAATTCAATGATAAAATGGAAAAGTTTATTAAAAAAAAAATTCAGGCCTAAGTTTAGGGTACCTCCCCAGCATTTGCCATTTATGAGAACTGAGGAAAATCTGGAAAAAAGGACAGTCCTGGTGGGAATCGAACACCAGACCTCCCACCCACGAGTCTGTGCCCTAACAACCTCGGCCACCGATGGCAGTCCTATGCAAAATAAATGTGTGCAAATCGTGAGTGTAAGCATTAAGACTACCCACATTGAGAAGACTGATCAATTCAAGAGAACAGATGTGTTGCAGATTCACCCCATTGGAAAGCTACACACTGATGAAGAGGTTAATCAAACAATGCTCGCCAAAGTCTATGTTAATTCGATAAATCAGCCTGCAACTAAATGTTTTCCAGTGTGCGCTAAAGAATGAAAAAGTCTACAACATAAGATGCTTCTGATCATTGGGTGGAAATGTATGGTTGATTATTGAGGTCACAGAAGCTATGAAGAGCATAGTTAACAAATATTGTGATTTGGCTTTTGGCATAAGACTTTTTGAACATTCTTTATTATTAATAACTGTGCTGTGGAGATATTTTGTAATTTGTTGGTTTTCTGTTCCTTAATACTGCTTTGTTATTAATGATGTTGGAAGGCAACAAGTAATTGATTTATTTTTCTTTGTAATGAGACATAATACATTTCTAACACATAAATATAAAATTATTCTGTAATAAGAAGTGATGGAACATTTGATACCATGGACATGAAGTTGACTTAACATCCACTATCACTATCAAGTGATGCAAACACAAGGCAAGTCAGTTATGTACATATTAAATAAAATTATGCTGGAGATTGTTCTTTGTGGGAATTCTGTATATGTTTCCACTTTGAGGCTTTGCCAATTCATCTCGATGCAACACATCTTTGTAAAATAAAGTCTTTAATTCAGTTGTATATGTTGGCCTGAATGCTAAAGTTTAAAATTTTGCTCAGTAGTTTTCCCCCAAACTTATCAAAAGCATTTTGTAAGTCAACAAATAAGAGCTGCTACACTTTTTCTTTGGTTAAAGTATTTTATTTGCTTGGTTAGTTGCTTTACTTGTTAGATAAATATAAAATTGTTACTGAAGTGACATCATTGAGATGATTTAATCTGCTCTAGCAAAAGGATTATAAACATTAGTTAAAATTCCTCCTCATTTGAATTTTTTTACTAGAAGACATTTTACCTACAAATTATTCTGTAGATTCACTATATAGTATACAATGAAAACTTTGGTTATAGCATATACAATATAAGTGCATTCATCTTTAAAAACAAAATTCCCTCTAGTGCATTTCTTGTTATAAAGTAAATGAAATAAATAATAATTTCACTTTAAAAGTCATCATCACAAGTGTCTTTGGCAAACTGAAACTTTACTTCCTTGTTAAAATGGCATTTGCATTCATTAATTAAAAGTCATTTCTTTACACCTTCCAGGATAAACTATGGTTGCATGTCTGCTATTAATTTACAGAACTTGTGTTTCATTTCTGTCACTCTCAGGAAATTTTTCTGAAGAAATAGTTTTGGAAGGAATGCATCCAGTGGGGCAAGCAGCCCTTCAGGGCAACAGCATACTTGGCAAGTCTAGGTCTCCAAAGGGCAAGAGATTTACATTATTTTCCTACTACACTAAAAATATTACCATAATAATAAAGCACATAAATTTTTTTCAAGAAATCAGACAATACTACAACTTGTATAATAATTTAAAGTCTGAAATGCAAATATATTTTGTATGGACTAAAGATGCTAATTGGAACTTTTACAGTGAATCTAATCATACAATGATCTTAATATTTTGTATGGTTATAAATCTTTAATTACACAACTATAGAAAAGTATGAACACATAATAAATAAATAAACTGGAAATGAAAATAAACTTGACTTTGTAACTGTCCCCAAAAATCCTGGAAGGATGATCACTCTCTAAAATTCTTGTCAAACTTAATATACAAAAAGTTTTGTTACATTCTTATAAATTCTAACAATTTAGTTCAATGTGAAACAAATACTAAAGTAATCTTTTCCTACAATGCTCCATAATTTAGTTAACTTTTTTAAAACGTGTGTACTTCCTTATGCAATAATTACCAGACTCATTAATTTTAAAAATGTTTCATTCCACTATTTGGCATGCATATACATGAAGGATATCTTTGTAAATGCAAGTCACAGTAAATAGTGACTCATTGCCTTTTTGACTGGATGATCCATTCAGCACTCCACCACTGCATGGTAGGGCCATATTTATTTTCATGAATATGCACATCTCCATGCACATCCCTATGCAAATCTTTGTTGTTTACAGCATTTTTCATGCATTAGTATGTTGTGAACAAAGTGAGATGGCTGAATTTAAGTATTCCATTCTACAGTAAGTTTTCATGTATGATGTGTGTTAACAGACTATGCAATGAAGCTCATAAAACATTCCAAATTGAAAGTTGACACAAACTTCACTTACAGGGTTTTTTTTTAATTAGGACACATTTCAGGAACCTTCATTTCCTTCTTTAGTTGTAGACTGATAGGAACAAACGTTCCTGAAACATGTCCTAATAAAATCCCTGTAAGAGAAGTTCGTGTCAAAATTCGAAAACATTCAATTTGAGTATTTCATTGCTTCACTGTCAATAGCTCCTAAACACACATAAATATTCATCAAGCATGTTTTGCATGACACTATGCAAAGAGTTACAAAATTAATGAAATTAAAACCATACAGAGTGAGTCAGAAAGCATCAAACATCTTTAGGCATGACCCTGAGGATGTATTTGAGTATTTTCATATGGAGAATACATGCTTGTGAATACCTTATTAATCTAAAATACTTAAGTTATTATATAGCTGTGTCAGGTTAGATGAAATTCTGCCAAACAGATGTAAATTCACAATGGCACAATATAAGTGACATATCATTGTGAACACATTTATTTTGCCCAATAGCACACCAGAATTTAAAACATCACACAGTGATACAATGCTGCAACAAGATGTGATGAAAGTTGGAGTTAACTTCTACCACAAGGCTTTAAAGAGATATTTGGAATACTGCATATCTTTGATTGTAACCAATGTATAAGGAACATTGACATTCATTAGCAAATAGAGTCCTTTCACCATGCTGATGTAAGCTGGGTTTGTTTACCCACTCCTTTTGTAAGATTCACAATGGCACAATGTGATGATATATGAAGCAAACTCTTTAGCAATTAAAACATATGCAAGTTTTAAGCTAGCAACTTTGATAATATAAACAATGTTAAAAAACAGAACACACATATTTCAAAACCATGAGAGCGTAGCAATTTGTTCAGCAGAATTTCATCTAATCTATTCAATTTAGTGCCCTACAGCATGATTACAAGGTGTATATGGACATATATTCCCTTTATCAAAGTAATGAATTACATCCCCTGAGTCATGTTTGAAAGTTGTTTGGTGCTATTCCAACTCATTCTGTATACAATACTGCATTGCAAGAATTTAGTCCATTTTCAGAAATATATAAATTTGCAAAATTACTGATTACAGAACACAAAAAAAACCTAATCTTGAGGTGTCCCTGTAATGAGAAAGCTGCTGTAATTGGTTTATTTTCTTTTAATTTGATTTTTTTTTAAGAATAACAGTTAATGTTGACATGTTATAATGTTTTTATTACTCATTTTGCATGCTTGATTGAAAATTTAGTTTCTTACAAGATTTAGCTGCAACATATACAGTTTAAATTTCATTACGAACAAATTCATGAATTTTTCCATAGTAAAGTAATACTACTTGATGAAATTTCTAGTACTAAATGGTGGCAGAGTGCTGACTAGATCATCCAGTGTTTTTTCAAGATATTGCACTTCAGCATTTGTACATTTTTTAACTGAAATGTTTAAGTCCTCACATACTGTAAACCCGTTAAATCCAATTGCTTAACCTGTATTATGGCCCTAACCTACCAGCATGGTGCAATAGTTTTTATCATTTGTAAATACAATAAATAAATAAATAAATATGTGAATATGTCACCGGTTTTGTAACAAAAAGAATAACAACAAAAAATTATTATTTTTTTCTTAGTGTTAAGAACTTCATATACATTGGTGGCCAAAACTTAAGAATGAGAGAAATTTCTGAAAAAAAATCAGCAAAAGGGATCACACAAATATTCCCATTAGGAGATGTGTGACCCTCTAACCCTATTCCTTAAGTGACTGACACATACTAAGTTGTTTATGTGACTTTTATTGTGGTTCAGTTAATTGAAACTTGAGGTTCTTTTACAGGCCATGTATTTATGACACTGAACCAACAGCTTTATTTCCCTTCCAAAGGAAGCCATACTTAGGATTTTTATGCCCAAAAAATCCATCAACCCTTGCTGGGATTGAACCTGTGATCTTCGGTCTACAAGGCAAGTGCATATGTCAAGAGCACTTTGTTTGGATGGATGACATGTGAAGAAGAGATGAAAGCAGCTTTAATCAGATGTCCACTTTGCAACATGTGGTGTGAAGCCAGCATTGTGGAAAGGGACAGAAACTATCTTGCATGAGTTCATTAATAAGAATTTATTTATATTAAAATATAAATAGTTATCTATTGATATATGATGTAAATATTTTATATTTTCCATCATATTCCTTAAAAATGCAGAAATGTCTGATCAGAAAACATTTGGCATGCAGTGTGTGTTAGTGGTTCTCGACCTTTTTTTTTTTTTTGTTCACGACACACTTTTTTATTCTGCAGCACATTATGGGTTGACAACATAGAAAACTGTCTTGCATTTTTTTTGAATGGTGTTTAATGGCCCTTTTTACTACTGAGGCACCACAGGCAATGGACACTGATGATACATGAGATGAAATGATATAATGGGAAAGGATTTTTTAAGGAAGGAAATGTTCCCGGCCTAAGTTTAGGGTACCTCCCCAGCATTTGCCATTTATGAGGACTGAGAAAAACCTGGAAAAAACCTCAGTCATGGAGGATGGTCCTGGATGAATTCGAAACCCAGAACTCCCGCTCACAAGTCCGAGCCTTAACGACCTTGGCCACAAGTGGGGGTACTGTCTTGCATACTCACAACCTGCAATCAGCAGTCAGTTTTTTGCAGACTTGCAGTTGTAAACACTATTTTATCAGTGTTGGTAGTTTGTTAGGTGTAATATGCATTGTTGCATTAATTAAAAATCTAAGTTCAGTATGGATAAGTTCCTGATTAAAAAAATAAAGTTTGGGACTAGTCAGTGATGTCCAAATTGATATTAAATAATCTCCTAGCCCTTGAGAATAACAAGATGCAATCTTTTCCCCGAGTATCATTGGATCATAATTACTATGCCGTATCCCCAGAACCCACCAATCTCTCTCTTTAGAAATAAGAGCTTTTGCATGTTTATGTAGAAAGAGTACTTAACAACAGTAGTCAAACAGAAACTTTTTTTCCTCTACAAACTTATGTGAGCAGGACCTTACAGTACTATTAAACATGAGTGACTTCTCTCAGCTGAACAGGAATTGCATGTATGTGCGAAGCTATTACTGCCTGTATGCATAAAGTCCCAGGAATGCATATAGCGGAGAAAATATATATGGTAGCTGTAGAGGCTAAAATGAAGTTTGGGGTAGAAATTTTATGGCTAAAGATAGACTTTATTCACAGGAATTTCTGCAAACAAATTATGAGCCAACCAAAAAGTTCACCAACGAGATTGCACAAGCTGAATTAGGCAGAGTAGAGAGTAAAGAAAAACAATGACAAGAACTCTGAAATATTGGTTTAGGATGAAGAATTTAGAAGAGAATTGTATTTTGAAACACCGTCTACTGACGCAAGAGAAAGTGAGAGGAGGAAATACTTGGGTTAGTAGAATCAATAAGATTATGGAAAAAAATGGCTTGGGTATGGTGTGGCATATAGAGGAAGTAAAGAAAGAGGTTTTTGGAGAGAAATTAAACAAAGAATTGATGATATGGAAAGACAGGAGATATTAGGTAGTTTTAGTAGTAAAAAATCATTGAGAGTTTATAGGGGGTTAAAGAAAATATGGGGTAGAGAGAATTATGTGAATGAAGGATGAAAGGAATAAGAGGAGGTTTAAATATAGAAGAGTGTCCAGTGTGTGGAATGCAAGATAGTTACTGGCATGCAATTGCGGAATGTAGAGAAACTAAAGAAATGAGAGCAAAACTTAGGATTGAGAAGTGGGATAACTTATCAATAAAGATAAGGGTATACAGGTAGGTGAATATGAAAACAAGGCAGAAAAGCTTGGAGTTTGGGAATTATTTAGGTAAGGTTAAAAGAAAATGGTTAAAGAAAATAAGTGAGAAATGAGGAACCAAATCTGGCAGGAACATTACTTAAGTTGGTTTTGATTAAGTTAATTTTGTAGATGATAGTTGCGTAACTGCAAGGTTGAAACTATGCAGGCTATTTGATCACACAACAACTCGGGATAAAATGTATATATGTGTTTGTATCTTCAATTCCATCAGAAAATGAACTTTTGTGTAAGAAACTAAAAGCTTTCTCATTAATAAATCTCTCTTATTTTTAAGGTATGAGGAAATTCTCTAAAAAATAAATATGTTTAAATTCTTCAAAAATGTTCTCCCATTTCTTTTTTAAAATAAATATTAAATGAAATTGTTTTAATTACTTTTACCAGCTATGTAACAAAGTCTTTTATTTCTTAACACACCTATTGAAATCATGGCACCCTGTTGAGAACTGCTGTTCCATATCTAAAGATATGCCTGTCATTAGTAATAATTACTTTTGTCAGTTATTCTAAGGCCTATGTTCAGAGTTCAGTGAATCTGAGGGGAAAATGAATTCATTGGATGAGGTTGCTAAGGCATAAATTCTTGGCTAAGAAGTCAGCCAAGGTTGTTTTCTCTGATTAAGATTCACTTCAATAGCAATTGCCAGGAAGGTCTAAATGCTTTTTTCCCAAATCATTTCAAATAAAATATAATCAATGCCACTGCCTTTGATGTCACAATAGCAAGAACGGAAGTTAAATACCATTAAAAATCTTTGGTCACATTATAGCCATCTGATATCTGATTGTGATTGTATCAATGAGGATCTTTGATACATTGTTCATGCTTAAGTTTTGACCAATAGTCTATCATTGGCACTTTCAAGAAAACGGGTCAGACTTCACAGAAAAGCTTTCAAAAAATGGCTCTTCCAAAATTACAAGGTTCACAAATAAGGCCAATATTCTTCTCTTAGCACATAGTTTTTTAAATATTTAATAATAATCTTATGGAATTCTGCATCTGCATTCAAGTACAGAGCCTTCCTTTGGATGTGTGGCATGCTTAATAGGAAATTGTCTGCCCAGTTTCTAACTGGTTCTGTTTCCTCTTAAATTTCCTGTGCTGACACAAAGTTTTTGGGCTGTACAGGAGATGAATATTGTGAGACCATGTGTTTCAGTGTTACAGAGTGATGTTATAACAGCACTAATCTCAAGTGATGTTATGCCATAAAGTCTGTATACTTTTATCATACAGAATCTTTATATCATGATTCCTGTGTGACAACAAACTCTTTTAGAGAAGTGAGAAAGCTATTTGACAGATTCTGTTCTGTTCATGTGCCTCACAGAAAAATGGTTCCCAATCTTGTGAATAGATTTAGGGAAATGGGATCCATTCTGGATAAGAAACTGAAAGTAAAATGTATTGTTTTTACAAAGGAAAAACTGGATGACTTTAGAGAAAAGTTGGAACAAAGTTCCAAGAAATCTCTGAAAAAGCTCGCATAGGAATCAGAAATTTTGCAAACCTCAGCTTAGAATACCACTAAACTTTTAAAATTAAAACCCTATAATTTAACTGTAGTCAAGGAATTTTGAAATCACGCGATAATGTGAGTAGAGTTAATTTCTGCAATTGGGCATTGGATGATAATGTTAATGTTTGCTCTACTGACTCACATTTAATATTTTTTACGGACAAAGCATGGTTTTATTTACATGCCATGTAGTAACACATAACAATAGATACTGGAATGAAAAAAAAAAGTACACAAAATGCCATTGTATGATCAAAAAAATTGGTATTTGGTGTGCTGTAGAAATCTATGAGCTTGAATTTAAGGGACTATGAATATGCAACTGTGCCTGCAAACAGCATGCTTTCTGGTGCCAAGCAAATCCTGTTAAGCCAGCCGCATATCCAAATGAGGGTTCTGTAAATTAAATGTGGCATTGGATAAAAATTTATATACTTTTGTGCCAGGAAAAAAGGAAACCATATTAAAAAAAATCACTGTTACTTAATTTGCTTTAATGTTTTTACTCCTTAGAAAAAGTAACCTAAAAATAAAAACTGGCTTATGCACAACATTTTCCTTGCAAGTGATATGATATATATCTATATATATGCAAATAATGTATACCATAAACATTATCACACTTTTAAAGCTTTTCATCCATTCAGCATTTTCATAAAAAATACAGCCACTTTTTAACATTAAGGCAAGCTTATTAATCAACAATGAAACAAATTTGATACTTATTATTATTCTGTGATGTATCCAAACAGACATTTATTTATCCCTCCCCTAACGAATTTAATTTTGTTACCGATCAAATTAAAAGCTTAATATAAATTACTAGTTTTCATTACTTCTTAACACAGTACTGTACAAAATGTGATAGCTTAAACTCTTATTTTTTTGTCTTATGTTATATTTTGTTATTTGTTACATGTTATTGATAGACAAATGTAGGGTAACGTTTAATTCACTGTAGTCAAAATGTAGCAATGAAGCAAAGTTTAGCCACTGTACAAGCTTTTAAGCTAAATTTTAGGAAGTTGTCTATTTTCTATTTTGTAATGCAATTTTCATGTTGAGAAAGAGAAAGCACTGAAGGTAATTTGTAAACAAAGAAGGGAAAAAAATGAAATAAAACTGTCCATGTAAAATAGATAAAAATGAATGGAAATGTATGCATATTACAAGTACTGAATTACTGTCTTACTATGAATTTGCTGAATTATTTGTTATTTACATGGAATTTATTCTTAACAGCTATTATTAGACACTCTTTAAGAAAACAGAAGGACCTTTCTTCTACTTTTCAATTGCCCTAACATATATTTTATATTTCCGTACTTTACCTATATAATGTAAAGCTTAAAAGTTAGTAAATATAGTCATTTTTAGACCCTTTTGCCTTCAATTATTTGGAGCAGATTTTTTTTTTTTTCCCTTAGTGTCATGCACCACATCAAGTATATTGGAAATCTTGAAAATCAAATAAAAATATTATTAGGGGCATGTCTGTACACACCACCAAATATTTACAAGCACAGAAATGTACAAGAACTGCCCAAATGTCTGCAAATTGCCAGATATCACCACTTCTTGTGGGAGTAGCTTAGAAATTACTGCTTTAGTGGCATAAACACTCAGATCTGCTGAGTTCATAAGAGAGAGAAAAATTAATGTAAAATCATGCTAGTCTTCTAAAGAAATCACTTTCACTTTTTAACTTACATACGCAAAACAAAATATTTATAAAAATCACTCAGTGCTTACATACATGTACACAATGCTATGGAAATAACTTGCCAGTTTTTTCTTTTAGAACAAAATAAAAATTGTGAACACCACAATAGTAGTATTCAGTCTATAAGTAAATTATTCTACAAAGTGAGACATGGAAATGGTCTTCAGATTTAAAAAAGAGAAAAGCTGTTGTATTTAAGACAGAGTTACCATTGCACAGTTGCAAAATATGCCAGGACTTAAGTCTCTCCTAGTGTTTTCTTCACACACTTGATTGCTGGGTAATGTAAAGTTAATGAGTTAGAATGCAGCAATATATAAAAACTCTTTTTATCTTTTTATTATTTTAATTGAATCAAAGTCTATGTTTGAATGGGGAGGGTGAGCATTGAAGTTACCCTAAAATGGACTGGTTGTTGGGGTTAATTATGCCGAGTTGGAGCAGGCCTCTTGATCTTTTGACTAATCTGCTCTTCTGCAACAAGCTGAGCTCTGAAAGCTGACACTTTCTGCTTTAGTTCACTCAGTACATCAATTCTCTCAGCCAATAACAGTTCCAGCTGCTTTGAATATGCTGTAACATAGACAAAAACAAACTTTTTTTATAAAATGCAATATTAATCATTACATGATGTCGCAGTGTTGCCAAATCGGCCATAGTTCCTAGGTTCTTCATCAAATGTATGCAAAGTTTCATTCTCATGCATTAAAAACAAAAACTACTGAAAGGATGATATCATGCTGAAATTCCTGTCCATCAACAAGTAGTAACATTCCAAATTTCTGTATACAAACCTGCAAAACTTTCAATATCTTAAACTTGTTTTTGAGGAGAATACACAGTAACACTGTAAACAATAATTGTTTTTTTATTAACACGCCTTTCTAGAGACCCACAGTGACCATCACACAATGCTAGTAGGCAGGGTTGCTATTTTAGCGATTTTCCTGCTAGATCTACTATTTTTTGGATAATGGCCTTGCAGCTAAAAATATTTTATTCCTCTGAGTAGCTGTCTAATGATTTTAAGGATCACCAAATATTACAGTTTTTCATAGCTAGACAGGAATTGTTCAATTGTAAATGTTTAAAATTGCGTTGTAAAGGAAATCCAAATATTTTATGCAACTCTGTTTCATATTTGGTGAAAAAGGAGTCGCATAACAAATTATTGCATTGAACAGTGATGAAACAGGAAACTCTGTGCACAAGTTATGATAAGGAATGCAGAATATTGATGAATTCATTAAGTCAAAACCACAAAACTGGACGGAAACTGAATTAGTCAATGCAATTCTCACAGTAAAAGAAGATGCATCAAAAATGCTTCAAGAATTACAAATTGTCATCAGAGGTTTTAAGGAAAATAAGAAGCTTGGCTGCCTATAGAAATGAAGGTAGACAAGCAAAAGTATTTAAATTATACTTAGGAGGAAGCTATAGACATTTGAGTGGTAACATATTCTATATTCTATTAGCATTTATAAATAAGTTCATACTAACTACACTTATACAACATTAGGACATTTTTCACAGCAATTTCTCCCATAATCAGCTGCTGACCGACTACTGGATGTGGTGGTTAGATCCCAAGGTGCTTCTGTGGCGGTATCTGATGGTTCGAATAGGAACTTGATGAGTACATCCTGGGGTGGAACATCAAAATTCATTAAGTTTTTTCTATTTTTCAGGATGTAGTAGATAGCTCTTTTTTGATGTGAACTTCTTTCAGCAGCTTGGTTTCTGGTTTAATTTCATGATTTGGGTCTAAAAGTGAGCTACCACTGCTGAGTTATCAATACGCTTAAAACAAATATTCGTAAAGTTTTCCTTTCTGTTTGTTTTTCTGATGTATTTTTTTATAACAATCTTCACATTTAATTTCATAAGTTCCTGATTTCTGTTCTAATGCAATGGTGCCTTTTACTGTGGAATCTAGTACATCTTTTATATTATATTTGTATTCTGGGACTAAATTTATGCCATGTTCTTTGAATATCCTATTAAATTTGTTGTGGTAAGTTAGAGATGTGAAATTGTTGAATTTGTATCTTTCCTTGGTGGAATCCTTTCTTATAGAATTTTGTCTTTTAAATTTATCGATAATTTTTATTATTGTGTCTTTGTTTAAAACATTTGATTATCATTGTATTAATTATTTGTTGGTATTCTGTATTGTACTCTGTTTCTGTGAGTAGGATTTAATTATTCTGGGTGCCAAGCTGTAGAACAACACACATTTATGCAGCATAGGGTTACAACTATTATTTTTTATGTAATTTTCTGTTTGTTTCTTTTTTATGGATTTCAAAGTTCAGCCTTCTGCATTTCTTATAATTTTTAAATTTAGGAATGTGATTCACCCATTTTGCACCTCTTCCATAATAAACTGTATAGATTTGTTGTAATTTTAAGGAGTTTCAGAGCATCTAATGAATTTTTATCAGTATATATAGTTCACATACCTATACCATGTCTTGAAAATCAATGGGAAGGCTTTGGTGATATGTATTTCAAAGGAGCTCATGAATAAATCTGCAAGAAACAGAAAGGGGGTTTCTCATCACCAGATCAGAGATTTGGTGAAATGGTTAAAATTGAAGAAATTTTGCTGAATACATATGTATGTTAATAAATTTTAGTAAGTATTACTACTGCTTGTAAATTAAGGAGGTTAATAATTTCCTTAACATTTGCATATGGTTTTCTATTAGGATGCTGGGGAATAAGACTTTTACATGAAAAGAAACCCATTACATCTCTTATTGCAATTCTGATTTTTTTTTTAAGTTTTTCAACTAAATCAAATCAATATTTGATGCCCAAGCTTTGAAATTTTTTAACAGAATTGAAATTGTTAATTATTGATCTCATGCTGTTATCATTTTTATGGATGAAAGTTTCACATATCGAACTTATCACAAAAAATTGAATAGGGTATTTAAAGAACATGGCATAAAGTTTGCCCAAAATACAAATATAATATAAAAAAATGTACTAGGTTCCATAGCAATAGAACAGAATCAGGAATTTATGAAATTAAATGTGCAGATTGTAATAAAAAATACATCGGGAAAACAATGAGAAATATGGAGAAAGAAATACTTTAGAGATAATAATTTGATAAATTAGCAGTGACAGCTCACTTTTGGGCACAAACCATGGAATTAAACCAGAGGCTAAGCTGCTGAAAGAACTTCACAACCCAACATGGGAACAAATGTGCATCTTGAAAAATAAATTACTTAATGAATTTTGGTGTTCCGCCCATGGATGAACTCAGCAAGTTCCTATTCCAACTAACAGTAACCACCACAGAAGCACCTTGGGATCTGGCCACCACATCAAATAGTTGTCAACAATTGATGGGACATTTGGCTTGGATCATGTCCTAATGCTGTGTAAGTGGAGCTAGTCTGAAAATATATTTAATAAATTTTAATAGTATATAAAAGTATTTATCCTTATTGAATACTAACTGTATGATATAAATTATAGCAACAGTAATCATAATTGTTATAAATATCATAAGAATTATGATAATTAAGTCTGAGACCATGTAGCCATAATAATAATAACAACAACAATAATAATAATAATAATAATAATAATAATAATAATAATAATAATAATAATAATAATAATAATAATAATAATAACAACAACAGCAATAACAACAATATTAGTATTAATACTCATGCCTAGGTATCAAAACACGAAGATTTTGTTTTGAAAATAATAGATTTTCCAAGGATATCTAGAGGATACCTAAATTCTGTTGGCAACCCTGATATCAGAGATTTGTAGATATTACAAAGTAGATGTAACATCTACATAATTAGTTCCAAGTTCTCACAGTTATAACTACAATTATAATGAAAATAAGCACATATCTTATGACAGGAGATGTTGGGAATGTTGTCCTCTACTCCACACATTTCTGGCATCCTTTTTAGAAAATTGTCATTCATTCTCATCAATTGTTTTCAAAATGTGAGTCAATTTCTCACTCAATATTTTCCTTCAGTTCTTTTAATGTGTGGAGATTTGTTTCATATACTTTATCTTTCAACTTCCTCTATAAATAAAAATAACACACTGTTATATCAGGAGACTGCGCCGGTCATAATTCCCTATTAATTACCTTATCTTATCGTGTAAGGGGATTTTATAAGATTGTACAAGATTGGTTTTCTCTATACTCTAATATTGTTATTTTACATTAAAATATGACCATATAAATGTAACCATGCTTCATCAGTAAAGAATGTGGACCAATTATTCTATCATTAACATTCCATAACATCCAATTACAGAAATTTACCCAATTATCAGGATCATCTATCTGCAATTCATAGATTGCATTGACCTTGTAAGCTTTCAAGTTTAAATTGACTCAATTTTGAAAGATAAACTGACGCAGGTGAATGACAGTTTTCTAAAAAAAATGCCAAAAAAATGTGGATGTAGGACAATATTTCCAACACTGATATGTGCTTATTTTCATTGTAGTTGTAACTGTGAAAAATTGAATCAGTTGTGTGAATATTACATCTGCTTTGTTGGGAATTAGGTGGAGCTCTGAAATGGGCAACAAAACTATAAAAGAGGCAGTACCATAAATGGCTTTTATTGAGGAACCTTAGGGCTTCACTACCATAAAATAAGATTACTATTTAAATGTAAAATTGGAACTTAACACAGTAAAGCCAATCATATTAATGAATATCATTGTATGATTCAGTTGAACTACACACTCTTAAAGCTTCACTTACTTTTCATAAATGTATGGAACCGGTTTCGAGAACATTTTGTTCCCATCTTCAGCCATGCTAAAGTTCAACTGTCGGATCATTCGTTGAGCTGTGGGAATGTATATTCTGCTCTGGTGGCGGTGTGATAAACTTGTAGTTTATGTTTTCATCCCCGACAATGTCGAAGTTCATTATGCTGTTTTTGTATTTGTAGATGTAGATTTTCTCCCAGGTTGCTAATTCCGTAGGTCCTTGTACTGATTTTAATAATTTTGTTTTATTTATTATGTCGTGATTTTGTGTCCAAAAATGATATGCTACTGCTGATTTCTCTATTTGCTTGTACTTTATGTTCCTGAAATGTTCCTTTAACCGTGTGCCAATGTTTCTCTTTGTTTTCCCTATGTAGATTTTTTCACATTCTGCACAGTTTATTTTGTAAATACCTGATTTTTCTTCTTGTGGAATACTGTCATTAACATTATCTATCAGCAAATTTTGAACATTAAATCTATTAATAGGTGCCAACCTGATATTAAAATCTTTAAGAATATTCTGAAATTTTTTTGTGGCCCATGGATGATATGTGAATTTTTTAAAAATAAGTTTATCTTTTTTTGCTGAAAGTGTCGTGGTTTCTTTGATATGTTTTTGTATCTTGAATTTCTGCACCTTTTTATGTACTAGTTCTTTTTTAAAACCATTTTTAACTGCTGTTTCTTCTATTTGTTTGTATTCTTTAAAATATTCTTGTTTGCTAATTTGTAGGTTAACTAGCCGGTGTGTTAAACTGTTAATTAATGCATGTTTGTGTGCTGTAGGGTTTAAACTGTCAGCTTTGATGTGATTATCTGCATGTGTATTCTTTCTGTATATTCCAAATTTAAGTTTTTCTTGGCATTTCATTATTTTAATATCCAGGAATGGCAGCATGTTATCTGTTTCTATTTCGTATGTAAATGAAATGTTTTTATCTTGAATATTTAGAAGTTTTAAGGCATCGTCAATGAGTTTTTTGTCATAAGATTACTATATTTGATTTTTACTATAAGATTACTATATTTGCTAAGGTGTGAATCAAATGGATTCTATTTTTTTTCCCTTCCTTCCTTTCTTTCTTTTTTTCTTTTTTTTTTTTTTTATCATAGCTTTCTGTTTACATATGGGTTCCCTAACATCAATATCACCTGTGAAAAATACAGGATGCTCAAAACTCCCACAGAATAGTACAAGTCATGACATGTGCTTTGTTGATCTGGAGATTCAGGGGGACAAAAGTAAACATGGAACAGCTTTCACAGGAAGTTAATGAGCTACATTGCATTAATTTCAGATATTGTAGAGTTGTTTTAGATGAGTTATTTAAGATAGGGAATCTATGATGGTCTGCCTGTTCAAATTTCAAAGTTATGGCATTAAGTTTCTTAAGAACTATATGACACTGAGTAATGAAGTTTCTATTTGAAATGATACCACACAATAATAGATGAAGTTGTGAGGTACGTCTCTTTGGTACAGTTGGTATAATACTGCATCATGTAAGAGTGGGTCATGGTTATCAAGTTTAAATAGATTACTTTTTTTTACTTTTATAATTATTTTTACAGTAGTATATAACAAGGGTGATTTGATTCACATTCTTAAAAAGGAGAACACAAATTTCAAAAAAAGAGGACATAAAACATTCATTAGATTTATGCTTATACTTAAAAAGCTGCTCCTAAAATTTTGATACCAATCAATTCCAAATTACTTTTTATTTATCATTTTTATATATTTTTCTGCAAGGTGCACCAGAAATTTTTTGCTGCTAATCAGAAAATTTCAACACTCCTGATTAAGAACTCTCTGGGTCTTCACTATGTGATGTAAAACTTAATAATGCAATTAGATGTATGAACAGGTTTCTGTAGTGTGTAGCTTTTCTGATAAAAGCCACATCCAGTGACTGTGTGTTATTGTATGTTTTGTTTATCTAGAGATGAGCATCTTCTTGAGCTGAGTGCAGTTGGACACTGCTCCTCTGTAATTTATATTAGACTGACAGTGGGACTGTACTACATCATGCTATGGCTAACACCTTATTTCAATTGGCTCTCTAAATATGCAACTGAGAACCCAGAAGTAGTCCTTTAATCATTTGGCAAGGAGCCTTGCTATCGCAAGTGTAGGGCATGACAGAATTTCCATTGATTGATTTATTTATGGACGCTCTTTAACATCTCAGGTCATCAGCGTCTAGAATTTCCAAGGTCCTGAGTGAATACAACATTGGCACCAGCAATGTCTGTCAGAAAACTGCACTAATTCCTTTACCAATAAAGAAAACATCATCTGATACTTTTCTCAATCCCAATTTTTTATAACAATATTATTGCAGAAAATCATCCATTGACCAGTCAGGAAGATCTGCCACTAAACAATGAAAGAACACCCGAAGTCTCAAACTTAATCATTCAGAAAATATTAGCATGAGCAAAACATGGCAACGGGCTATTATATTCACTTCAACATAAGTTTCAGGCTCTGGGCAATCTTTTCAACAATACTATCCAAGAAAGAATTAAAATATTTAAAGAAGAAAAGAGTACAAACAGAGACAAACACAGATGCTACAAATGATCTGGCACACAGTGTAAGTGCAAAATGATTGTCAAGGGGGCAGTACATTCCCACTACCTGTCGATATACACTGCACAACAGCTGCAGAATGAGTAAAACAATAGCATAAAGCCACCAGATTGCAGCCTTCACTGAAAACTGTGCCCTCATCAGTTAATCAAATATTTACTAAATAATGGTGTAAATTTTAATTGCTAGCAGTCTATAAACTGTTGATTATTGATACCAAGCATAAAGAGAGATGTTTATGTTTACTAAATGAATGAGCAGATTTTTAGCCAAGTATATACTTTCAGTTCCAAAGCACTACTTTCAATAATAAGTCATTGAAAAACAAAGCAAAACACAACAAGAAGACACTATGTGGTCAAAAGGCTTTAGTACTTAAGTTGCAGAGTTTGGATATGCAAGAAAAGTTTTGGCAATCTTCCCAAGTACCTAACAAACAAAATGTTGCCAATATTACCTTTTCTGTTAATTGTAACCTTTAAGATTTAATATAAAAAAGTTGGAGTTGATTGAAAGATCAACAGACATGCAGCCCTATAAATTAAATGTTTTAGTTTGTGAGTCGAATACGTACTCTTATTTCTCTACTTATCAATGTTTATTGGCAGAACATGTTTTGTGAACCCCATGTTCTTAGCTGCTAGATAACATGTGGGCACTTTGCATTCCATCTTGGATACTTACAGATGACTTTTTCTTACATGACTTTTAATGTATAATTGACATGGAGAACTCTACGAGATGGTGATGATAGAATGAGGATAGAGATTGTAATATTCACCTGCAGAAATATGCTGTGAATTGATAGCTGGGCCAAACAGAATTAGACAAATTACTTCTTCAACAGTCCCCCCCTCCCCAATGTATTAGGTTAGAGCAAATCATATAGGCTAAATTCGCAATTAAAAAGTAACAAAGTCCTCTACCAGATTATTTGTTCAAATTGTAATAATAATAATAATAATAATAATAATAATAATAATAATAATAATAATAATATGATGATGATGATGATGATGATGATGATGATACAGAAATTGCAGTAAATTAAAAGAAATATATATTTAAACAACATTTCAGGTATAAGAGATAGAAACAAACATTAAATTAGCTATGTCCAACCATTATTGGAAAATGAATAATAATTGAAAAGAAATTAAAATTATTAAAATCAGCATACTTAACATTGGAACTTAGCTTATGGGAAAAGATCTACATCAAGAAATATGAATATAGGGATGATGTATTTCAAAAGCCCTACAAATGATGAATTAACTACAATATTTTGTAAGCTCACACCGGAAGTCGCTATAGGCATCCAAGATGTACTTTGAATCATCCATCAGTCAATTAGCAACTAAGGATGTGGACAAGGGTCCATGAAACATGTTCTGCCAATAAACATTGGTAAGTAGAGAAATAAAGAGTATGTAATCATATAACAAATTATTATTGAAATGACTCAAATTTCACTAATTTTGTTCCACTTATTTGGACATGTTTCAAAGGCTGTTGCCTTCATCTTCAGCATGATTCCACTGTCTGCTTCTCAGCGTGGTATTAAGATATCACTCTGTAGATTTTATGAACTTGGTGATGGGGTTACTATTGTTTGAGAGACCAAAATTAATAAAATTTTCCTTGTTTTTGTTTATGAATATATTTTCCACACTGTTAATTCTATGGGTTTTTGAAGAGCTTTTAATCAAATGCAAAGATTGCAATATAAAATATAGGCAAAACAAAAAGAAACACTACCATATGATTTAAGGAACACATGAGAAATGTAAAATATAAATACATGGAAAAATCTGCAATAGCAGAGAACCATGAATTCCAAAGGGAACCAAAACTATTAAAAGCTCTTCAAAAACCCATAGAATTAATGTGTGGGAAAATATATTCATAAACAAAAACAAGGAAAATTTAATTGATATCATTGTATGATTCAGTTGAACTACACGATGATATCAATTAATATCATTGGTTTCACTGTGCAAGTTCCAATTTACATTTAAGAAGGAAAATTTGTTTAACAGTTGACAATGTGAGCAAAGGTATCAAGAAACATGTTCTGAATTTTTTAATTTTGAGAGTGAAACATTAAAAGTGTTTTATCATTTTCTCACTATTTTAAATGTAAGGAAAATTTGGCTAATTTTGATCTCCCAAACAATATTAACCTTATCCCAAGTTTATAAAATCCACAGAGTAATATCTTAATACCACACTGGGAAGCAGACAATGGAATCATGCTGAAGATGAAGACGACAACCTTTGAAACATGTCCAAGTAAATGAAACAAAATTAGTGAAATTTGAGGCTTTCCTCAATAATAATTTGTTATATTATAGTACATTTCACTGTGAAAATTCCTGCTATGCAAAACTACTTATAGTATGTAATCAACTTACCAGATAAAACCTTTAATTTATAATTATGTTCTCCACTGTGAAAGTTCTACAAAGCTGCATAAAGTAATTCATCCCTGTTTCAAAATTTCAGTGCCTGTAGTGTTTCTAGTTTAAATGCCTAAATTCATGCAGAAATGTAAATAAGGCATCATGTTTTACATGTTGGTTTTTAATATAATTAGAGAGATGCAAACTAAGTGAGTATATTTTGCATCATGTGCAAAACACTACAAACAGTCCTAAGAAAATGTTTTTCCTACTAAAGTGCTTGAAAATTTAAGTGTTCTTTGCAGTATTTTACTTGTTTTTTTACAATCAAATGTTTACTTTGTATGAATTGTTAATATATAATATATACCTACTTATACTTAGTGGATATTTTATATAGTTTAAAAATACTGAAATCAATACAATACAGTATATTTTAAGAAATGGTTATTATGTAATATGCAAAGAACACAAGAAATGAAAAGATTCATGGCAAGCTTTGAGTATTACTGTTGTACTGTGAAAAGAGCTTGAATTTTAGCAAGGATACCAAATGATTGCAGTTTAAAGTTCGGTGTTTACAATGGATAACGTGAGCAGTTATTTCTAATAAAAGTAACTGCAAAGCTCAGAAATTTAAATAACTAAATGCAAATAAACATTTTAATAAACTCCTAATCCTGGTAAACTACCTCTATCTCATATCCTGAGTATGAAGGTCACCAGATAAGTTTCAAAGGCCACAGACATAACATAAACTAATAACCAGTAAAAATTCCCTGTTGCATGCCACAACTAGATAAGAATTAGTTCGGTTAGCTCTGAGCAGTAAACTGTTGAAGTTGTGTGGGCATTCAAAACCAGTAAGCATAAAACAAGAGCCTGAGACACTCTTAAGCGATAATTTTGCATGACATTCATAGTTGTGTCACTTGGGTGTTTGACACATGCATTAAAGGACCTGTCTCATTCAAATTCCACAGGCTCACAGAGGTTCAGGCCTTCAAGATAAGGGCAGAAGCTATGGTGACTGAAAAACAAAGCTTTCTGATGGATATAGATGCAAGAGTGACCTTCAAGAACATCAAAATGGACTTAGGGATTATTTCGAGCATTTTGATCATTCAGCATTAACATTTACCAATGAAGAAAATTTATTCTTTTAAGATTTGATTTGAGAAGAAGGGCAAAACTTGTTAGGATGAAATTATACAGAAAAATGTTGGAAAGATATACCAATAGAGACTCTTGGTGGATTTCAGCCATTATAACATGTGGTAAGACCTGGAATTACCAATTAGGCACTGAAACCAAGCATCAAGTCATCAGTTTTGCCAAACACAGCCTCCAACCACAGTGTGAGGAAGACAGTAGCAACTTATACAAAAACAAAATACCAGTAACTAACTAGTACACTAGCAGTGGCAGGCGCATCTGTATACTCAGATTGTCTAACATGAAAGTCTCTCTGGTAAGAACATAATGTGTAATGGGAAATCACAAACTTAATTTCATTTATAACCTTTATATCTTCTGGTAGTTACTGTATAACTCCTGCCTTTATTTTCTATTGAATAATATATAAAATTCCCTTTAATATGGATTAAAAAATTCCATTATTTAAGTTGTAGGTGAATATAGTATATTTTTTAGTTCATTTTTATTTTATATAATAAAAAAATACATGTGCAAATAGATTAATCAAATAACATCAAACTTTTTACCCATAAATTTTAGCCAAGAGTTGACTTACACAGCTGCAATCTTTGTGAAATAATTTTTTTCTTTACCAAATATAGCTATTTTGTTGTTGTTGTTGTTGGTATTATATATATCTTTTTTTTTTCCTCCATTCATACATTGCAGTAAGTCTGCATAATACTGCTATTTGCAATTTTTTTTCTCTTTGGAAGATAGTCTATTAACATTCCAAACCATTTTTGCCTTCTTTGATTCAGGAGAATTACTGTGTTTCCTCGCTTCAATTGTTCTTTGATTTCAGGAATGTAATGTTAAGTTAACATCTTCATCTATATATTCCTTTGCTTGACAATTTGAAAATACTCCTTGGAAACATTTTTTTGCATAGCTTTTGTTCTGTGTCAGTAAATGTAGCAATTGTTATAATTGTTTAATATTTATTATGTTCATATTCTGGAAGAAATACTCTTGGGTGATGGTATTATGTTTCACCATTTTTGGTTCATTACTTTCAGCTTGATTTTCAGCAGTGATTCTTCATTTTTGAAATTTGGCAGACCTACTTTTACTGTGGTAGAAAATAAGAGCTCTCTGCCAATGTACAACATGACCAAAAAATTCTGTTAGCTTCAGACCAGACATTTCAAAGCAATACATTCTGAACAGATAATACCTTTAATATTAAGTATCTTATTTGCTGCTGTCGAGGACTTTCTATCAATGTGATGGATGAATTTCACTGTGATAGATCTCCTTAGGGTTGGGAACAAAAATATCTATTCATTGTAGTTTCCAGATCAGCAAAAATTCAAAATTGCTATCTTTGAAAATGATTATGAAAGAAAAAGATGATAATCTGATGGTGCAATATCTGGAGAATATAATTGGTGCACTAGTCTCCCAATATAAGTAATGTATTTATGAGGCACTTTAGCTGTACGAGATTTTGCATTATAATGCAAAAGAATAACAACTTTGTAATTCATGAGTGCAGGCTCCTTAGTTATCAGCCTTTTATGGACACATTCCAGCTGGGCCCCATTCCATAAAAGTATGGTCTAATATATTACAAGTGTATGGACTTATAACTTATGGGTATTAGTAAAATTCTGTTGCATAAAAGTTTCTGCTAAGCTTACACTTTATAACTCCATACTTACAAATTTACAATGATTTTTTGTTGTTCTCTTTCACAGAAGTATTAGTATTAAGTCAGGCACTGGTAATTTGTATAAATTTCTCTACAAGTGTAGGAATGTTGATAACTTTAAATAGCACAATATTTATTAATTTTTTAATAATTTTGAGAGTCATTCATCTCAAATGTGCTAAATATTCGTGAAAGTGATAATAGTGATGAGTACAAATATGTACAAAGAAAGAATAAATAAGTATTTGTGTACAATGAAAAAGTTAGGTTACATGCAATTAAAGTATGGCTTATGAGGGATATTGGCATTTCCTGTTTCAAATGCCTACTTTAGACCAGCATCTTAGTTAATGAATTTTTAAGGTTCTTGCTACATGCCATGAATATAATTTCTTTTCATTCATTCTCTTTTAAAATAATCTCTTTTGACACAATTTTCCTGTTTTATGCTTAAAATGAGAACATGATAGTCAAGAAATATAAATGATCAAATGTACTAATAAAATAAATGACTGAGAACAATCAGAAAGCTTGATTCTTCTGCCATCGTTCGATGATTGAAAATGATGCTCCTAAATGTAGCTGTGAGGGACCATCGTCTTAAAGTGGATTATATTAAATATTGATAATGCATAATAAAGTGTTTAAATTGTCATTATACCTGAGAAAAAATACACGACCCATTTACCAGGAATGAAAATAATCTGCTCTGTACATAAAATATCCCTAAGGATTGGACATAACCTAATTCAAGGTATGGAGATGTATGGCAAACAGCTGTTCCTCAATCTTGCTCTTATATGACATCAATTATGACTTTTTACTAATACTTTACAAGTGTTGCACTTCTTTCATGGAACAGAATGTTACAAGACCATATTTTACAAGGATTTGTACTAACATACTTGTATTAGACCATACTTTTGTGGGATAGGGCCCTGGTCAAAGTACACAATGCAGCAGTTCATGATGCACAATACCCTGTTTAGTTCACCCAACACAGAGCATAATGTTATTTTGGTGCAGTGACGGTTTTGGTTGTTTGATATAAATCCATGGGCTGCTAACCATGAACTTGGAGGATTCACTTCTCATCACATTTCAGCAGCCTATTAAGGAACTGATTCCTCTGTTGACATGGCAACAATGTAAAATAAGTGTCAACTTATGCCATCTTCTGAGCCATTGTTAGTTACTGGAACCCAGTTGATGGAGATGAAGCCATATGGTTTCTGCATTGATGCTGAATTGCTGTGCACATTCTCACAAGTCTGGCTGCTATTTGCTTAACTATCCATTGTCTTCCTATCTGGGATTCATCCTCAAGAGTTACATTTCCTGCCTGGAACTTCGGAAACCATCTTTCCACCATCTGTTTGATTCACACCATCAACACCAAATGTCTTAACAAATTTTCTGTGCCACTACAGTTGCATTGTTACCCAGTTTAAATTCATAGAGCACAGAAGCTCATATAATCTTCTTTGGAGTGCTCATGTTTGACTGTGCTTCTCAGAATACTAGCTAACACAAGAAAAATTGAACCTACCAGCTTGACAGTCTAAATGGGAATAATTTGTTCCTATCTTAATTTTATTTGCTGTGCATTTAAATGTTGCCAACACTTGAAATTTGAGCTTAGCAAAAAACAGATCTTTGTTGGTAAAGTGTTTAGAACCTGGTTCATTTTTAATTTGAGGTGCAATTTAAGGTAAAGATAAACCTATCTAAATCCCTAAGAAAGCAATGACCTCCTACATTTTTGTCACAGGATTGACTCAATTTTGCAAAAAAGCCAAATCCTTGCGAGATCCACATCTATTCTAAAACCTAATCTTATCACAATAATACAAATTACTATGCAGGTAAAATAATCACTGACACTACTGTTTACATCTAATTTATTAATTACAAATATTTTAGGTAATTTTTTCCACAGTACTCTGTCTCTAGCATGCCTGTTCCATTAGGAATCAGCAAGCATTCTAAAATTATATTTGGGATGTCCCTGGTTCTCTTCCCCATCATCAGATCTCACATGGTTGCAACCTATGCCCATTTATCATGCTGCATTCCTAGCTACATATACTCCCCAGCAACATTTCAGATAATACACCTTGGCTGCCATATCTATCATTCCGCTAGTTCTTCTAATTTCTGGGCAGCAAACCCTATCAATATTTAAGTTCAGGACTCTCTGCTCCATTAAAGTTTTCTAAAATATAATACAGGTACTTTACATTTATATTTTATATGATCACTAAAGAAATCTTGTCAGTCCTGGTGGTATAGTGGTAGCCATGCTTGCCTCCCAAACCCAAGATCGTGGGTTCGATCCCAGCTAGGACTGATTGATTTTTTCAGGCATAAAAACCCTAAGTATGGCTTCCTTCAGAAGGGAGTAAAGCCATAGGTCCTGTGTCGTACATTTACATCACGATAAATAACCTCAAACCTGAAAAAAAGAGGCCTTTGAGCAAAATTTGTCCGCCATTTCATGCACTGATTTGAATGGGATGCTGATGACCTTAGATGTTAAAGAGCAACCATAAATAAACAAATAAACAAACAAAAAGTATTGAACAATCCAGACTTTCCTTGTAGCATTTTGGTGGACCGCAAAAATTAAACTGTCTTAGGGAGTCTTCTGTTACTACATGCTTAATGAATATAGAGCAGGCTAAACCAACTTGTATTTCTGTAATATCATAAGGCAAGGTTCCATTGCTCTTGGGGAGGGGAAAATAATAACTGAACAGGAGATGGTATTTGTACAGTTGCAGAATTAGGTTAGAATTACAATCTTCTTGAAATTGCTTTAGAAACACAGAAACAACATTGCCATTTCTCGCTTATGTGCTCTCCAGCCAGAAAACAAGACTCAGTATTACAAATGCCTGAGTTTATCAACATTTATATAGGCAGAGAAAGCTATTAAAAATTCAGGAATACTAACTCTTACAAAAGGTTCAGAAAAAATTTCAAACAAGTCTAACACTGGAAAAACATACCATTAATACAATCAATGTTTAACTTTTTAAAGGCAAACAGAACTCTTTTCCATGCACTAAAGACTGTGAAAACTGTCACTTGGTATCCCTGCAGACAAACCAAATCCAATGTTCTAAGTATGCTGAAACCGCACCCTTAGTTATCTATATACTACAGGCACCCATCCGGTTTAAATGCCAACTGCTACCATCTGCATGGTGCTCAACTACCATGTGTTCAAAGCCAGTCACATTACAAGTTAACATTTACATTACTTTCTAGACTACTTATTGCCAAAATATTTTACTCACTATCAGTAAAATAGCTGAAAAGAAAACAATAGTAGAACATTTAAGTTGCATATGCATGAAATGTTATTACAGAATACTTTCACTATATATTGCTGTTGAATCTGCAAAACATGACAGTTGCTCTTGAAATTAACTTTTGCTACAATATTCAAAAGAGGGTGACTAATTTTCCACATTCTAGATCTATGAACATAACATGCTTTAGTGGATACCACTTGGCAGCTGCTGCAAACTGTTTTGTTGTGCATTTACTGATTATTCAAAATAGAGGGGACTCCTGCAATGATTTTAAATGCAACCATAATAGTAAGAATGTCTACAAGGAAGAACAACCCTAAAAGACAAGAAATACACAGGGTATTCAGCAACAGTAAACAGATAGGAAAGCATCCTTTGTTTGGAAGCTATAGTAAGGAACGATTTGCAAGTGACCTACAGGGAGATGAAAGAAGCCTGAGCTAGTCTTAATTTGCCACAGATATTTTAAATCCTGCACAAATAGCTTTATTAAGCAATAAGATCTCTCTGAGCTGTGGTTATCAATTTATTCTTCATAAGTGGTCTCACTGCAACAAATCCACTAGAGGTTAAAAAAAAACCAATTATTGTACACTGGTTTCCAGAGTTCTTATACAAAAAAGGTCTAAGCTAGCGCTGGAAGGATTTTTGCCACATCAGGCAACACTTCTGCACTGAAAATAAAGGAGTTCCTGCAAGAATTGGAAAATCATCCACTTTACAGACAAAATTTGACTCCCAACACTTTTTATTACTTCCAATTATTGAGTAAAGCTGAGAAGCCATTGTTATGAAGTCTGAAAGAGACTGCTACTAAAGAATCAATGCAGGACTAGCTCATGTTATAGGAAGCAGCTTCTGCAGTAAGCATGGGGGCAGATGCAGAGTTGATGAAATTGGCTTCTTCTAGTACTACTGTGGTATCAGAGTCCAATTTAAGCTTGACCTCTTCAGAAACGTCACACTATACCCAGGGAAATTAATTATTACTTATTTTCCGACAAAGCAAAGAGCGACAGATGGCTCCATTAACATATAATAAATAGGAAACTAAGGTGGCCCACAGCTTAAAATCCTCCCACAGAATATCACCCTCAGCTGGACCAACCCCATGGTCTCCTTACCAAAGATTACCAAGGCTTAAGAAATTGGGCTTTTACTGAGGAGAATCTGGAAAATTTAAGTCACCCTCACACAATTCATTATTTGTACCAAGTATTAGCAGGAAATAATTACAAAAGAGGAGCATAATAAAACATAAAATGCATTCAGATTTTACATTGTCTACTACACTATTTTTAATTAATTTGGTTGCCCTACCATTTTGATTTTCCATTCTGATTTTCCACTTATATTTGCAGAAAAATATTATTTTTTATTTCTATATGATGCTTTTCCTTAAGTCATATTGACTTATTCATTCAATTTCAGGTTATTGCTAAGCAGTTAAAAGCACTTACAAGTGGCAAGAATATATTTAGATATTTAGAAGATTAAACATTTTGAAAATTATTAAAAGGTGTACCAAGTTGTAACTAATTAGTACATAAATTATAATTATATTTTTACAAAACAACTGTTATTTGAAACTTTATGAAGGAATAACAAGGGATCCTACATTTTCACTTATTTTATTTACAGCAATACTACCTATTTACTCTCACTGTTTATAAAATATTATAAGTCATGTCCTTAATATGCGTCTACAGTAAGTTTCTTCTTTCTTAGTGATGTACAATAACTGCAGTGTCAGAATTTGCTAGTAATGAGGATATGCCCTTAAAATTCACCTACTGCATATAAGCATTAACCTGCACCAGTGGTTATGTATACTTTAAAAGCTTTAGAGTTGATAGTAATTTTCTTTAAGGTGAGTGGTAGGCTAGAGTACCTGTGCACCACACAGACCATACATATTTGGCCCACAGTTTGGACCGGGTGGGTGCTAGGCAGTTGGAGTTTAGCTACTTGTGAATGAGGCACCAAGCTCAAAAATTAACCAATCAAAAAAGATGGGGCATGTTTCCTACCACACATTCGCTCCAGGGGCTTCTGGCGCTTACGATTACGTAGTGCTGATGGCTTTGATTCAAGATAAGATCGTTTCCTACACCAATCTGGAATAGAAACACAACCTCCACAGAATTCCACTTCTAAACATTACGAAATCTCTCATCAAGCTGGTAAATGGTCATATTATTAAAGGGATGCATATAAAGTTCCTACAGAGCCCTCATTTGCATGCCCTGCCAGCATAATGAGGATTTGCTTGGTACTGGGTAGGACATTGTTTGCCTGCAGTGTCAAATATTCATAGCTCCTTAAATTCAAGTGCATAGATTTCTGTAAGCATCACAGCACACTAAACACAAATTGTTTGGTCATAAAATGGTGTTTCATATAAAAGATTGAGTTTTTCTGCACTCCAGAATCTATGGCCATTAAATAAAACCATGCTTTATCCATAAAAAATATTAAAACATAGGTCAGTACAATAAACATTAACATTATCCAATACCTAATTACAGAAATTAACTCTACTCAAATTATTGCATCTGAAGTGCAATGAACTAAATTATCTTATAGAGTTTTAATTTTAAAAGTTCAGTTACATTCCAAGCCAAAGTTTGCAAAATTCCTGATACCTGTCTAAGTTTTCTCAAAAACTTCTTTGGACTTTGGACTAATTTTTTCCCATCTAGTCTTTCTCTTTAAGAACATGGCATTTTACTTTCAGTTTTTTTATCAAGAACAGATTCTATTTCCCTAAATCTATGCACAAGATTACGAACTAAGGCTCATGAACAGCAGGGACTTTGCCTATAAATTGCCATCACACCTCTCTACACAAGTTTGTTGTCACATAGGAATCATACATGAAGATTCTGTGCGCTAAAGTATACAGACTTTTTGGCATTATAACACTAACACACTGAAACATATGATTTCACAATGATCAACTTCTGTATAGCATAAAGACTTCATGTCAGCACATGGATGGTGGGAAAATGGAGGAGGGAACAGAACTGGTTAGAAACAGGGCAGGCAAATCCTCATTTAGCTGGCCATGTGTCCAAATAAAGGCTCTGTAGAAACCAATAGTCTCTGCAACCATATTGATAAAATTAAGATATCTAATTACTACTGTCATAAAAATAACCAGAAAAATTATATAAAAGTACATACTGGCATAAGGTATTATAGTACCTTTCATTAAAAACTGCCTCTAGCTACTTTCATATAATGTAAGTACAAGATTTGTGTTAAGAATATATTACATACAAAGTGTGTACTGGGTGTTCTGTAATTCATGCACAATGCCCATTTTCTGAGATTCCAAGAAAAATGTTAATGTGTCTTAATATCATTTGATGAATATTTAACTGCACAATTTAGCAACATTGTAATCTTGCCCCATCCCACCAAATTCTGAGTGTCTAGTGTTTTCACTTTCATCTAAACAGTAGCACACTGCCATGATAATATGTTTATGGAATGTCGGAATCCACACAGTGAAACTATCGTTAATCTTATTTTGATTTAAAGTAAAACCACTAAAAATCAAGTCATCACATTAAAACTCTCTTGAAGTTTCACAAACACACTTATAAGAGTAATTTTGGGACATGTTTCGAGAGGTAAATTCCTCACATTGTCAACCAATCAATGACTCAGTTGACTGGTTGACAATGAGAGGAATTTACTTCAAGAAACATGTCCCAAAATTACTTTTATAAGTGTATTTGTGAAACTTCAAGAGAGTTTTAATGTGATGACATGCTTTTTAGTGGTTTTACTTTAAATCAAAATAAGATTTGCCATGATAATATCTAGAAATATTACTTTCATACATCAAAGATTGAGCAGAAACTATGAATATTTTGTGTTTGTCATATTATTACGAATATCTGAGTGTACCTTAATTAATAAATAATTTACTCTCATGCTTCCAAACTCAACCTCTGTCAGTATTTAATTGAAAAATATTCCACAGACAACAGCTAGATGGCTCTATAATCTCTGTTCCAGGGGAGGGGAAAAAAAAAAAAAAAAAACACACATCAGGATTTGTCCCGTAAGAGTACTGTACAGAGTACAGTAAGTTACAGTAAGAGCTTAAGGGAAGGAGGGGTTAAATATTTTATTTTTGCTTCTTTTACCATTTTAATATTTGGAATTTTCTGATTATTTTGATATGAGTTTCATTAATATTCCTTGGTTATAAGTATTTTTAATAAATTTTTAGTTATATCATCGCAGAAGCCATTTTTGGGGGGATTTCATGAGCACTTGTTAAGTTAAAATTTTATATCTCAGGAACTATTTGCTCTAGAAGGCTGTGGTTTGTCTTGAATGATAGAAAAAGTTGTACTTCATAAATATGAGCATTTGTTTCCAAGATATTCCTTTTTGTTTTTCAATATTGGAGGGTTTTTGCAGGTGTTTCCCTTAAAAAGTTAGTTTTTCTGCAAAAACATTTTTTGGCTGCAATTATTGAAAAACCACTTTTTTTTTTTTTTTGCATAAGTTTCCCTTTTTTTAGGATGTGTAAAAGCTATCACTTGGAAACTTTTACCCCTTATTCATATTATTGTGATGATATCTATTATGATAGAGCTAGGACTTTTGTAACAATGTAAAAAAATAAAATATTGGGAAAAAGTAGGGGGAATAAAAGCAAACAATTCAAAATCATTTATAAATTGCTTCACAGTCATGGTATAGTAATGAAAATATATCAGCAAATTTCATCTGTATGCTGTAAAAGTTTCATTTAATAAGCTTAAATAGTCCTTGAGAAAATATGAACAGAAGTTTTTTAATTTAACATTGCAAGGATAGGCCTTTCATACTCCCCTTAAACTTCATATATGTGCCTTGCAAATTTGCACTAATTCCCTTTTTTAAAATTTTTTAATTATTAATATTAATATTTTCCCAGTTTCAATATATTTATATAAATTTGATATTTAACGTGTTGCAAGTCCCATGTTGTTAGATGGTATTATTTTATATGACATAAAATATGAAAAGCATTTCTTAGTAATACAAATTGTAGTCTTGCAGAATATGTATTATTTCACTGAAAAATTAATTAAATAACATGATATGAAGCATTAGTCATTCATTACTGCCTAAATAGTTTAAAAAAAAAATACAGAAAGAAAGCAGTGCAAAGCACCATTGCATACATACCAGTCAACGCTCTTACATGATGCTACATATTTGAGCTATCCTAACATAAAGTAAAATAATGTACAAGCAGAAGCTAGTATGGCTGCAAATCACAGCAACTTTTAACACTGTTGTAATGACTGACTAATAACACTTCTTGTTGTCATTCACCAATTTATGTATGAAATAATGCATACTATGTAGAACACAAATCTTATTACTAAGAAATATTGTATTTTTCATATCACTTAAAATAGTGCTATCTACAAAAATGACATGAACTAGCATTTCATTGAAAATAACATTAACATCAAATGTTCTGAGACTGGAAATAAAATAAATCAAAGAGAAAGGAAGTGATGCGAACCTGCATTATATACACATCAAGTAAGTTCTTACACATTGCCAGTTGAGCTGTCATAACACCAATTGAAGTGCATGTAATCATGTTTACTACTAAGATATGAGTATTCTGAATAGTACAGCAATGCAGCATTTTGCAATTAAAATTTTCTAAGAATATATTCTGTTACTAACATTTTCTTTTCACCTTTTGTACAGGAATTACAGGATGTGATCTGTGTGTGCAATTAAGAGAAACCTTGTGTAAACAAGTATAAAGTGATTCAGATAATAGTCCATTGCAGCATACCCAGCAGCCTTGGACATGGATGGCTGTTCAGATAAGTGTTTTTCTGTGGTCAAGATTTAGTTGTTAAAGGCTGTGTTAGGCATTAAGTGTTGCAAACAAAGATGGCTCAATAAGTTCTAAATTTCAAAAAGTATTTTCAAATGCAGCTTACTGCGTGTTAACATCACGCATTGTTGATTGTCCAAGATGGTTTGAAGTAAAATTTTAGCAGCTTCAAAATTAAAAACTGTTACATAGCTTCCAATCAAAGATATGTGTAAAAGATAAAAGGACCAAAGAAAAAGCAAACAGCACTCGTTAAGAGACTGATTGATTTTTTTACCCATTTAGAAAAATATGAACATTTTCTTCAGCATTTTTTTGTAACTAAAGTTTTTTGTGTATGCTTCAGTGCATCACCATACACTTGGTCCAAGTTCCTGTATCACAACAATTTTGTATTAGTTTAAATCCTTGCAACATCTTTGGAAATGGCCAGATTATTTCATCTGAGATGCCAAATAAGCTTCAGCATCTACTTCCTAGTTGGAATAAGCAAAATATGATTACATATAACGGTATTTGTTGACACTGTGCAAGTAACAACTCTTTTTGTCATGTATTCTGCCAAGCCTTATGAAGAGTGCCAAAGCATGTAGTTTGAACTATCAAATACAATAATCCCCTATAATGAGGTACAACAGTCCTGCACTGTTTCCAAATCCATGATAGCCATAATATACCATTGGCAAAGTTGTTGTTATTGATGATGAACTGCCCTACAGCAAGCAGAGAATATCTGGAAACCTGGTACCTTGAAGGAGTTCTTTCAACAGAGGAAAGAGGTTGAAATCACAAGGGCTCATGTCTGGCAAGTATGATAAATGTTCCAAGACCTACCAATGCTACTTTGCCAACAGTTTAATTACCATGCCTGTCATGTGATGAATGTTACCATGCAATATGTCCTTTAAATAGTACGGATGCTTGCAATGCATAACTGGTTGCAGTAATGCTGGAAGAAAAGTTGGTAGTAGACTGCATTGATAGTTTCATCTGCAGGTACTGCATGACTAAGGATCACCTTGTGTTCATATGCCACTTGATTATTGTTTTAATTTGGGCTTGTATGCTCATGCCCACAACTTGTCAATAGCAACAATGTGATGAAAGAATCCATCCCTTTTAATGTGGTATCTGTCCAGAAGGAGACCAGCTGCTGCATGTAGCTGCCACTTTTGCACTTCTATGAGGTGATGGGGAACTTAAGTTTCCTCATCAGTTTCATCTTCTGGATGTGCCATACAGTTTGATGACTCATCCCAACTTCTAGGAATAACACCCTGACAGTCCAGTGATGATCAATTTGCAGCAGATCTTGCACTAATTACACCTACTCTTCCATAATGAATGGATGACCACAACAAGCCCAAACTGCTGACTTCTTCCTGCCAAAACGAAATGCCTTGACCTATCATGAATCTACACAATACAGTAGTACATCATTGCCATGGGCCATTCGTATATTAATCCAAGAATGCTATTTCAGTTTTGTAACCATGCTTTAGAGCACATCACACAATATGCCAATTCAACCACTTTACTAGCTTTATTGACTCTGCACACCTCTACACTGGTTTGAATTATCAAAATCCAGACACTTCCCATGTCTGTGCATACTCGCCTCCCAAAAGTGTTGCCACTTCTTTATTTACAGACCACAATTAATTATGCAATTCATAAAACTGAAATGGAAGTTACAAAATTGAAATAAATGAATCATATCAAGCATTGGTCATAACAACTTTAAAAAAAAAAATGCAAAACTTATATCTTTATTACAATTTGCAAGCTGAAATGTGAATACTAGATATGTTATGATACAAGATGACCTAGAAATTGCCACTATTATAAGCTGATATACAAATACAACAATTGCATCCAGTTAAAGTACATTGGTAGTAAGCTGTTGAAGTTTGTACAACTTTAAAAATGACACAGTAATTTGAGTATTTGCCTCAGGCATTTGCAAACCTTTCTCTTTCATATGCCAAAGTTTGCTGCTGAATTTTATAGGGAAAATATCCCTTTAAAATGAAGGAATAAACATTTGGATAGCGTTAAGTGTTGATTTACCAGGCATTTTCCCATCCTGCATGAACATTTAGTAGTGAGAAAAAATTCTACTTGATGAATACCACAGAACCTCAATGAAGGGCAAGATGAAATGGTGCAGGAAAGTATTGGAAAGATTTAATAATATGAATTTCAGGCATTTTAATAGATGATGAGAACCTCAAACTAAGCGTTAAGTACCAGTGGTTGGTTTAAGTCTTGCTGAATGAATAGCAAAGATCAAGAAAGAGACTAGAAGAAAACAGTAGAAACCTTCATCTCAATAAATGGCAACTGCCCTATTAGCAAACTAGGAGACAATTACTGCTAAGTGGATATGAGGGCATATTTAATTTTGGGAATTGGAAGAAATTATGATTTATGTGTGATGATCTTTTATAATTAGAAGTGCACCCTGAGATGACAAGAATGTCTGGAAAAATTACATTCAGCTTTTCTTGACTCTGCTCCTTCACACTCAAGCATATGTAACTGGTTTGCAGAGTGCAGATGAAGAACAGCCTTGAAAGATGTTCTCATGCACATGGGGCATCCAACAACAGTAGTCACATGAACTTGGCTTGTGTAGAAGCCATAGTGAAGAATGATCCAAAAATGAATTACAGAAAGCTGCAGGAGAGGAGTATAAGCATTAATTTGCTGGAACTTTCAGAAATCCTGTACAAATATCTGTAATAAGGAAGCTTTATTATTGTCGAGTACCTCATCACCTCATGAAGAACAAAATGCTACAAAAGTGTAATGGTGCCAAGAATTGGCTCATCGTTTTGACATTGGCAGCTGCAGACATGTTTACATATTTTTACATCTTACCAAAGGTGATTTGCCAATATGATTTAGGGTCAAAGGGGCAGTCAGTGATCTGGGTCTTCCCAAAGAAAACCCCCTCCCAGTGAAGAGTAAGTGAAGTTGAAGGGTAGGTCAGAAGATGGTAGCCAGTTTCTTCTCACAAATGGCCACACTGCAACCATTTTACTACTGGAATGAAAAACATCACTGCCAACTGATACACCACATTTTACTTCTTCAGGGTCTTCAGAACAGTAACATAAAAAGAAAAAGACCAAAGCCTATGTTGCAAAATTGCTGCTTAACGTGCAAATGCCTCTGCACACACCACTTTAAAAACAATGTAATTTTTGCAAAAATTGGGAGTGACACTGGCAAACCACTCACCATGCAGCCTAGATCTAGTCCCTTGTGAATTTATCCAGTCTCCAACTTCAAGGAAAAACTGAGGAGCCATTAGTTTGGGAGTCTGGAAGAAACTGTCAACAGTGTTTTGATGTGTTGACATGATTTTAAGTATTTTTACTTTTAATCTACCTAAGATTTCAAGTAACAAATGTTTTATTAAAATCATCTTTGGTGCAGAGTAAAATATGCTGGACTGACAAGAAAATTATTTGTACTTTACATGCTGAAACCTACATTAAATTTTTGGTCACAGAAGTGATTTTCAAAAAAGTCTGCATGCAAAAAATTATCTGCTAATTTCTGCTGCAAGATCTCAAAATCAAAGCAGGAATCCTGTGATGGACATGCCTCTTGAAGTGATGTGGATAGCATTGCATTCTCTCCCCTTGCTTCCCCATGTGATCTTCAGGCAGTCATGTCCATCCAATCTGGCTAATAAGTACAAGTATTGTTTCTCTATTGTTTAAATGAATAACTTGGTGCTAATTCTGGAGCCCATGGCAATTAATTATTTACTTGCAGCCCTTTTGTGACAAATCACTTCTATAAACAAAACTTCAAGATTGGTTTTGGCATATAAGATTCAATATTTCCCATATTAGAATGAAATATGGCAGTAAGGATTTACAGCATTTCAAAATAAAATAACCAATTCTGTTAAATCCATGAGTGCTGCAAAATTTGAAATACATCTACTTTTTGTATATTAGGCTAAACATTAGTAAGAAAAAATCGTAAAGTGCTGACCTACAAACAACACTGAAAACATAAACATTGAATTATTTTGGATTTTACAACCAATGGCAATAACCTAAGAAACTTAAATGCTCTTAAGATTTCTATACTGCTCAGATATGCAACTAAAAAGTTATATTTAAGAATTTTATACACAATTTTTTTGTTTACTCTTTTCTGCACAAATGCATTAATGAACAGATTATTATTTATCTGCACATCCATATCCAAGATCCTTAGCATTTTATGCGGCCTACCTTGGTGATTAAGGAATGTGAACTTTTCATCTGAATCATTAAATTTCAGTTGCAAATTTTAATTAATTATGGTAGCTTTTTATTTACCTTTCCTTGTGAAATCACTCACTGATCTATTATAGAACTGAAATCTTTCTGGCTGGATCATATTCAAGTATACTTTTTGTAGCTTAAACTTAAAATCAGCAGGTATTCCACTAGATTTCCTAAATATTAAGTTCAATATGCCATGAAACCAGTACTTTTATATTCTAGAAAACATGCAACAGTATAAATAAAATGTTGTCTGTGCATATGAGTAAAAATTAATTTGAATGTGCAAAGTGTTCTATTTATTGTGCTGATAGACTGCAAATTAAAAATTATAAAAAGCAAGGCATCATATTTTTAATATCACTGGATAAAACTAAGTTCATTTTGATAGACACAAATAACCAAGTGTCTTAAAATTAAATAATTTTTAGTGTTTCAAAGTAAGCACAAACACCAAATAGTGAAATTACCATTCTGTAATTAACCTAAGTTGTTTCAGTGCAGAAATAGTTCTCTATAACACCTAACTGCATCCAGTGCAAGCATATTCTAAAAATCAGGAGGATTAAAAATCCACATTTCCACTCTGCATTCTCTAAATTAACAGCTAAATGAAAATTCCAAACTAGTTTGAAAGAAAAGATAAGAAAAGAAACATATATATATATATATATATAATGCATAACAATTGCAGTAATGAATCTTCTGCATTTACACTTACACTAAATGTGATTTAAACAACTACTGGATTTTTCATGTTTTGTCACTGTTTCACATGGCTGGCAAATTGGCAGTCAGAGTAGTAACTACTGGCAAAACAGATGTAATATCCATGCAACCAATTCAAGTTCTTGCTCTTACAACAGTTACAATGAAAATAAGCATATGCTTTATGACACGAGAAACTGGAAAAGTTTTCTGCTAAAAACACCCATTTCTGGAATATTTTTAAAAAGCATTCATACACATCAGTTCATCTTCCAAAATTCAGTCAATTTAAACTTAAAATTGTTTTTTATGAATTGCAGACAGGTGATCCCGATACTTTGGTAAATTTCTGTAATTGGATGTTACAAAACATTGATAGAAGTAATTGATCCACATTTAATACCCTTTACTGATGAAGCATGGTTCTATACACTGATCTTTTCACCATATAAGCACATGTCATGTATAAAATCCAGTTTTTCTGTACTTCAATACCTGTTATTTTGCATTAAAATATGATCAAGTAAATGGAACTGCATTTTATCAGTAAAGAATATTAAATGTGGATCAATTATTAATTATATCAATTAAAGCCCCATAACATCCAATTACAGAAATTTACCCAAATATTAAGATCACCTGTCAGCGATTTGTGAACAACAGTGACCTTATATGCTTCAAAGTTTAAACTGACTCAGTTTCTAAAGATGAACTGATGCATGTGAATGTCAATTTTCTATTAAAAAAAATGCCAGAAATGTCTGGAAGTATCACGACATTTTCAATATTTCTTGTCATAAGGCACATGCCTATTTTCATTGTAATTGTAGTTGCAAGAACTTAATGCTCAGATATTATATCCACTTCAACAGGAGTTACACCTGGAACTGCCAACCTGCCAGGTGGCATTAAACAAGTAAAAAAACCATGAAAGATGCTGTATATATAAGGATTTTCTCACAATTCATAATATTAAAATCCTTGACTACAAGGAAATTATCAATAAGAGGCAAATCAGTCAATTTTATGCTGGTTAAGAAATGTACTAATTAAGTTTGATTGCCTTTTTTATATCTTAAAAATATATCATAGTAAATTTTGGATGATGTATGACACACTGACACATTATCTTGGCTCTTGCTCCAACGTCTGTGACATCACCGTCAATTGGTTGACAATGTGAGCAAGTGACTTACAAAACTAGTCCTAACTTACTTTTTAATAAAAAAAGTTTTAATGTGAAACGTCAAGAGAGTTTAACATATGGACATGGTTTTAGAAGTTTTACGTTTAATTCAACAAGATCACTAGTTATTCCTAATTCAAATTTGTGTTCCAATATCTTATCTCCTCCTAAACCCAAGTTCGTGAATTCAATCCCACCCAGGATCGATGGATTTTTTTTCAGGTGTAAAAATCCTTTCAGAATGGAAGTAAAGCCATGGGCTCCATGTTGTAGAGCTACAGCATGTAAAAGAATCTCAAGCCTGAAAGAAGAGGCCTCTAAACAAAACATCATCGGCCATTTCACACCCTGAATTGAATGGTATACTGATGACCTGAGATGTTAAAGAGCATTTGCAAATAAACGAACTCAAAATATCATATCTTTCCAGTAATGTGAATTTAAAACAACAAAGTGGTCTGGGCAAACTCGGACAACACAAACACTTTATAATGACTAATTCTTTACATGTATTAACAGCATATAATATGCTTTTCAAGCTACAAGCCTAGTTTTGAGGACTTATTAATTAAACCTTCAGGTCTAATTTTGAGGATATATCTACACTTTTGCAAAACTAGTGAAAGGAAGTTGTAGTATGCTAAATTGAGCTTTTTTATAAACACCCTACAAAGAGTGGAAGGAAACCTGCTGTTTTCCAGGAAGATTTACTATGATTAATATAATACATATGTTGAATGTTATTTTGCTTTTTGTGAAATCATTTTTGAGAAAATGTTGGCAAATGGAAACTTTTTTTAAACACATTGTTTACACAATTTACTGAAATTTGGAAGGGTTTCTTATGGAAGATGACATAATAGTCTCCTTCTCTACATGTTAACATTTATTCTGTAGCTACAAGTTTCACAGTATTCTGATTATAAGCCTCGCAAGGTCTACCATTTTTAGGATCATTGCAGTTTTACAAAATGACAACACTGCAGATCCAAGAATCAAAAATGTTTTGAATGTGTTTTCAATAGCTTTCTTCAATGGTTTTCATACATAAGTATGAGTAAAGCATCTACAATTAAAAATTCATATAAATGAGGTATTATTTTATGTAAAAAATTGCTTGAATACACCAAATGAACTAATAGTTATAACATTAAAAAATTATTAAAAAACATATGGTTAGTAAATGTTTGTACAGACTAGATGAAATGATAGTTTGAAGAGTATTAATTTAAAATATGTGACTTGTTTATAACTATTTTATCTTTGTCCTTATGACATTTTGTGTCAATTTATCTGCTTGATATGTCTAGTAACTGTTTATTTTATTTTTATCTATAACATTTAAAGTGCAGAACAAACCTTAATAATCTCTCCCCATCCTGTCAACTTCTGAGTGACTAGTGTTGTCACTTTCGCCTAAACATGAGTACACTACCATTAGATACCCGACAAGTCTCCAGCATTGTAACTGTTACTTTTGCACTAAATTGAAAGGAGTAGCCTTAGCTGAGTTAGGGATAGTAGGGAGGAAGTGCGTGGTGGTGGAGAGAATGTTAAAATATTGATATAGGATTGTGAAATTGAGAGACCACAATGTTCTAAAAGTGTTATGAAATATCAAAGGGAAAAAAACAAGATATAATAGCTGGATGGCAGAAGTGAGGAAAAAAAATATATATTACAAGAAATTGGGATGGGGGAATTTTGGGAGTTTGGAGATAAAAGCTGACAAGAGTTTTGGATGGAAGTAAGGCAAAATTGACGTTATAGAGAGGCAAGACATTTGGGCTAGCTTTGAAGATACCAGTTCTTTAAAAGTGTATAGAATAATAAAAATGGAGTGGGAAAGAGAGAAATATGTAGATTGTTGCGATTAATTCAGAAGAGAAGAGCTGGTCTGGATGCGAGCAGGATCATTGTTTTTAATAGGTCTTAGAGGAGAAGTTCGAGATGGGTCTGATGAAGCCTCATAAAGACAGATGTTAGATTCATTATTATTAGTATTAGTAGTGTTATTAATTTCAATAAAGTATACACTGCGGAAATGCAGTTGTAATTGTAAATATGATAAGAAAGCAAATGTAAAACTAAAGATGTTGTAAATATGTATGTAAAGAAATTAGTGATTAATAAATTCATTAATTCAAACTTTTGTACATATCCTTTGTTAATCTGTTTTCATTACAATTCTATTGCACTTGATATGTCAAACACTTACATCCAAGTCTATTGATATTAAAACAAATACTCTCAGCAGCAGGAAAAGTGAAAACAGCAAGCTAGGTCTCTGAAATTTTTTCCAACACTTAAGCTTAGGTTCAAGCCTTGTATAAGGCCAATCTTGCAACTTTACAGAAACACAACACCATGTCTAATGGTTAATCAATGGATTTAAAAAGTTTTAGTCCATTTCTCTGAACCTTTATTTGGATTCTAACTTACTGTTAATTCTGTGCCTAAGGCAGTTTTTACAACAATTACTGTAAAGCGATGTTTTAATGTTTAAAATTGTTGTTGTGCATTGTTATGTTGCATGATAATTTAAAGCATTCAGGCTTGGCTAGCAATCAGTCTTAAGTCAGTTTTAACATTTTGAAATGGCTCTTAGAGCTGCAAATGCAGCAAGGGCTGTGATATTAGTACAGGATTGACAAAATCTACATTATATTGCTGATGTCATTGGCACTTATCATTCCAATGTGCGCATGACTGTCTAGAGGCTCAGAGAGGATGGTATCTACACCAGGAGGCCCAGCTCTGGCAGTAGAAGGAGTACCTCCGATTGCGACAATAGCTTTTTTTTTTACTGCAAGTTCTTTGTGATTGGCACGCAACTTCAGTGGAGGCCAGGAATAATTTGCAGCAAGTATGGCACATTAACATCAGTAAAAGGACAGTTAGAAGAAGGCTGTAAGAAGTGAATTTACAGTCCAGGAGACCTGCAAAAGGACCAATGCTGACCAGGGAACACCATATCTCTCAAATTCAATTTGCTCGCACTCATCAAAGTTGAACTATGGGGCAAGGATGAGAGCAAGTTCTCTTTGAAGGCACCAGATGGGAGAGAGAGCGTATGGAGAAGGCCAGGAGAATGTTATGCACCTGCACTTTCTCCTCAAGGACACCTTTTAATGGAGGTTCAATATTAGTTTGGGCAGGGATCAGCATTAAAACAAGAAGAGAACTTGTATTCATCAAGAATGAGTCACTGACCATTCATTGATATATTCAGGAGATTCTTGTTCATCATGTAGTACCCTTTGCACCCATTATAGATGACAATATTATCTTTATGCCTGATAACGCTTGTCCACACATTGCTCGGTATGTTTCTCAGTTTCTGGATATGATTGGGATTAAATGTATAGTATGGCCAGCACTCAGTCCAAACCTGAATCCAACAGGACATGCCTGGGAGGCAGCTAAGGGCCGATTACCCCCCTCATTGGCAGATTTTCGATCTGCACTTCAAGCGGAATGGAAGTGATATCATAAGGAAAAACTGTAGATCTTATCCTGAGCATGCCTGACTGAATCGCAGCTATAATTTGGGCTAGAAATGGCAAAACTCGTTATTGAGATCTTGGTCATCTTACATAAGCAATTAGAGAACAATTGAGCAATTAAAAGCGTCAATTTCCAAAAGTTCTTTTATTGTAATGTTTGAAGATTTTTCTGTATTAAAATGAATAATGGGGTAGAATTTGTTCTTAAAATATTCCTTATGCATTACTTGGATAATAAAATGTTGTTAAAGAAATTCTGTTTTAATATTTATGTCTTCATTTCATTAAACACAGATTTTTATTTTAAAATATGTTTAAAAATTAAGTGTTTCATTTTTTTTGCTGCTCAAGAGTAGATAAATTTAAATAAATAATATTATACTTAAATGTAAATTGGAACTTGCACAGCATTTCATTTTTTTTGCTGCTCAAGAGTAGATAAATTTAAATAAATAATATTATACTTAAATGTAAATTGGAACTTGCACAGTGAAGTCAATCATATTAATTGATATCATTGTATGATTCAGTATGATTCAGAAATTCAAGAGACAAAAACATATCAAAGAAACCACAACACTTTTAGCAAGAAAAGATAAACTAATTTTTAAAAAATTCACATATCATCCATGGGCCACAAAAAATTTCAGAATATTTTAATATTTTAATATCAGGTTGGCACCGATTAATAGATTTAATGTTAAAAATTTACTGATAGATAATGTAAATGACAGTATTCCACAAGAAGAAAAATCAGGTATTTACAAAATAAACTGTGCAGAATGTGAAAAAATCTACATTGGAAAAACAAAGAGAGACATACGTACACGGTTAAAGGAACATTTCAGGAACATAAAGTACAAGCAAATAAAGAAATCAGCAGTAGGATATCATTTTTGGACACAAAATCACGACATAATAAATAAAGCAAAATTATTAAAATCAGTACAAGGACCTATGGAATTAGCAACCTGGGAGAAAATCTACATCTACAAATATAAAGACAGCATAATGAACTTCGACATTGCCGGGGATGAAAACATAAACTACAAGTTTATTACACCGCAACCAGAGCAGAATATACATTCCCACTGCTCAATGAATGATCCGACAGTTGAATTTTAGCCTGGCTGAAGCTGGGAACTAAATGTTCTCAAAACCGGTTCCATACATTTATGAAAAGTAAGTGAAACTTCAAGAGTGTGTAGTTCAACTGAATCACATAATGATATCAATTAAAATAATGTTGTGCTGACAAGGGACCCACAGCTTTATTTTCCTTCCAAAGAAAGCCATATTTAGGATTTTTAAGTCCCAAAAAACCCATTGATCTTGGCCAGGATTGAACCCGCGATCTTGGGTTTAGGAGGCAAGAATGGTTACTACTATACCATCAGGACCGACCCTGTGGCAGCGTCTGATGGTTCTAGTAGGAACTTGCCAAGTTCATCCACAGGAGGAAAATCAAACTTCAAGTTTTTCTTATTTTTTATGATAAAAATTTTCTCCTAAATGGATTGAGAAGATGTTTCAACAGCTTAGCCTCTGGTTTAATTTCATAATGAATTCAAAAGTGAGGTACTATAGCTGACTTATCAACCTGCTTAAACCGAATATTTCTGAAGTGCTCTTTTCTCCAAATTTCCAAATTTCTCTTTGTTTTTCCAACATATCTCTAATGGCAATTTGCACATTTGGTTTCATTAATTCTTGATTTATTTTCTGTTGGAATGGTGTCTTTTACTGTGAAGCCTAATAAATTCTTGATATTATATTTGAATACATTAGTTCAGAATTATTACCACTCCACTGTTTACAGCTTTGTAAGTACAATTTATTTAGTGCAGAGTATATTTAAAAATTACTCACTATGGTGAAATGCATTGTGTTTGGCTGCAGTGATACAAATCTATAGAGAAAGTTTCCCATGAAATAATCTGATCTCAAGCTGTTTTGTTTATACCGACTAAATTATGTACTTTTGATTGTGAACAATATCTTAAGAAAGGGAAATTAAATTCACTTTTGAAACAGAACAAGACAACATGATTCTTTCCTTGACTTAAAGATTATAAAAACAGACAATAATTTGAAATTTGGATTATACAGAAAGGATAAACAGACTGAAAATTATATTAAGACCAATTATATTCAATCCCACAGGACAAAAACATGCAGCTCTCAGCTTAGCACATAAACATTTTAACATACCCATGAATGAGTTTGAATAGAGCGAAGAGTACTCTCAAATAATACAAAGGGCAAAAATCAATGGATATGGCCAATAAATAGTAGTCAAGGAAATCAAGAAATTCAAACAAGAGAAGAGGTTAAAACAGGTTATAACACTGTCAGCACAAAAAAGAAACTACGATTCACAAGGAATTTACTTATCATCCTTGGGCCACCAAAAAATTCCAGAAAATACTCTGAGAGTTTGGGATTACTTTGTCCCCAGTGAACAAGTTCAATATAAATAATCTGCTTAACTCCGGTGATAATGATAGAATACCTGATGAGAAGAAGCCAGAAACATATCAAATCAACTGTTCAGAATGCAACAAAGTATATATTGGCAAAACAAAAAAGTAGCATTGGAATTAGGATAAAGGAATACTGAAGAAACATCAGATATAACCAGATAGATAAATATGATATAGAAACGAAGTCAAATCATTGAAATTTGTAGATAGATCCTTGAAGCTGGGAATATGGGAAAACATTTTTTATAAAAAAATATAAAGTTAAGGTTATGAATTTGAGATCCCAACAGAACACAAATTAATGCAAAAGTTTATAAAATGTCCACGAGAACTAAGTCAAGTCCATTCAATGAATCTGACAGTCAACTCACAGCTGATGATGCAGGCGAAGGCCTGTGAAACATGTTCTGTATAATTCTATGGTAAGTGGAGCATAAATATTAAATCGACTCACTAGCAAATTAAGAATAAAATATCTTAATGTTTTTCAAATACCTGGAAAATCTGTTTACAATCTTTCATCCAATTTATACTAGCACCTCAGCAGTTGAAGAACTACACGCAGTAGTTTAATTTCTGGATTGCAAGACAATGCAAAATAAAACAGTGATTACCTCTGGAATGAAAATCACTATGGAAAAATTTATTTTAACATGATATTTCACATGTTATGAAAAAAAGTTATACATCCACTTCCACCCTTTATAGCTTTTCTTATTTCATGAATATAATTTTATGCCTGAAATAATATTCTCATATTACATTCTCATATCACTTAAAAAATTACCTAATATATATTTGGAATGATCATTAGTGCAATATTCCAATTTGTATCTTGCAAGATGAACAAGGCTAGTCACCACTATTACATTTCTTATTACTCTTTTGTTTCACCTCTCTTTATGAGGCAACAAATCCATGTTATTCATTCAAATGATTTGTTTTATTTACAGATGCTCTTTATCACCTCAGGTCATCAATGTCCCTTCAATTCAGGTTTGAGGTTCTTTTATGTGCCGACATACGACACAGGACTCACAGCTTTACTTCTCTTCTGAGGGAAGTCATACTTAGGATTTTTACGCCCAAAAAAATCCATCGACCCTGGCCAGGATTGAACCTGTGATCTTGGGTCTACGGGGAACAAGTATGGTTATCACTAGACCACAAAGATTGAAGATTTGTGTTCAATTTCATATTAATGAACATCAACACAGTTAAGAATAAAGCTTGCTTTAACACTTAAAGTCTTTGCTTTCTTTTTCAGTTATAAAAAAGTTGACATAATCCTCATGAATTTGGTTATGGCTCAGACAATATTTAACTAAATATTCAAAAGTTTAATATATATTTAATGAATTCTGACATTATTTCTAATCATAGTTAAATAGTGGGATTTTTGATAAAAGTCAACATTATGAGAGGAACTTTTTATGGGAGGAGGAAAAAAAAAGTTTTTGTGCCCTTTGTTTTGCTTTATCATATGAAAGACAATTATCTTGGCATTTTCAAAACGATGAAATGCTGCATAACAATATAGGAACATATTCTCTCTCATATGAAAGTAGCTATGGGGTGTAATTTGGAAATGCTATCATTGACTTATAAGTAGTTTGGTAAAAAAACAAAAATTTATTTCTCGACATAATCTCCTTTGAGCTCAATACATTTGATATAAAAGAGAGAGAGAAGAGGGGAAAAAATCTTTCAAATTGTGCATAATACTCATTTACAACACAAATAACCTTTTCATTCGAAGAACACCCCCCCCCCAAGCCAATTTTTGAAGTTAAGTAAAAGAAACGTCACATGGGGTCTAATCTGGGGAACAGGATGGACGGGGAACTGTTTCTAAGCCTAGCCTCTGCACTTTTGCCATTGGAGCAAGTGCATTGTCTAGTGGAGGAGCCTTTTTTGTGTGCCAATCTTAGTCGCTTCTGCTTCAATTCCCTCATTCAAATGGCTATTAACATTCCATAATAACAGCCAGTTACTGTTTTACCCATTTCCAAAAGTCAGTCATGAGGATGATACCATGCGCATCTCAAAAAAGAGAGTGAGTTGCCTTCAGTTTTCCAGCCTACAAAAGGTTTTAGCTTTTTTTCCGTGCACTTTCATCTTTGCAAACCCCAGTGTTTTGTCTGCCATTTTATCTTCAGGGTGTACTGATGAATCCAAATTTTGTCTACACTCACAAAAAGATGCCAAGTCATTTGGATAATGCTGCAACTTCTCCAAACATAATTTTAATGTCCTTACTTGAGAGTTTTTGATCTGGAGTCAACAAATGCAGCACCCATTGTGCATTCAATTTCTTTATAATGAGAACTTTGTATAGGACATTATTACCCATTCATATAAGATGCCTATCATCTCAGCAATCTCATGAATCTTAATTGACATTCTTCTATCATGATACCATGAATTTTACAGACCATTTCTCAGAAAAAAACTCATCAAGCATCTGCACTGTTTGTATGGCCACATTTACATTAATTTATTCAGTAATAAATGGTCTTTAGTGCACAGTATCCATGAACTTCATCTCAGTTTGTACTTGGGCAGTAGTCCACTTTTTAAAAAAAAATGTTTCATCACTGCATGATACTAATTTTTATCCATTTCTACTAAATGAATTATACCAATTACTTAAGACAGCTGCCAACAAAGAACTGCACATTGCATCGGTTTGAAAATTTGAAGAATGCTGTTATAAGAATCACTTTACCACAGAACAACATTTCCTGCTATTTTGTTGAAATTTGCGAGATTTATCAATATGCCCTTGTACCTCCCAAAATGGTAGCCAGAGAGACATTTTATTTTCATAAACATAAAAAAAAAAAATAGTAATCCTTTTTCGCTAAAGGATATAACATATCCAAGTGTTTTCTTAAAAGTTCCCACATGTGATTTTGATTTAATAACTTCATTCACTTTATTTAGCTTTCAGACTTTCCATTTTTATTTTTAAGATCCTTATAAAGTAAATTTTGAAAGTATTTTTTAGATATTTCCAGCAAGATCTATTTTTCCTTTGCTGTGTTCTAGCAGACCTCATTCCCTGCTAAATGATTTTCTCTATGAATGGAACTTTCTGATTATCGCACAGAAAACAGAAAATGCTATAACAGTTAAATCTGATAAAAATAAGTGGGCTGATGGATGATGGTATTTCCTAATAATAACATAAGTACTGTGCCTGAATATTACATTTATTTACAAAACTTAAACAAGTAAATCAGCTATAAAAACATTCACAGCAAAATAAATTAATTGATTAATAAAATGACACGCTAATATAAAACAGTCTTATACTCCGCCCTGTCAACAAAATAAATAAATAAAGCTAATTATATAAATAAAATAGCACACCACCAAAAGAAAAAAATTAAATAAATAACTGTACACAATGTATCAGTAATATTTACATCAATTTGTTAATAAATACCTACATTTCTTTCCAAGTTAGTGGAAAGAAAAGTAACATTAAATGAAAAAATGTATGCTATAAAATGTTAAGTACATACTGTTGTAATTCTTGACTTTTCTCCCATTTCATTAAAAAAAAAAAAAAAAAAAAAAAAAAAAAAAACCCCATAATTTTGAAAGATAAAACTTCCAGCCTTTTGACCAGCAAACCATTTTTTATTTATCTGTTTCTTCTTTTAGCAAAAATGTTATAAATTGTAAAAATGTATGCCAAAGTAATTTTTTGGAGAAACTGTTTATGAAATTATTTTGAAAAATTTAATGGTATTTATTTTTTAAAAAATGTGTTTCATTGTTAATGTAAAATGAAACATGATAAGCTAATTTAGGGGGTATAATTCGAGAAAAATAAAAAGAATATGCAATACATAACAGGTAAGAAGGCAAAAAATAGGATAGTTTGCAAGATTGAGCAATCTTTCTCCTTGAAACTGCCACTTTGTAATTCCATCAAGACTCTGTCTTGCTTCTCATGTACTTTTAGGGAGTCATTCATTCCAACTCCACTGTTATGGGTATCATTTGATGCCCCCTGATGGGAATTATTTTCTTTCTTCCCAAATATTTCATTTTTCTTAAAGACTCGACCTCTAATATCACCACTACTTTCAAGCGGAAACCACATCAACCCGCCTGACACTGAATCATTCTTTTTTATAAAATCTCTTTTTAATTTCTGTATGAAAGATTTATTTACATGATTAACAGTATTCATTTGGTTATTGCAAAGGTTATTTTCTGAATTGGCAAGATTCATTTCTGATTGTGGTGATTTTTTCTTAGTTTTAACATTTTTCAACTCAGAACAACTCCTTTTGAGCTTATTTTTTTCACTTTTTAATGAGTGGTCAACCGCTTGTTGGAATCTGTTTATTACAGGTATAAAGCTTTTTTCAGGAGAACACAAAGAAAGGTTATTGTTCCACCATTTGTGTTTTGTTGAGAAATTTTGGGAAGACAAGTAATCACGAGAGAAATGATGCCTTTCACTTTGTGGTAAGCTATCACATTTATTTTCTGCAATTTTCTGAGGCCTTCTTCTTGGAAGTGTGTGACTTTTTTCAGAAGGATGTACAGAAAAACTGCTGTTGATAGTTCTCCGTTTTAAAGATAAATTTGGAGAAGCATTTTGAGAGGATTTTGTAAGATATGAGCATAAAGAATACTTCACATAGGTTTCCTTTGTGCTTTCAGATTTGTAGCGACTGTCCACTTTATTACCTCTAGAATTTTTTGATAGAGAAGCCAGGGAAATGTTTAGTTTTGACTGGATATTATCAAATGATTTGCTTTTACTGTTGGATGTCAATGGGACATTCAATAAGTGTAAAGGTGAAGCATTGGTCGCTGGAAGTTCATTGATAGCCAAAGAAGAGTGTGATGAATAAGCAGAAGTTGAACTCTCACCATCCTGGTCGTAATCAACATCATTGGTCATCGCTAAGAGGGCTTGGTCCAGCTCAAGCCAATGTGGCTCTGCTTGTACCAGACTGCTGTGGCTGTCTAGCACTTCATCCTCCAAAAGCTGCAGCTGTGATACTGCCTCATGGAATGTAAACAGATCTGCCGAGATCTCTCCTTCCTGAGAAATGAAACACTATGTTAGTTGCATAGATAATCAATGGTTTTAAAGTTATACTCCAAAAATGCTTAAACTACTAACTCCATAACACAATCTAACTTCTATAAATTTAAATGCTCGATATCTCAAATAATTTTAATTTCTTGCTGGGTATATATACAATTTATATGCAATATACTTTTCATAACTTGAATGTTTCAGTATCTCAAACAATTTCTCTTGTCTCAGAAGCATAAAAATATTCTTAAATACTCGAATGAAATAAACATACATATGTGAAAATGAATGAAATGGGTGAAGTAAAAATTCTTTAACAAGCTTTCTAATTAAGGTATTCCTAACTTTGGAAGTGTCCTTTTCTGGGAATCAACCCATTAATGTTAATTCTATCCCTATCAATCAGTACATTTTTTTGGTTACAGTCCATCATAATATTGAAGGTCTAAAGAGATGTTTGATGAAATGAGTACATAAATGAACCCAGAGTCCACAATGCTTAAAGTAATCTGGCATTCACCTTTTCAGGGTAAGCAAAAACTCCAGAAAAAACCTTACCCAAGCAACTGATCTTATGGAATTCAAAAACTTCAGAATTTGCAAGTAGACACACTGACCACAAGATCGCAGAGGCAATGATCACACATTAAAGGTTAATATGGGTAGTTGCAATGAGATGAGGAAGAGCCTATCTACAAACTTTATTCTTTTGAACTAATATTAAGCTATGTTTTATTATGAAATGTTATAATTCTGAAAAAAAAAAAAAAAAAACAGTGATGTGTGGACAATTTGCCAGGAGTTTCCTGAAGAAGGTCACAGAGTCACAATGGACGAAAGCTTGGATGACAACAAGATCTTCACCCAGCTGATTGTCTGTGAAACCAACATCAATAGTCAGCATTTAGAAAACTTTAAATCCTCAATTTTACTTTCTTAAGTTACAAAATGCTTTAAGCTCTAATGGTTTTCCCAAGTAGTTTTAAGTAAAACGTTTACAACCTTATTTATATTCCATCTCAGGAGTCTGCACAGCAAGAGAAAGACAAGCCCACTATACAGAACAGTCAAGTGCAACTGAATCAACTATTGACAACATATTAAGCCATAAAGCCGAATATGAGAGAGCCATAAACATTCAGATTATATGAAAATTTATCTGTATATTGTGATGGCACAGTAAGAGAATGTGTTGCAGAGACAGCTGCTCTTACCAGTATAAAAATCTATAATATAACAGTATGGATGGAGGCAAAACAGTCAAGTGAGAGTGGTCGATTGCTTATCTTATAATACAAGGCAAGAAGCATCTAATGCTTTGCTATTTGCATACTTTGATAAATTTTTGTTGGAGGCCTTGTAGATGCAATGGATTGGGGATTCTTCACTGATAACACTTCTGGGGCCTCAGGTTGAAAAAAATTAATTGTTTACATCATTTAATAACACAAAAAATTATGTCAGAGCAGTCGTTCCTTTTTTGCCAGGGCTTTTAAAACTGACTGTTTTAGCAGCATGAACTCCTTGGTTCTGCCCTCTCATTTTGTTTCACTCTGTAATGACATGCTCAGCTTTGCTCTGCAAACTCCTGAGACTGATAATAGATAGAAGCAGTCAAGTGAGTACACGGGAAGAAGCAAATACTAAAAACCAAATTTAAGTGAAAAATTACAATTTATTCATGAAATGTAAAAAGGCATGAGAGAAAAGAAAGATATCATGGTAAAATTCAGTATTCCAGCAAATATGTATGTTATCAACCCTTTTAAAAAAAAAAAGCCTAAAAGAAAACATTTTAAAACCTCCAGTTATCCTCAATTGGAGAAAGCAATGTTTCAGTGGGAGAAGTGTTTGTGGGATCAAAAACATTTAACTGCGAGATACCATACTTTGTGAACACACACTAAAGTTTGCTATATAGTTTGGGATTGAATCATTTAAGCCAAGCATTGGGTAAATATACAAATTTAAATAATTGTTAATAAAATAATATCAAGTGGGAGTGCTAAAGCTGTAAACCTACTGGAAAAATACATAGAATCACATGCTGCAAATGATGATACAAAAGCAATGCATGTAACAGATTTTGCTCACAGACAAACAGAGTAAAAATATTCTAGACCTACTGTAAAAGGTTGTATGTAAAAATTGCATTAGTATTAATATTTAGTACGTTAGTTAAATCAAATTTAAAATATTATACATCTAACATTTTTTAAACACAATCTTAGTTGATCTCCGAAGCAGGCCTAATTATGAATTTATGCAAATAAAGATAAACTTTATATATATATATATGTTCTACATCTAAATTTTTTATAACTTGAAGTACTATTAACTTATATGTGCACTTTGAAATATTGAGGTTTGATTATGTTCTTTGTCACTATGCATAATCACATGAACAAAAATATTTTGTTGGTGGTTGATACCACAGTATCTGCCTCAGAAAACATGGTAACTCAAGCGATTCTATGTGATCCATTTTTTTGGATCTTACTTTCTGAGGTATGGTGATGAGCACACTCCAGTGCAGCTTATTCAAGTTCGGTTAAAATGGACTGGAGACAGTGCTGCTGTGCAGTGTGCACCAGTCTAAAAGAGGCTATAAATGATATTTACAAATGTTAGATGAACTGAAAAACAACAGGTGAGAAGAAATAATCAACATATGAGAATCAAAATTTGTTTAGATAATGCAAATGACTGTCTAACAACAAACATTTTCATCATATTTGAAAAGATAAGCGTTTTTTCATATGCTTAAAATTGTTAAATTGAAAAAAATAATTACTAATTTAATCCTCTCTCCACACTCATTGGTGCTATGATTTATAAGAACATAACTGGGTATGCTATTCTGTTTTTCCAGAACTTATTGGCCTTCAGCAAGACAGTGTAGTGCAAACTTGGCTGCTCACATTGCTACAAAAAGCAAGGATAATAGAAATGAATGGCACTATGGGTAACAATAAATAATATTTAAAAATATAAGTTAAATTCCTGGTATGACAATATACAAGGGGCTGTCACTCTAAAGGAAGTCACAAAGGGGATATGTGATCAGCCTAACGACACCTTACTTGATTCCTCTGGAGTGTCTGATAATAGTTCTAATATTCCAAATCAGGATGAATGTCTGGCAATCAGTTGATAAAACTTTCTAACCATTAGATTATGGAGGTGTTCTACAAAATAACAATACCCTGGTTGACCCAAAAGCCTTCCATTTTATTATGTTTGATCAGGACATAAGAGACTTATACCAGTAAAACTCAAGATCATGTAAGATTTTAAAGGTTGAATTGATTAATTTTTGAAAATGATAATTTATTTTCAGTTTTTGATCCCTCTTCAATAACCAAATAAGAAACTGAATTATAAGGGAACATTTAAATCAGGAAAACATAATTAGCACAATGAAATAAAAAGCAGCTGAGATGATTTGGGCATGTGGTAATGATGACAGAAGGTAGATTGCTGAGGAAAGTATATGAAGCAAGACCACAAGGAGAAAGTAGGGGATGACCAAGATTGGAATGGAAACAATACATGAAGAGATTTGCATACAGTCATGGAAAGTTGATGAGAAACCTAGAGAAGAGTTTAGAAAGTTACTGAAGAAACCTGACACCTAAGGACATAAGGAGTACAGAAAGAAGATGATTCTTCTTCAACTATAAATAATATTGCAATACAATTAAAAATTAATAATAATAATAATAATAATAACAATACTTTGTGGTTATGACTAAAGAGGTTGAGCCTCCCCACTTATATTCTGTTAACATATTGGTTCAAAATCCCAAGCTCGAATTATAGCAGGAGGAATAAAATCCACTCCCCTTTCAATCATGCAAGCAGTAACTGAAAACCCCCCACTGCAATATGATTTGAAAAAAAAATTGTATTGGTTCAAAATTAGGCACTCAAATTATAACAGGTGAAATAAAAACCACTCCTGTTACAATCAAGCAAGCAGAAACTGAAAACCCCCCACTGCAATGTGAATTTGAAAACAATTGTTTACTCTCATATGAGAAAAGTCTTTGCCTATGAAAATACTACAAAAATTTGCCAAAATTACTGACGACACTTTCATACAAGAGTTGAAAGACTCAAAACAAACATAAAATAGAAACAAACCCAGAGTCTATACTCTTCAATAATACCCTTTAGATTATCTTGATGTCAAAACAGAACTGAATCTCCTAACAAAAATAAGAAACCAGATACATATTCCTACATTCAAAAGATGGTAGTAATAGAGACTACCCAGACTGGGTCCACATCTATACTGATGAATGCTTGCTAGATAAAGAAGGCTTTGCAGGGACACTAATATCTTCCAAAATGTTCTCTTACTATACACCTTTAGGTGGATATTCAATGCAATGAGGGAAACTAGAAGTGATAAACAGAGAATAAAACAACTACTACTACACCTCACACAATTATTCAACAGAGTAACAATTATGATTCTCTTTTCGCTATTCAAGCAATCAAATACAATTCAGTATCCTCTATCAGACTCATAGAAATCCATAATTCCCTTAAACTCCTTCTCCATCTCCAAAAATATATCCAACTCCAGTGAATCTCTGCAGATAATGGGCAATTAATTTGCTGAAAAAAAAGTAGTTCCAAATTACTTTTCATTCAAAACTATGTTTTACATTTTGGCCAATATAAAAATAAAAAGCATCATTCAAAAAGGAATTGAGAACAGCCTCAGACATAACAGCCAAGGGAAATTATGGGAAATGCTGGCAAATAAGAAATTATTATTCCAGACTCCCCAGGATCAGATGTGGCTCTTTTCAGATTGCATATGGGATATGCCTACCCGGGAAAATATCTCCACTGATTGTCCATTTTTTCATCGGCCTTCTGTATCTTATGAAATAATCTTGACACCATCATGGACAAAGATCATCCCCTTCCTTGCCTAGCCATCATGAAGATAAATGTTAAATTGTACTCTCAACTGGCAACATGTTACTGAAAATGAAAATTGAAAAACAATCTTCAAGAGCATTATATACACCCACAATCTATTATTGTTGTTGCAATTCAACAGACAGCAGTGAAATAGCATCTGACATGGAAGTGATTATGAAGCAAAAGAGTATTAATGGATTCCTCCATGTGGAAGAAAGGGCATTCACTAACATTCATCTATGCTTGCCGAAAGTTTATAAGAGACCAGGCGCTGAATGTTAGCACAGTGAAATACAAGCCTTGTTCAGGACAGCTGCAGGCAGTGTCACCCTAGAAACAAAGAGCACCTTGGTCAGCTCAATTGTACTATTAGACAGATTATGACTAGGAAACTCTATATGGAGCTCAATATATTCAACTTCAGTGTATTGGAAACAATATTAGCAACAGATGGGTTCTACAAATATTCACTTACAAACAAAACATCTTTTACAAATTTGTTGCGAGAATCTGTTGAACTGATATCAGGCTGAAGGTGTCAATTTCCTTGATCACACTGGTGACAAGACATGGAGTCACCACTATGAGTTGAAGTCAAATAGGCAGTTGGAGTGGTGAAATGCAAATTCCCCACCAAGAAAAAGTTTTCAAGACAGTTTTCAGCATATTAAATAATGTGTTTTGTCCCCTGGGATAGGAAAGGCATCTTTCTTGTGGATTTCCTGGAACCCAGTGGGACCATCACCACTGGTTATGGAGTTATATCATGATGCTGTAAATTCAGAAGGAAGGAATTTCCACAGTCAGACTAGAGAAACAGACAAATGTTCTCCTGCAATAAAACAATACTAGATTTTGTACAAGTACAAGTAGGAAGACTGGAGCACATTAGCTAATTTGCCTGATGTTCTCCCACATACACCATACAGTCAGATTTGGCTTCTTCAGACTTCCATCTATTTGGGCCAAAGAAACTACATGGACATCATTTCCTTAGCACCAATGCAATTGTAGCTATGAAATAATGGTTGCATTCTGCTGGTGCAGAAATGCATAGTCAATGGTGGCACTATGGGAAATAGTATTTTGTAGCTAAAACTTTGTTCAATCAAACTTGTTATTGTGCACCTTTTATCTGTTTTAGATTTCATGAAGGTAAATAGGAGGCATTACTTTTTGGAGCAACCTTTATATCAATAATTTTATTGCTTATCCAATATAAGTCATAAGTTTTATTTATAAAATGTTGCATTCTACCACTATGGCTGAGATACTTAGTACCTGGCTAGCAAATGACTGGTCAGGTTCACTTTCTGAAAGAGACAAACTACCTAAAGTTCCTTCTGGAGTTTTACAAAGTAAATTCAAGGTTAGATGCTAGTAAATGCCAGGCTCATTTGATTGATCATTTATTTAACTACATCCAATTACCATAAATACTAATGGCAGCCACATGTTTTAGGCTGTTATGAAGCCAAAGCATGTCTTTAAGTTCTGTAGTTATGAACTTCAGGATTTACTTAGGCCATTAGCAAAATAGATTCAAGTAAAATAAAGAATACTTCTATGAAACACTATTGGTTTTCAATCATAGATTCCTTGTTAATGCAGACTATCTGCTTGCTAAGTTAAAACTCATAGATAATAAAATTTCAAAACTAAATTAAGTTGTGGATAATCTTACATGGTGTTGAAACCTGCTTCTACACAAGTACTACATACAGCTATTTTGCTTTGATTACAAACATCCCTGCAACTGGATAGAGGAGGAAAAGAAAGCATTGCTTTCAATGATACAAAAGAGAATGACAGTAATGGGAAATAAAATATTATCCCTAAACTCAAATAAATAAAAGACAAGAGCATGGAACAAAATATTTCCTAGGATTTGCTATGGGAAATGTGTGTGTCATTTATGGTGCCTATAAGATAAATGTCTAAATACAATTTTATAATATTATACTTTATTGCATGAATAAATGTTTAAGAAATGAGCAAAGCAAATTTTGTAAGTTTTATGAATGCAATAAAGTATAACATTTTTTCACATGGTATTTTTGTATACAAGAATTATAAAAGGATATTAAAAAATTAAATTAATATTAACATCAATTTTCTATTGAACTGATCTGAAATCAATGTTTTATTTTATTATATTTAAGATATTAATTGTTATTGATGGATATTAATTAGTTCATTTGTCTATTGTATTTGTTGTTAGCAAAGATGGATTTATTACAAGAAATTTTAACCCATTAAAAAGCCTGAACTGTCACTAACACTGAGAATATCTTATGATATTAATTAGAAAGAATACAACATACTTGGAAGACCAGTAAAAACATTAAGATTGATTCAATAACTAAGGTTAGCTTATTAAGTTTTTATTAATTGTGTAATTATATATTCTGCAATGAAGATGGATGATTGATTCTGTTTTCAGTAATAATATAAATTGTTCTTAATATTATTGTAACATATGGTTAGCAGAAGACATCATTTTGGCAAAGAAAACAATTTAATGACAATTATTACCATTGTAATTTTATGGAACTAGTACCATAGTGTAGCATTTTTATTACTAATTTTAACCAACAGTATAGACTGTACACAATTATGGTAAAAAAAAGGGGGGGGGTCTTAGAAAGGTTTTTTTTTTTTTTTTTTTTTTTTTTTTTTTTAAAACAAAGTTTACATGTCTTTTCCACATTACATACAAAAGAAATTTCAATACATAACAGCAGTTTAGACCTTTCATGCTTAATGTAGCTAACTGCTAGTAACAGCCCAATAAAAGCAAACATTATGATACAGCTCAGAATTAAGTTAAATGTACTCATTTCTTTATTACCCAAAGAAAATGTATGTCAGTTGCTATAACTGAAATAGGCCTATGGAAACATAACTGTGCACAATGCATCTCCATATTGAACCTTCAATATCAGTGAAGGAGTGGAAGCCTACAAAATTAATTAAAATTACTTTATAAAGTTTAGAAGTGGAGGATCTACAGAAAATACCTATATAATATAAATTATTGCCTGAGGAAATCCCGCAAGAGAGATGGATTATAATTGCGACAAAGTTTATGATAAATTTTAGGCTTCCTTATGTCTGAATTGTGTCTAAAAAATGAAATTGGTACATATCTTTATTGTCATATAGTTAGGACAAACCAACTCTACTAATCTTCTCACTTTTTCTTTGATAAATCTGTATCTATTCATGACAGTGTGTCATTCATGCTTCTTAATTATATCCAATTTGTCCAAAAAGTTTTCCTCCGCATTCTCAATTCACAAATTTTATGCAACAAAAATCACAACTTTAACTTTATAGTTATTTATTTGCAAAAGATAGTCTGACTTTAATTTATTCTCCATCTTCCAAATGAGACTAAACTTTAAGCTGTACAGCTTTTCTGGACTATCATAAGTTCCAATAACCCCCTAATTCACTTGGTGATACTTATAAGTCCCATATAATTGTTCTCATTTTCTGATATTATGACTATATGACTGCATATAATGTATTTCAGTTATCCGAGTCCTAAAAATGGGCAAACTGGTTTTTTTTTAATATAACTGATACAACACACATACACCAGACTCTTGGACATGACAAGGAACCGTCTTAATCTAAGAAAATTTGTCTCCAGTTCAGAGTCAGACTCAGTACCGTAAGCACAGCATAAGGGCTCTACATTCCAATTTATGAATATAAAAATGTTAAGTCTGCCAGAAGTTGCTGTTTGATTCATAACTAAGAACATCTATGAATGTTGCAGTTCCATTTTGGAACTAAATAAATCTAAAGTGTTCATGGGCATATTCAAATAGCTGGATAAATGTTTTTATATAGGAATAATCTACGTTGCTATCTATATCAGTCATTAGTAGGCTCCAAAGGTATAGTCCCATTAAGAAAAGTCCGTAAACAGTGTACATAAGGACACATAGGGCAGTCGGTATGCTGTGCATGGGCTTCACTTGAGTGGGGCTAAACCTGTGGAACCTTTGGAAAGATATAAATTCATTCACTTTAAGGTATTGTATTAGCCATGGCATCAGCTCTGGATGGAAGAGTTTCATAAGGGTGGAATGTCATGGAAGTTTATATAAAATTTCTGCTTATTGCCATTTGGGTCAAATCCAGGTTGGTTTGCTGGAAGGCAAACAATCTAATGTTGTAGCCATTTGTAGAGGTTGTAATGCAGTAAATCACTACAAACTTTAGAGTGGTTAAAGGTTTTAGTTCAGCCTTCTGGCAAAGAACACACTATTTTTTAATTTGTTTGTAATAAATACTTGAGATGCTCCCATAAATTCCTTTAAGATGTGAAGGTTTCCTAATACTGCTCGCTGTACATTCAACTTATTAGAAATGACTATATGCTTTAGTATATTTTAAAAAAAAAAAAATTTTCCCCTCTTTAAAGCTTCAGAAGCCAGCTCATTTGATATTAGATAATACTTTTTAAGATTAATTCAGCTTACATAGTGCAAACACTTAGTGGAAAACTAAAACCATAAAATTAGCATTAATTTAGATAGGAAATGCCAAATTGATAATTTTTATCTGACATTAGTCCAGGTATATGAAAGGCACGAGGAAGAAATGGGGTTGGTATGTTAACATTGGGTGTCAATAGCTGCAGTATTCATCTTTAGAGTTAATTTTTTGTGCATTATTCCTCAGTCAAAATGTTAAATACCCATTTACCTGAAATGCCTAAAGCTTCAGCAGTTCAAATAAATTTTGTGCACTTTTTCAACAACTTTGAAATTATTGCAGATTTTGGCCATTCACTACTGCTTTAATTTCCAAGCTTTCATGATCACTTTTGAACTCAATGGTCCACTTAGATACAGTTAAAGTTAATGGCACAGAATTCCTTAATTACTGCATGCTGTTAGATATTTGCCATTTTCTGACAGGCATTCATCTGCTCTGGAACAAAGAGCAATACCTACTATAACCCTTCACCAAGCAAAGCATTATTACACAGCTATTTTTGTGGAAGATGGGAATTTTAATACTGTTAGTATTTCATTCATACACTTGGCTTCACTGTGATGGTTCATTATATAGATTTTTAAATTTTTACTAGAATCAAATCCATATTTTGACAAATGATTTGCAGACTTTTTTCCCTTATGAGTCCTTCAATAGTTTGACTATTGAAAAGAAGCAGAAATGCCTGGGTGCTGCATCATTACTGAAATAAAATGTTTAAAGTCCAGCATTTCAGTGTTCTTAGTGATGAAACATGGACTAAATATAATTGAAATCATAGTATCAGTTGAACTAAACACTCTTATTGCTCCATTAATCATACTATGACTTCAATTATATGATTGGCTTCACTATACAAGTTCTAATTAGCATCTCTATGGATTAAATACTTTTAACTGGATTGCAGTCAAATGAGCAGAGAAGTCCATTATCCCAGTGACCCAAAAGAATTTGATATATACAGATCAAGCAAATAATGAGTTTTACTTACAATCACCACACTACTATTATTATGATAAAGAGTTCTGTATGGTACAAGTGTGGAAGCTTTATCATAAGGATCTAAGATTTGCATAGAAATATGAACTAAAGCCAACCTAATTTGGGCCAATCATTTAGTGTGATAATCCAATTGACTTTAACAGTTGCAGATTCAGACTAATTTGCTGAATCATACAGTTCAGAAGTAAGCCCACCAGACTCTGACTTAATCTGCGAGTTGAAAGAGTCCTTCTATGTACACCTTTTCCTCTCCAGAAAAATGCTCTGTATTATAACGTATTTGTTAAAATATTGAAGCTATTTACAGTGAAGGTCTTGTATATTGATTGATACACTGTGGGTAATTTTTATACACTTCACTTACATGTTTTTAAAATTTACCCACAGTGTATCAATCAATATGCTCTGTATTGTTTATCAGAGTTATTTACAAACTAAACAAAAGTGATACCATCTATTTATAACAAGTAATTTGAAATAACATAATATGTTCAATGAGAAGCTGGGAGACTGTAGAGGTCTGCAAAGATGCTGTCTAAAATAAAAAATTAATAAGAAAATAGTATGCAGTAATGTTGATATAAGAATTGGTTTGGCGACACTAATATTTCAATTACTTGGCTTTTTTAATTGGGCATGTTTCAGGAGCATTCACTCCATCGTCAGCAGAAGACCAATTGGTAGAAGCATTCTCTGTAGGCGATCCAAGATATTTATCAAATGTATTCAATGATGGTGTTTTTGAAACTTTTATTTGTGATTATTTAAATTTTTCCCCATTTTGTTAGTTCCATAGATTTGCAAGTGTGTTTCAATAATTTTACTTTTTTATGAACTTCATTGTTTTCTGACCAAAAATGGGCTGTACTGTATAATTTTCCATTGGTTTGTAATGCATATTTCCGAAATGTTCTTTGGTGCAAGTTTCCAATTTCTTTTCATTTTTACAATATACACCTGATCACTGTCTTTGCAGTTGATTTGGTAGATACCAAACTTCTGATCAGAAAGTATAGAATCTTTACAGGAAGATTTTAATACACTTTTAACACTGAGGACATTTTGAGAAGTCAAAATTATTTTTTTTTTTTTTTTATAAATATATTGAACATGCTAGGTGTGGTATGTACATTTTTGAATTGCTATCTTTTGTATTTGCAATAACAAACTTGTGTCTTTGACACATATACTTCTTTTACACTCTTCTAATTTTTACGGAAACCATATATAGCACTGTATGATGATATATCAGTATTCCGCTTTATATTCTTTGTTATTATTGTAACATTCACCAATCTATATGCAAGGCTATTTAGGATGGTATCGTGGTGTGTTTTACAGTTAAAGGTATTATTTTAATGTAACTGTCGCTGTGGATAAATTTCCTATATATTCCAAAGGTTAAACTCTTATTGTTTCATAATCTTCAAATCTAAAATGATATCCACTCATTCTTTTCAATTTCTTAAGTAAATTGTATTGATCTTTCCTGAAAATTTAGTAATTTTAAGGCATCGTTAATCAGATGTTTAGATATAATGACAAATATTCTTCCACTTATCTCTGCCAAATCTTAAAAATTACAGGAAAAGTGTCAGTTATGCAAATTTCAAAATCACTCATTAACAAATCACTCAAGAAAAATGAAAAGAGGGTTACCTATAACCAATAAAGAACTTTGATTAAATTTGCCATAAAAATTAAAATAATGTTGGCTGATGCATAGTTCTGCCATTCTGATAAAAATCATCTATTACTTCAGCAGGTGCTATGTATAAATATAAGCCAGTTTTTCACTAATTTAGATATTCTTTCTGTAGGGATGCTGGGGAATAATACAGACAACATCAAATGATAAAAGGAGGTCTTCAGGCAAAATATGTACATTCTTAACTTTTTCAATAAAATTGACTTTTTTATTTTGTTCATTAACAAAATTTAATAATAATTATACGGCATTGTTAACCAGATGGATATTTTTATTCCTAAGCCTCTAAATTTTGTTAATGAACATAATAAAAAAATCATTTAATTTTATTGAAAAAGTTAAGAATGCACATATTTTGCATCAAGATCTCCTGGTATTGTTTTATTTTAGTTTTAATGGTAAATTTTACCAACAAAGTTCTATATTAGTTGTGGGTAACCCTCTTTTCACTTTTCTCAACTGATCTATTTATTACTGATTTTGAAATTTGTCTAACTGATGCTTTTCCTTTTAATTTTTAAGACTTGGCACATATAAATGACTGCTACAGGTAGCAGAGGTTGTTAAGGTGTGGACTTGCTCGTGGGAGGTTGAAGTTCAATTCCCAACATGACTGTCATCCCTGGCTGAGGTTTTTTCAGGTTTTCTTCTCAATCCTCTGTCCTCTTAAATGGCAAATGGGGAGGTAACCTAAACTTGGGCTTAGATTGTTTCCTTCCTTCAATAAATAAATAAAATAAAACAGTTTATCATTTCACCTCATGTATCATCAGTGTCCACTGTCTGTGATGTCTCAGTAGTTAAAATAGGCGTTATTATTCACTAATAATAAAACAGAAAAGTGAATGAATATTTGCCATTATACTTAAACATCTGGTTAATGGTGCCTTAAAATTATTAAATTTACAGGAAAGATCAATACGTTTATGTGAGAAATTGAAAACAATGGATGGATTCCCATTTTAGATTTGAAAAAACACAATAAGAGGTTGGCTTTTGGTATATACAGGAAATCTATCCACAGTGACAATTACATTAAAAATAATTGCTTTAATCCCAAAACACACCAGTATGCCATCCTAAATAGCCTTGCATGTAGATTAATGAATATTCCAATCAATAGAAAAGAATTCAAAGAAGAATATCAACATATCATTCGCACAGCACTACATAAATAGTTTCCATAAAAAATTAGTAGATAAAATGATCAAAAAAGTTTAAAAGAAGTAAACATGTCAAAGACACACGTTTGCTTTTACAATTAAAAGAAGATACACAATTCTAAACATTTACATACCACGCCTAGTATGTTTAATAAATTTTAAAACAAAAATTTAAAAAATGGAAAATAATTCTGAATTCTCAAAACATGCACAGTATTAAAAATTTATTACAATCTTCTTGTAAAAATCCTATACATTTTGACAGGAAGTCTGGTATCTACCAAATCAATCGCAAAGGCTGTGACCAGATATTATATATTGTAAAAATGAAAAGAAATTGGAAATCTATACCAAAGAACATTTCAGAAATATACATTATAAACCAATAAAGAAATCGACAGTAGCAGCCCACTTTTGTTCATAAAACCATGAAATGGGGGAAAATTTAAATAAAAATAAAAACTGCATCACAAACTTCAATACACCATCATTGGATATATTTGATAAATATCTTGAACTGCCTACAGGGTATGCTTCTACCAATTGTATTCTGCTGATGATGGAGTGAATGTTCCAGAAACATGTCTAATTAAAAAACCAAGAAAATGAAATATAAGTATCACCAAACACTCTACATCAACATTTTTACTACTTCACTGTTAATAGTTTCAAGAGTATAAGTTCATATAGCATGCAGTATTTATGAAATGTCCCTCATATTCATAACAACACTACAAAAACATTATCAAGAAAGAACTTGCCTCTGCGCATGTAACATATGATCCCTGACAATGAAATGATACTAGTGGACAGCAAAGTTACTAGTTAGCTCTGAAATATAATCTGACTTCCCTGTGCATGACAGTAGTTCAAAATGTTCATAAAATGTCATTGTAAACCTCCTTTCAAATTGCAAAATACAACTTTCATTATAACTTCCCAGATAAAGCCAACATTAATGCACCCAAATTTGTACTTCTATATATTCTAACATTTTCCATGTCCATATGAAAAATGCCAGAAGCACAAATGAGTGAACAATATACTGAAATGTCTGCCATGTTGGTTATCTTGGAGGCCTCCAGCACCTTAACATTCCAAGAGCTCAAAAATATAAACAAACTATTTTACTGATTTTATACTTCAACCTCATTTTATTTAACAGTTAGGAACTTTACAAAAATATTCAGTTCTTCCGTAATGTCCACACACTCACATTGAGAGAACGGAGCTGTGCAAGATCGCTGTCTTCTAGAGCACCATTATCTTCAACTTTCATGGGCTCTTCTTCGCTGCTGGGAGAAGTTTTCATTTCCATAGGATCATTTGCTGCTAGTTCTTTAACTCTGTCAGCATATCGAAGGGTGTTTAGTGAGTGTTCACAAGAGCTCATTCCTGGGCTGATCATAGCAATCTGTAAAATAAATGCATCTTTAAGAAATATAATGCCTATTTAGGATTGTAAATTATTGCAATAAACATATATATTTGATGCCAATTCTTGTAAAACTCCTGCATTAATTGATATCACAATATTTTAAAATTACAAATCAACAAATGTGCTTAATGTACAAAATTTAATCATTTGAATGAGCTATATCAAAAGCACAACTATTTTAGGATTCTGACATTTGCTTAGTAACACATGGCAGAAGTGGTGGGAAAGCAATGTTGCCAGTTGTGAAGAAGTGGTAAGATAGATAAACAAGCTGCATAAACAGCAGATGGTTGTTAATTTTAACATAAATGGGATTGTCTTTAAGCAAAAATTTTATGTTACTGTTATATTAACTAGCCAGCACTGACAGAATATGCATAAAGGACAGCCAATGTCAGACACACACCATACAAGAATGTAAATATGAAAACTCCTGCATGTTGCACTTCACCAATGTGACAACAAAGTAATTGCCTTTTGCAAGACCAAGATAATAGGAAAATGGGTTTAGTTACACTATTAGATCCTTTGCAAAATTGGATCACTGTGAAATCATCTATAAATAAGTTAAATAATATTGGGCTCAGTTAACATCCCTGTATCAAACCCTTTTCTTGGCTTGTGAAATTGTAATTCTATTCCCATCACATTTGACATAAAACCTAATTTCTCTGTATATGTTTTGCAACCCTAAAATAAATTCAACACTAACTTCCTTGCATCTCAATTTGTATGCTAATGCCTTCCTATTTATTGTGTCAAATGCTTTCTCTGAATCCACAAAAAAGATGTATACTTTACCCCTTTTTTCCTTAAATATTTATCTACTATAATTTGAATTACCATAATAATATCCGTGTTCTTTTCCCTTTTCTAAAACCTACATTTTCCTTCATCTCCTTAAAATAATATGTTTACTGAACTAATATATTCCTGGGTAGGATCAGTTTTAATTTTTGTCATAATCCGCACTAGTTAGTAAATTGTACATGCTATTTTCATATATCTCTTATTTGTTTCCTTTATCACATCATCAATAAATTTGTAAAATCTACAAAATGATATCTTAATACCATGTGGGAAGCTGATGTGGAACCATGCTGATGAAGGCAACAGCCTTCCAAACATGTCCAAGTGGAACAAAATGAGTGAAATTAGAGCGATTTTCTCATAAAAAGATCCAAAATTATACTATATTTTCCTGTGTAAATTTCCAATGTTTAAAACTACACTTATTAAGAGTCTCTTTGTTACTACCACCATTTTTTTTATCAAAAACTAGGGGTCAAATAGTAGACACAGTATAAAAATATTAAATGGAACATATAAAAATTAAAAAATTGGAATGTTAACTTTCTCACTGAATGGCACTATCCCCTTGACATTTTAAAATTAGAACACATTTTATATATCAGGTTGAAAATTTTTACAACTATCTCTCTCATTAACAGAATTATTTTTTTATTTCTGTATGTCACAGCAATGGTAGGTTTAACAGAAACATTTCTTGATAGCATTTCATTTTCTTTCCATTTCTTTCTTTGATTCCACAATGCTTGTTCTCTGTTTTACAGGATTCTCTAGATTACAGGCTAGGTAGCATTTGGGTAAACTGTACCTTATATACTGTAAGGTTATTAAGTTATAGGCTGCTTGTTGTTGATTTGGTTTATTTATGGACACTCTTTGACATCTCAAGTCATTCAGCATCCCATTCAATTCAGGGCTTGTCGGTCCTGGTGGTGTAGGGTTACTATACTTGCCTCCTAAAACCCAAGATTGCGGGTTCGAACCTGGCCAGGACCGATGGATTTTTTCGGGGCGTAAAAATCCTAAGTATGGCTTCCTTTGGAAGGGAAGTAAAGCTATGGGTCCCGTGTCGTACATTTACGGCATGATAAAGAACCTCAAGCCTGAAAGACAGGCCTCTGAGCAAAATTAGTTGGCCGTTTCATGCCCTGAGTTGAATGGGATGCTGATGACCTGAGATGTTAAAGAGTGTCTATTTAAAAAAAAAAAAAAAAAAAAAAAAAAAAAAAAAAAAAAAAAAAAAAAAAAAAAAAAAATTTCAGGGCTTGAAACAGCACATAAATTTTGCTCAGAGGCCTCTTCTTTCAAGCTTGAGGTACTTTTACATGCTATAAACCAACATCAAGGGACCCACGGCTTTACTTCCCTTCCTTAGGATTTTTACACCTGGAAAAATCCACCGATCCTGATCAGGATTGAACCTGCGATCTTGAGTTTAGGAGGCAAGTATGGTTACTACTATACCACCAGGACCACAGGGCTGCCTGATCATGGCTGCTTATTGGGGAAGTGCAGCCAATGCAACTGAAAAAATAAGTTAAAAGTTAATATTTTTATGTACAATTATTAGTATGTTGTAGTGAGTCAAACTAAACACTCTTGCAGTTTCACTAACTTACTATGTATTTCATTAAAACCTGTTTCATGGACACTTGTCCACATCCTTGGCGACTTATTGACTTTCTATTTCGAACATGATTGCCAGGATATTTTCTTTTGACTTGTCTTACCACTTCTCTGCAAGAATCAGTTTTCACATAAGTTTTGTTCACAAAAATCCATTCTTCAAAACTATACTTATGTAGTGGCATAACTAATGAATAACTAGCACACATATGAAAGTACAAGAGTAACACATGAATGCACAACACTCGCTGACAAAGCCTACCTCAAACTAACTACAAACTACTACTTGCTCTGCATTATATAGCGTTGATGAACAACTTCTCCCAGTATGCAGCCATGCATAACCTTACCATTTGATCCTCTTTGAAGGATTATACTTTAATATTCCATGAGCGGATTATATGAAACTAGGGTGTTACAAAGTTCATATTTTCTTCTCATCTCCCATTACATTTTTCTGTCACCAAGAAGATGTAAACTTCTAAGAATGCATCCATTCATTATCATCTTAAAAAATGTGGGACAACCAAAAGCAGCATAGAACTTTGTTTCAATTTTAATTCAATTTATTAATTCAATGTTATCTTTACAAAGAAAAATTTTAAGTTACAGTACATACCATGCAAGTCCTTGACTTCTCTCCAATAAATGAATCTCGCAGAACTTGGGTAAGTTTGCTGGCACGGAATGGCAAATGTGCTCCTTTCCTTCCCAGGGCGCGTATACATTCCTTGAGTGCTAATAATGATTTATTTATCTCTGCTCCTTCCATTCCTATGAAAGAAATCAATCAATTCAATGCTGCTTCCACCCCAGAGTGATACCAGCTGAAATTTCTTGAGCAGTATTATTCTGGAGGTAATGAGAAAAATTTTGCATTCTTGGCCAAAGCATGTAAAAGGTATATCCTAAACTTAGGTATTCATTTTTTACACTAAACTCCACTTACTTACATAAACGTAAGATGCGTTTCGGGAGAATCTATCCCATCTTCAGTTGCTCACTGAACTACCGTTACGATGGCTAGACAACTGGATGTTCCTGTGGTGGCCTCTGTTGGTTGAAGTAGGAAGTTGTTGAGCTCATCCATAGGAAGAAACTCGAAATTCATTAGGTTTTCTCTATTTTTTAATATGAAAATTTTTCCCAAGTGGATAACTCCAATGGGTTGTGAAGATGTTTCAGCAGTTTAATTCCGGTTTTATTTCATGATTTTTGGCCCAAAAGTGAGCTGCTACTGCTGATTTATCCACCTGCTTAAAACGAATATTCCTAAAATGATCTTTCCTCCGAATTCGGAATATTCGGTTTAAGCAGGTGGATAAATCAGCAGTAGCAGCTCACTTTTGGACCAAAAATCATTAAGTAAAACTGAGAATTAAACTGCTGAAACATCTTCACAACCCATTGGAGTTATCCACTTGGAAAAAAATTTTCATATTAAAAAATAGAGAAAACCTAATGAATTTCGAGTTTCCTCCTATGGATGAGCTCAGCAACTTCCTATTTCAACCAACAGAGGCCACCACAGGAACATCCAGTTGTCTAGCCATTGCTTCAAGTAATGATGGTTCAGTGAACAACTGAAGATGGGAGAGATTCTCTGGAAATGCGTCTTACCTTTATGTAAGTAAGTGGAGTTTAGTGTAAAAAATGAATACCTAAGTTTAGGATATATTACCACTCCATTGTCAACAGCTTCATAAGTACAATATTTATGTGAAAGGTAATTTGCTTATTATTAAATAGCTATAGCGATGGATGGTTTAAATTTAAGAGAATATATACTAGAATGATGCATTAGTTTATCATTTAGAGCGACAATATGAAGATTTAAAAATGTCATTAATTTTGAAGAAAGTTGGTGCTATTTGTAGGCTTAATATGAAGCAATGTCAAATGGAAAATAATTAACATTTCCAACATATTCTTCTGTTTGAGTTTAATATATGAGCAAAGGCAGCAAGACGTGGCTTGAAACATTTGTGTGTACAGGGATAGCCTGTTTCAAAGATAGCCACTTTAACACGAGTGATTCTCCTAATTCTGATAAATGCCATATTCTACTACATTGATTCACATCAGTCAATTCAAGAATTGCCAAATGTGATGAACTGTGACCAATCAAACTTTATGTGAAATTTGCAATACAGGGCTAAGATTAAAAAGTTGGGGGTATAGATACTGCAAGCTTTAAGCAAAAACAACAGAAATTAGCCAGTAGTCAGTCATTTGTGCATCTTTTCTTGCTAGCAAATTACTGATGAACAATTTCATTCTTGTCCAGGAAATCTAAATGCCCAAAAAATTGTTAGCAATTGTTTAATGTATATAGAAATAAAAATAAAACTCTTTGTTTAGAAATCTCTATTGACTGTTCATATATATATGAAAAAAAATCCATATTCTGCACATAATACTCTCGTATTTTATAAGTGTAAGTATTCATTAACTTTCAAGTGTACTTACTGGTTTGTCTATTTGCTGAAGAGGTATCTGCTCCCCTCTCATTGCCTGCCAAATCAATGAGGGAGAACTTTCCATGTATTCGGTTCACTCCTGGTGTCCTTACTATTATTTGAAAAACAGCATGAGACCGTGAGGAATTGGAATTAGCTGAAGTTTGACCAGATGTCCTGGAGACATATAATACATTTATTTGAATTTGCTCATTTTGTATTACTATTCTGTTATTTTGTTGTAATTTCATGCTATTTTCAGTTAGCATTTACATCAAAGTTTATTACAAAATAAGAGTGAAAAGTCTTGGAGAGCAATATGTTAGTGTGAAGTTTTATCTGAAATTTGGCAAAAGCTTTAATGAGAGTTCTTCAACCACAAAGAAAAATTGCATGAATTTGCCAAAAACCAAAATGATTTTGGTTGTGTTTTTCAGATTGGAAAGAACTACATATTTGTTTTACACTATCAGACAATAAACAAGAAACATTGCTTGGAAGTTTGAAGATGTTACAGATAGAAATATAGCAGCTTTTAGTTATAAATCTTGTTTGTCATTACAGTGTTTTACATCTTGGCTATTAAGTGTGCCACAGCCAGCATGTCAATACTTCAACTCTACTTCCTAAAGTGCATGTATTTTAGAAGATGCTGGAATTTTCATCCTCCTTGGACGAACAGGAAATTTATCAAGAAAATACATTCTGATTGACAAAGTTCAGTAACTGTATTTCTGATTTTAGTGCTAATGTTTTAAGCTTTCATTAGCTGTGCTAATTTTGGGAATGATTCTGTTTGCAAATCTTTAAGCTTTGTATAAATTTTGTTTAGTTTTTCATGTTTTTGTTTGCACTGATCCAGTACATTCAAATTTGTGTACAGTATCACAAACTTTAATAAATTTCTTATGCTCATGATGAGTTGATTCAAATTTAAAATAACATTTATGTGCAAAAATGTGTTACTTTCAAGTCAAATATCTAACCATCTTGCAAATTAATATATCCCACTGTGGGACTGACATGGAATAGAAAGCGATGTTCAAGACAGGATAAAGAAGTGGAAGTGGAGTTGATGTATAGATGTGGTTGATTGCGGTACACACAGTAGCAGGGAAATAAAACACTGTCTAAATGGATAATGTTTATAACTAAAGCCTTATATATTGTAATTATGATATTTGTACGATAGATAATAAGCTATGGACTGACACTCAATACAGAAAGATATTAAGTCATTAATGTACTTATGGAGATGTCCAAGAAGCTTAAAATATCACCACATTGGTGATACAAGCACAAATTTAAAAAAAGGTATTGTTGAATAGACAGGATGTGAAATAGAAATCTGAAGATAAATTTGTAGCTATAAGCAGTCATTAATAGGGACCAGATTTTGACACAAATGGTTTCTCTTTTATGGTCAATAATAATTTTCTAAAAAGATGCCAGAAATGTGTGAATGTAGCAGGATAACAATTCCAACATCTCCTGACATAAAATCTATGTGCAAACCTTAAATCAGCCACACAGATATTATATCTGATTTGCAGGGGTTACTGCTCAGATGCCAGCCTGCTAGTTGCCATGAAATGGGTGACAAAATCATCAAACATCCAGAATAATGGAAATGGTCCAATCAGTCACTGGATCTTGCTACTGTGGTATGAATGGATAGCTATTTTGAAATAGAACACCTTATTTTGGTACATAAGCTGTGAGAGGTCTTACAGAAAGACTGGTAAAAGATGACCATCTATGTTGAGCAGGGGGAGATGGAGATGAAGTGGTAAAAAATTTGAAGAAGGGTAGTGAAAAGTATAATTGTTGCTGTATGTTTTGATTAAAAAAAAAAGTATAATTTTTCCCAATAAAATGCCATGGAAATAACATAAAAATAATTTCTAGGTTACACAATATTTTGGGAATGATACTGCTATTTTGCAAAAGGAAATTCGGTTCCTATTCTGGAACTTGGCAGCAGAACCAAATTTATGGGCCCTCGTCAGAGAAGCTCATCAGGGGCATTGGCTTGTAGTGTAAGTAATTCCTGCAAGAAGAAATGACTGTAGCATTTTCATATGCAGTAAAGATCATGCACAAAAAGTAAAATCTTACCTAGCAGTGTTTCCATGCTGGATTAGTTTTAGAACTTCATCTACTGAATCAACAACCTTCTCTGTTAGGCCCACAATTTGAACTTGCTGCTTCCCATCTTCCAGAACTCGCAACTTTGCCTTGTTTGCTAGCAAGTCAAACACTTTACCCGAATAAATTTCAAAGAAGCTAGCTGATACCATTAGATTCAAAGTCTGTGGACAAAAAAAAAAATGCAGCAAAATAAATTTAGACCATTTCTAAACAATATAAAAATTTGATCACTTATTTGATAATTTCTTTTATGTATCTGTATTAATTTGCTTAATAGGCTAGCTTAGAGGAAAACAATAAAAAAAAAAAAAAAATATTGATACAGTGGAATTCCATTTTTGATAAAAATTCATGCTTCTAATGAACAATTTTAAGTCTCTGCAATAATAATAATAATAATAATAATAATAATAATAATAATAATAATAATAATAATAATAGTTCAAGTGTAAGTAATCCAACAGAGTTAAAACATTGATTTTAAAAAAGAAAATAAGTTCTGGATTAGTTTCCTTATTAAATCATATATAGCCTTGAATGCTCATTGTTTTATTATTGTTTTGGTAATATTGTGATTAATTATTATTGAGGTGTCTATAGTATATGTGACAACCTTATTTATTATTTTTATGCTGTTTATAATGGATGTTTCTGAAAGTAAATCCTCAAGAAAGAATGAGAAGAAAGAAATATTGAGGATTATTCTCATGAGAAGAGAAAAGAACTCATATGGCTGAGAGAATGTGATACTGCGAGGGTAGAATTATGAATGCCAAGAAACAGGTCCTGATTGTAGTTGCCAGCTGAAGTGCACAAATAAATAATATGATGCTGATAAAATAGTTATTCTATCACAGATACTTGGTGAATCTAATAAATGTCTAGCATACCTAGACATCCAACTTAATGTTAAAAAGATGTAACCTCAACTCATCTGTGAAGAGATCAGAGACTTAGCAAACAGATTGAAGCATAAGTACTATTACAAGTACTACAATGAAAACTATGGATTTAGACTTGGTCGTTCTCAGGTGGATGTGTGCTCGAAGAGGATTTAAATGTAACAATAAAAGTGCATCAATGAATGAAAATGTTAAACGGGCAGCAGCTGCAGAACTAATGACAGTTAAAGAGCAGCTAAATGTTGGCCAACATGCTTTAAGAAGACACCACAGTTACTCATCTTGGCAGCCCTCATTGTGATCCTGGGCTAGCTCTTTCAAAGTTTAACATATAATAACAAAAAATTTGAATATCTCAAGGCACTTGAGTACATTGGATGACAATATCTAGCACCCTTTTAAGTTGGCTAAAGGTAATGCAAATCTAGGTCTGCCTTCCCAAAAAGAATATGATGCAGTTGGTGTCCATCAATAATAGAAGATAGCAGATGTTGGAAAAATAGTACAATATATCCCAGATGAACACCAGTACTTCTACCAGAAAATTCTTAACAACTGATGTTGGTCCTGATGACTAGCCCTAGAAAGTTATAATTTGTTCAGAACATTTTTAAATCTGCATAGCAGAATATAACCTCAACTAAGGTATTCATTTTTTACACTAAACTCCATTCACTTACACAAAAATAAGATGCGTTTCGGGAGAATCTCTCCCATTTTCAGTTGCTCACTGAACCACCGTTACTGGAAACTATGGATGGACAAATGGATGTTCCTGTGGTGGCCTCTGTTGGTTGAAGTAGGAAGTTGCTGAGCTCATCCAAAGGAGGAAATTGGAAATTCATTGGGTTTTCTCTATTTTTTAATATGAATATGGCTGGACAAACGGATGTTCCTGTGGTGGCCTCTGTTGGTTGAAGTAGGAAGTTGCTGAGCTCATCCAAAGGAGGAAACCGGAAATTCATTAGGTTTTCTCTATTTTTTAATATGAAAACCTAATGAATTTCCAGTTTCCTCCTTTGGATGAGCTCAGCAACTTCCTACTTCAACCAACAGAGGCCACCACAGGAAAATCCGTTTGTCCAATAGTTTCGAGTAACGGTGGTTCAGTGAGCAACTGAAGATGGGAGAAATTCTGCTGAAACGCGTCTTACTTTTGTATAAATGAATGGAGTTTAGAGTAAAAAATGAATACCTCTGGTGGCGCCACTGCCACTAGAGCAGAATATACATTCCCACAGCTCAACGAATGATCCGACAGTTGAACTTTATCCTGGCTGAAGATGGGAACTAAATGTTCTCGAAACCGGTTCCATACATTTATGAAAAGTAAGTGAAGCTTTAAGAGTGTGTAGTTCAACTGAATCATACGATGATATCAATTAATATGACTGGCTTCACTGTGCAAGTTCCAATTTACATTTCTGAAACATTTAAGTAAAATATATATAAATTCAGTTTGTCTGTACAAAAACTGTATTGATATGTGTTTGGAGTGACCTTCACATGCACCTTTGCCAAAAAGGGTCCCACTGTACATATCTTTTATACAGAGAAAACAAATATTTTTACTGTATTGTTTACTCTGCATGTAAGCAAATGTAATAATGAGTATAATGAATCTATTATTCTGAAGCAAATATACTTGCTACTGTAGGCAAAATTGCCATAAAAATAGAAACAGAATATTGGAGATTTTATTCAACAAATATTCATGAAAAATACTGGAGTGCAAGACAAATGACTTTGTTAACAGAATCTGTACAATGCTCTTATCTCCAATGCATTCACAGTTAACCATACCAAATCATTAATGACAAATGATATTTTCACTGTTTTCTTACCTTGTATTTTGGTGATTTAAGGAACTTGAACACATCCTTGGCAGCCATGGCATAAATACCCTTCTTGCAGTCCTGCGTCTTGCCCTGAAAATCTCCACCCATGGTGTGGGTCTTACCACTGCCAGTCTGGCCATAGGCAAAACATGTTGCCATGCCACCTTCAAAGATGGTCTGGACTAGAGGTTTGGCTGTATATCTGTCAATATGCAACAAGTGATATTGTGTTATATGCATCTGGAATCTTCAAATAAAAAGTAGCTCCATATTTATTTTGTTTTATTTTATTTGTGTTAGTTACTTCAGTCAATTATATAAAAATCTTAATAACATGAAAGAGATTCAACTTGATTGTACATTGCCTTTACCAATTATTCTTTGTAACAACATGAGTGAATTTGTGGCATCTTCTATTAACTAGTTTTGCATGAGTGCACATTTAGAAAGCTGTGCAAGGCAATTTTTTTAAAATGGACAAATTTGAACATTCAGCAATCAAATATGTGAAAAAAATACATGGCTTAAACAGAAATTAAAAAATATATTAATTATTCTTCAAAAATGTATGCTAAAAAAAGTGGGTTGCACCATCAAATGTGGCTAGGAAAGCCTTTAAGATAACCTTCAAACAAACAACAAAATCCACTAAATATTATAAGATCAGAGAGTGAAAATTTGCAATATCAGTGAGGTTATGAACATCTCAAGAGAATGGTGTATCACATATTAATAAATCAATTATTGGCACATCAAAAGTCTGTGCGAGATTAATGCTGTGCATGTGAACTCCAGCACAAACATTGTTTCTATAGATAAGGCCTTAAAGAATAGTAAATACATTTCAAGACACCAAACCCAAACATAGGTATAATTTATGATCTTCCAAAAATCCATAAACAAGGAAAAAGCATGTAACCTAACATCAAACACTTAAATTGTCCAACGTACTACCTATTCCAGTCCTATCAAAATTTGAAATATTAAATATAAAGAATTCATCAGAAACTGAAAAAATAAAATTAGAATAGTGTTTATTTTCTAAAACAATTTGTTGTGACTGATCTACTGCTATGTTATAGAGCTCTAAAGAAAGTAAAGGTCTGTTCCATCTCACTCCATTACTCCCTATTAGATCAATGGATAAATACTACAAATTCTTTCATTAAACATGCCTAACAATCATCACCAGTCTTGATGGGCGCTAATGACCTTAGCTGTTTTGTGTCCTTTAAATAATAATAATCATCATCACCAGTCTTGAATTTTTTAATAGTTTTTAATGGCCATTTTAACTACTGTGGCATCACAGGTGGTGGACCATGATGATACATGAGATGAAATGATAAACTGGGAAAGGATTTTTTTAAAGGATGTAAGCATTCCAGGCCTAAATTTAGGGTAGCTCCCTGGCATTTGCCATTTATGATTAAGGAAAACCTGGAAAAAACTTCAGTCATGGAATTGAACCCCATACCTCCTGCTCGTAAGTCCCTGCCTTAACAACCTCGGTCACCAGTGACAATACATGCAGATTGAAATATGCTGCTTCTTTTGCAGGACATATGTGATAAAAAGTGGCAAGAGGCTGCAGTTCTAAAATATTTTGAAGATTAATCATAAAATCACATTTTACTTTATTGATTAAAAAAAAAAAAGTTGATCTATGTTAGACTTACTTGTATACAAGTTCATTGGAACAGGTGTCATCAAAGGCATAATCGAATCTGAAGTGCTGATTTTCCAGAAATTTGGTGAGATCCACTTTTAGTTTTGGCTCGTGAACAACTATCTGATCCTTGCTTGGCACAGAAATTACATCTACTTCTTTTCTGCTAATTTCTGCAATATAAAATATTGACAGTTGACAAAATTATTGCTTGCAAATAAAAATACAATTTTGAGATTTTTCTTATGCTTACCACCAGATTATCCTTTCATGTTGCAAATATCTCAATGATAGAACTTAAATGGATTTGCTCGAAAATATGCATGATATTTTACAACATTATTGATGCTCTGAGGCATGCACAAAACTCTCGCTGTATCATATCTTGCAATTTTTTTAGGTATACACCAACATTCATGTAAAATACAGTTATGAAATATAAACTCCTTCGCCATGAACCCTATCACTCCTATGCAGCATCCAATATTTGTTTAAATTTCAATTGGTGATTTAAATATACACATGTTCCTTAAAAAGCAATTTTCTCTGTATTTCCTAAGATATCTGAGTGAAGCAAAACCAGGTAGGTATTCATTTAAATTCCAAATTGTATTGCAGGTGAATATAAACTATTTTTTATGATAAACCACTTTTATAAATGTTTTCATTACATTTAAATTTGACTTTGCATAAAACTACTGTGAATAAAGGAACTACTTAGTGTGAAATTAATTTCTGTGCTGACCATATACCACACAAAACTCACGAGTATACAAGCAGAGCTTGAGAATGAATGCACTTACGTTGTATTTTTATCATAGGATTCAGATTGAGGCCTAATATAAACTAGCAATTAGCACTTATTCAAGTGCTGTGTGGCAAAGAAAATACAGTAGAACAGCATTTATTTGGCCGTCTTTAAACTGGATCTCCAGTTTATGTAAATTAATTTTTTTCCCTCTTTTTTCTTTTTCCCCCTACCTGTTAATCTTAAAGTATGCATAATTTTTTCTTGTTAAAAGCTTATTCTTGGAATTTGATGATTTAGTAAGTCATATTTAAAAACATGCCGCCATTTCTGGGCACAATACATACTTTACTGTTCTCCACCTCTCCAGTCAGTCTTTGTTAATGTTATAAACTTAAAATTCAGCTATATAATCTATATTTTACTGTCATGTTTTTACTTGTGCATGTGAAACAGTGTCAAAGAGAAAGAAAATGGCTATTTCTATGGACTTCCTTACGAGCAATGATAAAGGAGAAATGATGAAAACCATTGCTACTGAATTTAAAGTTAGGATATCTGCTGTGTCTGATCAGACAAAAAACTGGAGGGAGATTAAAGTCTTTTGTTTCAAAATGATAAGGGCCATACTACAATAAAAAATAAAAAATGAAATCACTAGATGCATTATTTTTATGGTATAGTGTGGAGAAAGAGAGTGGTGTTCCAGTATTGGGCCCATTCACAAATATGAAAATGTTTAAACTATAAAAGGGAGTTATCTTACGAGTTGTTACAAAAACTAGGAAAGAAAAAACATTTTTTTGGAATGAACTGTTTTGTTGATTATAAAAATATTTGCCTTTATTTTTGCAAGCATTCAAACCAATTCTCGAAACGTTTTGTTTAGAAAATAGTAATGACATATCTCAATAGTGCCACTAGTGTTTGTTTATATCAACTTAAAAAGGTGATACTCTTATCCGTGTACAACATTTTCTCCCCCTCCCCTTTACTGTTTATTGATACCTTCTAGTGAAATTTCCATTTGTTTACCTGCTTACTTTAAAAAACTATTTCAATTTCTAAACTGCAATTGTTTAAAAAATAATAATGAACCTCAACTGCCATTTTGTGGTCACTTGTAGCAAGTGAAAAGGTAGTTCCGTAGTAGCATTTTCCTATAGTCTGTATGATTAGTGTACTATAATACTATATTTTATTTCATCATTTGAATTATTAGAATTTTCATTAATCCATATGACTTCCAGTTCCACATAGTCTGGATACACAAGGTTCTACTGCAATAAATGATTGTTTCCATAACCTTAGAGGATAGTTCTGGTACAATTCAAATTACAGGCCTTCCTTTGATGACTGTGTAACTTAGCAACCTCAGCCACCCATGTCAATCAAGCCAGATGTTAATGCCAGGGTACAATATCACTACTACAATCAAAAGCAAACTTTCTGCTTATGCAGAGTTTCAATAAGATAGCTTCTGTTTAGATGCATGCAGATGAAAACACTAAGTATAAGTCATAGTATAAATAGCTATGTAACTTATTTACAACATAGAATCTGTATTTGAAAAGCAATGCAATTAATAACAATGCATGTTCTGTTCATAATGGTGAAAGAGCTGAAATGAAAAATCTTAAACTATTATAAAAACATTAATAAAGACTTGCCTTTCTTGTTTAGTGGCCTCTTTCTAATGCAGACTGTGATTTGATGATCTTCAACAGGATCGGTTTCTCGAAGTGGACGGAACTCTATGCCACTACGATATTCTCTGGAAAGGTAGAAAAAAACTGTTACGATACAGTAATCTTTTAATGTTATATGAAATATGACAGATTTCTCACAGTAACAAGCTCATCAGGTAAAGTACCATTATCCAAGATATCTTTTATCTACCGAGTTCTTGTAATATAAATAGCGTTAACAAAATTTTGAGGTAGAATGTTAACCTAACTGTATAGGTCACTCATCATACTTGTAACAAAGCAACAAGAATTCATTCTTCCATCCTGTATCATGCAGATTCTTTACATTAACAAAGTTGTCTTTAAGATATATAACTTCAACAAGAAGCTGAAGTAATAAAATAATTATTTAAGGTTCAATCTTGACCAGCCCCTTATATAGCAGCATGGGTTTAAGTTAAGATTTACTGAGGCCACAGAATTAATATCCTGTTCTAAAGACTATAGGCATTTGCCATCACAGCTTCAGTTATTATCTTTATAGATGATTATTTCTTTGGAAAATGAAAGTAAATAAAGATAAATAAATAAATTTTGCAACTGAGAAGAATATTTTATGGGTATATGCCTTTTAAAACTAAAAATTGTATTTAAGCCCACCTTATCATGGCCAAGAACTCCCAATTTGGGTTGCCAGGATCCATGCTCATTAAAGATTCTTTCTCCTCCTTCAGTTCAGCCTGCCTTTGGCGCCGTTCTTCTCTGTTCTTTTTCAATCGTTCCACCTCCTTCACAACATTACTACGCCGTCCTCCCTTTCCTGCCCCAGCTGTGAGCACAAAACAGTCAAGATTAAAACCTGCAACTTTGTAGAAACATTTCTAAGCTTTGGGGGAAACAAGCACCGCATATTACTAGCTAATAATTCCAAAAATTTTCAATGGAAAGGTACTTTCAGTAAAATGGCAGTAAATGGCTTAATTCCAAGCTAGAAGTAGAGGAAGCTGATCTTTACTGGGAATCTGAACCATAAAGAATCTATGAATTCTTTGCAAGATGAGAAAAATTCTCTGCATCAAATATTTCGTAAATCAGATTATAAGATATACCTTGACTGAGTGCAGCCTGCTGCTGCTGCTGCTGTTGTTGTTGCTGCTGTTGTTGCTGTTGCTGTTGTTGTTGCTGCTGCAACTGCTGGAGCTGCTGTTGCCTGGCAGCAATGCTGGCAACTGTTGGTGTGCTGGGAGTGGGAGCAATGTTTTCAACCCCCCGTGCCGATAAGTGACCCTGTGTTTGATCTCCATGGCCATTCAGTGCTGGTATTATGTTCGTTGGCCTTTTCATCTGTTGTCGATTTCGCATATATGGTGATCGATCTGAAACATTTTTAAATGTATATTGAGGTTTGCCACTTTCTTATTCAATCATTCACTACAAATTAAGGACAAACATTTTGAAAAATACTAAATCAGGCATGTCACTTAGCCCATGAAATGACCTCAATTAGCAAAAGATTTTCCTAAGCATGAATTTTACATTTAACATACCAGGATTGTAACCCTTGAAAATATTTTGTATGTGGTATGTGATTCATATCAAGGACTTAGTGATGAGCCTGGAATAAATAAAAAAGAGGTTTATAAAATGTTGAATGGAATTTTAATGAAAATGCTTTTATTAAAATGTTTAATATGAAGATAAATATTATAGTTTCTATTCAATATTGTTAGAAATTGGTCCTACACAATAACTGTCACATAGCTGTTCAAAATCATCCAAAAGCATAGTTTTTTAAATACAGTTTCTCTCAATGTAACATTTTGCACCTTTTACTCAGATTACCCCCCCCCCCAAGAAGAAGGAAGAAGAAGAAGAAGAAGAAGAAGAAGAAGAAGAAGAAGGAGAAGAAGAAGAAGAAGAAGAAGAAGAAGGAGAAGAAGAAGAAGAAGAAGAACAACAACAACAACAACAACCACAAGAACAAGGAGGAGGAGGAGGAGGAGGAGGAGGAGGAGGAGGAGGAGGAGGAGAAATAATGAATACTAAATGAGGATGTATTTCTCTTATAAAATTAATTAGCAATTATGTTCGAGTGACATTTAGATTAGAATAATTCCAAAATATTAAGATTGATAGTTTAATTTCAATCAGCTATTCTGTTTGCTAACAGGAACTTTGTTACAGAGCATGTGAATAGTGTAAAACACTTCATATATTCAATATAATATAAATGGTGACTGAGAAAAGAGCATAAAAAGTTCAAACTTTCTTTGCTAAAAGAGTATATGATGACGATTATATATGATGCATTATATGCTTGAAAGTTACTCAGATAGTAAAATAGAACCTATATTTTTGCATACATCATCAGGTTATGTGTTTACATTCTCCTTTCTATTTTGTTATTACTCTTAACATTTTTATACCTTTTTTCTATTATTAATATATTTTTCTTTCTTATTTTTCCTCACTTGCCCTTTTCTTTTCTTAATCTTTTATATAATCTGTTTCCCTGCACTGTGTTACCATCGAGATTCAAAATTTACTTTCACCACTTTAACTTGTCTTCTGCCTTTGAAGAAAAATACAAGTTGTTTGAAATTGTGATATTTGTTACTATTAAAGTGTTTCATCTATTTCTGCTTCTGTAGTTCTTGCTATTGTGATCCAAGAGAAAATTTATTTTTCAATTTTATTGAATTACAAAATTCATTAAAATCATATGATGCCTTTTATATTTTTTCCCTAGTTAATATTACTGTTAACCGGAGCTGTCAAAATTATATTGTTTCCCATTTAGCATAATGATAATGGAATTACTTACCCTGTTCTTTGGAATATGTTGCTGGCAAAACCTGTACACAAGTAGAGGTACTTGGTAATGGTTTAACGTTAACAAGTCTTTTAGGCAGCAGCACGGAGAAACACATTGAAAACTAACATAAAGTTATCTATTAGCATTAAGATATCTGGGACAGAGAAATTTGCATTCAAATACAAGCCAAATTAATTTCACAATGCCAAAGAATTGCGATCAAAACTGTAAAATTCTTTTTAATTAAAAAATTCTTCAAATAAATAACTTCCAATTTAATCTGACATCTACTATTTGCAATGCTTTTTTAGACAGCTGTAAAATTGTTTTGAAGTTGTTTAAATCTTTTTGCCACTTACGGAACAGAAAGAAAATGCTTAAGAATTCACATTTTTATTGCTGAAAACACAGTTCAATACTTCCTTCTGCATTTTTGAGTTTGTATCCCCTCTATGGTGGTGGTGAATTCAGTAATGTAAATGTTCTTCAGAAAGATAATACATGTGAACATTAAGAAATGTTGAGAAAAACCTAAAAAATAGTATTTTCCGAACTTGTGAAAGTGTATTACAGGGAACTTAGGAAGTCATTATGCAGGTCTTAAAGAGAGGTTTCAATAAATGAAGTGACAAGAAATTTTAAATTACACTTGTGTAAATAATAGATGTCAGATTAAAATTGGAAGTTATTTATTTGAAGAATTTTTTAGTAAAAAAGAATGATTACAAGACTGTTGCTATGTCATCACTGCTCTTCGAAACATATTTACATACTAATTTAAGAAAAAGATAAAAAAAAAAATGTAACATTATTGGTATTGCAATAATTCACTAAACATCACCAACTTCTTGTAGATGATAAAGTGATTATTTTTCAAGACATTGAAGATGCTTAATTCATGATTAAGAAACTGGTAGAACATTTTAAAAGTTAGGAGCTAAATATAAATATAACACTGGAAATGAAAAATTAAGAAATATTGACAAAGAAGAACAAAGTATTATATTCATCAACATTTACTAGGACCAAAACTACAATTCCTGGTTATAGGTGCAGAAGCAGAACTGGAAGAAGATTTGATACTGAGATTCTCAATTAAGTGCATTCACTTGAAGTACAAAAACAAAATTATAAAATGGTTTTATCAAATAGGAATGTGCTTCATTAGCTTATTTATGTATGAAGACAATCTGTAAAATACCTATATAGATCTTTTTACAAAAAGGGAAGATTGTACATATTACAGAACAAACAAGTATAATATTACACCATTCTCTAATAAATATGCTGATGGACTAATTAAGAGTAAAATTGGAATGTTCACATTCAACTACGATAAGCATGCTAATTATATAAAGCTCTTTTAAACTTCAAAGAATGTCACAAAAGTATTGAAGTTCACAAAACCATGGCAATTTCAGATTTGCAAAGCTGGTAAACTACAGAGAGAGGCGGGGAGACGAGAATAAAAAATCAAACAAAAACATAAGAATTACTTTTATTATTTTTATGGTGTGACATTGGAACTCTGCACGTGGATAGCATGCAAAGGACAGTTGCATAGCTTGCAGCAGAGTACATTTTGCATTGTTGTATATACAAATGATTATAAGTATGAATTTTATATCAGAAATATGGGCTAAATACAAACCTCAAAGAAGAAAATATTGAAAAACTTCTATGAATAGAGGTAGGGGAGCTGAAGAGGACTCTTGAACAATGGATCAAAGTTTGTTCATTAAGTCCTAGGGACCAGAAATACCTATACAAAAGTCTATCCATGAACCTATGATTTGTATTTTATAAAACAAAATATGATGAATTCCAATTCTGTAATGCTGAAGTTTCTGCATAAAGTGATTCTGCACTACATTAAGCCTGTAATCGTATGCACAACAATGATTTATTTTATATGAATAGGCAAAAACTTCTTACATATGACAATTTCAAAGTTAGAATTAACCAAGCCTACACAAGTTAATGATACTATTACCAACTTTATTTTATCCGCATATACTTATGGTACATGAATGATCCTGGCTTAAAACTAATCATGTCTGTTTAAGGAAAACTTTTATATAACTGTGCCCTCAGCACAATTTAAATATGTAAATTTTTTAAGACTGCAGAAGTAGAGTCAAATATATTTATTCAAACCTACTTCACTTGTTTACATGAAACCTATCTTAAACAGCGTTTATGACATAGCACATAGTTTTCAGTGCGAGCATTACGCGACAGTCTATTCTACAGACACTTGAAACGTTTCCTTCGGCTTTTAGCCTTTATTTTCACACCAGCTTATGCGTCCTATGCTCACGAGAAACTTGGCTCGACTGAAGCATGCAAGCGACAGGCGACCAGGTTCTGTTGTGGTAACAAACCACCTGTCTCAAAGCCTTGATCGATTCCACCCCGGAACTCACTTTCCCTGTTGTGGACAATCACCCCACAGATTTACATTTATCATTCATATCTATTAGCGGTGAGCATGTGCAATCCAGTGGAAAAATGTACACACACTCTCGGGGCTTATTTTCCACGTGCATTATCGTTATACCTTCGGTCGAAACTTGAGAGTTCAATGACCTTGGTGGACGTTCCTTCCACTGTTACCGTAATGCCATCGACATTTGGGGGAAGAGTCTATTTTAAGCTTAAGAAAACAAGCAGAAACATACCCCTCTGGCAATTTTTATTATTATTACGTCCCTCAGAAGCTAATATGTTCTTAGTTGCTAGGTAACGGGCTTGTTTATATCTGCTATTGGTATGAAATTGAAATGCGCGTTTACAATACAGCGCTAACTATCTTCAGCTTCTCAATAGAAATGTGCAAGCTTGGGGGGGGGGGGGGGGCAAAATAAACGTTTTGAAGGGAACGCGAAGTGATTCAACGAGACATCTTAAGACTTGTAAATAAACCTCATTAAGAAAAAAGTTATTTTGTGAACTTAGCTAGCAGCAATGAATTGACAACCAGTTTCAAATGCTTTTAAAGCCACATCAATAATGTCACAACAATGGTACAGGTATCAATTATGACAACTAACGTCTCTATCGACAACTAGGTATTTACACGATTTTGCCTTAAGTTCGGTCATTTATGTTGATGACAATGCCAGCACTGAAATTAAAATATTTGACGTATATGCTATAAGTAACTGTGACGACCTGAACGCCACCCTGATTAAATTTGGAAGGCAGAAATTGCACATAGATATAAAAATTAAAGAAATTTTAAAAATTAAAATCATCCGAAATCTGGCAAACCACGGATCACAAGAACTTCAAGGGGCAGTCAAACATTTATACGAGGATGAACCAAAATAAACGGACTTTTTATTTTACCGCTTGTGAGTAGTACGGAATGAGACTTGAGACGTTATACATGGGGGTTTCAGGAATGGGGAGGTGGCAGTTCGCCTCGCTTTGTTTTGTTTCTCAATAGCATCATGCCCGAGCAAACCGACACGGGTGGCCGAAGTCGTTAAGGTGTGGACTCGTGAGCAGGAGGTCTGGGATTCGATTCCCGCCAGGACGTCCTTCCTGACCGAGGTTTTATCCAGTTTTTCCCTAGTTCTCATAAGGCAAATGCCGGGAATGTACCCCAACTACTTAGGCCTGGAACGTTTCCTTCCTTAAACAAAGGAGGGGGGTATCCTTTCCCACTTTATCATCTTATCTCATGTATCCCCAATGTCCACCGCCTGTGGTGTTGCAGTAGTAAAAACGGGCGTTAAACACCATTAAAAATACCCGAGCAGGAGGTACACCTTTGATTGCGCACCTCATTTAAGTTTTTGGTACGGGAGAACGAAAAAACGACTGAAATTTTGCGAAGATTATGAGCATAATTTGGGGATAAGACGTCTAAGACACATGTGTATGAATGGCCAAAAATTTCACAGAATGACGAAACGTTGGCAAATGACAGTCACCAACGTGAAATTCTGAAATCGCTTCTGAGGTTGGGATAAGTTTTGTGTTCAATCCACCTTTTCAGATGACTTGAATTACCGAAAAGTCTCGGCAAGATGGGTTTCTCAAACTCTCACCAAGAATTAGAAGGCTAAACGTGTCAGTCGAAACAAGCGAGCGAAGCAAAAACTCGCCTGTCAGCTGGGAAGGCTCTCATGCCATTTTTCTAGGACTTTCAAGAACCGAGTTTCTTATGAACACCGAGTAGTCAAATCAACTTATTATTACCAGCTTCTGCTTTGAGGTAAATCATGCTTATTGGTGAAAAATATATCAGTAACTGTTCTACAAGACAAGGCCCGTCCTCAGTAAGGGGAAAAACTTGCGAAAATCCACCGCGCGACATTTGAATACCCTTTCTATAGTTCAGACTTTTACCATATGTTTGTACCGTTAAAAGAAGCATGGAAGGTCGGAAGTTAGACGAGGGTTTGAAAACATTCCTGTGCAATTGGCTGAAAATCCACCGCACTCTTTCTTCCATGATGCGATTAATAAGCCTCTTATCGGTTGGGAAATTATGCAGAAAAATGAAATGTATTTAATTTGGTTTCAATAAATTAAAAAAAAATCCCGTTTGTATTTGATTCACCCTTATACACCTAAAAAAATATCAGGATAAAAGAACAAAAGGCTCCTCCAATAGTATGATAAAAATGATCAAGAAAATACCCTCTTTAATGAAGAGGAATTTTCATAACAGAAAAAAATACACTAAACAAAACGTCAAAATACATGGACAGGGTTTCAAGGAAGCTAAGAAGACAGTTCCGTAGGTCCATAGAGGATATCATCCAGCTTCAATGATGGTTTGGTAAGAAGTGTAGCACCAGGGGGTGAATTCGTTATATTTCCGTCAACATGCAGTAAAAACCAGAGCCAAGCAGTAGTAAGGAGACATCTTGGAAGGTGTTGTGAGGTTTTTGAATACGAGTTCTTTATCACGATTGTTTTAGCTCATAAGACATGGATAACCTCAAGCATGGCTCAGGAAATTTATCATTACACGCTGGGCAGAAAGCACCTAGTGTTGCTCCTGCTGCTAGCGCACGCAACTCGTGCGACAGCTGAGAGAGCCGAAGGTAGTGAGTGACTTGTACAGCTATAGCCAGACAATAAGGCATTTAAGCGCAACGATTTGAGCGCCATTCTATAGTTGTAAAGATAGTGGTTTCGAATTCTCAAGTCCACTTTTTTTCCTGCAGGAGTTAAAGTAGATTTACCACAATTACAATGATTTACTCGGTAACATAGTATCACGCACAGAATGGCCTATAAATTGATGTTGACGATCAGAGATTTTCCACCATTACAGTGATTTGCCCGCCCCTATAAATTTTACGAAAAGAGGCGAGCGTAGGTCGTCAGGCCGTTGCCAATCACTGGGTCTACCGATTTCTAGGCTTTACCCGACTTTAGCGTTAGAATTAGTATGTGTGTATAAATGAATTAATTACGAATTCCGATAAGAGCAGATTTCCCACCGTTATAATATTTTACCCGCGTAAATGCCCTATCAATTTATATTTAACATGACAATGCATAATTTAAATTATTTTAACTCGGATAAGAGTAGATTTCCCACCGTTACAATACTTTACCCGCGTAACAATGCCCTGCTGGCAGGCAGGAGGCAGGCGTTGCATGAGTTGCGCTAGCAGCAAGAGCAGCACTAGTGATTTCGTCCAGCGTGTAAGGGCAAGTCTCAGGAACATGTCCCAGAATTAATAGCCCTATGTTAACCCAAATCTAAAACCGCTGGACCACAAACTATGTATTCCAGGAGAGCAGGTTGGCACTAAATGACACCCCAGTATGAACCATCTCAAGTGAGATCTTGTAAAGACGGTCAAGAAAATATTCCTGATGTTATCCTTACCACAATAGCAGACTGACCTAAGAAACTAAAGCCATGAATGCATAATTAAGAATGATTCTAGTGTTGGTATTCATTAGTTGTCAATAAAATAAAATTGGTCATCGTTTCCTGAGTTTTATTTCAAAGCACAACCGTGCTTAACAAGATACAGTGATTATCGCATTAGGTATAGAAATAACGGCAGTAAATGTTATAATTAACCCAGAACTAAGATTTAGAAAGGACTAAGCACAATGCATGAAAATACTGACGGTGGTCAACGCGCAAACAAATATGGGAACACCCGAAACGATTGCTGAAGACTATATAAGCTCAACACACGTGAAAACGTGTCGGCAAAGTTCTAAATTCTGCTGTAAAGAAAATTAGTTAACGCAGCATTACAAACCAAGAAAACTCTTAGTATAGTGTTTCATGTGCTACTTACCTTTGTTCGAAACAACTGGCATACTTGGCTTGGGTGCGTACTGAAATGAGAACAAATCAACATTAGTTAAAATACTGCAGTGGTAAACGGGAAATTCGTGTAGAAAGAAAACACGATGATGGGCAGCAGTACATTTGTTTCCTTCTCGCACTTGATCGAAGCGTTTTAGTTCTGCATCGCTAGATATCCATTTGCCACTAACATGGTTTCAAAACACAGGTGTATTAACAAGCTCCGCAATATTCTCTTTTATGTAACTTGTCTCAGTCACGTTATTATCGATTTTCTTCTGTTTCTGACTTTATGAGAAACACAAGGTGTTGATTTTAAAACAAATGAACTGCATATGGCTTATTTCGTTTGGTTTTAAGGTTACGGGGTACTTTTTCGTTTCAGTAGAAAGAATTCAAAACCACGAATTGTGTGTTTTGTTACTAAGAATGTGCGGTCTAGACCCAGGGTGACAGGTTTTAAGGGGTGGCAAAATTTCTGGAAACCCCGTACAAGAAGCGTGAGTGGGTGGATGAATAATAAAGTGTCCAGTTCCTAAAGCTTAGAAAGTTTCATTGTCACACAGTGGGCAGTGAACCATACACACACACTAAAAAAAAGAGAAAAAAATACGAACATCGTAGCCTAGTAACCAAGCAGTTAAATTTTAGCAGACAAATAGATATTTAAAATTTTATATTACGATATGTCGTAAACTAATTGCATTAGAATCGTGCAAAAACGCCACTGACATACTAATTTCGTATATTTTTATTTTCTTGATGGGCACTGTTATATTTGCAAAAAGAAAGGGGGAAAAATACACATGCTAATAATTAACATCTGTGCAGGGCTGCAATTATGAGCCCCTGCCTAAATTTCAATTCTGTGAAAGCAGTAAATCAATAGCACCCACAATTTCAGAAATATTTACGGTGCAAGTTTTAGATGATTCACCCGGTAGTACAGACATCTATACCATAGTGTATAAATTCTTGAAAGGTTTGTGACTATGGATACATTACCATGATCCTGAAATCAAAATGAAAATAAAGGAATGAAAATATAGAGGGCCTCAGTACCCTAAGAAATTCAGGGTGAAGTCACCATGTTATGCTATTTGTCTTTGCACGAGATGTTATTAAGGAGAAACGTTGTGTAAAGTTGAGGCGAGGTGTGTTCTTTCTTCTGGGCAATGCTTCAAGTCTTGTATTACAATGGCCACAATTGATACAGCAGGGTTTGAAGTGCTGAAACATTCTGCCTCTTTACTCTTCCGGCGACTTCAGGCTGCTCCCAAAAACTGAATGAAGTCTTTCGAGCAAGGACATTTGCATCACATCAAGTAGTAAAGAGTATATGCGGAAAAGCGAGATTTTAGATCAACTAGAAATGTGGCGGAGAACCAGCAAAGGTATAAACTCTTACTCCAGATATGCAATATGCCAACTCATCAGCGGATAATAGTACAGAGCCTTCATTTGGACGCAGGGACGGCTTAACGGGGATTTGCCTGCTCTATTTCTCACCTCTCCGTGTGCTGACGCGAAGTCTTTGTGCTGTACAGAAGTTGAAACGTCACGAAACCACTTGTTTCAGTGTTAAAGGGCGTAATAATGCCAAAAAAGCCAGTATACTCTAGCACACAATCTTAATGTATGATTCCTATGTGACAACAAACTCGTGTAGAGAGTCTATGCGTTATCTTGTGAATAGATGTGCGGAAACGGGACTTGTTCTTCATAAGAAACCGAAAGTAAAACGCCGTGTTCTTACAAAGGAAAAACTCCATGACATCGGAGAACAGTTGGAACGAAGTCCAAAGAGATCTCAGAGAATCAGGAAACAGAAATTTCGCAAACATCGGCTGGGAATGCCACCAAACTTTTAAAATTAAAACCTTATAAAATAACCGTAGTTCAGGAATTGCAACTGCGCGATAATGTGATTGGAGTTAATTTCTGCAATTGGGCGTTGGATAATGTTAATGTTCGCTCTATTGACCCACGTTTCATTTTTTTACGGACGAAGCATGGTTTCATTTATATGCCCATGTAACGATACAAAACACTGGAGTGCAGAAAAACCCATTCTTGTACACGAAATGCCATTGGTGTTTGGTGTGCTGTAGAAATCTCTGCGCTTGAATCTAAGGGAATATGAATATCCGACTCTTCCGGCAAACAGCGTGTGCTTCCCGGTTCAAGCAAACCCCCGTTAAGCCGGCCACATGTCCAAATGAGGGCTCTGTATATCTTCGTACAATTTTGGAAGAAAGGTATTAAAATGTTTCGTTGATTCAGCGTGTGTGGTTGTTGCATGATGGACACTGCCATATATTTATGTTTGTGCTACAAGGATTTTTAACGAATAGTTCATAGGCACCCTTTGTTTCCTGAGGTTAGTGTCCTGCAGTCTTAGTTATAGAAGCATTAAGAAGCTGTCGCAGAAGTCTCCATGGTCTAGTACCAGCTTTTGCGTCTATTATCCGGAAATCCTGGGTTCGATTTCTGATCAAGTCAGCTGCCTACGTGGTCTAGTGGTAGCGTTTGCGAGAAGGTCCTGGGTTTGATTCTTGATAGGTCAAGCTGTGTGTATGTTTTTTTTCCCCCTTAGTCTGAGAAGGTAAATGCCAAGGACTCCGAACTCATTTGCGCTATCATTAATTCATTTCATTCATCCATATATATCACACCTACAGTACAAAGTTCATAATATCCACATGTCGCAATAATACCAACGCAGTCAAAGCGACAATAAATAAACAGTATTTAAAAAACATTGTATAAGATCTATTGATACAATGAAATTCTTTGCCAATATGTTAAGTACCTGTAACTAGAAATTAAGCGAAATAAACCATATGATAATATATACTATTTGGTTTGGTTTAAACCTCCTGTCGTTTCACAAAAGTTTTTTCTCGTATATACAGTTTTACAGTACACCTTAAATATTTCAAAGTTTTGGAAGAGGAATAAATCAAATTAATAATTTGCTACGCAATTTCTGCATTGGCTTCAAGATCCTTAAACAATCATAAACATGACGCTGTGACAATAACATTTTTCATTTTACGTGGCTTGGAAGCAAAAACCTCAACCTATTTTATTTGCTCTTTATCGATAATAAGCGCAGATTAAGGCTTTCCAAGCCTTCGAGACGCGCATTAGTTTTATTGAAACCTTGGTAATTTGTTACTAATTTCTATAGCAACCGCATTACAAAGAGACTCCAAAAAGAAAGTTCACAACAACCGCAGGCTGTAGAATTGGCTATGTAGGCCGCGAGCAATGGCGAATTATGCCGTGACGGCAGTTAGACGGCGAGATCCGCAATGCAATCATCCCATTGGATCTGGCTTCCTTCATCTTATTTAGCCCTTTAGCAAGGTTCCGATCCAATGACTACCATCAAGCAGGAACAATAACCGCAAGACAATTGAACTGGCGTTTCTGAAATGAAAACGCCGTCAGGGGGCAGCCAACCGCAGAGAACGCCTTGCCCGATTGCGCACACCTCTTGAGAGAACGGTAAGGCGTACCAGCATTATGCACCTTCGATTGCATTGCACTCTTTGCTATTTGAAATGAAGGCCGTGCCATCAATTGATATGCAAAAAAGTTTAACATCTTGCTTATTACTTTGTTTATTTTTATGTATAGTGTTCTCTAACCTAATTCTGTTCCTAAAAGTGCTGTACTGTTTCACTAATGTTCTGTTCTATCAGTTTTGTTGAGATTTTTGTCTCAAAGTGCCGGAATACTTAATAAACTATATATATAACGCGAAAATCACTTCCTCGATCGCGGATTTGTAATGCTTCGTCTAGATGGATCATCGGTCGTGCTTAGCACTTGCATTGACAAGGAAACGATTCACTAACGCTTTCACATACTGGTATTAGCGACAAAGTTAAATTCAAAATTAATTTCATTATGCCCTTGATAGCTATCAAGGACCAGGGCTAAAGTTAATGGAAAACAAATTTTAATTTGATATCGGAAGGGGGACATTTATCTCCCTGATCCACCCCTCTGGCTACGTCCCTGCTGCCACCACTGTTAACGTCGATTTTTCACACAGTTCAGCACGAGCATAAATTTCCGCTAATTTACTGCTAGCCCATTCATCGTTTCTCTTTTGCTTATACGCTACCTCATCAATTTATTCTACTGTACATATATTATGCCTGGAAAAAGGAATATTACAAAAAAATAGGTCACAATGAAAATATGCTACTTTATTCTCTCCTGCGAAATAAATCTTTGCAATGATAATATATATAACACAAATCATCTGGAAATAAACTATAAATTAATTACGCCGTTTGGACCTATTTTTTAATGTATACCCTTCTATCCCGGACAGCATATTTCTCTACCAGTAAAATAAAGAAAAATAACCATTCCAAATTCACGACACCAAAGACAGCATACGTTAAGAAACGAATCCTCCAGTTACAAAAAGGAAATAAAAGCTAATGCAGCAATTACTGTACCATTTGGAAAACCTGCCTACAGTGCTTATCAGAAGAATAAGGACAATAAAAAATCTTGAACAATCAAGTTAAAATCCACACAAAATTACAGACGAGTACCTGAAATACATACTGACTGTTCTTGGGATGTTTTGGCAGTCAAATGGCCCACTAAAGTCCCTTAGCAAAGAAGATTGCTTGGTGACTACCCCCAAAGGTATATCTTAGAAACTTTTATCTCAGCAACTATCTACCTGTATGACTTACTCGCTCTTTTGCATCCCAATAATCATCCACTTAACATCTGGAACACACTTTGCCTCCGAATCTCCACAAAACGTTCACAAAATACTCAAGAAAAAGTGCAATCGATTTCACTAATGAAACTATTGAAAACTTTCAATTATGACCGCGCTTTATAGATGGAGCAGTGATATCAACATTTCAGAAACTCCGGGCTGATTAATTGGCACGAAACTTTTCTTTTCAATGCCACAACGTCCGTTCCTCTAGCTTGGCGAGAGTTAGCCGACTTCTGAGGTTGGGATGCCTGGAAGGCGCGGGTAAGTTCTCCCAATGATAGCTGCCGAGAGGTATCATATGATAATTCGGCCGAATAAGCCAAGGGAACTTCGTGGGAATCTGGCCTAGGATTCCCGGGCGTTCATCTGAGGGAAACCCCGTGAAAAAACAAAAGTTGCCTTTTTTTTTTTAAAAAAAATTTTTTTTCTAAATTTGGAGACTTTTTTGAGTTCTAGTTATTCTACATAAAATTATTTGTGCCAATTATCTCAAAACCAAATTCGATTAATTTAGCTTTGATAGTCTTTAAGGTACTGAATTATTTTAATTAAAAATAGAGACACTTTTTACACTAAGTCTGATTAACTTTCATATTTTTTTAAGCTAGGAAAGTAATTTTCCTTGAACGTTTATGCATGATAGACAAACAGAAAATTATTACAAATGTATAAGAACAGCACTGGCATCGTGCCAGATTTTAAGGGGTGTCCTCACTCTTTTGGTAAGCACTGTACATTTCAACTCTCCAAGTAATCAAAGAACATGTCACAATAAATTCGTAAACAGTTTATTGTTCATTTAGCATAAGAAATTAAAGATGTGAAGAATAAAACATTTTGTTATCTATATTTTAATTAAAGAGCATTTTATTTTACCTTTACGCACATCCAAATTCCATATTCCTAGTCGTGTACTAATACTCAATTCCTTTTAGCAATGGAGGATGCTATGCAACATCGAAATTATATAACACTTATAATAAAAATAATGAAACAGTTTCAGTCCTCATGCTGCATTCTTCTGTGCGAATATTGCAAAATAGTGATAAAGTGTCATTCACAGCTACGAAACAGAAATAATACGCACACCAGTAAAATAACAAAGAAACAAAACACTCAGCCACAAGTAAAACAACAGACGATCAAGGGCAGCAATACACCAGCTCCTTAAAATGGTTAGGTTAAGAAAGTGATGACAGATAGGAAAAGGATTGGGAACCTTGAGAAGGCAGGTAGCGATAGTTTAGCATAAGCTGTCTATAGGCTCTGTAACTTATACAACTTAATATACTTTTAGTGCAGATTTTTCGTTGTTTATAGCTCTATCTTGGATTCGCTTCTATATAGCTGACCGAGAAAGTTGTGTTCTTTCGCGATGCTCAAATGTCAAGAGTTGGTAACAATTAAATGCGCAACAAATTAAGGTGGAAACGAACTGTTATGCTGGTTCGATCAATTTTCTCCAGTGTTATCCAATATTTCGAGACGCGCGGTCGAACATTAGCAACCAGAGGAAAGCTTTATGAATTTACGCTGGGGAACACTGAAGTGGAGCGGAAAATATGACAATCCTTTGGTGCAAAGATGGTTCGCGAAGCTTCAGGAAGACGAGAAAACCGCGAGGATGAACCACGGTCAGGCAAACCAACAATGGATATCGGAAGTACTAAGACGAGCAACAGCCAGACTTGTGAGGACGTGCGACAGAAATTCAACGTAAGTGCAGAAACTATCCATCTCCATCAGGTAGGAAAAAGATATAAAATCGGTCTCTGGGTTCCGCAGAAGTTGACAATGGCTCAGAAAGAAGTACGAGCTCTTTTGCATTGTAGTCGCATCAGCAGAAGGCTGTTGACATTGGATCCTCCAGGGCACTGCAATACGCCGTCATCACTGGTTAGCGATCCATCCGAACAACGAAAACACCACAGCAGCAAAAGATTCTGCTTTGTGTTTGTAGGACAAACGTCAATCAACGTCATTGTCTACTCTAACTAGTGAAACGTGTCCACGAAAAGCTGAAAACGCACTCGTGAATTGCAAAGGTGTTGTTTTTGCGTGAAATCGTTATCAGTCCAGGCTGGGAACTAGTGCACCCACCATAATCTCTAGACATTTCGTCATTAGACTGCCGATTTGGAACGGCAGTAGATGGAATTCTTTGCTTCCCGTCCTAAAGTGTTCTACCCCAATGGAATTCATAGTCTCTCATCACATTGGTACACGTTTCTCGATAGCGTTGATACCCACATTTAATGCTAAAAAATTTATTTTGTTCAGAACAAGATGATTTGAAATGTCTGGCCTGAAACGGACAAAATCTTTTGGTCGCCTTTCTTTTCTGCATTTATTATAAATCAAGCCAGAATTATTTTACAAATCCATTCATATAAATTAATTGTAATTAAAAATGCAGTGTCCCCTTAGTAGATTTCAACAATGTTTAGACCTACTCTACTCGTAAGTGTGTCATGGTTACGAAACAATAGCTCGCTTGTTACACGCTGACACCTGATACCATTACGTTAGGATATTTTACTGCACTGAATCGATATCACTAGACTCTAATTTTAACACCGGAAAACTCCTACAAGTTTCACGCGATGTTCTGGATTATTTTTCTTGCTAAGGCTACTTGGCTATGAGTTGTTGTGGAGTCTCCTGACCTCGAAAAATAAACGTTTGCATCTCTGTCTGAAGAATTGGCACGATGCTCGGCAAACATCATCCTTTATTCAAGTCAAAGCAACAGACTGAATGTCGGATGAGATTTGAACACAACTGCATTGCTGAAAAGTTGTTTGCTCAAGATAAATGACCTAACCACAAATATGCAAGAAAAGTCAATGCAACTTGCGCTGTTTATGAAGTCACTGGAAGAAAAAGAAGAAAAACGCCAGGTTGTAACATGTTATGGTGCAGAGAACTGTGCATCCCTAATGTCATCTACATGCCAATTAGCCACACTTCTCCCATATGTACATTATTTACATTATAATCAACATATTTCTAAAAGCAAAACATTTTATAAGTAGACGTTTTGTCACATATTTTTAAAATTGGATAATAGTTCTTCTATGGCAAAAAGTAATATCTGACCCTTCTTTTGACAGAAACGTCCCAGCATGAAGGATTATATTAGTGATAAGCAGATCTAGGACATATATCCATTTAACAGAAAATGGGGTTAGAATGCACTGACAGGTGTCAATATGCCCAAAAAAAATCATAATCACAAGTATTTGCGCCTAACTATAAAGATTTCCTGCAAAATACTTGCAAAAAAGGGAAATGCCCTTGGCCCCCAAAGCAAGTGCAGAAAGTGATTCGACCGAGCCCCTTGTGTGTTAAGATTTACTAAATTTGAAGGTATATGAAATTCGGGAAAATTACGTGCGGAAAAAAAAAATCCCAGGCTGTTCGCTGGTTTTCTCGCATGCATTTACGAAGAAACGTAAACAAACAACAAAAACTATTTAACAATGTAAACATTACTGCTAATTTTTGTGCAAAACTGCTCTTACTTAAATTCCAAGCAAATGTGTTATCTACATATTTGTCTTTACTACACGAAGCAAAAAGCTGAACCAATGCACTGCTTTCCTGGTATTTAATTAAATCGAGCCATCTACCTCTACAAATACATTCGACGGGCATTGCTCTGAATTTTACACCAGGGGGAAGTTTTGTTTTCACAAGTCCTAAAGCTGGCCCAAGAAACCCTGAATAAAGGAGAAAGCCTTGGAGGGTAAACAAGAAGGCAGGGAATGAACTGATAACGTATCCACACACTTCCTACAAAAGTAGGTAGTACATCTACAAGCCCCGCCTCCCTGGTTTACATATTACTAACTTCCCTGACAGCTCAGGGTTTCTTAGCGCAGCATTGGACACTTTTTTTTTTCCTTAGCAGAGGTGAAACATTCAAAACAATTGTCTCTCTGCGAGAATTCTACCTTATCAAATAGGAAATATTTGAGAGCTTTGAGACCGTGATATTTTTTTTCAACCAATTTAGCTGGGAAACGAGCCCAAGATACAGAACCAAGAACCCAAAATGTAACCATAATTCTTTATTAATTTAAGGTCCACACACTCTTCTATTTTTACCACTTTCACCTTCTATCAGTGGACTTCTGTGGGACAAGAGCAAATTTCAGAAATTATAAGGGAATAGTTACCGATTAATTGAAGAAGTGATCACCCATGCCGCTAGTGGCTTTGTTCAATGCTACTTATCCCTCAGTGCCCCCTTACCTCCATATTTGTGCATTTAAAATTTCATAGATACGCTACAGGATGAGGTTCGCGCTTAAGACCTTTACCAACCCGTTCAGCAGAATTGTCATATCTACCTCTCTATTTACGAGCAGTGTTTGAAAAGCTTGTAGTTCACCCATGTTGGTTTTGTGTGTTAAAGTTGTGATAGGTAAACGCGCACTTCTAGATGGATATACTAGAGCTCTATCTCAAATCTTACATAGTGAAATGACCATTTCTTCCCTCCCCTTTGTTAAAAAATCCCACGGTGCTTCCTTTTTATTTTTAGATAAATCTGTTCCATTTCATTTCAGTGGAAAATATAGAGCAGATTCTGCTAAATCACCTACCACGACATTTTAATTTTAGTAGTGGCATTTTTTGTAAAGGCAGTAGAACCGTTTTTTTAAAAAACTGTACAGGTTGCTAAATAAGTATTTATAACAAAAATATTACGACGGCAGGTAGTAAATTCCACAAACATTTCCAACAGCTGAACTTGAGATGAGCGTGTTGCATAAACTTCATATATGAGTTCCTCAAAATCCAGTCTTTCTACTTTACACACAATTAAACAATGCCAAGGAACAACTTGTATAAAAACAAAATATTCGCAAATGAATTCGTAAAATTTGCTACTTACAAAACTAAACACAAAACGTTAATTTTAATGAGGAAAAGGGAAATTAAATGCGATGACTTTTAACCACACAAATGACAGCTGAAATTGACTTTACATCTTGTAGCGGACTCCGGGGGAACTTCCTGAGAGAAGAAGAGGGGCAGGGACGATAATAATTCATTACGGAGCAGTAAATATCTATGTTAGAAAAGGAGAGAAGATTATCAAGAAATATGACAAAATTCTGCCAAACTTTCCCAACTGATGAAACTTAAAAACCACATTGCTTCTACTCCGGTTAATCTGGGGTTGACTGACATTAAACTGCAATTACCTACTTACTAAAACGTTTTAATGCATAACTCGGTCAATTTTGTAGACATTGAAAACACCCCCCCCCCCGCACAGGCATGAAGCTGAAATTTTTAAATTTATATTAAAAGTGTATTTTTTGACCCCCGAAGGTGTAATTGTATCTTAGGGACGAGAGATCGGTAAAAATTATGAAAAAAATGACCAATGAATCTGTTTATACATTTTTAGCTATTAAAATAGTTTTAAATTTCTCAGATTTAAAAATGTATTTTTGTTTTTGCCCTACAACCATTTAAAGAAAGGTGTGTGATAGAGCTGCTAACGAGCGAGGGATAATTTAATAATGTCTGCAATGTCATCGCTTCCTTTGGTTTATAAACAAAGTACACGTCATTTGTTTTTAGAGTTTTAGATGCTATAAATTATTAACGTTCTAGTTGAGTTTATTTATAGTGAAGATGTCGCTTTTTTCAGTACTTATTTCACTTTTAATTATACAGAGTGACTTATATGCAACTAATGCATTTCTTTATTTATTTATTCGTCTGAAAATTCACGCAATGTCCCAAGTTTAGTGTTAAATTAAGTAGAATATTTGGGAATTTTAATTTCCTTTCACGAGATGTGCAGATGTTTATTCTTTATTCGTTATTGTTGGCTTTTATGTTTGGCAGCTGTTTTCGATTATTTTGTTCTAGTTACTGTGAAAATGCAGTACACATTAAATCCACAGCTCTTCCTTGTGAAGCAATACTGGATTACGAATCCAAATACTCGAAGAGCATACCACAGAAAATTTGCTGTTCGCAATCTTCCCAAACAAACACAATACTGCCAATGGTAAACAAATTGAAAACAACTGGACCTCTGGTGAGTGAAAAAGGAAAACGTCGTTTCATCTACCGCAAGGTAACTGGCCGTATTTTCGTGGAGTTTGTTGAGCAACTGGTCGATGCAGAGCTTGTTCATGGGTATTTTCAATAAGATGCTACATTCATGGCGCTAATTTAAAGTTTTTATGACGACAGGATAATCTCCAAGAATCTTTGGTCACCGACATCTCCTAATTTGACTGGACTTCTTTCTATGAGGTTACTTAAAAGACAGAGTTTACGCCACAAGCCCCCAGACATTGGATGATCTGAAGCACAGCATTACGCAGGAGATCAATGGTATTGACAACACAGTCTTCCAACGAGCGGCCAGTTACATAGAACGACTGTTGAGTTATGCCTTATGCAGGAGGGAGGACTTGTTCAACATTTTCTATAGAGTTAATAATCTTTCAAAGATACTCTACATTTGAGGTATAATAAATTGCGAGTAGCATCATTCGTTTTGAAATAAATAAAAAAAGAAATGTTAGTTCTGTATAAAGCACTCTGTATTTCCTGTATATATAGTAGGTTTAACTTTTAGGTTACAATAGATGTTTGTGTTTAGGTATCAGATTTGTATAAATGCTGTATTCAGAGGTGTTTGTTTATAGTTTATATAAATATTAGTGCGTATAACAGGGTTAGAATGCAGTATTGTGTAAAGAAATGACCTTCTAAAAAGGTTATTATGGTCAATTTGTACATAAGAGGCATCGATTCGCAGCTTTCAACTTGGAAAAAGGTACTACATTTATGCAGAAAGCCCAGAAAAGCAGGAAAATATAGTAGAAGGCAATTTGAGTTACTTGCTGGTGCACATATGTGTATAGGTAAATGGTTTTCAACATTGTGATTCTGCCTCTATAAATGACAAGACCGCATTAAAAACTATGTTACTTTCTTCTGCTGTGGCCAAAATAACATTTGCACATCATGTGGAATCAGCAATGCAATTATTATGAGATCAAAAGACATAACACAGATTAGTAATGAACGCCTTCATAGTGCTATATGGACCAAGTGTCCAAAAGAAGTCGTTTCAAGGGACACAGTTGACACTTCAGTTATCAGTGAGTTTGATATGAAATGTAAAGTCAGTTTAAAATGAAAGAGAATGTGTTAGATACATGTGACAGGACATCAAAATAAATGATAACAACAATCGAAGAATGAAGAAAAGTTAAGGTACTAGTAATCCAAAGACTTAAGATTGCAAGAAAGGAGCTGAAATTCAATAAAGTGCCCACGAATAGAAAAATAGTAGAAAATACCACATATAGTGTAGGCCAGTTTTAGAATAACAAGCCAAGTTATAAGCATGTTTTCTCGCATTTTAAAATTTCAACATTTAGCACGGATTAAAATACTACAATGTCGAGAGTTTAGCATCAATTTACTTGAAATTTTCAGCAGACGTTCTTGAATATATGATTTGAAAAGAAAACGGGTTTTTTAACTAGTGTTGATTTTATAAAATGTAAGTTATGCTAAACACGTTAAAAATCCAAAACATGTTTTTTTTTTTTTGAAAGAGGTTATTTAGAAGTATTGAAGCATGGGTCATTTTTAATATTTAAGGAACACTAAATTAAGTTTTAATTTGCCTACTTTTATTTTAATTTTTTTTTGAAAACTATAGCAATTTAGCAGCAATGTGTTTAATCATTTAAGATAATTAATAATAAAGTTTTGAAGATACAAAGTTAAACTTTTGTATAGTGTGTTAACATGGTAAATTTTTCATGACATTAGATTACAAAATCTTGATGAATTTTCAATGATAACCCACATTGCAACTGATCAATCAAAGGACTTTTTCCAAATAAACAGTGGTTGGGTGGTGTTTATGGCGAAGCTAAATATTTAATCTAGAAGGAGAGAGCATCGAAAATGATTCTGGTGATGATCGCTTATGGAAATGAAGGCTGCAGTGAAGTTTTTCTCTTCAACCAAATCTCAGTAAAGTTGAGGCTTCTGTCACAACCGTCTTTCGAATCATTTATGTGTTTGCCCTAAATTCTTCCTGCATTTTAGAATTTTTTTTTAGAATTTTTCAGAGTAATCAGAAATCAGTACTGGGATTCATTGTCAGGGGATAATATTATGGTTGTGTATGATCCTCTTTCCAAAAAGGAAATCCATGGAGTGACGCACATAAGACAAAGATTGCCGAGAAAATTCAAATTCACTCAAAATACTAACATTTAGCAGAAATTTTCTTCATGAACTTCAAAGAAATAAATACCGTTATAAATATTTCACTCCTGCTCAACTGCACGAAGTCACAAATGAGAAGGGACGAGGATTTAGCAGTAAACTTTTGGAACTGCGAAGATATTCTCTTCATGAACTTCAAGGAAACAAATGCCAATATAAATGTTTCACTCCTGCACCAACTGCATGAAGTCACAAATGGGAAGAGACGAAGATTCAGCAGTAAACTTTTGGAACTGCAAAGAACTTCTCTTCATGAACTTCAAGGAAACAAATGCCACTATAAATGTTTCACTCCTGCACCAACTGCATGAAGTCACAAATGGGAAGAGACGAAGATTCAGCAGTAAACTTTTGGAACTGCAAAGAACTTCTCTTCATGAACTTCAAGGAAACAAATGCCACTATAAATGTTTCACTCCTGCACCAACTGCATGAAGTCACAAATGGGAAGAGACGAAGATTCAGCAGTAAACTTTTGGAACTGCAAAGAACTTCTCTTCATGAACTTCAAGGAAACAAAGGCCACTATAAATGTTTCACTCCTGCACCAACTGCATGAAGTCACAAATGGGAAGAGACGAAGATTCAGCAGTAAACTTTTGGAACTGCGAAGAAATTTTCTTCATGAAATTCAAGGAAATAAATGCTTCACTCCTGCACCAAATGTAAAAAGTTACAAATGAGAAGGGATGAGGATTGTTGAATTCAGTTCCTTACAGACCTTATGGCTATTGTTGTAAAGGTTGCAGCGCAGGAAACCTGCGTAACGTGAGCTGCTCAACAATTCGTTAGTTCATACCTGTCTAAAATGTTTGCGGAACTTATCTACACCACAGGCTTTTTCAAACACCACTGGCAAGTAGCTAACCTAGCGAGAGACCTTGCTGAACGAGCCAGCCTGGGGAGGAACCAACTGGGTGAAATAAAACCAAAGCTCTAACAGCAAGCATGCGGCGCCCTGGAAGCGAGTTAAAGACGAGGATGGATGAGGAGGGTGTTACGAACCGGACGGGAGGACGGGACTCGGATCGGCAGCGTGGCAGATGACGGCTTCTGGTAACGTTGTCCGGATGGCGGTCCGCCCATGTTCTGGTTACTGAGGTCGTCGTCCATCTCCTCCAGCAGGCTCTCGTCGCCCTCATCTTCCTCGTCTTCCTCTGAAGGATCCTACCAGCGAGCAGAGTTACCACATGCATGCACGCCACACACACACGCACTCACACCCATATGCACTAAGTATATACTTGCCTCACAAGTGCTTTATATATTTTAACATGAGAAATCTTCCGTTTCAATTACAGGTGGGCATTAATATATTGTAAAACGGAGCGTTAAATTAAACAAACAACTTTTTTGCACTAAAATAAATTCACACACACAATACTGAATATTAGCATTCATAGAATTATTCCTAACATATTTATTTTAAAATATTTCAAAGTGTGTAGCAAAATTTACATAAATATCAACTTCCCCCCCCCAAAAAAATTACAAAAATATCTGTTGTCTGTTATTTAATTTATTTTTTTAACATTCACCTTTTTTTTTTTTTTTTTTTTTTCAAAGTCAAATGTTTGGCACTGAGTATCTAGGAGATAACATTAAATTAAATTGTTGCGATACTTGCAAATATGGCTTCTAAGCATTTGATTTTTTTTTTTTGAGTTACAGCTAGACTGTGTCAAGTTGGTAACACTTGACCCTCTCCCTAACTGTTCTCAAGCGTTCATAACAGTGTTGAGGCTTAGTCATTCAGTTAGTATTTGTAGTGATCTAGTGGTCAGAGCTGCTGGTTTCGGCTTTGGGATTTGGATTCCCGGTACCTATTGGAAATGTTCTGAGTTAGGCCCATTCACAATGAAAATTAAACGTAAACATACTAAAATAAGACGTAACACTAAACTTACTTGTATGTAGGCATTCACAATGAAAGATACAAACGTAAGTATTACAGAACAAGCGAAGATCAACTAACAGCTGATTGAAAATGGCTGCTTATGAACAGATGGCGGTAGCGTTTATACATATGCAAAGTGCAGTAACTAATTTACTTGCAGTAATATGAGTAAAGATAGCTTTCTTATAATGCAATTAATCTTCTGTCCATTGACGCCATTCCGTTTACTTCAGCTCTACAAACAGAGCAGCTGTATTCTTATTGGCCGATTTCTCAAGTGTGTTACACGTAGATGCAAAACCTTGGACCTTGCAAGCTTCTAAGTTTACGTCTAATTGTACGTTTATTTTTATATTTAAGCGACTCATTGTGAATGGGGCTTTAGGGAGGTCTGGTGCGGTGTCCACGTACCTTCATGTGGATAATGAAGTTGTGTGCAACGGTGGTAGAGGACGCAACAGTGGCTAAGGAAAAGCGCAGTGTTTGAGACTTGATGGATGAAAACAGAAACGGGTACTGCAGTGTCCATTGTCTGTTGCATTCCTCGTTGACTAATATGAATGGACCTTTCATTTGGATGGGTTGAGTTTGGGCTAACTTTGGAGATTTGGCAGCACATCCACCAAATCCACGTCGGCAAACCTAATTCAACTTTACTCTGGAGGAGAACTATTGTTACACAAGGTGTCCGTTGATCAGATAGTACAGTACTCTTGAGAAAAGTTAAACTTTGTGAAATTTCTTTGCCCAGAGATTAATTTCATCCTTCACATACGGAAGGGATGAGGCTTCCGGTAGGAGTTTCGTCAGATAGAAGTCAAATGTTACACATATAGCAGCCGACTGCTTGCTTTAGATTTCGTATAGGACATGAGGGTGATTATCGCTGAAAGAAAATATGTAGTCTAAAACGAGTTGGGAACAGGAGAGCAATTAACACCTGCACCTTGTATGCAGTTTCCGTAACATGTGCAAGAAAAGTTTAAACTTTTTGTTCAATCGAACACTAATAATTTACAGAGTTTATACAGTTTTACGATTAGACAATTTTACAATACCTAAATTTGGCAATAAACTGAAATAATAAGTTTAATCAGCGAAACAACTTTGAGAGAAGCCTTATTTTCGGAGTTTTTTTTTTTTTTTTTAATGCTAGGAGTAAAAAGTAGAACCTAGCCTAATTACAGATAACTGAACCAAACCAATACACGAACTGAAAAATTGCAGTTTAAGGAAAGTAAAACGATTTACTCCCCACACTTTTATAAATGGTGGTTGTGACTTAGTGAATAACAACATTCACTTGGATATCGTATTTGAGGTTATATGAGTTACGGACTGGCACAGTTCTGCTGCATACTGCGAGGAATTAGTCGCCATAACCGTATAATGCATGTTCAGGTAGCAGCTTGTAATTACTCTGGGGGGAGTCTTTGCCAGCAAGTGGTTATACTTTTCATTGTGTGTTAATGTTCTTCGTCAATTAGTATGCCACTCGTCTAACTATTTTTACTTAAGACACGGCGGTTTGGAACATTGAGAGATCCTATCTTTATAACAAGTTGGCGAACAGCTTCTCAACATGAAACACGGTCACCGGGAAATTTTCTTGCGAATAGCTTTACCATTTCTCTGCAAGAATACGTTTTCCACATGTATCGCACACAAAAACCGGTTCAAGACTACATTTATGTAAATTTAACTATTTCTTATACAGATACCGGCAATGTGTTGCCTATGAGGGGCATCATTTTCAACACGCTTAAAATAAAAACGGTTAGTGCTTATTATTATCACTTTTAAATACAGTACCATTTAATGTTTTCAGTAAAATTATAAATAACCAATTTTATGCGCGACGATTCAATTTCCGTTTTTCGCTAGCACCGGCTGCACTTCCCCAATAAGCATCCGTGCTCAGGCGGCCCGTAACTGAAATAAACGCACTGTATAAATATTTGTCGATGTCAATTTCAGGTTGCAAAGAAGCAACTGATGATTTCTCAGTGAGGGATTGAAAGCCGTTAAAGGAAATGCTGCGTCATTTCGAGGAGCAAAGCACGTCTGTAATGGACATTTTATTTCCAGTGTCGTGCACGTGACTAAGGGAAATGACGAAGGAAGAAGCGCGGACTACCAACATTTTTTCAGTAAACTGTTATTTAGCGTGGAAGCCAGTTTTTATTTCTGCTCAATTGTAGATCTTATTTTAGTCCTACATGCGAAAGAAGCGGGGCGGGCAGCGCAGTGCAACACAAGCACAACCAATAATGTAAAAACATTACTCTTACCTGCGTAGAGTGTAAAAAGCGAGCAGTATTTACTCTCTGAATGTTATTTTTGGTGCTTGTTACATTAATAGTTACGTACATTTACTCGGCACTGCGTTTCCTGATCTGCTTCCCATACTACAACTCTCCGACTCACTACAACAGCAATGCTCCCACGTTTACTCAATCCTGGGATAAAGGGAAATGCGAATTTTATATTGTTTTTCAAATGGGAAAGGAATTGATCTTCCTCAATCTCTAGTCTTTGGCCAACAGACATCTCGCAATGTTGCAATAATTTGCCCCCGCTGTTACTCTGTATCATCCGGAAAAGAAAATCAATATCATAAGTGCCCCTAGCGCAAGGTCGAAATATTTCTATATCACATAAATGATCTATCAAAACAAGTAGATAACATTCTTGTGGACATGTACGTCCAAATAACATCTTTTTAGCTTCAGTAGATCCAATTTTACTACTGTTCTAATTTCACGTGTATAATAGCTGACAACCCCAGTGTTATTATGAGACTCTCCAGTACATATACGACGATAACACGTTCATATTACTGGCGGCATGAATGCGCTGAGTCTGTATAGAGGTAAACGTAACAGTAGCAATGTCAATAACATGTGTTCGTGGGGCCATAAATACCATTCTTAACAAACACATCTTTATTTCTCTCCTTAGTAAAGTTCATTTGCTACTATCCAATCTGACAAGTAAATTGTGTTAATCATGTAGTACAGTAAACAAAGTACTAGTACTCCTAGTTCTAAAAGAGAAGCAGTAAGAAACCAGGCTCAAAAGATGAGTTTTAATGTACACAACTATTTTAAAAAATATTCAGAAGAAGAGAGACAAAATCAAGATTTTAAAAATGTCAAAAGCCTAAAACCAGAGACCTATGTCATGCATCTGTGTTGAGGTCAGATCTGGCTGGTAATGTTGCGGTGTTGTTGCACAATATGGAAAAATAAAAAATATCCCAAAGAGAGTTACACATTTAAATAAGGGCGTTTGGGGCTTTTACAATGAACGCGAATTTCTAACAACAGAAAAATACCTAAAAACCAATCTTTTAGACAAAGGATTTAATTCGTCCCACCTATAGAATATTGTGCAGTTTAGGTTTCAAATGCAGAAAGACAAATGACGGACGTAAATTCTAAATGGACAGGAGTGATACTGTGCCAGCACGGTTAAACTTCCTGCGCACGAAGCATGAAATTCCAATTTATGGGGACAAAAGATCAATCTTTTATTTAGATGAAACTTGGGTTAATCAAAAACCACACTCAAAAATCCATTTGGACTGAAGTATCTTTGGAGAAGGACAGCAGGCATCATTTGTTATGTAGAATTGGCGAAAACAGGTTTTGTACCAGACAGCAAATGTGCATTTGGTTTTATATAAATTTCTATTATAAGGAAATGCCAGTGTCTGCATTTAAAGAATGATTTCGCAAGTTATTTATAAGAGAACAGTCTATTAATAATGGAGAATGCCCTTTTTCATTCGATCAATATAAACAAAATTCCAAATACATGAAATAGAAAAGGTGATATCATTCAATGGTTGCAGAAAAAAGGGGGGTTCAGTTTTCGGCATGCGAAACAAAAATGAACTTTTGCAATGTTTTACCGTTCAAAACTCAGTCTAAAACGTACGAACTTTATCAACTGATTAATTACTTCTTTATCATTGCCATTATAATCCAATTGACAATGTATGGTCTGAAATAAAGCGCGGAGTTGCAAATAAAAACATGACCTTCTATATAAAGTCTCATTAACGAAGAAATAGACAACATGACACAGAAAGATTGGGAATCCTACGCTGAAAAATTACAAGAGGAAGACTTTATGAAAGAAATAGGACGTGACGATATGTTACATTTATAAGATACTGATGGTGACAGTAACGAATTGCTAAGTGGTAAAGAAAATGACGATGATGGTAATAGGTTAATATCAGGTACAAAATAGTATTTATTTTAATAACGCAGAGACGACGATGGAAGTAGGGAGGGATACAAGTGATATGGTAACTTTGCTAAGCATTTACATTCCACTGGCTGCAGCTGAACCTCTTTCCCATTTGAAAAACACTTTTGAGTTACAACACCTTTCAAGTCCCATTCACAAATGCTTTGGAGCTCATATTTGCAAAGTAACCCGTCCGACACTTTAAAACTAACACCATTGCATCTTACAGAGTCTGTCGGGCGTGCTCATTCTTTTTAATTGAATACGCGATCATTTAAATTGTGGCATATTTCCCGACAGTGCACATCTGACAGAAATATATTTTTTTTTATTTCCAAAAATCAATAACAACATTTAAATCTGTATTATATAATTTTCCCCCCTAGAATGCTAGGTTAAAGTGATATTGTTAGAAAAGGGCCAATATTGGTGATACATCATGTGCGCTCACATTCAAGTGCAAACTGGCAAAAAAATGTGTATTAAAGTGGAAGAAAAAACACAAATAACAAGAATGTCTTCATAAAACCTAATAGAAATTATAATTTTGCGAAAAGCAACAATTCAAATGCATTTCTTTGCCTAGAATTCACCAGACATATCTTGGTGGGACCTAGTTTAAAAAAAAAAAAAAAAAAAAAAAAAAAAAAAAAAAAAAAAAAGGTTGGTGCTACTACAGCAGAAGTAATTCATATTTAATTTACGATAGAAATATTGCTGCTGACACCACACGAGCGTGAGGGATATACCAACTTGAGTTGAAGTCAAGTTAGCGACAAGTGAAGAGGAAGGGAGGGTTCTTTAGTTTATACTCAATAACAATACAGCTTATATAAATTTTTATGCTTGTGTCTTCTACTGAGGCCCTTACATGGATCCGATTATATTGTACTCCTACGAGAGAAGGTATCAACAGGAGTGGATGTAAACACTTATAAGAGCTTCCTCCAAAACTGGAAAATGTAAAGTAAACGGGTAATTAACTGAAAAATGTAGATTTTCTGAAATTTTTACATTTTAAGAGTCATCCGTGTGCCTTATACTTTATTTAAAATTCTTTTGTACACCAAGATAAAGCCTTCATCATTCTGACATATTTTTAGTTTAAAAAATAGGGAGGAGGCAGGGTAAAGTTTTTCTATGCCAGGTTAAAAATATTTAAAATTAATAGTGATATTCACAAGTTTAGGCTTTTATATGAAATAGTTTGAGCTTTTATTAAGATATGGAAAAGCAGCAAATTAAACATTCCACGCCTAAAGCACATTTTGGAATTGTGAAATATGCTAAAAATGTGTAGATATGTCCCTAGAACTCCAACGAATAATATATATAAGGAGTAATTTTGGAATGAAGACAATAACGATGCCTCGAATACATCTACTATAATGTATAGTCTAATAAAAACTCGTGACCAGACACGCAGCAATGATTGTCAGGAGCCTTGAGGCACTGACCCAGATGTTAAGCAGTTTTGTGTCCTCCTCAAAGAAAGTCTTGGATTTTGAGAGCAACCACTATATTGACCTAAGCGTCTGATGCAAATTCTGAGCATTTTAGAATTTATATGAATGGGCCAAACTGTTGGCGGTGCACTCTGTTCGAAGAATTCAACGATTTGGGGCGGAAATACGAGGTTAGCTATTTATTCTAGGGATTCTATTAAGTAGCTCACAGATTCCCTGTCTATTTCTTTTCGAAGTAGACCTACCCCCGCTCTAAATACAAAGTTGCATCCTCCGAAACCAATCATTGAAGCAGCTTCTTTAGAGACGTCTCTATTGGTAGAACGCGGTAGCTTCTTCCGGACTACCAAACTGATGACCTCTCAATTTTTCCTTAACAGTTGAAAACAGGAAAAAGTCACCGAGAGCCAGATCTGAACGTAAGGTGAATGGTTCATCAAGTTACTCCCGATTCTTGTAAAATTCCATTGTTTTCACAGCTGTATGTGCAGAGGTGTTGTCGTGTTCGGGCAACTTCTCGCAACCCAGACTTGGTCTTCTTTCTGTCAGTGTTTTGAAGACACTGGGGAGGGAAACTGTGATGTAACAATTAGAATTACTGTTTTTGTTCCTGGCATGGAATGCTTGCATTATGGCTCCTTGCTGAGAAGCTGCTTTGATTCCGGTTCATATAAATTCACTTTTAGTCACTTGTGAAGATATCATGGACATCTTGGGGGCTGTCACTGTCGAAAAGACGAACCTTCTGTTCTTCTGTGAAGGGTGCCCAACAACAAAGCTTCCTCACACAGCTTTTATTATGAATTGACACTTGCAACGAATGAATGTTTAGACTCCTCTCCCTTCAAGTCACTCACGGATTGTTCTTCACTATGGCTTCTACGCAAGCGATGTTTTCATTTGTAACTTCTGTTGCTGGACGCCCTGTATGCTCCTCTCTTTCAAGAAAATACTTCCTCATCTATAAAAGCTCTCTAATACTTCCAGGCATTATGTTTGTTGAGGCCGAACTTATTGCAAAAAACCAATGCACGAAAACGCTCTCCACTCACTTCCATCTTGGATCAGACAGCGAGCGCACGACCATAATTAACATTTTGCTGCAACTGCAATAATAGTGCTGCGCGCTGAATTCCGCTATGGAACACGCTTTTTCCAGTGCTGTAAACAGGAAACAATGTCCCACAGTTTCTCCAAATCCAGAAAATTACATAGCGACTATAAAAAAGTGAAGTTTTAAATGCACCTTAATGGTCTTGAAAACTTTCTTGTACGAGATATGAGACACAAACAAATTGGCTGATTTAGTTTATTTACGGACGCTCTTTAACATCGCAAGTCATCAGTTCAATTCAGAGCGTGACACGGCCGATAAACTTTGCTCAGAGGCCTCTCTTTCAGGCATGAAGTTATATTACATGACGTAAATCTATGACAGGGGACTCACGGCTTTACTTCTCTTCCGAAGGAAGCCATACTTAGGATTTTTACGCCCGAAAAAGTTAATCGATTTCGGACAGGGACTGAACTCGCTATCTTGAGTTCAAGAGGCAAGTATGGGTTACCACTACACCACCAGAACCGACAAGTTCCAAGAACAGTATTTCCGTAATACCACGATTCGTATAGCTTAACAACTCTGACCTAACCTATGCTAACCTAACCAACATACGTTATGGCAAAGCAGATCGTCCAACTTAAACTTAACCTAGAAATTACATGTTTAAGATTTTTGTTAGTAAATGCTTGAATAATAATCTTAAAACATGTAGCTTCTAGAATTGATTATGTTAACAAGTTGCATTAACAAAACGTAAGCTTTTAATAAGAGTCCAATGATTGCCTGAAAATCTTCAGCATGCAAACATGTGTAAAACTATGTAATTCACAAATGAAAGGACAACTACTATACAAATATAAGGGCATGGGGGCTTTATGCCTTCAACCTAGCTAAATTAAATTATTGCATATTTTAAGGTTATGTACCATTTGCTGTCTCATTTTTTAGCCTTAAATATCTTAATTTTAAATTAAAGTAATGCTAGCTCTATCACTGTTAACTTTTTAAATGCGAAAAAAGTAGCCCGTTATTATAGACCAAAAGAATGCTCCTTCTTTAGGTTAACACTTTAATGCTTGTGAAAGAAATGCATTTGAAACAGAACATGAAAACAGTTACCTTAGCAGGTATAACGAAGTTGAACATCATATTATGTACGGTTATTTTTGTAAACTAATTCTTCCTGAAATATTAGTAACGTAATAAAGTTCCAACGAAAACAACAAACAGTCATGGCCACCAATAAAATATCATAAGCTTTATGAAGACAAGAGTCAGATGGTAACACTCGGTACTGAATTAAAAATATCAAGTTTCAAATACTTACCCTAGAGAGCTTCGTGGGTATAACATTCTGGTTTTTGGGTACGAGGTCTGGATTCAAGGTTAATATAGTTTCTATTTCAATCTGAAAGGAAAAGAAAAACATATTTCATAATTTTTTTGTACAAACACTACATTACATGCAGCTTGAATTCCAAATACACATTTTTCAAATTCTTTTGTATTATGTACCTGAAACAGAGGTGGTCAAATTTATTGCACTCAACAAAGTTTCACAGTGCAGAACATATTCGAACCCTATGGGTTCTATAATTGCTGTCCATGTATTAAAAAAGTCACTTTTATATTTGATCGTATTTTGTTATTAATTATTTAAAATTAAAGAATGCCAATTTAAAGAAAAACATGTTTTATTAAGCACCTTAAATTACAGCAATAGAGACAAAAACTTAACTCTGGTAAGAAAAGTTACAAAGGACGTAAAACAGCGATAAGTTTTGTTTTAACTGCGAGTACATTTTTTTGGTGCATGAAACATTAAAAAACATTTTAATAAGGGACATTGTCCCGTCTGACTTGAATAGCTGTATTCATACGTAAATGCTTTCGATCAGGTTAACAAGGACTCCTTGAGGAATATGCTCCCATTATTCAAGAAATGCTCGCCTAAGCTCCTGTTACATTTTTGGCAGCGGCAGTCTCGTTTTACGCGCCGTTCCAGCGTGTCCCACGCGTGTTCAAGCGGATTCATGTCGGGACTTCTTGCTGGCCACGGTAAAACACGGATTCCCAATTCTTGGAGATAATCTCTGACCAGGTGGGCATTATTTGGACGTTATACTTTATGCGCTTTTGCATATTCCTCCGCCCACACATGCATGCTGTGCTAGTTCACGATGCCGTCTCGAGACTTCTGTATGAAGCGAAGGAACTATAGTAAGGCAGCGTAAGATATACTTCGCACACAGCCACAGGTCTCTGATGCTGTGCATCTGCGCCGCCGATGCAAACTCTGTAATCACGTTGAAGGTCGACAATTCGAACCCATTTTGCAGTTAATCATGATGTGATGCTCTTATTGGGTTGGTGAAGATTTCCTGACAAAATGTGGAACGTACGCCCATCACATTCTAAGCGTTGTCATACTTAGAAGTCCAAATCATGCACTCCCGAACATGGGTCCTCTTGAAAAATGACCACTTTGCCGTCCAGCACAACATACCAAGCGTAATCCGTGTTATTTTGTTATCATTTTGTATATTTCCAAGACTAAACATAAGGCCATGGAAGCAAATGTTCGATAAAAATGAAATAATCAATTAAAATACTTGTAGTTTGTCAAAGATCACAGGCCAATAGTATAGAAACATAATTTAGGGAAAAACTCATATATATTAGTCACCTATAGATCAAATATAGTGTATGAAATGACACGTAATCACTGGAAATTACAAATTAAAATCTATGTTCCAGTGTCATCAACTAAATCACCCGGCAAATAAGAGGAAAAAATGTGAAATTTAAGTGTTAGCAACTTTCTAACAAAAGCCGACAGACTGTTTCTGGTAAGACGATGAACGTGGGAGAGAGAAAGCTTTGGGATGGTGTTTCAAAATTTAACACTAGCGCCATATCAAGTTTCAACAAAACTGGTTTGGGGAAATCGTATGCCGTTTTCCCAGAGAAAACACAAGAGACCTCTCTGGTTACTGCAACACTTTCGGCTTTCTTAAACTTCTCCATTCCTGGAGGAAAAAAATGCAGAACATTTCTTGTTGCATAATATTTTACAGATCAAATATTAAATTCTGCTTAAAACATCTATTCACGTCAACATTGAACTTATGGTTTTGAAACAAAAGAAAACACTGAACTAAAAAACTAAGAAGAAAACTGTTTCGGTTGGACTGGATCGATTTCAATGAAACTATGTAGTACCATCCATTTAGGCATTCTAATTTAATAATAATAATAATAATAATAATAATAATAATACCTTTTCCGTAAAATTGATGGTAACTTTATAAGTAATTGCTGAAAAACTGGTAGAAGGTTCCAGCGGTACGAACGATCAACTACTGGTGACACTTTATGGCCGTGTAGGCAGTGATCAGTGATGCTTTTCCTCTCGACGCGAGGTTTTCCTATCAGCGAGTCACCCACCATTCGTTTGTCGCTCCGTGGAGGGAATAGAGAGCCTGCTTTCTTACTTGTTTACCTTGCTACTGTCGCAGTCATAGCGCAGCTGTTCATACGTGTAACTTAGTGATGAAAGAATCTTAGGATCAATTTTTTTTGATCATTCAATTAATTCTGTTAGTTATGTGAATACCACATAACCCCCCCCCCTTTTTCAGAGAATTAACCGACAGGGAGAGTGATCATGCATTTTTTCAACAGGACTCTGCCACTACTCACGCTGCGAATTATTCCATGGAAGCAATTCACGATGTGGTTTGCACAAGACAAATTTATCAGTAGGGATTTGTGGTCCTGTCGGTCCCCCGATTTAACAGCCTGCGATTATTATCTCTCGAATAAATTTAAAAATGCAGCATATCCGCACAATACAATTACCCCAAAAAAGATAACATTCCTCAGGAAACGACCCGAATCTTTCCAAAAAGCTTCAGAGAGTAATTTCCTAAATAGATGCAAAAAAGTGTGGAGAATGAAGGCGGGCAGTTTCAATACCTCCTTTGATCATTTGGTAAGGAATTAGCCTCTTAAACTGATTCGTGTATTGCTGCATGACTGGTTTGTTTTATTTTTTACCTTCCGCTTGGGCGAGGGATCGGACCCATTTTTTGCATTTTGTGTTGTGGGGTCAGCAAGCGCTGCACCCATCGTGCACAGCCTTTGTGAAAACTAACCATTCATGCATTATGAAGTATTCATTGTGAATAACCCATAGTTACCCTTCTGCCTGTTCAGATTAAGTCTTTAACTAGTTGTAAATTCGCCTCTGTGGCATTCTCCGTTGGCCAGCCGACGCAGTGTTAGTCTTCAAAGCATCCAACCTCCATAAAACTTCGGCGCCTAATTGTAAACAACTTGACGTGACAGGCATATCTCAACGCAGATGGAAAGCGTTTCTTTGTGAACATTCTTTGATCCCATATCTTTGACCACAAAAATCGCTGCTCGAGGATTGTACAATCTCTCAGAGGCGCCGCCATCTTGTAACTGCTATTTCGCTTTCGTTACTAGATTGTCTCGTGTCCTATACCACCAATTGCCAACGGAGTAATGATGCCATCTAGTTTTTTCTTCATTTGTTTTATTTACGGACGCTCTTTAACATCTCAGGTCATCAGCGTCCCATTCAATTCAGGACATGAAACGGCCGATAAATTTTGCTCAGAGGCCTCTTCTTTCAGGCTTGAGGTTCTTTTACATGCCGTAAATGTACGACACGGGACCCACGGTTTTACTTCCCTTACGAAGGAAGCCATACTTACGATTTTTACGCCCGAAAAAATTCATCGATCCTGGCTGGGTTTGAACCCGCGATCTTGGGCCTATACGCAAGTGTGGTTGCCACTACACCACCAGGACTGACTTTGCCATCTAGTGGCAATAGCTTCAGGTGTCTCATGCAAACATGTAGTATCCCACATCAATTTGTAACGTCTTAATATGCTAGCCTTGTATCACATAAAAATATACCTGAGAGAAAGTGTCCGAAAAAGTTAAAATTGACGAAACAACTACACATGAAAAAGCGCGTGTTGCTGAATGCGAACCAGAACGTTCGCGATAGAACATTTATGCAGTGTTTGATGCAGCAAACACGCCGGAGTCGAAGAGTCAGAGCGGTGGACAACTGACTGGTGAAAGTGCGCAGAAGGCTGTCAGTTTTGTCCTGTGGGAAGGTAATACAGCTTTTCGGGATTCTCAATTAATAATCCTGGTGGACTACTTGGAAAAAGTTATAAGGGACCCATTATGCAGCTTTACTAGACATACTGAAAAAAAAAAAATTAGAAAAAACTAACAAGATAGGCGCACGTAAAATCTTCTTTGATCAGGACATCGGGCCATTCCACATATTGACGGTTGCAACGGTAAAATTCATGAAATGAGAATTGATATCTCACCCATTAATTCCACAGACTTAGCAGCTAGTTAATTTGGCTCTATGGGAAAATTTTTTTAATCAATGATGATGTGTCAATGACTATTTTGCTGGGACAGGATGACAGTTGGTCGATTTACCTTATAACCTTCGCTGGAGACTACCCAGAAATAAAATTTATACTGTGAAAACAATGCGTTTCATTTCATGTATTATACATTACATTCTTACCTCTTTTCCTTTCGTTTCCCCACGCTCGAACCATTCCACAGTGACACTCCGGGTTTCGTAGTTTATACCGGAGACTACGGCCGTGTGGATTCGTCCTGTAACAAAGAGAAAACAAATTATAACTATTGGAATTCTGGACATTCGGTGCTTTTCGAAGTTGTCACTATTAAAACGTTTATCTTTGCCAGCTTATACATAAAACTTAAGGGGACACTTGTAAATTGGTAGTAATTTTGGTATTAAAAAAGCGAATAATACATTTATATACAACAAAATACTTCGATTATTACTTTAGCTAGACTGGAATTTTAATAACTTCATCATTTTCACACTATTTATTGATTTTAAATGTATAGCTAATCATGATATCCTTAAAAAAATCATAAAAATGTGTCAAAAAAGTAGTTGCTAAAACAATGCCATGATATCAAAGACTAGCAGCAGACTCAAAAACCCCAAAATGCTAATGAAAGAGTTTATCTCAAAATAAGTTTTTTTTTATATCTAGAAACAAACTTATATCGAACATTCACAACTCCAGCAGAGTTCAACTGAAATCTTCTAAAATACAGGACGTTATCCATCCACTGGATTTATGAAAGAGCGACGTAATCGGCTTGTGTCTTAAAAAACAAAATACGCAGTTCAAACAACAAAAACTCCAATTGCAGAGCGAAGCCGTAGCAAAGAAATCAGAGCGACTAGTGCACCATCCTCGATCAATGTTTGAACGCGGTCAAATCGGCATTTGACCGCGTTCAATGCGATTTTTCCTTGCATCTTCAATGATCAAAGCTAAAATAGGCAGTTGATTATGGTCAGGTACACAACTCCGTTGATTACAGTTAAGTTACACAAAATGACTGCCAGCTTCGATTTTCTTGAAGGTAATGAAGACGAGATAATATACCTACATTATTTAAATCGGAACCAGCGTCAAAACCGGATTACTGTAGAAGGAGGTGACCCTTTTGAAGAGTTTGGGAACAGGAAATTTGAAGAAAGATTCCGACTATCAAAGAATACAGTGTGGTGGCTAGTATGTGAAATGACTGAGAGGTTAGATTTTCCTACTAACCGCAATCACCCTGTTTTAACAAAGAACGTTTTATTCATTTATGTGGTAATTAGAACTCGCCTGGTGTCATGTTGAAATGCAAGGCTAAATCATTCCATGCCTCCCTTTCCTTTAAAGAACATGAACCATCTTTTTATTTTCCAGTTTTTACGCAATATGAGACAGCTTTCTTTGTTTTTCATTTTCGTTTACCTACATCAAACACAAAACAAAAACAAAGCGATATAGTTAAGGAAGTTGCAATTGCACTACGATCTCTCTGGTTATAGAGTTAGGTGCTTTCCTTTGAGTAATTATCGTAGAATCGTGATCGTTCAGCAACCCAGCGTCCGGTCTGCTGATGGCGGTTCGTTGAAACGAGAACTATGATGCACCGCGATCAAAAATTGACCCTCGATCAGCACGGATTTGATCGGGAATGGTGCACATGACCGTAAGTGATATAGGGCAGTTTTGATCAGTAAAGACAAAACTTTTTAACTGCAGCTTTCTTACTTCATTTTTCTTTACGTTCTATTACATTAAAATGCTTCTTGTAAACATTTTTAAAACTAACCTATGTTAATATAGAGGTCACTGTGATAATAAATACAATTTAAATAGTTTTTGTCTAACTTTAGTCTTTCATGACTTTTGGACGTGCTAATCATAATAATGCAATAAAAATGTTAAATAAACTGCGACCCTAAATATGAAGAGTGCAAAAGACTAGCAAAGCAATTTTCATGCTTTTGACAAAGTATAAATAACATTTTTAAAAACCTTATGGCCAAGGTTTCTTCACCAGCAGTATAAAATAAAGACAATGTTATATTTTGAAAGCTATGGGCTCGACAGTAAGCACGTTTTGTATAGAGCACAGTACTGTGTAATTATATGCATAGTTACATTTCATTAAAATTACTTATAAATTGTAAAAGTTCGAAAATTCAGTAAAGTTCAGTCATTACTTTAGAATAAATAATCAAATCAGAAAATTTCTCTAAGAACTTCTAAATTTGCTTAACAGTTTCGAAAAGTATACACAAATCCTGCATAATCCATTTTAAGCTGATATGTACAGTGTTATGAGATTTCTGATCCCCAGAGACTGTGGGAGTTCAATAATGACACAAGGATTATCAAGTGAAGTCATTTGAAGAGCGTACAAATCACTTCTGTTTGGCTAGTTAAGCATACTTCATTCCACATACACGTCATTAATATACAGGTTTCTTAAGAGTTCTAAAATGGTAACTATGGTGTTACTGTGTACACCTCCCTTATTGGGAGTCTTAAGTTTACTTAACAGACTTTCGCGGAGATCGAGCACCGATATAAAGATTTTCTTTATTAAAAAGTAACGCACTAAATTTATTTTCTTGTTTAAACTGTTATGAAGTACAATAATCGAAAATCTTTTGATCCATGCAAAGTTCTGAACAGTGAAACAAAACACATCACCCGATAAACACTGCACTCTATACTGACCTGCGCACCTATCGCTTCCCCAATGTAAGCTGCTTGGTGTGTGGTGTTGCCACCACTATGACACATAGAGTGAGCCCTGGTAAAATGATGACCCTATACAAAGTTCGCAAATGGTGTAAATACTATCCCATTTCAATAGAATTATGCTGAACGTAACAATCCTCGTTTTTGGAACTTGCTCAAAATATCACTTGTGGTATTAACTTTGAGAAATATACGTACGAGAGGTGCCAAGTTAAATACACTCATTACCAATTTCCATCTAGTTGCAGCTACATTAGAAAGCGTGAGAAAGTGAGGTGATAATTTCAGCAGTTATTTGCTCTGTTGTGATAAACATTCACATTTGTTACATAGTCAGCTCTGAGTCCGCGAATAAGAAACCTTCGTAACTGTCGACTACGAAAATTCAACTGCAGACTGGCGGAAGTCTTCATAAATAATCTCTGTGCAAATTAGACAATGAATTAAAATATGCCATTTATACATTTTCCTTGTTTTTATGGTTTATATGCGCTGGTATTATAAAAAAAAATTACTTCTCAAAAACTAACCGTCTTTTGGAGTGTTTGGCGCTGTCGAGACCAGCGCGCCAGTTTCCTCTGGAAGACACAGTTCCTTCGTTCCAGGAGAAGAGTTCAAAATCGGAGATGTTTGTGTTGGCGTTTCTACCTTCTGGACGGCTTCTGAAGTTGTTTGGGGAATTTGCTGCGGAGTACTTTGTTGCTGTGTCGCCGGCGCTTCAGCAGGACTGTGGCTTCGAGGCTTCTTGGCACACTTGCACACTTTCTTGAACCACCCCATTGTGACGCTGTCATAGCATTAACACTTTACTCTCAACAAAGAAACTTGTGTCAGTCTAAATCAAACTTTTTTTATATTTATTTGTTGCACTAGTCCTTATAGAAATCTCCTGAACTACTTCCACACATTTGGCGATCGAAAACTTGAGTCAAAAATGTTTACAGCTCAAGAATCCATCATTGAGGTTGTCTGAAAATTCGGAAGAGAGATCGTTATTTTGGAATGTCGCTATCATGGATCAATGGCCAGTCTAGTACTGAAGCAATTACACTGGGCATACTCTCTAAATGTTTATGACTAGGTATCGGAATTTTAGACCCAATCAGAATAAGCTAGATACCACTCAGAATAGAAATATTTTTAAAATTTAATATACGCTTTCCTTAATGTATCCGTGAATATGCTATGGATAATCGAAACATTTAAACACAAAAATTTTTCTATCACCACCAGCACCATTCTCTTAATATATGAAAGGCTTGAATGCCATTTTCACAATTTTGTTACAAAAACATCGAGGTATAGACTGTTTTAGAACACGGTTTGCAAAGTCACTCAAAATGGCTTGTCAACAGGTATGTAACGACGTATCAATTTGAACCAACTGTCAAGTTCAGAAGAAACAGCGCCCAAAAAATTAACCAGGTCCCCTACTGCGAGGAAAGCAGCGGATAGAAAACTAAAACGAACTCCGGAAAATCAATTGGAAAGGCCACGTCAGAGCGATAACTTTTAATTACACTGCTGCACACAACTTCCGTAAAAACGACATTTATTATGCATTAATTGAACTTTGTTTTTTCTTCAGCATATTCATAATAAAGAAAGCTATTTCACCAGCCGCACAGTTAGTGCCTGAGAACAAAGCCAACTGACCAAAAAGCGTTAAAAATTAATATGGAGAAACGGTTACGTGAAATTGTATGCCAAGACTCGGTCCAAACAGATAGGCATTAATAGTTCATGCATTTCAACTGCCAATGTACACGGTTTTAGTCACAAACTTTGTCTTCTCACTTCCGGTAGAGCAAAGCGGCGCCCGTACTTCAACTCCGCTTTCTCATGCCATCTTCCGATTTGTTCCTTGTCGATCTCACGGCAGTATACATTCATTCGCGAAAATGTTTAGAGCAATACATTTTTATGACTAAAGGCTATTTTAAACCTCTAGCTCTTTGCACGAGCGAAAACGTAGGTATAGTTTTAAGAGAAAAAATTAGGTTGAATACAATTAGTATTGGGGATTTCGGAATGTAAAGGAAAACTTTAGAAATGAAATCAAAAACAGAACTTAAACTTGTCGACCAGACTTTTTTTTAAAGGTGTTTAACTCCCGTTTTTACTAATGAGGCACCACAGGCGGTGGACACTGATGATACATGAAATGAAATATTGGGAAAGGATTTTTTTTAAGGAAGGAAACGTTCCAGGCCTAAGTTTAGGGTACCTCCCCGGCATTTACCATTTATGAGGACTGAGGAAAACCTGGAAAAACCTCAATCAGGGAAGACGGTCCTGGTGGGATTCGAACCCCAGACATCCATCTCACGAGTCCGCGCCTGAACGACCTCGGCCACCCGTTGCGGTCGGTCACAATGTGATTTCCCAGGACAATTTCAGCGTAAGAAGCGGGCCAAAGTGCCAGCATCGCAGACTTTGGCACGGTTAGTAGCGAGAAGTAAAACACCACGAAAGGGGACACATTTTATAACTACAGACGCGGTGTTTTGTCTCGACTATTGACTGATATTTATAATATAAGCTTTAGGCTGTACATACGGCCGAACTTGATATATACATGAGGAATAAGCCATCATCACAAGTAATGGCAGCTGTTTTCCCCCTTCGCGAATAAGGGACAACACGAAAAATATAAGATATATGATTGAAAGTATATGAAATGTACATTCCAATAAGCCACCAGGTGGTGTATGTGAGCAGAACTGCGTGTCTCAGCACGCTCCGAAGTTCAGTTAGTGAGCGACTGTGGTCAGGAATAGAGTCACATGCGCATGTGAAAATTGCATTTCTTTGTGGCAGAATGCCACACAGAGCTACGGGAAGCACTGGGCGAGTGTCCCCTGCCCTATCGAACAGTGGAAAGAGGCCTTTCCATAGCTGGTAACGAAAGTCTATTATTACCTACTTCGAAGGCTTTCAAGCACCATGGATTACCCGGGATATCCGTCGTGCAACAGATGTGTAACCCTGTTTAAGTAGACGTGTGTAACTTTTGTTCATGTCATAATAAACCAATGTTGTCCGGTTTCCTGTGTTTTGCTTCTTCCCTACGAGGGCTGCATACATCCAGCCTTTGATGGCATCATTCGGCAGTAAATGCCATATACTTTCAATCGTACATTTGTCCCTAGCTCGCGAGAGAAAACAAAGTTGCCATGATTTATGACTTATCTCTTATATATATAATCCAAGAATTTGTGTACCAGCTCTGTACTATCGTATTCCAAGAACAAACCTGAAAAATATCTGTAAAATATATGTGTGCTACTTTCATGTTATTTGAGTATAAGGTTAGCCAATAAGAAAGCGAGCATTCGATAACACTTTGATGGTAGCCACGCCTGAGCCGCTTCTGATGTCAAGAGGAATATTTACATAAAACACCCTGGACAGATTTGCAGAGAACAAACTTTGTACTGATGTCTCAAAGAAGGCTAAGGTGAATACCCCTGCAGAATCGAGAGTTATGCAGTGTACCACATCATTTCTATAATCACATTGCAGACCCGTCTCGGTAGCCGGGAGTTATTACTGGCTTCTTATTCGCTGATAACTTGAGGACTATGGCACACAGAGAACATTTCTTCCACATTTCTATCTCAGTTTTGTCCCTAGAACATGATACTGAAGCGTTTGTGTGCGACTTCCGAGACACCTGTATAGTAGACTGCTGGTAATTTTTCGAACCAAAGCCACTACAAAACCCAAAGATGTTTTAATATGCTTATTGAAAGTAGAAGCCGACGCTTAAAAAGAACACTCAGCGATGAAAAAGCTAAACTTATTAGGGCAAACGAAACTATACATTTCCAGTGGCCAAACTTTCAAAGAACCTCTTTCTTCTTTAGAGTACAGTTGCTCATTTTAAGTCAAAAGAACCAAAAGCAATTAAAATACCAAATTAGCACCACTTAAATCCTTCCACTCCTCTAGAAGCACACTTTTACAGCTTTAGAAACATTTCTGCTACTGACATGTCTGCACTGCAAAACCAAATATGCAGAATGCTTAAAGTCCATTCCTATGCTAAAGGCAAACTGATGCACATGTTCGATACGATTACTTCACGACTGTATGTTGTCATGGCTACAAATATAACGCAACCACTTTCGTTCACATTGACGTAAATGAGCAAAGATAAATCAAGCTGTATGGATCGACCGTGCCAGTTGTCCAATTAAACCTTCCTACGTTTATATGCATATAAAAGTCAGAGCTCCTTTGATGAACGTTTCGTGCCATTTGGTTCCCGAACTTTTAGATGCACGAGAGCTGAAAATGGGATTTCAAAGATACGTTTCGGAAATTAAAGTGGATTGAAAAGCTGGCGTGTTATTCCCACAGGTTTTCTGCCATATCTTTGGGCAACTGGCCCTTGTCTCGTCGTGGGGAATCAATTTAAGGGTACTCTCATGTGAAATTCGGTCAAACTCTTCGAAATATATTTTTTAATGATTAGAAAAACTATAAACATTCTATTTTCATAATCTACAGAGCATTTTGACATTAAAATCTAGTTATTTTTAACATTCCCATTTTTGCATTTTTTGGTACTATTATTGTGCTTTTTCCATTCATAATGTTGCACACAATGTTTTTTTTTTATCCCATTTTCTTCAGATTATCACATTCGCGTCTGAGATTGCCAATAAATTCACGAACGTAGTCAGTGAATTTATTTGGAAAGTTCAGACCGTAGAGTGATATTTATTAGGAGTATTTCACGAATAAAACAAGAATTTAAATATAATTCTCCTAACTCGTCTTACAAAATAATAACAACTGTATATTTGAATTGTGAATACTTAACTTTTCAAATCATCTAGCAACAGACGAATGCCATACCAATGCATATAGCGAAGAGCCAGGCTATTCATGAATAAGAATAAAAGAATATATAAATGAAATTCGCGCAGAGTATTGAAAGTTATATAAAATGTTATGTTTATTTATGAATAGTATCTGTCCAGAAACCGTGAGATTGAAATAGACGAAAGTCTACTATTACAATCGCTACTGTTCGATTTACTAATACCAACCGAGAAAAACAAATCAGAGATAACATTTTACCGTTTAGAGCAACAAGTTTATTAAGATTTATGGTTGCTTAGGCAGTTATTGTTACATAAATTACACAATTATTTCAGAATATTTCCTGAGTACGCAAAAAAAAAAAAAAAAAGAGTGAATACACATTAAGTAATTTAAATATACAATTATTGAAAACACAGCCACTAAATTTGAATGAAGGTGCTGCAGTTTCATTGGGTACAAAGGACATTTAGGAATTAGTAGATGAAGATGTTAAAACAGAATTCCGCGCGTTATTTAGTATTGCCGAATGATGTTCTTGATTAATCGGTATGATGTTCAGGAATTATAGTGGTGCTATAGAATTGGCTACATCAACCAGAAGACAAACACACTTCGCGTGGTAAAGGGATTTGGTAAACCTTTACGATAATTTCACTGCGATATCGGGCTGTGCTTGGTCAAAATTTAAAATTTTGTTCCATTTCATTGATCAATTTAATGATGACGTCACATAAATGAAATATTCAACACAAATGGAAACAAAAAATGTAAAAAATATTAAACATTTTAGTATTTTTCCTGACACAATATAGGGACACAATTTTTCAAATTAATAGTATAACATTATTTGGTCAAAATTATATCCTCTGCATGTATGAAAAGCTTAGCACTTTGGATTTAAAGTAAATATACAAAAATATTAGAGATATCAATATGAAAATTTAAAGGCATGTATTAACTGATACAGTATTAAGTGATGTAAATTTGCTTGAAAATTGTAAAATTCAGAAGTTTCACTAGGCCTATTGAAAACAGCAATAGAATTCGTATGTAATTCGTCATTTAAACGAGTCTACAAGTGACTCTAATAACTGATGCATAGAGGACCTGAGCCCAATGAGACATTTGCTATGCTGTATAAGAAATTTATATCTTGATTTAAGACTAGTGCATGAAGGAGTTCTTGTAAGCGTATCTTCAATTATCCGCACAAATGAAATATATGACGTGTTGACCAGGAAACCTATCCTAATGGAGATGTTAATTGTTGGGGAAAAGAAGAAGAAGAAGAAGAAGAAAAAGAAGAAGAAGAAGTATGGCTGCGTAAAGTTCAAATTATGAAAAAACTGAAGGAGCAATTTTAAATGCTGCCATTTTATACCAAATGCTACTTTAGGAAGGTCGCTATATGAAAACGATTCACCAGTCACCACACATGTTCACAATACACGATCGTTTGGAAGAAACAGCTTCGCGACAATTTGAATTTTGTCGCGATGAAATCGATTGTCATGCTAAGTTCTTCCCAAACTCGCCCTTAGTGAGCAACAGTTGCCAGGCACAGCGTTTAGTACACGGCAGACAGTACATCCTCATCAAAATAGTGTTTCCGCCTTAAACCACGCTAGTTTTGACGATAAAGACGAATTGCTGCAGTTCTGCCACAGAATACTGTTCCAAAATCATTGAAATTTAATTTTAACCCAAGTTAAATTCAAGGTATTTGCATAATTTAATGTTAACTTTCGTGTACTAAAATGTCAATTTACAGCAAACAACACATTAAAATAAACAACATTTTACTTGTGAATTGTCCCTAAGAAAACCCTGTTTAACACACAACACTCGCTGTTGCATCTCCAGTCTTGAAGCTCGAACCCCGAACAAGACACTTCGCACAGTAGACACTCGCGAAATGAAATTCGTAGCCAGCGAACTGAAGCACTGAGGTCTGCCAGGAAAGTAGCATTCCTGCACCCACCGCAACAGTGCAATGAACCACGGCCTGCATGATCTACATCTTTTAGCAGTCTTTTGTTTCCCACTGCTTGTGGACGACTGTCCTGGGAGATAGCGGTCGCTTCAGTATGTAGTGTATGTGTGTGGTTTTGGTGAATCTAACGCAAGTAAATAGACAGGCCCACACGCGGAAGTGCACAAACCACATGAGCCGCAAGTCAAGGGCAAACCGCATTAATATTTATTACACAAAACATAAAAAATACGAAAAAATAAAATTTAAATTTTCACTACAAAACCACGTATACTGCACATATTACACATTTTAATGTTAAGGTTATACAAAATTAATAATCTAAAATATTTAACAAAATTTAATTTAAATACAAAAACACAAAATTTAGACATTGATAAGGATGCTTAAGGCCCAATATTCATTACATGCCAGGTTTAGATTTGATCTTCTCACCCCTAGCCACCCCAACTCTGAAATTTCTAATGGCACCCTACCTTTCGATGCTTAAAGTTTAAAAAGGATGAAATTGTTAGCAAACCTTTCATTGCTATTGTTTGAATTTGGACAGAACAAATAATAAAGTTGTAGAATGAAAAAAAACCAACGTTTGTTGTAAAATTACTATTATTAATATAAATTAACATATTTCGGGAACACCTGAATAATCGGTAGTTGTTCTTTCTTGTAGGGTGACAGCATTTTGAAACAATCAATTGTCAAAACACGACAATTGCTATAAACGCTTAGTAGTTTCTATACCAAATTATGCCACAAATACGTTACAAAAGTTTGCTCGAGTTTTGGCGATCAGATACCATCAGCCTCGTTGTTGGAGTTCAGGTGAAGCAGAGGTGGAATAGGGAGATTATGAAAACAGAGTTGCTGTGATACGAGGAGCGTTATAAAAGTTCTCTACCTGACTCAGAAATGTCGTGAAGATTGCCAAATTACTACGTTAGTTGTTTTCTAACTATAGATGGCTATAGATGGCGTGCTGTAAAGTTTCAGACGCGTAACTGTAGTCACTTGTTTGTGACGATCGTGTGAACAAACTAATGTTAACATTTGCTACAAAATGGATAGCGGTGAAGTACGAGTTGTGATAAAGTATTTCGTTTTTGAAAGGTTTAACACAAAGAGAAATACAAAAGGAGTTAAGATTACACATACATTCAAGATGATGAGCGCTCAGGGCGTCCCTAAGGTGTTATAATCGTCACAAGGTTGAACTCAATGCTTACCGATTGAAGGTATGTGAATTGTTGACATTGCAAACACCTCGATAGGTCGTGTCCACTACATTTTATACAAAGTTTTGAGTATGAGAAAGCTTTCCGCTCTATGGGTGTCGCGTTTGTTGACAATGGACCAAAAACGCATTCGAATGAACATTTCCAATAGTGTTTAGACTTGTTTAAACGCAATTTCAATTATTTTCTTCCATGGTTCATAACAATACATGAAACATGGATTCCCTACTACACACCAGACGAAGGCTCATCCAAATTGTGGGAAGCAACAGATGTAAGTGCACTCAAAAAAGCAAAAACGGTTCCATATGCAGGAAAAGTGCGGTATTCTGGGATGCTCATAGTATGGCGCTCATAGAATACCTCCAGAAGGGCAGAACCATCGCCACTGAAGGATGTTATTCAAGTTAAACGTCCAAACAAAAATGAAAGTTCTCTTTCATCACGATTACGCGCCTTCTCATGCCTCTGGGATTGTTGCTGCAAAACTGCATGACCTTCGCTTCCAACAGCTTCCACATTCGGTGAAAGGAGCGGAAAATTCATGAAAGGAAACGCCCATCCCAGTGTTCGCCTAAGCGACCAGAAGAAACTACGAAAAAACTTATGATTGGGGTGCAGGCCCCCAAGGGATTTCAACCTGCACGAGTTCCAAACGTTACAACCCGAGTCACTCAACAAAGTAGTGGTCCTAAGAGCGATCTATTATTTATGACTGTTCTATCGAATTAAATTATCGCCAAACGCCATCCATCCTTTCAATGGCACAGATTCGGAGTTGTACTCTGGATAAGTGTGCAATCCGAAATTGCAGACGCCTAAAATTTATTTGACTTGGCCTTGGAATTTGACAGCCTTGTTAAGTTGCTGACTGGGAGGTACCGGGTTCGATCCCCAGTACCTGCTTGGTGGTTTCTAAGTTAGAGAGGTCTGAAACGAAACCCATCCAGCCTCCTGAGGACGAATGGGGAGCTGCCTGGTAAGAGTTTTGGGATCCTTCGATCTCTAAAGCGCGTAATAGGCGACCGACGGGGTCCCGGCATGCTGATTACATGACCCCTGCAATAATGCCTTCTATCAGCGATGCCGCAAGTCGGAGGAAGATGCAGTGGTCACGGTGGCAGGCCAAGGCTTGATGTCGATCTGTCGCGCCATAGAATAGAACGCCTTGGAATTTGCATTAATGGAATTTATTTATCTTAAATAATTTTAGAATAACCTGTAATAATTACATGCGTTTCTTGAAGTCGAAGAAAGTAATGTAATCATATTTTGCATTTTGAAAAACAACATTTATTGAAATAAGACAAGGAATTTTCAGAAACTTTCGTAATTTAGAAATAGCCTATGTTTCGCCTAGTCACGAGAATATTGCACAAAATTTCAAAGGGTTTAGGCTCCATTGTACCAGATGCTTCGTTCTTGCTCTCTCATCAGATAACGGAATGAATGCAGTTTCACATAAAACAGTAGGTGCCCACTGACAAGTTTCCCACCCTCACCATTCTGCTCTCATTGTGGATAATAGGTATCCGCCCTTAGGATGTTCCCACCTGTATAATGACTGCACTCGTTTGTTTTGGATGGCAGAGGTCAACAAGGTCAAACATATCAGCTGACAGGAGTGCGAAATCAACAAGACGAAATTTCGGCATCAGCACGCTTTGACTCTTTGAAAAAGAATAACAAAATGTTTAGGTTTTGTTTGAGCTTCTGTGTTCATTTCAATGACTTTCAGAATTTCTCAACCTAACTCCTAGTGCTGTGTGATGCCATTATGGACCGTTGTATTGCTTTTTGGCCACTTTATTCTACAACCTACGGAGTAACAGCCTTCTTTTGTTTGGGATACTAAATCAAGAGGTTAGGAGAATGCGAAATGCAAGTTAGGCAGAATTTCGAAAGGGGGTTTCACCTTTAGGATTAAAGTGTGCAATTATAACGCGATTCTGCACGACAAATACGAGGATAATTAAAAGCAAGCAATGCTGTAACAAGTTTTCTTCTCCTCTGGTGAAAGGAATCCGTTTGCAAACGGCTGTCCTCAAGGATGACTTTTCAGCTTGCGAGACATAGCTCACAGAGAAAGAACGGAACTGGGGTGGATGTTGCCACATTTCTCATCCGTATCTCTGGAGAAACTTTTCTTAATGGCAATGGTTTGGTGAAGAAAAGCCTTGCTCAATGTTCCGCGTCGCTTGTTTTTAAAGACGTTTTATTGGTAACCTTTAATTCTTGGGACTCGCGTAAACGATTCTTTTACTATGCACCATGGAGCAGATCACACATTCAATGAAGCGAGAACGACATAAATTCTTAATTTCATGATACAAGAATGCCTACAATGTATAAACGCCGCGTAGTTCATACATTGTTGTATTACGTAAAAGCAATTGTTGTAATGAAAAATGTTGGTTCACTAGGAAAATAGAGCATGTCCTACCAGCACTGTAATTAAATGCCTGCAAATGAGGGGACTTTCTCCTGAAATGTCAGCAACGTTCAATTATGATGATGAGCAAGGCGGTACTTGAAAAACTATCAAATAGAAGAGAACATAAAGTGTATGCTAAGATGCACAACAAGCAACGTTTCATTTTTAAATGGCTGACAACGTTCCACAATAGTCCTAATACTGAGTGATCAGTGATGCTTTCATCCGCAATGAGCGAGCCCCCAATCGTTTGCCGCTTGCTTGTTGACCTTGCTGAGTGTCGCAGGGTTGGCGCAGCTGTTCCCGGGTGTATGTTGTGTTGTTCATTTCTTCCCTCGAAAGTCTACATAAAGTGAATTATGCCTCTTGTGTTTACGTCACACCGTGTTTTTATATACGAGTTATGTGTTTAGCTCAGTGGTGAAAGAATCGCAGGATCATTTTTTTAAGAATACAGTTGATATTGTCACATATGAATATCATGCTAACTCCTTTTTTCTGAGAATTAACGATAGGGAATGTAATCGTGCATTTTTTCAACAGCACTGTGCCACTTTTCACACTGAAAATAATTCCAGGAGATCAAATTATTCACGATGTGGTTTCCACAAGACAGTTATTATTAGGGATATGTGGCATCAGGTTCCCCGATTTAACAGCCTGCGATTATTTGTGGGGTAAATTAAAAAAAAGTCATGTGAAAGACAAACCCGCATACCGTACAAGAACTCAAAGATAATATTCGTCAAGGAAATTATCCGGATTCCTCAAAATAAACTAGTGGGAGTAATGAATAATTTCCTTTGCCAAAAATGTGTGGCGAATGAAGGCGGGCAGTTTCAAAAACTCATTTGATAATTTGATAGGTAATGAGTCTCTTAAATTGGCTGGTATATTGTTATATGGTAGGTTTGTTTCATGAGATCCGACTGGCGGGCTAACCGGCTAATGAGCAACGTACTCGCCCATAGGCAAAACACTCCGGGAGAAAGCTGATCGCAAGATATAACGCCATCGATGGATGACACAATGCTATCCTTCACTGATGTACTTTGCGGGCACAGCATAACTTGGATTTGGCTCGGCGTGGCAGCCCGTGTTATACAATGAACATTTCTATCCATTTTCATGAAATAATGCTTTGTCGTAAATTAAATTTATAGACACATGTTTAATACTATTTATCTTAATTCAACATGGCCTCCATTCGCCCCAAAGCAGCCCGAAATATGTTTGTAAGCATGTTGCCTGTCATCGCTGCATATGTCCACAATGGCATCCAAAATTTCCGAGTTAACTCTTGCCCGATTCTGCACATGTCAAGCTGCTGGATCAAGCACTTTTTTAAGTAGTGTTTAACGCCCGTTTTAACTACCGAGACATTTCAGGCGGTGGACACTGATGATACATGAAACGTTTAAAAAAAAAAGTAAAGGAAAATTTCCCAGCCTACGCTTAGGGTACCTTCTCGGCATTTGTCATTTATAAGGACTGAGGAAACCCTGAAAAATAAATAAATAAATAAATAAAACTGGCAGGGAAGACGGTCCTGGTGGGAATCGAACCCCCAGACTCCTATTCACGAGGCCGCGCCTTAATAACCTCTATAAACAGCATTATGTATGGAAAAAAAAAAACAAAAAAAAAAAAAAAAACAAAAAACAAAAAAAAAAAAAAAAAACGAACGAACGAACGAACGAACGAACGAACGAACGAACGAACAAAACAAATAAAAATATGAATATTTTCAAAATGTAGGACAGGCTGAAATTAATGGTGCCCATTTTGAATATATATGTGTGTAAGATAAATGGTGGACTTTGTATATATAAAACAGTAACAATGAAAACAGGCACACAATTCACACGGTATTTCGGATAATTAAGTATCCTTCTTTACAGTGTACATACCACCTCTTGCATTTTTTGTGATGTGTGATTTGTACACCGTGAAGAAAGGCACTTAAGTTATCCGAAACATTGTGTGGCTATTTTCGTTGTCACTGTTTATACATGCACTTCACATCTTTTAATGAACCATATATACATCTAGAGAGTTTTCTATAATTTCTTATGTACTAAATACACACATGTGCACGTATTACGTAAATTTAATTTGCGAAAACCATTATATTATGAAAATGGATCGAAACTTAGGTTCACTCTGTATTTTAATTGAAGAATGAGAGATAAAAATAACTGCAAAATGGGTATCTGCTCAAAAATGATTTAATGTCAACATTTGTAAGCAAACTTTAAGACATTTCCCGACACAATTGTGATTGTGGATTCATAATTATGATCCTGAAACCAAAATGCAAAATAAGAATTAGAAACATAAAGTGTTTAGTCATAATCAGGCAAGACGATGCTTTTATTGGAAGGGTGATTGCAAAAGGAACGACAACAGCTAGTCGTCGTTATGCAAATTTAATTTCAAAATTACGAGAGGCAATCAAGGGAGAACATCGCGGAAAGTTGGGGCGAGCTGTGCTTTTCAAGCAACAGGTCTGTAATGGATGCAATTGGTAAAGCACGGTTTGAACTGCTGGAACATGCTCGCTTATGAAGCTGTAGAAATATTACTGCACGCTGGAAAAAATACACCAGTCTTTCAGAAAATATGTGGAAAATGAGGTGAAAATAAAGTTTTTTTAGATCAACCAGAAATGGATAAAAGTGCAATATAGTGATCGACTTTCATAAAGCGTATATTAATTGCAATTACGTAGGGGAGAAAATAAATAAAATAATAAAATAATAATAAATGAAATAAAGACAAATTTAAAGGTTTATAGCGTTGAAATCACATATGATAGATTGTTCTTAGTACGTGTAAAAAGGTACATTAAAGTGTTTATTTATAAAATATTTAGCATTCATTGTCTTTATTGGGATCTATTAACAAACCAAAAAACACCCTAGTGTACGGTTCCCCTAGACAAATAACATGAATGAATATAGGAAGGTCTTTTATAAAGTAAAATGAATTTTTCTTGAAATAATCTACCAGTCTTATAAGCGTTACATTAGGCTTGTTAACAAAGTCCCTATATAAGATTACATTTGTATGAAATATTCTAGAAATAGAAAATATATTCCAAATTTTTAAATACAAAACTTTCAACATTAAACCAATCGCTTGTGCCATTCACATCTTTCTGCATTTAGCGATTCTGCACTACATTTGAAGTCGTCAAACATCGTGAACAGAATAGGGAGCAAAATCGCCTTACGTATGCTTTAAAGTTCGGATCAACATGCGGTGCCCATTAAGAGTAAGCCTAAACGTACTTCAACAATGAGGTAAAGAGGTGTATATTCTCGTTCTAGGGAGAAAGGCGAGATCAGGAATGGCCTGGCTTAGACTGGGAGGTTGGAAGCCTTAAAAAATAACAGATAGTTCTGCTGGGAGAAGCTGCCCATTTTGTGGAGGGGGTGAGGAATGGGCACATATTTTGGCAGAATGTACCCACTTGGAACATTGTGAGAAAAACTCTTGTTTCCTGAAAACTTTTAAAGGTAATTAGAAGTCGATTGGCATGCTGGGACCTGTTTGCTAACCACACTAACTGGCTTTTTCGTAGCCAAAATGCGCGAAGCTAGAAGCAATTTATTATCTGGTTACAACGCAATAACTAGTATTACTATAAATAATATGTAATATGTTCGATTCATATATCTGTAAATATCCTTCTTGCTATTTTAATGTTTATTAATGTATTATTAATGTTTATTTGTATTATTATTTGTTCCTCTTTCTAATCGTGTATTATATTTAAGCATGTACGGTATACGACCCATGTATAAAATATATCTGTCATGTGCATATAGAATTTTATACCATTAAAGTTACTACAACAACATGCAGTTTACATAATTTGGATACTAGCAACTTTCTAGTAAAAATTCGTTGAACAGATACGTAAATTAGTTTATAGTATTAAAATGTTCGAAAAAAAAAAAACCCAACTAAATATGAATAAAGCAGATAAATTGCAACCAAATGCCATCAATTGTCGATAAATCCAACGTGGATATAAGAAACACCGGGAAAACTGTAGCAACACAAATTCAATAATATAAGCACACAAACGCCACACGCACACTCGAACACTCGTTGCGATGTTTTGAATACGGCTGCAGGAAATCTCTGCAGTGTCTCGCGCTAGACTAGCGAACGCAACTGCACCACAACACAATGAGATCTGTATGTGGGCGGTGGGAGAACAGAAGGATGTTACGTGTGGTGAGATAATCGCTTTCCTGGATACAATACCTCCCGTCCCTACAAGGTGACTCCTGACATAGCCTGTAACATCATTCACAATCGATACAAACTGCATGCATTACTCCTTGTACTGCTTCTGCTTTTTCGGACACAAAACCGTTAAAACACTACAGGTGCTGGTATAGCAGCATACCTTTTAAAGCTTAAATCAACATGCGCAACGTCAATAATTCGAACATCAACTACCGGTCAAGATTTATTTATTTATTTGTTGAAGTTCATTTGTTCCATATATTTATTTTAGGGGCCAGGGATTTAAAAACACACACACACACACACACACACACACACACACACACACACACACACACACACACAAACAAGTTTTGCACCTTTTAGAAGTGTTATTATTTTTTCTAAAAGATAAAACTCTTACATTAGACGCAAAAGTTAATAACATGTGAACGTCAGTCAATCCATGTGCTTAGCGACGTTGCCAAACTAAGTGTGTGCGGACAGGAACTCTATACATCAGTATAAGCCTCTATGATCAATTCTCGAGTAGACACTTGCGTTATACCTCCAGTAGACAGTTGCGCTATACTCGCCGTGTTTTCAAAAATTTATACTGATGTATATTTTGCTACTTTAACAAAACATTTCGTGAAACATTGTACTATCTTCTGGTGGCATTTTAAGCACAAACTAACACTAACGCCTTTACGTAAACTCAGAATTTTAAGCTCTTCCTGATAAAATAGTCACACAATTTTATTTTATTTTTTTTTTCGTGCATGAAATAGAAATGCTGCCCCCTCAATTATTACAGGTAAAAGTACATACCACAAGTAACAACACAGCGGGGCGGAGATTCCATTAAGTGTTACATTTACTTAGATGTCAGTCCATTCGTAGGAGTTATTCACTGCATAAAACTTACAGACTGGAACAAATTGCTACTGCGGCAGAAATAGAAGACGGGGGAAATATTAAATTACAGAACTAAATTATTTGTTCCAAGATAATGATAAAGATATACAGGTACTTTCTACCTACCCTGGCACTTTCGGGCTTTAACAGAACCAACGAAATGGGAGAGCGTAAAAATAAATCGTGTAAAAATCCCTTCCAGTATTCCAGAGGAAACCACAAAAGAATCCAAGACAAGGATGACCGGAACCTCTCGAATGCGATCTCAAACTTTACCATCTAGCTTGGTTAACTATTTTATGGAACTAGAACTGCTTTAAACTTTCAGTAAATGCATCGGACTCGCTATAGGGCGCCGCAGAATGAGAATGGGCCTTTTACGATTAACATGCATTTCCTATGGTGCACCATCATGGCCTGGTACCCAAGCGAAAGTGAGCGTTTCGCCTAATACAAGACCAACATTTGCAGTTCGGTTCCGTTTACTAGCAAAGTGCACTAAATTTCCCGATTTTACTTTACTTAAACAGGTTTATGATAGATAATGTATGGGTTCAATTAGCAAACGCTGGAAAGTTAAAAAATGAACTGCGAGAAGTAAAGAGATCACTTTTGGAAATTTTGGCACCAATAACTTGTGTATGTCAAATTTCTATGTGCAAACCCAGGTCAATTTTCCTTTATATACTTATTCATCAATTCATTACGCTTAATTCTGAGTAGCAATGATCAGTTCTTGAATGGCTGACTACAGTTTTACATTATCCCGCCATTGGGAGTAACGGAATATCCATCCTTTAAAAAATTAAAACCAGATTCTAAATCAATTCCTTCATTTTGTGATCCAGTTCAAGGGAGGACCCGATGAAATGATCTGGAAAAGAACATGTGATGTATAGAAATTCGTGGAAAATGACATGAAGGGAGAAATAGAAACATAAATTGTCCTCACGTCTTTGCTCGTTATGCATCAAGTAATCCGTTGGTGCAGCAAACTTGCTGTAGAGAGATTTGCTTCAACGTCTCCTCAAAGCGCATGCGCACGAACCAAGTGTAGCCCCGAGCAAGGTAACCAATTTCACAGAAAATTAGATTGCTGACTCATTCTGTTAACCTCAATGGTAGGACAGACATATCGGGAACGATATCATGAGGCCTGCTTCCCTCTTAATTTGTATAGAAGCTATGCTTTAAGAGCATACATGCATTGCAGCAAGGGAAACGTATTCACAATATACACAGTGGAGCTTCCTTTTAAAACTCCTATACAGTATTGTTCCTTTGTATTTGAATGCACCTCGGCAAAGTACTTAACGACCGAAGTTTTCGCTACGCGACATTTTTCATACAGCAAAAAAAATTAGCACGTATACTCAGCATTTATTGTAGTATTCTGGTCTTTTAACCTGCATTTAAAAATGCTTATAACAACATTTTATTGAGTTATTGTCATCATATTTTGTAATATGAGCTGTGAATACCTTATGCCAATACTCATTACCTCCAAACCATAATTCCCATAGCTTCATCAGAATAAAAAACGAGGAGAATTTCATTGCCATAACTTGTTTTAATGTTTCAAATATTGTTACTAAAACATTCTCAGATAAGGAAGATATAATTTGTTGCTTCTTTAGCGAATATTTAATACCACTGATCTTTCATTTGCATAAAAGTAAAAATGTGAAGATAAACCATTAATGATTTATCGCCTGATGCTGATTTATAAAAGTGTAATTTTCTGTTTTACCGATCGCCAATAATAACGCAACTTACAGCTTGAGCGGGCAGGTACGTCTGCCGGGTTGCTCCGCTGAAGAAACCGAAGCCCAAAAAATTTATGAAACTACATCATGTGAAGCTGAAAATCCACAGCGCCTGCTTTATTTCTCAGCAAATGCATGCAGTGACTCAAAGTTCCGTTTGTATTTATTACAACATTTGAGAAGTTGGTTACAAAGGTAGTAGGGACGCGTTATCCACACAAGACTGAAGTGCAGCTGTGTTGGCAGAAAAGTAGAAATTCTACGTGAGAAAAACCACTCAGGCCTGACCTGCAGTTCACAACTACTGCTCTCTCGCCACAATTTACCAACTAGCAAGGGATTTCAAACAGCTACATCAAGCATTAATACATGAATAAATGAAACACGCAAATTGAATACTCTGAACTAATGAATCAACGAAACATCTGCAAACCACCGAAATACAGAGAATGTCTAATGTTTGTCGAAATAACACATATCTATAAGTAATAATAATAATAATAATAATAATAATAATAATAATGATAATAATAATAACAATAAAAATAATGATAATAATGATGATAATAATAATAATAATAATAACAACAACAAAATAATGCAGCCACGATTTACTGGCGAAATTCCAGCCTTGTCATTGTTATTCTCGTTCATTAAAGATTGTGCAGAAACTATATTTCTTATCAGAGCATTAAGAACATGTGAGTGTCTTAATTAATAAATAAAGAATATGTGAGTATCCGCGATTGCATAGATCTTAATTACCTATTCACTCTTAGAGTGCTGCTAACGTCAACAAATACATTGTATCCTTCGGCAACTCGGGTCAAGAATACTGCCCAATTGTCAGAAACACGTGGCAAGGTATAAACGACGTAATGACAAGAGACTGGTAAATTTTGAGGTTAGGTTTACTATCTCCTTTATTGCGAGTGCTGGATACTTGTCGCGGAACTTTGAAAACACGTTTAAAATAATTGTTTTCTCGTCACTAGTTAAAAGGCTTGCCCAGTTTAAGCTTTATATAATACATCTCCGTAGAAACAGCAGCATTCATTAGCGTCAGTCATGATAACAAGCGCAAACTGCTTACGCCTGCCTTGTTTAAACAACCGTTGAATCTGGCGCGCTGCATTTTGGGAGTTGGAGCGCATCACTTTGTAACTTAGAAATTCCATATCATTATGTCAGCAGTAACTAAATTCAAGTCATAAGTATTGCCTTTACGTATAGTAGATGCTATTCATCACTGAACCGTTATTTACGGACGCTATTTAACGTCTCAGGTCATCAGCGTCCCATTCAATTCAGGGCGTGAAAGAGGCCTCTCTTTCAGGCTTAAGGTTCTTTTTCGTGTCGTAAATGTACGACACGGGACTCACGGCTTTACTTCCCTTCCGAAGGAAGCCATACTTAGGATTTTTACGCCCCGAAAAAATCCATCGATCCTGGCCGGGTTCGAACCCGCGATCTTGGGTTTAGAAGGAAAGTATGGTTACCACTACACCACCAGGATCGACTAGGATGAATCTGGGCCATACGGTCTCATTTGACTATAAAATGGATAAAAAGATTGAGAGGAGAGTAGCACTAGCTTGGAAAGCTTTCTGGTCGGCAAAGTTCATACTGCAAGACCGTCTCTAAACAAGAAACTAAGACTTGAGACACTCAACTAGTGTGTCTTCCCGGAGCTGATGTCAAACCTGGTCTCTTACCGACAGACAGCGGCAAAGCATAGCAATATGTCAAAGAAAAATGGAGAGGAAGATCGTAGGTATAACACTAGGAACCAGATCTCCAACACTAGACTGCAGGAAATCACAGAATCAGAAAGCATCATGGACAGAGCTGCAGTGATAAAATGGAAATGGTGTGCGCAGGTGACGAGGCAACAGCAGGACAATTGGGCACAGATAACCATCATGTGGAACCTCTACGAGGACTTCAGGACAACCGAGAAAGAAGATGGTCAGACACATTCAAGGAGCACCTCGGACTCCATTGGTCAAGCGTCGCCCGCAATAGAAGTGAGTGGAGTGAGAAGTGGCAAGGACTCAAAAAGGACAAGAAAATATAAAACAGTATTTTTTTTCCCCCGTAGAATCCCCCACTCACTTGGAACTGCTCGCCACATGAGTAACGAAAAAACCCTTTCCCTTTAGCATAAGGGACATATGGATTGTTGCATTTCGCTTCATATTCCATGAGAATCCTTAAAAGCGTTGATCGTCACTAAGCATCGGAATTCTTAAGTACCTAGCACTCAACCATAGGTAGGCCAAGAGCTGTTGTCTACAGTCCATCACCCACATAATATAATTCCTCTTCATTCTGGTTAGAAATGTTATCACCTTCCCAGTAAAAACATCCGTTTCCTTCAGCAATTGTCCAATATTTTGCTGCTTCGACTGGGGTATCCCAATTTTGTGCGGTCACAAATCGATCTAAACTTCTTTTGCAGAATCTCGCACAATTCTCAATGATTTTTCTTATAGATATTTACCGGATTTTTAAACGACCCGGAGTATAAGGCAGAACAGAGGAAGAAACACTGCGACAACTATACCACAGAACAAAGTACGTCGTGGAAGATAAAAATAGATTCAATTTCTTTGGGTGGTGATTTGATTCTGTGGAAGTGATAGTACGAAGTGGAGATGGAAAGGGGTGTGAGGAAACAACACACGGCACAAGGCGTTTTTAGAATTTTTTTTCTTCCCTTTTCGGAGGTTTTTGTCTGAATTTAATACAATTAGTATCTAAACAGCCAACACTTCCAGTGATATCTAGTCGCATGCTATTAGTTGGATGTGAAAGGGCTGAAAATGTTGTCCAGGACCTCGGTTGCGTCTGAAATCGTGAAACTTGCGTTACTCCGAAGTTTACTACAGCTTCTGTAACTATAATTAAAATACAAAACTATTCACAAAACTTTCTTCTGTGATTATAAATTCTGGCTTCAAGTACACTAATTTCCTTAGGTACTGAATCCCTTTAAATAACAGAAATATTCTTCAACTTACTGCATTTAACTTCTAACTTTCCATTTCAACAGCCAAGTTGATCTCAGACAAACTGCAGAGCGGCGCCTTTTCCAGGAGGCGACTCCTGAACCTGTTTTTTTTTTAAATAAAACATGCTGGATATTTTAAGACTTTGCATATATTGCATGAAAATGAATTTGTTGAACAGAACTTAAAACATTTCTAATAATGTGGTGCAACAGCTGATCTCGGGCTTCATGAAGACAAAATGCGCGTATTTACAAAACGTGCAACCATAGACATATATTTCGCTAAAATAGTTGCACAAGAAGTTAGCGAAATCTGCTACCAGGAGCCTATAGCAGAAATTGTAGAAACGTTACCTTATGCACGTATTTGCTCCGAACAAGTCGAATATACTTGTGCCTCCAGAGGTCGACACCCTTCCACTAGTCTTTATTGATTCAGGACCAACACACATTAGAGGCTTACCCTTGGGATGATTAATTGACAGCGGATAATGGTGCACGTATGAGACCAGCGTATAAAGGTATTTGCACGTCTTCTTGTTCATTGAATGTGATGCCACGATTATGTCCTGTCAAAAAGATGAGAAATATCCAACTAGTAGGCAAACATAAAAAAATCCATCGCGCAGGAGTTACGAAAACGAAGCGAATTTCTCAACAAATCGAATTTGAGAACGGTATTACAGAGCGATAGAGCGCTTTATAAATTTGCGATTGATGATGTGATTTTCATACTTTTCAGAAACTAATATTTAATTTAATTTCAATGGTGTATACCGAGTTTAGATGCAAAAAACACATATTAGTGCCGCTAGAGTGATTTTTAAATTTCAGGTAAACCACCACCCCTAATAGTCTGATTTCGCTGATTTGCAGAAATTGTATATATATATATATATATATATATATATATATATATATATATATCTCCACACACATTAATGTCAATTGCATACACAGATTTTTAAATTTTCGTTTTAGGTTAACTCTCACTCTTTAAATTTCGGTTTTCGGGTATATCCCCACCCCTAATTATCCAATTTCCCTGATTTTCAGGAACTACTTTTCTCGTTTCATTTAAATGATATTTTGAATATTAATTAACACCCGCTTTTACTACTGAGGCATCACAGGCGAAGGATAATGGTGATAGACGAGACGAAATGATAAACTGGGAAAGGATTAAAAAAAAAAAAAAAAAAAAAAAAAGGAAGGGTACCTCACCAGCATTCGCCATTTATGAGGAATGAGGAAAACCTGAAAAAAATCTCAGTCAGAGAGGGCGGTAGGTGGGAATTGAACCCCAGACCTCCCACTCACGAATCCGCTTATTAACGACCTCGGCCACACGTGGCGGTATTTCATTTTAACGGCATATACCGAGTTTCGTTAAGAGAGAGAAAAAAGCTAGAACAATGTTTAAAAATTCCCTTTGACACATACACACATAATGTTTCTTTTCTGGTGCTATCGATGGAGATTTGAAGAACGTTTTCAAAAAGGTTTTCATGGGTAAAACCACATATCTTCGTTAAAAGCAATCTAAAAATTGCACGACATTGCTTTGCAGGGCACTTGCATCACAGATATTCAAAATATTCAGGCATGAAAAAACTTTCAGCAGGTTCGGTAGGTACTGATGTTAAAACATTCCACAGGGATATGGATCTTTAAATTTTCGGAATGCAATAGACCGTTGATTAGGGAAGATACAAATATTTTGCATTGTTTTAAGCTAATTGTAGTTTGTACCCCAATATTACACTATCAAACGGCAGAAACGTAATGAAAATACAGAGAAATTAACATATAAGGTAATTACATTAAACGAAAATTCTCCAAAAACTGCATTAAAAAAAATAATTTAAATAAATGAATGAGCATACAAGTATCGACCACTCGCGCAGCAAGCACGTATGCCAGTTAGGCTGCCATTGTGTGTAACTTTAATATCCATTCTTCCACTCCCTCCTCGGTCACCTAACTTAAATCCAGACGAGCATGCACAAGACACACTGCAGCAAATACTGAATAGCCTTTCCCCAGCTTCGGAAACTCTTAAGACTTCCTGACTAATTTGTGTTCTTTCTAGCCATGCCCACAGTGGAAAGGTATAACACCAATACCCCTAATATTTGATACGCCGTTTATTCGTATTGCGAAACTGTCTTTAAATGCTTGTTATTCCGGAAATGCTTTCATCTGTTTCGAAGTTTTCTTATTCTATTTCGGGCAATTACACAGCAATTTATTTCGTATGTGAAATATTTACTATTAAATCTCCTTGCTCTTTCTTAGTAAATAAATATGCAGAATCGTTGCTATATCTTGGAATGAAGAAAAATTACCTTTAAACACAGCTTTTAGACCCCTTTTGCTGATTCACCTATACTATAAGCAAAACATAAAGACATATAAAGGTTAGTAAATCACTGGGCGTAGTGGCGTTGACAAACTAAATGGGTGTGTGCGGAGGGAAACTCTGCACATCAGATCAAGTCTCAACGTCAAATTCTTGCGTATTGGAGAAGTCGACACTTGTTCTATATTCGGGAAGAGATAATTTTTAAACTTTGCATTCAATATATCTTTCTTTCTCTTTGATTTTACAACGTGTTTATGTAAAGAGAAACCATTTGTCCTAGCTTCCTTTCAAGTATAAGCGAACAAACACACTATCGTAATGCAGAATTGTTTGTTTACATATGTATCTTGAAAGTGCATTGCACCAAATTTTTTGGTTAGCTTGTACAGTGCGATCAGTTTTGTTTTACCCCGAAGTGTTTTGTCGCTACCAAGCGACAAAACACTTAAGCTTCGCTAGCCTTTGGCAGAGTCTCGGTGATTAGAAGGAGGGTAAAATAATAAAACAAAACAATCATACACAATACACAAACCAATTTAAGAAACTCATTATTTACCAAACTATCAAAACGAGGTGTTGAAACTGCCCGCCTTCATTCGCCACACATTCTGGCATCTCTTTAGGAAATTATTCATCACTCGCTGTAGTTCTTTTGAGAAATCCGGACATTTTCTTGATTAATATTATCTTTGAGTTCTTGTATGGTTTGCGGGTTCTCTTGAACACTCATTTTTTAATTTACTCAAAGATAATAGCAGGCTGTTAAACCGGAGGACCGAGAGAGTCACAAATCCTTACTAATAATTTTGTTTTGTGGAAACACTTTGTGACTTGCTGTCAAGGAATTAATCGCAATGGCAGTTTTGTTAAAAAATGCATAATCACACTCCTTGCAGGTTAATTCTCTGAAAAAAGAGGGGGATAGAATGGCATTCACATAAGTAACAAAATTAACTGAATGCTAAAAAAAGTGGTCCTATGATTCTTTCACCACTGAGTTAACACATATGAATCGTACATAAAGATACGCTGTGTCGATGTAGAAACACGACATTTTATGTATACTGTCAAATTAAGAAACAAACAACGCAACCCGGGAACAGCTGCGCTGCGCTGAGACAGTCAGCAAGATCAACAAGCAAGCAAGCAAGCAGGCATGCTACCTCCTCCAGGACGCGGCAAACGAGTGGGGGCTCGCACATAAGAAATACTCCGTTCCGCGGGGGAAAGCATTCTTGATCGCACTGTATTTAGTTTAATATCGAGTAATGAGAATACAATGTGAATTAACTACGAATATCTCACGAACTACAGATCGTATAAACCAAAGACTTGAAATGTGTTCAGCATTTTACGCCCTTTCTGGTTATAATAATTTTCGAATGTAAAATAAAAATACTGCCCTCACATTTATTATAGGCTACCGCAACTGATAAGTTGATAATATACATGACTGAAAGCAGCCTGAAGCATGCTATCAAGTTTTGCATCTGCTTTAGTGCTATCTGACTCACGGTTTTCTAGGATTTGTTTTATCTCAGCAACCACATCCTTGGAGAGAAACGGGCGTGACACAACACAAAATACAAGAGTGGCTCGACCTTGTGCTGCATCACAAGGAGAAGCAAGGCCATAGCAAGTTTACAGCAACAAGAACTGTCAATTGTTCCAATGCATGAACAGAATTGACAACAAACAGAGGACATTATTTAAGATAAATTCCATGTCATGAGAACTTCTGATTCTGATGTCCAGAGGATTTATTTGCTTAGATAGGATAAACACTTTATCGAATTCCGAAGGAATGAAGTTATTGCAGCTGTACCGAAATTTCGCATGTACCATTTAAATAAAATAAAAAGATATCGATTCTGAAAATCGGGGAAACCTGGACATTAGGAGTGGGGGGTAACTTAAACCCAAAAATTAAAAATCACTCTAGGATTTCCCAATATTTGTATTTTAACAGCTAAACTCGGCATGTACCATTTAAATCAAACAAGAAAAGTGAAATTTAAAAAGCGCTCTTTAGTTGAACTACTCTCTATATGTTTAATAATAAAAGAACAAATTATTTCAGCATATAAACTAGATTTATATTTAACAAAAGCACCATGTGAAGATAGCATGTGTGAAATGTTTATCTAATATGTATTTGAGATTTACATTTGTATGTAAGAGCGCTCTGTAATAATCTTCAGAAAACGTTTGTGTTACATGTTTTTACTACGTAACATTTAAATTAAATTTCAAAGCCAATGAAAATCTATGAAATTTTTGTGTATATTGTTGGTATGTGTATTCGCTTAGTACATTATAATTGTTTTATTGAAACAAATGAACGTCTTCTTCTTAAATACACAACATAACTGAAAACTTTGTTATTTTTTTCTATTTTAGTGAATGATGAAATCAAGAACTCAGTTCATAAATATGGATACATTTAACAATTTTAAGAATACTCACACAGTATTGCTTTGTCTATCAGCGGTCATATATTTCATTTAATTAATAGATACCATGAGTTATTGTGATTTAATCTTAATAATGATAATATAATAATGATAATATAATAACAATAATAATAATAATAATAATAATAATAATAATTCTAAAAATCTAATTTCTCTTTTGTGATACTTATAGATTGCAAGAATTCAAATTTTGTTCCCCTAATACCACATAGTAGTGTCATAACTAATATCATTTCAGCTCCTGCATGATGGTCTTCATTAGAACTATTATTATCCACATAATCGTTGTATGATTTGCGAAATGCATGGTTAAATGTTTCCATGCCTCCTTTACAGAGCATGAATCAGTCTTCAGAATGTCTATATCATGCTCAGTACTATTTGAATACATTTATTTGTTTTCCATTTTATTTACCTACATATGGTAATCAAGCACAATGCTATATAGACCAGGAGATTGTAACTGCACTACAAGCTTTCTGGCTATAGAGTTAGATGCTTTCCGTTGAGCAATTATCGTAGAATCGTGATTGTTCAGCAATCTAGCGCACGATCAGCTGATGGCGATTCGTTGAACGAGAATTAACTATGACGCAGCGTAACTACAATTTAACCACGGTTAAAGTTTGATCACGTTCCAGTAACCCTCGATCAGCATGAATTTCATCGAGAATGATGCACATGCCCGTTAATGCAAGAGGTTGTGGGTGGTTAAAATTACTGATGGCACAAGCATCACGGGAAATTTGACAAAAAGAGCAATGCGAAGTTATTTATGATTGTGTGTTAGTATCTTTAAAAGTAGAACATTCTGTTATTTTCGTTATGTAGGATTAAATTATGCTTTTTGTAAACTGGTGTTCACTGCTGTAAATTAAAAAAAAAAAAAAAAAAGATATAAGAAAAATGTAGTGCACCTTAGACATTTTGATGTGCATTCAAACAATTGTTTCCATCTGTGGGACCAAGCATGATCGAGAGAAAGAACACCTTAAGATATCTGAGACACAGTCACGATAATAACCAGCTCATTACAAGGACAACTTTTTTTTCTACTTCTGACTTCCGTTGATGATTTAGTTTCTGTTGTTGAAATTCTCATGTTATTCAACCACAATCAAATAAAGAAATGATACTTAAGTAGCCCGCATCATCAAATTTCACACTCCAGTCATTTTCTCTAAAGGTCGTGTCATCTTGCTTTGCACAAGTAACACATATAAAACCTAACCACAAGAATGACAGTGCGAATCTGCGGTTACTGCATTCTCTATATCCTCAAACCGGATAGTCGCTATGACTACAAGAGTTTGCACTCGCCGCGACACAGCTGCAACATGTGTCACAGTCCGGCAATGCGGAACGTCTATACTGCAGGCGCTTACAACGTGATGTAAGTCGATCACAGCGATAAATTCACGAATAAGAGTGAATTTATCCTGGAATGCTCAGACCCTCGAGTGATATTTATTAGGACTATTTCACGAATAATAAGAACTTAAATACAATTCCTCTAAACTTGGCTTACAGAATTTTAATTGCATATTTGTACTCAACCCTTTTCAAGCAATCTTGCAACAGAAGAATGCCGATTGCCAGTAATGTTAATAAAAAAGAGGAAAATATGGGTTTAGGACTATTTCATGAATAGAATAAGAATAAAACCGAATATATATATTAAACTTGTGCACAGAACATTAGCACTTTGAATATCTATTCTGTTCTGTTCAGAATGAGATAACATATAGTGACTCTGTTTTTCCTTTGTATTCTGTGTATTGGAATTCCTAAAGATAAGATCTATTTGCACATTTGACGCATCACCAAAACTCTTCGAAGAACCCTCCATTTTGCGTTATGATATTCATGCTTTTGTTGCTATCAACAGCTCCCACCGCCTCTAGCTAAAGTGGCCAGTGATGCATGTTCAGGAATTTTATAGTGGAGATATAGAGTTGGCTATACTGACCACACAAAATGCATGTCGCGTGATAAAACGGATTTGATAATCTTTTCCCGATAATTTCACTCCGTAATCCGGCTGTGATTGGTCAAACTTTAAAATTTTCTTTCGTTTCATTGGTCGATTTTCAGATGTCAATGAGTGAAATAGTTACTAAAAATGTTACTTATAGATTTTGTGCAACGCGATATTTCTCCTTCAACCAAAGCTTTTCACTATTTTGTTTCCATTATGGACTTTCTTCATTAGGCAGCTACACTGCAGGGCAGAGTTTAAATTCCTTATGGTCAAGTTGGATGCATATTCACTTACTTTTCGAGAGTGACCAATAGCTTAAGACATTGAAAATGTTTAACTATGGCATTGGAATTGGTTGAACAATATAAAACCTGGGGGTTAAATATTAATTTTAAGAAAACTGAATATTCAACCTTGAAGGTGGAAGTTGACAAAAAGTTTCAAATTAAGTAAGAAGAAATTAAAATTGGCAATATATTTAAAAATCTGGCATGCATTTCAGAAGCTGTTTTTTTTTATTTCAATAGTGTTTAACGTTCTTTTAACTACTGAATCATTATAGGTTGTGGACACTGATGATACACGAGAAGAAATGATAAACTACAAAAGGTTTTTTTTTTTTATTTATTTAAAGGAAGGAAATGTTCCAGGCTTAAGTTTAGGGTATCTCCAGGGCATTTGCCATTAATGAGGCCTGAGGAAAACCTGGAAAAAAAAAAAAAATTCGGTCAGGGAGGACGGACCTGGCGAGATTCAAACCACAGACCTCCCGCTCACGATACCGCGCCTTAACCATTTCGGCCACGGTCACGGTTTAGAAGCTGATGGAAAAAGCTTATTTGAAATCGAAAAAAGAACAAATGAAACACGGAAAATAATTGGCATGTTAAAATTCTCTGGAGTAAGAATCTTTTAAAGAAAAGAAACTAATTTATAAATCATTGGTCCAAAATGTTCTGCTGTATGGAGCAGAATATTGTACATTAGACATGTAAAGAAATTATTGATTACGGAAATGGAATATTAGCAAGAAAACCGAGAGAGACAATTAAAAACAAAAGAATTAGAAATATTATGAAAGTTGAAAATAACATTATTGAAGTAACTGGTGAGAGGAGAAAAAAAAGTGGTAATAGTTTGGACACGTGAAAGAGATGGGTGGGGGGGGGGGGGCGGAGAATTCCAAATTGGAATGGATATAATTTGTTACTAGACCGGCAACAGGGAATATATGAAACGAGGCTATATAAATCATATTTACAAGTTAAAATCAAACCACAATAAGGAGTTAACATTCCAAGCAAATACAAGAAAAATTTAAATTTGAACATTAATTACATTACATAGTAACTGATACAAAGTATTCTTATTAAGATATAGTTTTATATATTATATGAGTAAGCCAACCCCCAAAGATATATCATTCCTGTCATTTATATTTTTATTTATGAAGCTGAATTTCTCTATATCCTTTTTCTGTTTCCTACATTTGACTTCGAAACTATGATCGTTCCCACAATAGTATGTTGGTCCTTGTAACCTAGTTGTAATGTCCCTCCAAGCATTTTATAGAAAACAGGAATTTGTATAGGAGTAAATTCACTTTGGGGTGAAAGAAACCTATTGTAAATCCATAACCTTCAGAAAGCTTTGTAATCTAAAACTACCGCTTATTTTCTGCCATATGTTAAAACACATTCGTTTTTCAAATAAACTCAAAAACGCCTTACAGACTAAGATCTTCAGATATTACATGATATAATGGCCAATAAAGCATCCTCGCATATGAAGCGTTTAAAGTCTTTCGCCAAGAGTTCAAACGATGAAACAAATGATTGATCAACACTTAATAGTTGCTTCCTTTAGTCTTAAATTGAGATTACTGCTTTTCTTTTGACCGAATTCAAGCTGCGAAGGGTGTTCAACAAAGAACTGTTATTAATTTTTTGATATCATACTTTTACTCACTTTTGTGATGATCTTTTTCAAAGTACTTTATAGCAGCGTTTCTGTCAATGTTGGAAATCATTTTTGATAGTTCATTCAGAATCGCCTCTGCAGTCTCGCTATTGCTTCTGATTACGGAAAATACCTGCCACGAAGGCGATTTTCCAAATTCGGTAAAAGAAAACAGTTGCAAGGAGTTGCTTGGACTACAGATACATCTAGTGTTGATTTCCACGAATTGCACATTTTTTTTAGAATTGGAAATGTATTGCAAATCTAGATTCAAACAGGAAATTATATGTATTTTGAAAGGGTCGAGAGATGTGCCCGTTATAAGGACGAACGGGCACACCATGAAAACGTATAGAAATGAAATTTGAAAGCTGACGAACACTGTAGGCTAATACTGTCCACAACATTAAATGACGCTCTAAAACTGACGCAAGATATTCAGTAATAACATTTGTGCAAAGTGTATTATCCAGCACGTTGCACTAATGCAGAATTTTCAGGGCATCTCTGTATGCTACAGCTACAGCTGTGTGTGTAGGTACAAAAGCTCATTTACAATTCCTTCAATATCGAAAAACGAAACGACTAAATTTCTCAGCAGATGCAATCACGTTTGTCTTATTTGGTGTTTTTGACGATGCACAGATTTGCTGTTTGCTCTCAGAACCGAAAAGATATAATCAACTTTCAATTGCAACGATTATCTTTGATTATCTCCTCTACTTTCTATAAAACAATGTAAACCTGCACGCGATCGTCTTTTTGTTTGGGAATGCGCGATCTTGGAACCCACCAACGTATAAACACGTTTCATGTGCACTTTTCTAGTTACCAACGAGTGACGCGCAGTGAATTTTTTAGTATTTCAGAGAGACTGTTTTACTCGACGATCCTCTTTCACGATGACAGCAATGCTGTTCAGTTGAACAGAGACCAGAGGAACAGATCCATTTTCCTTTAAATCTTCTCCCCTCTTGATAACTTTTTAAAATCATTTTGAACTGTGCTATAGAGCATTTTTGTAGCATTGCTAAGACGAAAGCAAAATTCCAAAGCATCCCCTTTCATTTAATTTAATTTCCCTTCCCTTCTATAAACGCAACTGAATGTGTCGCAACTTGCACGCTTAACAGACGGGAAACTGAAGTGAAACAACAAAACTAACACGTGTACACATTAAGCTATATATATATATATATATATATATATATATATATATATATAAATTAACAGTAATAATAACAGTACAAAAGGATAAAACACTAAGAAAAAGTCACACTTGAGATCGCATATATATAAACAATAACCAGAAAAGCAGAAAAGGATAAAACACTAAGAAAAAGTAATCGCTACATTTTGAACTGCTAGAGCTCTTCTATGGCAATAAGACAAGTGACTCAAGCACTTAGAAATATAGAGATTACTAATCTGTGACCTTTTACTTAGTGTTTTATGCTTTTCTGCTTTTCTATATATATAGAAAATTTAAGCAAATTATAAGAGTAATTTTGTATTTACCTATGCCTATATAGCAGTATTCCAATTTATCAGTACCTTTCTACATGTATAATTGTTTAAGCACCTACTTGGGAATTTAATAAAAAAAATAATAAATTTTGGTATTTATGTATGATTTTAGTGCTTGTATGACTTTAATCTAAATCATCTTTCTTTCTCAAATACTGAGGGCATAGAAGTGCTGCGAAAACATTTAAATCATGGAAATTATTCACCAAAATAAAATTTTTTCTGTATGCACGAACGCTTTCGTTTTCGTATGGCATGCCCACGCTGCCAGCTGATAGAAAACAAATGCATGACCACGGACTTAAAACTGTTTACCCGTCGATTGTTTCTAGGCCATTGCATGAAACATTAAAATGCGCCAAGATCAATACTTCCGTGCGCTGCAACTTCCTGCGTCTGTCAATTTACTGTGTCTCTTACCAATTTACGGTTAAGTGGAAAGAGCTACATATGATGCAAACTATTTAAATGCAGAAACTGATTTTGTATATATGATTAAACGGGAAAACGCGCTCCGAAAGGAAAGTAAACTATTTATAACATGTCTGATATTTTATTTATTTATTTATTTATTTTTGCAATTATAGAAAAAATTAAGTAATGTCTCTCGTTTCAACTTGAGACAAAAGGTCCGTAAATTCGGTGTTTTGATTCTACTGGGTTATGCGTTCTTCAGAAATCAGCTATCACCCCTACTTTAATCTGAAACGATATTGCACAACTGTTCAGTCATCTACAATGAGTACCTTAATACAGAAGTGGCTGTTACATAAGTTTCTAGTCGCAGATTCTGTTAGCAATTCAAGTGAAACATTCAGAAATTTTATTAAGAAGATATTTAGGTTTATTTTGGCATCTATGAAGAGTTCAGATAAGAGAAGGCAATAATAATAAACATCTTTATGAGGTCAAGTTTTCCGATTTTCTATCACATTTCACGCAGATTCGCAATTGTTACACATTATCCAGTTAAACCAGTGTAAAATGCAAATAACTGCATTCAAAAGTATCACAAAATGCCACATGTGATTTTCAAACCGCTAAAATTCAACAAAATAATTAACATACGCACATAAAAGTGTGATATGTCATTAAAACAACAGTGTAGATAAACTTTAGTCTCCCTTTCATATTAATAACAAAGATAATCCCCAAAACGACTGCACAGTAAAGTTTTATACCATCGCTCCCAAAACCCAAATTACAGATAATTAACATGAAACAAGCTTTTCACGACAAATGGAACTTTTTGTATGATTGTGTAGATAATTAAAAAGCCATATATTTAAATTATTGAGGAACCAGTTTCTTTTCGGTTCATTATTGAAACTCCACAGTGCAATCCATAATAAGCGCCACCTACGCTGCATTCGAAAATGTTGCTAGGAAAACACCGCACTAGCGGTCAATGCTTGTATGGCTCTCTGTACCTATAGTGACAGAAAGTCTATGGTGTTATCAAGTGTTTTCAAATCTGGTGAGATGTGATAACTTTAAAAGTATAAAAATAACATAAGATATGTCATTAAAAACTAATATAGCAATAACTTTAACATGGATGACATGATATCATTTTATGATTTAAAATTAAATTCTAAAAACAATGCTCATCAAGTGGACATAAAATCGGTGCCGTTATCTCTTTCAAAATTTGAATTAACTTTTACTGTGTCCTAATTTTCCTACCTCGCTTCTTACTAGCAGTACCTATCCAATGAAACCTTTGTAACATTATTTTTATTTTGCTAAGAACGTTTCCAAACTCTTATAACATATTTTATTTCAATTTGCTATTTTCTAAGCGCTTTAATCAATAACCATATTCGTTCTTTCCTTACACGTGTTTTTCTTCACACTTATAAAACCACTTAAGTGACTTATGAGAAGCTGAAGAATTTGTGATTTTTTTAATATGCACAACAATTTGCGAACTTAAATTTCGTCATATTATATAGATATTAACTATTTAATACATCTTTATAAAGAAAAAAGTTTCAAAATTACGTACCTAAAAGAAGGAAACTGTAACCAGTATAGTCTTATTAAGGAATAAGACCATACTATGCAGGTAGAGTTGCATTAAAGGCAGCAAAAGTTAATATTGAAAACAAACAAGATTGTTAATATTTTGAATATATATTTTCAACATCACATGTCAAAAATGTAATAATACAATAAATTCTACATATTATTGTACTTACTGCAAATGTTTGAAGAAATTTCATATGTTATTTCAAAATTTAAATATTATGTGTGACACAGAAGGTCAAAGCTACCCTTTTCTTCAAAAATTGCTAGCATATTTTCATAATTTTCCTGAATTAAAAAAAATAATAAAAATAAAAATTAATAATAAAAAAAAACAAGAACGATACCTTTTTAAAACAATTTTAGTTATATTCACTTTATACTTTTACTTCTCTTTATCTTTTTCTGTAGAACAGACTAAAAATATATAATTTCTTGAAAAATAACTTCTTGGACTAAAATAGCTCATTTCTCGTTTTAGATTTATTTTGTAAAATATTCAACATATTATAGTCCATGTTTATTTTGGAGTGCATCGCTATCTGTCGTTTGTCCATTAGTACAAATTAGTACATGTTCCCACAGCATCAATTGCTTGGTTACCTGTCGTGAACATTCGCCTAGGAGTTATGCTGCATACACAACACAACTGCAAATGCTACCGCTACTGACATCTCTTTCAGCACCCACACAACAGACCACGTAGTTAACAGCATTGCCGCTAGTAGCGCAGTGAAACGGAAAACGGAACTATTCCCAAAAGTCGATGACAGCTGCGAGCATTGTTCGCTTTGTGTAACAGTACTGTTTCCGGATTCCAATGCAATACGCTTCCGTATTGTTCATTTCGAAATGTACTTTGAAACGAAGTGGTAACCATGACCTTGTAGCGAAAAAGCAAACATTTGAAACAACTTTTCAGTGATTTCATAAAATCATAAGCAATTTTAAGAAAATATTCCATACATACTTGAATCTAGTACTTAAAACAAATGTTTATATCATCAGGGCAAATGATGCCTTTCTTTTATTATTTCCACAAGAGCTAGAAAATAATAGACTCGTTCCAAAATAGATTGACCTATTTAAATAATACACGTACTCAAATCGACTTAGCCGCTTTATCTAACAAACTACCTACAGCAAATTCGATGAAGTATGCTTGAAACTTTCGACACCTGAATGGAACTTCAATAATGCCGACAAATTCAACGGCGCAGAATAGATTTTGAGCATTTTTCTATATTGTAGTATCAAGGTAAAATTAACAAAAGATGTCTCTAGTACGACATAATAGGAACTATTAATTTCTTTGCGATATAAACAGACTGAGATATTAACGACATCTCTGCGAGTTGAAATTTAGCAATTTAGCATTGAAATTATTGAACATCGCTGCCAACCTCGAAAGAGAAAGTTATCGAATTTGGTCTTTTAAATTATCACAAATGGAACAGAATTATCATGTTCGCACATTTGATAAATGCTGGAATTAAGGAGTTGTTGAAACGGTTAACAGAATTAGCAATCAAAAGTATCACTACACAATGATAATGCACAAGCAATAACACACCAGAGCGCATCGAACTTTTTTAATGTAAGCGATGAATGCTACGCTTGGAATTGATGCAAAAATATATATTATAATAACAATAATAAAGGGAATAAAATATAAAAATAGAAGCCAAGCTGACTAAAAAGTTCGCTTCTTAATAAGGTGAGTATTCTGTGTTTTAATATCTCGTGCCAGATTGTAGAAATACTGTTTTCAATACCAGTTTTAATTACTTCTTTCTGTATGGGGCGAACTTCTGGTTTAATTGCAATCCCAAGGACTAAAATAAGCCATTTCTGATAATTTTCTCAAAAGAAGTAACCAATTTTTATCATAAATTCTAAGTGGACATGTTAAAGTAATCGCAACCTTTCTCGATAGACGTGTAGTATCGTATCAAGACCGACTCCAATGTTCATGCGTTAAGTATGGCGATGATCGAGGTTAAGACATGTTGCTGTTATTAAGCACATCGGTTTATTTGATTAGTTGCAGTTACAAGGTTTATAGTTGGAAGTAAATCAACAGTAGAGTGTTAGTTCTTTTGTTTTTTAATAAATTAATATTGATTTAGTGAAATTGCACAAGAAACTTGTGTAATAGAATGTGTACAACATAGATTGCTCTTGTTGTGTGCCTGTTTGTACCTATAATTATGGCAGTGCAACAGCATAATATATATTTAAATTTCCCAAAGAGCAGTCATTAAAGAAGAAGTGGAAAAAAGAGTACACACAGTGGAAAATTTGAAGTTGGTGATTAAACTGTAGTGCATATTTAACATTAGGTACCAAAATTTGAGGTTAGTGAGAACATTTTCGCTAATCTATTTCATATGTGACAGTGAAGCTTAGCAATGAAAGGAAATACCCCTAAGAACGTACGAAGTGGGTTTTGGAGAGAGATGAAAAGAGTTTTGATGAATGGTGTGAGCAGGAGGTTATAACATATTTCGGGCCCTTTGTAAGTGACGTTGAAACAAGACGGGTAAACCCGTTTATAACTATTGCCAAGGAAGACTATGTCATTTTCATTAAAAAGGATAATGGTAAATATGATGCTGTCGCATCTATTACGATTAGGTTTAACGTGTCCAGTAATTTGTAAGTTAGCGTAATTGTTAAAAATGTATGCCTGCTCAATTCAATCTAGGAGTACAGTGGAAGTACGGCGTTAAAATACAACAGGTGGTGCCAAATGGATAATTTGGCGAGCTGCCTTACTAATTTTATTAATAATGATATCTTGCTCATTGGAAGATTGACTTCATTAATACTTCCTTGTCAAGGAAAGTTTACCACTAGATCATGATATGGATATATATCGAAAGCTGGAATAATAAATTTTCCGTTTGAACAATTGAAGCTTTCTAATGCAAATCAAATTATATACTCAGCAGAGCTCTTGATATGGGCTGCAACTTTTTCTTATACATGTATCAGGTAAATTGTATTCCGCATTATATTTTCTTTTCCAGTAATTTGGTCAACATTATTCGTTTTACTTGTAAAGAACATTATAATTAAATGTAAATGTCTAACTATTTTATATTTCTAGCTTTAAAAGCAAAAAGACAAATCTGTACTGATGCACGTGTGTTTAAATTATCCAATCATTTTGCGCCGTATTGAATTTGCTTAAAATATTTTTAACCACGTTACACTAATGAAAAAATACTTGACTAAGCTATTTTTATTTATACATGTTGGTGTTATAAATATTTAGATTCTTAAAAAGCATCGAAATATTTTCTAATAATAAATAATGTCGTCTTGTAAACATAATACTGCGTACAATTTTCGTGTTTATTATTGGCAGTAGTGGGGCGACTACGGCTACTACATTTATTTCTGCAATTGGAGTCTTAGGTAGTGAAGCCGGTCTTGGTCGTATACCACTCAGGTGAAAATTATTGTATAATCAGATAAATTATCGTGTGGTTAGCAAAGCTATTGTTGAATCCTTTGTGTGTTTGTGCAAGTTTAGCGATGAATAATGTAAATAAATTAACTACATCAAAACAAATTATAGTATTTGCAATTGTACTAAAATCAAGTTTCTTAAAAATATATGGCTGTTACCATTAGTTGTGCTAATACTAAACTTACATTATTATTATTATTATTATTATTATTATTATTATTATTATTATTATTATTATTATTATATGTTCATTTCCTATTTAATATCTCACAGCTGTAGAATTTCCATTTAATCCCCCCTAAAAATATGTGGGCCTTCAAATTTGTGGCATAAAAAAGCTAAAAAGAACAAAACAATTGCAGTAAAAGTTATAAAATTTCACATAGTTCTAACAAAGATGATCCTTATTATAAACAGTGGCTTGCCTTTTATTCTGCTGGAGAAAATGTCTTACTTTTTACAAGTAGATTTGCCTTCTTAACAAAGCAAAGGTTGTTACTGAAATTTAGAACATCCCTGGTATATATATAAACAGCATGGGAATTTACAAACTTACAAATAATCTGTAGGTCACAAGATGGAAATCGCTCTGTAATACCAAGGACCAATCAAGATCATACCAAGTTAGGTAACACGTGCACATATCAAGACATTTATCCACTTGTTATACCAGCTGTTCTTCCTCTTGGATTGTTATATGATCATTCCTGCACCTTCTAAAGTGAAATCTGACCCATACAGGTATTTGTTCAACTGCCTGGCAAAAGAGAGCGTCACAAATATGTGCTGGGATATTTCCTGCTTGATCCAGCGATTGTTGCAGTGTGGGTGCGGGCGTTATCATTGAGAAGATTTGAGTTTCTACATAGCGGACGGCATTTACGATGCTTCTAAAGGTAAGAGGGTGGTTTAAGTTCAAACAAACTCTTTTAGTTGTAACTACAGCCAGTAGTCATCGATCTTTTCTTGAAGTTTTCGCTCTCAAGTCCCCAAAGGATCTTTGCACACAGCTGAGGAGGAGGCCTATATTTTCCTTTGAAGTTAATTGTCTCGAGAAAGCGCACACAGATCGCTCAGCTGTTGCTCATGAACCACTTCCTGGTGCAGTGGTGCATATTAAGAGCGTCGTGGTGTTGAGATCGTCACGCTCCGAGGGTGCTACAGAGCGAGCGCGCGGGCGTGGTTCGATTCCCGCGCTGGATTGACCTTAGTGCCGCCCTGCAGCAAGGTCACAAAGTAGCTCACGTCTATGGCAAATAAAACAACCGGGGTCATTCACCTTTGGCCCAGTGTATGTTTAGCAGTACTTCGCTAAGTTGTCGAATGCTAAGGGCACAGTGTTTGAAATAAACTCTTAATTAATGTTTATTCAGCCGTTTCAGTGCAGCATACATTGTAAAAAGATCTACGACTTAAATAACTTTCATGGAAGACTGAAAATTATTTCAATACGCTTTCGGATGGTTTTTTCCACATTGCTGCTTTCAATACTGAATAATGTTAGCTCCCATGCTTTAGTTTTATTTGTAACTGTTTAAGGAGTAAACGAACAGAATCTGGCTCAATGCAAAGTACAGTTATTTATACAGAATCATATTCCTTTAAATTCCAGATTACTTTCAAAACTTTAATTTAAACATAGTCTTGAGGAACGGATTTTTAGGAAATTCCGAAGTAATGAAATCATTGCAGCCGTATCCGTAATATATATAAAAAATTAAGCAAATTCCGAAGGAATGTAAGCTATTGCGATTGTACTAACAGAATTCAATTTGAATAAGCTTTCCAAATATCCATCGATTGTACCTACTAGGCACCGAAAAAGTCTTTAAAAAAAAAGTATTTGTGTGCGCATATTTATGTATTTATTTATGTATGTTAACGCTCTAGCGGCCGTAATTTTTTTTTTCAACAAAACTCGACATAGCACCATCGATTAACAAACGACTCGTCGAGTTCGTTACCAGCAAAATTGAACTACTGGGGATGGGGGTTAACCCATAGAGAAAATTTTTTAAAAAATTGAAAAATCGCTCTAGAGGCCGCAATTTCTTCTTTTTCTGAATGAAATTCGATAGATTGGTTTAAAATAAATTGATAAAAGTTGTTTCCGAAAATTAGGGCAATAGGGCCATTAGGATTGGGGGTACACCAGAAAAACAAGTGGGGTTAAAGCGACATTTTAAAATCGCTCTAGAGGATGCAATTTAACTTTTTTTTAAAAAGGAAACTCGGCATATGCCATTGAAATAAAGCAGGAAAAGTAGTTTTTGAAAAACAGTGAAATGTGAGTATTAGAACGGGGGTTTACCTGAAACTCAAAATTTAAAAACCGTTCTAACGACATTAATATTTTTTTTTTTTTTTGGCAACGAAACTCCCTATATACAATTTAATAAAATGAAAAGTAAGATTCTGAAAATCAAGGAACTCGGTTATTAAGAACGGGGGTTAACCTAAAGCCCAAAATTTAGAAATTGCTCAAATAGTCCCAATATTTGTTTTTTAACAACCAAACTGGGCCATTTACCGTATGTACCATTTAAATATAACCAGAAAAATATTTTCTGATAGTCAGTCAAACCAAACTATTAGCAGTTCACCCAAAATTTAAAAATCACTCTAGCGGCATTAATATTTTGTTTATTTTTTACAACGAAACTTCGTATATAACATTTCAATAAAATAAAAAAGTAAGTATTTCTGAAAATCAAGGAAATCCGGTCATTAGGAGATGGGGTTAACCTTAAACCCAAAATTTAAAAAACGCTCTAGCGTCCCAATATTTGTTTTTTAACAGCTAAACTCAATATATACCATTTAAATCAAATAAGGAAAATACTTTCTGAGGAAAATCGGGCCTTTAGGGTATACTTGAAAACCGAAATTTAAAAAAAACGCTCTTTCGTTGAATTTTCTCTATATTGTTTCAAAATAAAAGAACAAATTAATTCAGCGCACCAACTGCATTTATAACGTTTATAAATGCAGTTTAATGTTCTATATTTAACAAAAGCATCATCGTGATAGGAAATGTGAAATATTAATCTTATATGTGCTTGATTTTTTTATTTGTTTATTTAAGGACGCTCTTTAACATCTCAGGTCATCACATCCCATTCAATTCAGGACGTGAAACGGCCGATAAATTTTGCTCAGAGGCCTCTCCTTCAGGCTTGAGGTTCTTTTTCGAGGGTATAGAGGGTGACAAGAACGCGTAATTTAATGAGACCAGGGCTGATCGGGAAGTAGAATTCGCAATACTTGTCCTAGATAGTTTTAGAACCTATATTCATAGCATTTCCTTTTCTTTTAGGCATAATATCTCTCGTGAAAAAGTGGAAATATACTTCATTTTACGAACAAGGTAACGAATACTAACAACAAAACATATTTTAAGTTAAACAAAATACACTCTACTTTGGATATATTAGCGGGTGCACTGTCGATTTAAATTAGTAAGACAAAACTTAGAATAACGAATAAACAATTTCGTGTTCATAAATAGGACTAGCGTACTACAACATTCCTATTCGCTAAGCGTATTATTGAAATGGCACAGCCAAACTTTAACCTAAACCTAACAAATTTTCCTCCACGATACAAAACATTCATGCCAAATGCGGAGCAAACGCCAGCGCAAAGGCAAGATATAATTAGAGCATCACCTGCTAGCCCCACCTCTGCGTATCAACAAACTGTAAACTGTCTCGCGAGGTGGTTACCGCTCTCAATGAGAACTTGACAGTTGGAATGACGTCATCGCGCTCTTCATGCTCTTGATTTCCGCAGCTCGCATCCAGAGCTTCGCAGTCGAACATAATTACGAAAATGTGACATTTTATTTTTAAAATACATTTTCGTACTCAACTAAGGATTTATTAACATTTGGGTGAACAGTTCCGTTTTATATTTGCCGATATACTGTCTCAAGAACTTCAATCAAGCTATTTAATTTAAATTTTGTTTTTTTATCTTTATTGTCCTGATGAGAATGACGAAGAGCACGTCTGTAGGTTCACCAATTTTAAATACAGGGACGTCTAAAAATGTTTTCTCTTCGTTAAGAACTGTTGCAACTTATATTTGCATCTGACTATTACCAGGCTAGGTAATATAAAAACTGATAAGAATTGTTAAATATGCCCATATAAGTCCAAATAAAATAATGGGCTAAGTATCAATAAAATATTGCAAAATAGCGTAAAAATGATAGCTATATAAAGGGCAGTTAAAGGCGATAGTGCTTAACAAACAACAGAACAAGAATATCAATACCTTCTTGGTATGAAAACATATCAGTACAAGCATCATATTTTTGTACTATATAAAAAAACGCTGTTTTAATCTTTCAAATGTGAAATAGGGTCTATTATCGTTTAAAACTCGGCTCAAAATCACAAAAAAAAAAAAAATATTATCACTAAATATGTCACTGATATTGTACAGCCTGGATTCTTAACTAGCATTGTGTTCAGCTTCACTCTATGTGGATCCAATTGAAGATGAGCTGTCAGAGTCTAAAACCTCATCACACGGCTCCCCATGTTAACTGCATAGAATTCTATTGCCACTTAACTATTAGTTATAGTCGAGTTTCCTCTGTTCCACATTTCATGGAAAAAAGAAAGAAAAAGAAAAAAAAACCAATTTTGAAATAATGATGCCATAATATACATTTTAAACTATTGTCTGACAAGAATAATTGTGAAACCATTAAATGTGGAAATCTGTTAAGACAAAGAGTTTTTCTGAAATGTGTACCATTCCAGGAAATAGGAACAAATACTGAGAATAAAATATATTTTAAATAATTCCAAATATCTATATTCATGAACATGACAAAATTTAAGTTGTAAATAGTGCAAAAAATAAATATTTACATATGAATAGCTCTATTTTCATGTACTTTGGTTATTTACGCGGTTCTGTAACATTTTTGGTCAATAGCATCCCATTCAATTCAGAGCATGGGACGTCGTACAGTTAGGCTCGAGGTTCTTTTACGTGCCGTAAATCTGCGACACGAGACCCACTGCTTTACTTCTCTTCTTGTGTCTAGGTGTATGTAAATAACTTTTCCAAGACTATACGAAATTCTCAAACCCACAAGTAACAATGTTTCAAATGACAAACCTTCCTTATTTGAGCTCAGTTTCAGCATAGCACTTTGAAGGGGAACTATGCCCAATTTTTTCTTCTTCTGTAATCTCTGTTGATTTGAGACAAAACTCATGCTTACAGAACTTTCAGATCGAAGCAGCATTGGTAGCTTCATCAGACATTAAAGAAAAGGATTTTGGTTTGCATACAGTTGAGGGCTAGGCTTAATTGAAAAGATTCAGAGAAATCTGTTCACTGTTACTGTTGTGTTAAAAAGGCAATAGAAAATTAAATTTTAATGTTACTGAACAATTTAAATATACATATTTATATAATTTTTTTGTCGGGGGTAACAGATTTAGTGTAGGGGAAAATAATCCCCTGAAAGAAACCTTGTTTATTTGAAACAATTGGATACATTTTTACATTTGACTCAGGGGCACCCAGGACTAATTAATCGTAAGCTAATTCTCTAGCAGCAGGGCGAGGAACATGTCACCCAAATTAATCTGACATACAGCCCTCTGATATGCGCTCTTTCAACCCATGGCATACGTGAAAAAAATTTCTTTCCTAAACTTTTAAGCAGTTGCAATACTATCCGTGAATTTGTCCCAGCGAGATCTGATACCGCCACTGGCTAAGGGTGTAACGAACTTATCTTTAAAACATAATAATTTATGAGACAGTATACGAGAAACGGCAGTTGTAAAAGATTCTGGCATCATTCCAGTCTTCAATATTACTTTTCTGGAGCCCTCTATCGACAATACACTTCTGCTTTTAAACCATTTTATGAGCTACATACATTATCGAAGAACGAGAGTTGAATCATACACAATAGAATATTAAAAGTTATCAGTAAAAGCTGAAAGCTTAAGTCACGTATGTAGATAAGATATCTGCAGTTTATAACCGCTTTTAATATCGTAGATATAACAAGCAACGCAGAAACAACGGAAAACTAAAAACACCTGCAGGATGCAATAACAATACTAACCAAGATAAAATGGTGATACCGGTTCATTACGATAAGCCTGCGACAGCAAAAATCTGCTCGGCAGCAGTCGAGGTTTAACTAACCTCAGATGCTTCTCATTCGCATTAGCACGGGATATGTTAATGACCTCAGCTCATCAATCACGCAGCGACGAACTTCAACTGTTCCGCTTCCGCGGGATTACCAACTGCTGCACACACATTCCCAAAATAACCAAACAGCTTCCGTGGTTTAACCCGCCCAGCTAGTAAATCCACAAAGATGTGATTTCTTCCCTCCTTGTATTATAGGAAACTGCCTTGGTTAAACACCACTTATTGTCCCGATTATAGTAGACATTGCATTGTAATTTATATAGCAAATTTAAGTTGGGGAATCCGAAAAGTTCCAGCATTATTAGCTTATGTTACATTAGGTGAAAATACGAGAAGTTATGAGAAGATTTCATTACACAGAGAAAATCTAGGTTTATTCTGTTATTCAATACAGTCGTGGACAAAAGTATTGACATACCATTAGAAGTACAAATTCATATTTCACAATATGTTATAGATAGAACTATATAAATAAAAATAAACTATTATTTATTCGCTGAAGACTAAAATAATACTTTGGTTTCAAATTAAATTACTTAATTACAGAAAAAATAGCTGGCCATTGACAAGTTCTTCCGCACTTAGGTGATGTGCACTGCGAGAAAGTTGGTACTCCTACCCGCCCACCGTTGCCAAGGTTTGGACTTCGGATTGTGTGCTTGTCTTGGTGTTAAGTGAACACAATAACTGTATGCGCTCGATCAATGCTGCCACCCGAATTCGCTTCCCTAGTGAAATCTCGGCTACGCAATGTCTGCGGAGCAACTTCTCAATGACCCTTTATAAACAATCCACAACATTAATGTTCATTTTTTAGTACTTTGTTGGCTTCCCTTTCCTGTGAACAATATCCCTTTAATTTCTTTTGCATTGAATTAAATATATTTTGAGTGAATACGTTCATTTGGCGTCATTCCAATAGAAGCAATTCCTTCAATTGATTTTTGTTGCTGATGACATGCATTCTTTTACCCATTTCATCAAATAGATGTTCCGCTGGGTTCAAATCTGGTGATTGTGGGAGGATATTGAATTGATGAAGGGCTTGTAGCAGTAAGTTCCTTGTCCTGCTAAAAGTAGGTTCACCTTTTCTGCAATTTTCTTTAGATTATGTTGCAAAATATGATTGTATACAGAGAGTTCGCCTCACCCTTGATCCGAGAAAGCTGGCAGGAGGAAGTCGTTAGGTCGTGAAGTAAACAGGGGCATTCTAGACCCGTAATTTCCAGAGTATGCACACAATCATCACTTTCTTTCACTAACCTGTTACAGTAGTTGCTCAGTGATGTCCTTCTGCATTCACACATTCTTGGTATCTTTTGAGGAACTTCGTATGTATATGCAAACATTCTTCTTTTGCAAGCCTTCTAATTTCTGTTCTTATATTGTCTTGCAACTCATCTGCAGTATGTGGGGTTTATTTCTACAGACTGTTTTTCACGTCCCGCACAAATAATAGCATGCGATAAGATCGGGGGGGGGGGGGGAGACATGCGGGACAAAACCCTTTAGAATAGTGGGCAGTATGGGGTGTGGCAGAATCTTGTTGAAAATATGCACATTGTCTCTTATGGTCAATTAATTATTAAAAAAAATAATATATACGAGTTTTTGCATGTGTTACCTCTCCAATTTACGGTATCATAAAAAAACATACGCCCTATTTGCTGTTACGACACACCACACACTATAATCTTTTTATCATGCAGAGGATTTTCAAGAATTATTATTATTATTATTATTATTATTATTATTATTATGTAGCACTTTGTTAATAATTTTACCAACAGTAAAATTGTTATTAATAAACTATTCTGTTGTGACAATTTTCCAAGGACCACTACTATAATCTGTTTTAAAGAATTTTCCACCACATTTAAGCTCACACTATCATTTTACTATATCGTTAAGACACAGAAGGTTTCTCCACAGTTTCTGATGCATCTTGATGAATTTTAGGAGGTATTCTCTTCATTTGCAGGTATTTAATGGCATCTCTTCTACAGCTACACGCTTTGTTCTCAAGTTAGTACATTCTTAATTCCACAACCGCTGTGACAATTGTATATTTCAGGCATTCTAGAGCCATGGAAAGACATTTTTAAAATAATTATAAATAGATAAGGGGTGGTGATGGTGAACAACCCTCGTATAATTAAAACCTGAAAAGTTGTCATAATTATATTTTTAAGGAAAAGCAGAGATAATTAAATTCAGTCAGCACTGTACAACAATGTTCCTTTTGCTCCTTTTTACCACGATCAATTATGTGACAGGCAGTCAAAAAGTGGCATGTAACGTACATCTCACAGTATCGCCCGAAATACCGAGCTTGTGTTACATTTTTGCAATACTGGTTGTTAGTGGTGGTCGAAATATGTTGCTGTTAACTGGAATCGATTTCCTGCAACGACCTTGGACATGTGAGAACGCCTGTGCGGGTTCATACCGGCTTCCCACATGAACTGACATACCGACATTTCTTCGCGGCGAACCAGAAAGAAAATGGATATTCATCTCTTGTACAGTATACAGGTGTGAGTGGTTTTATTTATACACATTTTTTTAAAAAGTATATATAGTTTTATTTAAAATAAAATTAGAACATTTTTACACAGCCAACAAATATTTTTGTAATAAAACACCATATTTCACAATCAATGCATAAGAGTTACGCGTCATATATAGTTCTTTATTTAATTTTTTACTTCATGTTATCTAAAAGAAAATACCTGAATGCTATTACTGCCCTTTTTTCAATACAATCTTCTTGGAAATTGACCATCAATACTCAAACATTTCTAAAGCTATGGAGAAACCTTGAACACATTCTACAAATTTAGTCACAGTCTGTAATCGCTGGAGAATGATCTTGAATGATCAATGATGCTTTCCCCGCGGAGTTTTTCCTATGAGCGAGCTCCCATTCACTTGGTGCGCCTGGAGAGAGTAGCAAGCCTGCTTGCTTACTTGTTGACTTGCCGACTGTCGCAGTCGTAGCGCAGCTACGGGGTACGTATTGTGTTGTTCGTTTCTTAAATCGACAGTATACAAAAAGTGTAGTATGCTTCATGTGTTTACAACGGCACAGCATGTCTTTATGTACGATTCATGTGTGTTAACTCGGTGGTGAAAGAATCACAGGACCATGTTTTTAAAGCACATAGTTGATTTGGTTACATGTGAATACCATACTAACTTCTTTTTTTCAGAGAATTAACCGAACAGGGAGCGTGATCATGCATTTTTTGAATTGCGAATCATTTCATGAGAGCAATTTACAATATTGCGGTCCCTTCGGTCTCCGATTTAACAGCCTGCGATTATTATTTTCGGGGTAAATTAAAAATGCCGTACACAAGACGAATCCGCACACCATACAAGAACTCAAAGATAATATTCATCAGGAAATTATCCAGATTTCTCAATATGAACTACAGCGAGTGATGAATGCTTTCCTAAAGAGATGCAGGAAAGGTGTGGGGAATGAAGACGGGCAGTTTCAACGCATTTCATCATTTGGAAGTAATGAGCCTCTTAAATTGGTTTGCACGTTGCTGTATAGTTGTTTGATTTATCCATCACTAGACCCGGCTGGCCGGCTAGTCTGCTAACGAGCGGCGCGCTCGCCCATGGGAAAAACACTCCAAGGGAAACTGTATATACGAGGTACTTCAAGAAGTTTTCGGATTACGAACTAGAGTCAGATAAGAAAAATTCCAGGTCATGTCCGGTATGCGAAACACGGCTTCCGCTTCTGCTCTTTCATTTGAGCTGCAAGGGATAAAGAGGGGGGGGGGAAAGGTTAATTTTGCTGTTCAAAAGTTCATCTGCAAAATGCTCTATTACAGTTCTTTTCACAACATCGTTCCCATAGTATGTCATACTATCTACTATCTATCTACTATCGTCATGAAAAGGGGAACACACTGTGATATCGTTCACTAAGGTATACGCATCTTCTCTCTGGACGTAGTTAATTTTTCTCACCTTGTTTGTGGATTTCATTTTGGAAAAAACTATCATTTAACACCCTTCTTTTTGATTACCTTGACAAATTTCTAAAAACTTAGGTGGACTGATCACGAGATTCTTCTGAACTGCAGAAAGAAATTGCGACGCCCTTTGTTCAACGATTTTCGTTGATATGAAGCTTTTAGTGAACGATTTGGAAGAAAGTTACTGCCCCAACTTTGCTTTTTGAGTTTCAGCATGCTGTCATTGAGCAATTCCTCCTGAACCAGAGCAAGACGATTTTCTTCTTTGAAAAACTCGGATTTTCTCGCGTATTTTTGTCTTCAATAGGCCCAAGGTTAGCTTAATACGCTCCGGTTAGCAGTACCTACATCCTTGGCATTCCAGAAAACCGACGCCACGATTCTTCCCGGTCGATTTCACATTGGCCTTCTTTGACGGTGGATAACCGTGATGCTTCCATTGTTTAGACTGCTGTTTTGTTTCAGGTGTGAAGCATTGCACCCTTGCTTCATCATAAAGTCGGCGGGATCTCTCTGAAAACTGTTCAAACTTCGCTGAGAGACTTTCACCCTGATTCGCGCGTTTAACCTGAGTCAGCAGTAGCGACACCCCATCTTGCCAGTAATTTTTCCAAGCTCAATTCTTCCCACATAATGTGAAATACGCGTTCCCCTGAAATGCCCAGAGTTCAGCTATTCCGGACACTTTTAATCGGAGATCCTTCAGAACTATGTTGTGCACCTTAGCGTTCATTTCTGATGTCGTGAAGAATTTTGGTCGTCCGCCTGCGTGGGTCATCTTTCAAGCTTTCACCGTCGCGTTTAAACTACGTGGTTTACTTGGAAACGGTTGAAAATGATGGTGCAGTCACCTAGAGTGTGTGAATTTCTGTTGCATTCATAGTCTTCTTTACCAAGTATTTAACAACTGCACAAATATTCGACATTTGCTAGATTTCCCATATGCACACGTCTGCACTGTAACAAACAGCTATAGCTACAACGATTCTTGACCTTGTTGTACTAATATTACATGGAAAATGGCGAGTTTTGATAACCTATGGACTATTCTGAGAACATTTCAAGTTACCCTCGTATATCACAGGAATCAATAGATTCACCCCAAAAACTGGTGGGATATTTTGGTGAATTTTATACTTACTCATCTAGGTTTATTATTTAAGCGCCCGCTATTAGCTACTTCAACAATTTATGTAGTTTAAACTGCTCCTATAGACATACATTTGCATGCCTACCCCAGAAATTGTTCACATTCAATTCTCGCACAATGAAACGCTTGAACCAGAAGATGATAAAGAACGTAGAAAGCTGAAGAGGAAAAAACAGAACAAGGAGGAAAGAAAAATTGTTTCCTGCAACTCATGTTATAGAGTATTGTCACAAATGGGTCGTGGCCTGATGTTTACTTGGCAGACACAGCCGGTAACCATGGCAACACAATACAATAGTCGCATGACATTTGTCAAGCTGCCAAGAGGCCGCCGGTAAGATTATTGGCTTCCCTTGGTCCCGTGCCTTACATCCAGCTAGCACAAAATAAAACTATGCCAATGTCGCCCGAATTAACGCCAGACACTTCCCTCTACATGTCGCGGAAACCGGTAGATACTATTTGATGTTGCAGTGTTCTGTATTTAATGTTAATATTTCCCTATGCGCCTACCGTAATATTATTTGCCTTTGCTTTGCACGTTTTAAGAATTTCACATTGCCTAACTAAGGCTACATTGTTTCTAATATAAAAAAGGATAGTTGTGTTTTTTAAAAAAAGTTTTTTAATGATATCTGAATTTAAAGAATTTTACAACTTTAAATGATTCTGTTTTGCCATGTTTCGTACAACAAAATTTTTCCACAGGTAAAATTATTTCGAAGGGCAGTACCTAAGGAATTTAACTCGCCATTACAGGTACTATAATAAAATAAATTGTCATCAAAAACGTCATTGTTATTGCAACTGAAAGCTCAAGACTATTAGCACTGGGTGCGAAACTGACTAAAGAGTTTTGTATAATGATAGCATTTCAAAATGTAACATCAATTTTAATATTTTCAGATGTAATTACTCTCTTTTTTTCAATACATTTCTCACACGGTTGCTCAATTTATTTATTTCATTAGGAAAAAAATGTTAGGGTTATGTTTGCAGCCAGGAATGCAGTTTCCTTGATCTTTTCACACTCGTAATCCTTCATCAAAGAGTCATCTTCAAATAAGCAAAAACATGACAGTTTAAAGAAGAAAGCCCAGGAATGCATATGCCTGCTCAAAGATCTGAAACATTACCCGCGTGAGGTCGAGCGTTATCATTTCCAAGTCCTCTGCTACTGTTTCACACGTTGGCTTTAGCCTCTTCTGCAACACTGAGCTGTATCGGATACTATTCACTATCTCTCAGTGCTCCAAAATTTGTTCTTTCAAATTTCAGAAAAGAGTCAACAGGACCTTTCGAGAGAAGAGTGTGTCGTCATTCTTTAGCCTGATCATGCTGATGCATCTAGATCTCAGACTCCTGTGACTAAGGTGCGTTCCAATCTGACCAAGGAATCACAATATTTAACAGATTTATTTTAACATAGCCACCTTGTAAATCAATATATTTAGTCCAAGGAATTTCCAATTTTTTAATACGCTCAATAATATAAGATTAGTCCAACTGCGAAAAATAAGCGCCTATCTGAGCCTCAATCTCATAATTTGATGCGAATCTTCAGTTAGGGAACAAAAATAATTGCTGAGAATCAAACCCGGCGAATATGGCGGGTGTGGAAGCACTTGGAAGCGAAGATCATGCAGTTTTGCAGCAACAATTCCAGACGTATGTGAAGGCGCATTTTCGTGATGAAAGAGAACTTTCTTTTTCGCAAGATGTGGACGTTTGACTGAATATCAACCTTCAGTTGATCCAATAGCGAAGCGTATTACTCTCCGGTGATGGTTCTGTCCTTCTGGAGGTAGTCTACGAGTACCACACCATGAGAATCAAAAAAACGTAGCTATGACTTTTCCTGCAGATGTGACCGTTTTTGCTTTTTTTGGTGCACTTTCACCTGTTGCCACCCAGTTTGGACTGGTCTCTCGTCTCTGGCGTATAGTAATGAATTCATGCTATCTACTGTTATGAAACGTCGTAGAAACTCCTTAGAATTGCGTTTAAACAACTATAAATACTCTTACGAAATGCTCATTCGAATGTGTTTTTGGCTCACTGGTACAAACGTGGTATCTACCGAGCGAAAAGCTTTCTCATAGTCAAAACTTCGCGTAAAACGTAGTGGACACGGCCTATCATGTCGTCACAATGTCTTTCATAGCTTCAATCGGCTATAAGTCAGTACGGCATTGTGAAATTTTGGCACAATCTCGTCGGGCGTAGTGCTTGGCTTGGTCAGGCTGAGATCTTTTAGAATGTCTCTAGTACATAACATATATCTTGTCATCTAACACAACGACTGGTTCTACACACTTTCTTTAATGAAGAAATATTTCCCTAACCCTGTAACAGTAAACTTTTACTTCTAAAATGTGCTGTGGTTCAGGGCATTTCACTGCCGATGTTTTTACAAAACGTGAGTGCTGTAATAAAACTTCGAGAACTTGCAACGTCAATCACTGGCAAATTTCCTGTCTTTCCACGCTTGAAATACTTGCTTATCGAAACTAAGAAGAAGTTTCAACATGCACATTGCAGTTCCATTAGAAGAAAGCTTTTAGGAAACCCGATAATCCACTTCAGTTTTCAGACAACACGTGAAAAGATACGATGTGGCTGGGAAATCTGCATTTGTGGACGAGAAAGGAGTAAGAGAGTGGGAGGTGGAATAGAATAAAAAGCATCATGGATGTAGCAAAGGAACTGCATTTCCATAATGGATATTAACAAAGAAACACACACATGCGGTATACGGTTTTCAGTTTCTCATTAGAAATGTGCGCCGACATGGTCGCAAAAGCGAGTGCTTCTGCACTCCAGCAAAGACAGGAGTGCAAAATTAGAAGCTATAGAAATATGTTAACATTAAGGCACGGCCAGTTAGCGAACGACACCAAACTGGTTTCAGGGATTTACTGGCGAGAATAAACATCGCTCAGGAAAACAATAAGTTTCACTGGAAGAGTGGCGAATTGTTAGTAAGCCTCAAGGTGTTTTACTTTCTAGGGATTGTCCCCATTACCACTCATTTGGGGCAACAATTAAATCTGTATGATTTGACCTCAACCCAGGCTCAGCAATGGTACCGGAGGTTTTCATCTTCCTCTATGAGCATGCTACCTAATGCTTTAAAATGTTCAATGGCATTGTATCCTACCCTTTCCCAATCGCTGATACTTTATCACTTAATCATTACAGCTACTGTCTGGCTATGAGAAGAAGGCAAGCATGGGGAATGTGCCATGTAAACATTCTCTATTCTCTTTCCTATGTTCACTTACGTTAGTGCTGATAAACAGTTCAGATCTCCTCGCACTTCTCTCTCCTCTTGTCATCATCTGATTTTTTATTTTTTTAAGTGTTTAACGCCCGTTTTTACTACTGAGGCACCACAGGCGGTGGACACTGATGATGCATGAAATGAAATGATAAATTGGGAAAGGATTTTTTTAAAGGAAGGAAGCTTTCCAGGCTCAAGTTTAGAGTACCTCTCTGGCATTTGCCATTTAGGACTGAGGAAAACCTAACTCCCACTCACGAGTCCATGCCTAAACGACCTCGGGCACCCGTGGTGATATCTCCTGATTGCCAAACTATACCATGATTCATAAATTATGTTAAAATGTAATGAAAAGACCATGAACAGATAGACATAAATAATTTCTTACATAAAAATGAAGCAGTTTGGAAATTGATACACCATTTTTAGCCACATTGACAAGAAAGAGCATGAGATTACGGAATTCTTTATAACAAAATTGCTCCACTTACACTTATGTCCGATCTATATTGAAACAAAAACTGGATTTGCTACGAAATCTGAGATGAGAAGTCAACAGAAGAACGTGCTTATTAACCATAGCACAAACGCCGTACTCTTTTGTAAATGAATAAAAAATGCATGCTCAATTCAACCTGTTATTTGTGTTATAAATAAATAAAAGTAAGGCATGCAGGAGCTGTGTAAACTAAGCGAATTCCTCAGCAAGTTATTACAGAGAGCTAGAGCAGAGAGCAGGCTTAAACGTATATGCTTTTTCCATATCATTATTTTATTTATGTATTATATTGTTTATTTAATGTTTTCAATTGCACTTTGTGATTAAGTTACAGTGTTAATTTTAGGAGTACGCTTGTTTTTCTGTGTTCATTTTGCATTTATTTATTGTACACTTTACGCTACCAAAGTTGATAAGAGCACATACATTGCCGCTTAATATTTGTTTATCGCTCCAGCATTCCTAGAATTAGGCTTTTCCCGCTGCCGTTCGTACTGAAGCCGCAAGGACGGCCTCTGACTATAAGGATATGTCCGATTATTCCTCCGAAACTCTTTCACATGACACCACCGAGTTTATCGCTTGGTGGGAATACCCAATTGTAATGCGAACAATCTGCCTATGCTACATATTCCCCGGGCCACCTTAATCAATGTTCTCAGTGATTATAAACATTCTATTTTCAGGTATACCCCCCCCCACTCCTAATGGTTCGATTTTCCTGATTTTGAGAAACCACTTTTCTTATTTTATCTAAATTACATGTACAGAGTTTTGTTGCATTTTTTTTTATTTTGGGTTTCAGATAAAGCCCCACTAATAATAGTTCGTTGCACTGATTTTCAGAAATTATCCTTATTTTATTTCCATGGCTTATACCAGTTTAGTTGAGAAAAACAAAAACTGCTGTCGCCAGAGAGATTTTCTAAATTTCGCTTTAGGTTAACCCCCTACCCCCAAATTTTGCTGGTTAATAAACTCGTTGAATGATTTTTCAATTATGTACCGCTTTTCGTTGAGAAGTACTAAAAATTGGGTTGCTAAAACGTCAACAGTAACACACACATATATTCCTTTGGAATTCGTTAAAATGGTGCTTATATAGGAGGTATTTTCAAACAATAATCTTTTTAATTGTATATAAAACCAATGTACTGATAAGACACTGTGGCTATTATGAAACTAATAGAAAAGTATTTGGTCACCTCGGCCCATGTCCGGTCTTAATGCTTCATCGGCCCACCCCAGCATAAGCGCGGAAGGATATAGGAGAATAGGTCCATAAGTTTCCGGCCTCGCCGATAAGAATTATCGCCTTCACAAAACCCTTTTTTGGTGCCATACCTTATCTGTTAAGTAAATAATTGCAACTCAACTTCACTCCGCTGTGTTCAGTTGTTCAGATATAGTTGCATAATGAAGGCTATGTGTAGAAGATTGTGACATGTTCAAAATTGAGCATCGAGCTGTTATTAAGTTCTTTACAAAAGAAGGACTTACTCCAAATGAAATTAAACAGCGATTAACGGTGTATATGGGAAAGCATTCCCCTCATATTATACCATAAAAGAATGGACCAAACCTTTTCGAATGAGTCGAAAAAGCATTGAAGACGAAGAGCGTGCAAGTCCGCTCTTGGAGGTGTTCACTCCTGAAAACATCGCTCTTGTGGAAGTAGAAATTATGGAAGACCAGCGACTCAAAGCTACAGAAATATCAGCAAGGTTGGGCCTTTCCAAAACAACAGTCCTTCGAATTATTCATGAATATGGCTAGTGCAAGATGAGTGCATAGACTTCTTTCCTCAGTCCAAAAGCAGCTAAGAGTCTTCTATTGTCAGGTATTTTTGGAGCTCCACCGTGGCAACTAGAGAAAAGTCTGCAAACCATTGATACAGGAGAAGCAGCTATGATCCTCCACTATGATCTCTTGTCCAAAACAGAATCAATGGAGTGATGGTGTGTGTGGTGAGTGAGTGAGTGAGTAAACTGGCGAAGCACCGCCTCTGAAGGCCAAGGTCACTCAGTCAACCAAGATCATGGTCACAATCTTTTGGGACTGTGAAGGAATGCTCTTCATTGACTTCAAGGAGATGAACACCACAGTAAATGGGGAGTACTATGCTGGCCTATTGCAGAGACTACGTGCTTCCATCAAAGTGAAAAGGCGTGGAAAGCTGAGTGGTGATGTGCACCTTCTTCATGACGACGCGCCTGTGCACACAGCTCTTGTTGCAAAGGAAGCTGTGAAGAAAGGAGATTGACCATCCACTCTATAGCTCACATCTAGCTCCCAGCGATTATTTCCTCGTCTCAAAACTCAACAAGAACCTTCGAGGATGGAAATTTAAGTATGACGAAGAAGTGTTGGGGGCTTGTTGTTGATGAATTGATTTATTTATGGACGCTCTTTAACATCTCACGTCATCAGCGTCCCATTCAATTCCGGGCGTGAAACGGCTGACAAATTTTGCTCAGAGGCCTCTTCTTTCAGGCTTGAGGTTCTTTATCGTGCTGTAAGTGTACGACACGGGACCAATGGCTTTACTTTCCTTCCGAAGGAAGCCATACTTAGGATTTTTACGCCCAAAAAATCCATCGGTCCTGGCCGGGTTCGAACCCGCGATCTTGGGTTTAGAGCAAGTATGGTAACCACTACACCACCAGGACCGACGTGTTGGGGGGGGGGGTTATTGAAATTTTAATTCAAAGATGTGAGAAGTGTATTACAATAAAGGGTAAATATATTGAAAAGTGAAATATAGTTTTTCTTTATTATACTTAGAAAATGTTTAGGCTGGAAACTTATGGACCTACCCTCGTAATGTTTGTTGACGGTACAGATCAGCTTTCATTGGACAGAGTTTAATCACTCATTATGGTTGTACAGCAGCACGGCGCATGTGTCTTAAATGCTGCTATCCATTGTAAGATAATTTGTAGCTCTTCCCATTAACCTTCATACAATCATGTGGTCAGGAAGATATTTCAAGGCCTTCACAACGATGGTAACAAATTCATTTATTGTGGATATGCCTTGCTGTTGGAGAGAATTTGTTTGTCCGAAAACCTTTTAAATTCCGTTTACAAATGTTGACTCAACCTTATTTGAGTGGACACATTTCGAGTTATATATCTTGCAGTTTATTATTTTTTTCTTTAATTCTTCCGTTATTCCTAATTACACTACGTGTGAGATGTCATCATTCCTGATAATTCCTCGTCCACCTTGCTACACTAAAACATGCACTTTGTTTCTCCTGTTGTAACACTTTTCCAAAAACCAACGCACTGCTCATATTCACAGGCTGTTCTATATTTAAAACTCATGGCACTGTCTTTATCAAAGTTGATCACATATCTTAATGAGTTTTAGATGGAAACGTTTCCAAGTATTGAATGATAACTCTTTGCTCGACATGCCCGAAATTTCTAGTTAGTCAGTTAGCCGGTTATCATTTCAACCGTTATGACTAAATGCAACAATGTATGAACTTCAAAATGCGCACGCGGCGTTTATATGTTTCAGACATTCTTGTACAAAAAAAAAAAAAAAAATTAAATCAACGAGAGGTGAGTTAGGGAATGTAATAGAGGGAGCAACCATCGTACAACATTTTATCATATATATTTGATTTCCAAAAGTTAATATTTCGCGAAGAATGAAACAGTAAACGGACAAACCTGACTGGAATTTCACATTTAAAATATGCAGAGATTATACATAAAAAAATCTTGCTGTAATATTGTTCAATGAATTTCAAAATATTTTTAATTAGAAACTTTAAAACTTGATATTAATATTCTAAAGTAAAAGCTCAATTAAGGATTTTTAACGGACTGGTCGCGTACGCTATATAGCACCTATTGCTCCGTAATGAGGTATCCCAGTGTCACATACTAATGCTGGAGTTTCGTTTGTCTTTACATGTTCCATGCTCATCGACCTCGACTGGAATCCAACCCACGACCTCCATGTCCAGAGGCAAATGAACCAATTCCACTACTACCACAAGAAGACGCGAGGAGTATGTTCTTATTTGGCTGCAGCGAAAAAGAGTGAAGGTGAGGCGGTCGCAGAACCTTGCCCTCAATGAGGAGGTTGTTGGGTCAGTCCGCACTGCATTGCCCGGAAAGGAAATCTCTTCTTGTAAAGGCTGACTTCAATATGATGCAACACTCACCTGTCCTCTCGGGACAGCTGGAACTTTCGTTGTCTTGCCTACGCAGCTGTTTCAAATAGCGGTGCACACAAGGCAAGGGACATAGCGAGTGGATTTTAATTATAAGCCACTGACTTCAAATGGTACACCGTATCCTTATGTATATTCTGTAAATGTTTATGTAATATACGCTTCAAAGATATCTGGTATTATATAAACTTTTTGGAAAGGCAACAACTATCTCTCTAGGATGCCCAGTTTAGTTCATTTTATGATTATACAGTGTGTTTAAAAATACTGAACAAAATTACAGTAACGCATTTTTTATAAGTACAGAAGATTAGGTATACGTGCATATATAGCCAAGTTTCATTTCGAAATTAATTGTTTATACACTGATCGAAAAAAAAAAAGGTGCTAAAGGTGTAGTAGAATGGATCAGTGCGTGATAATCACTCGAATCGTCAGCTATTTTTTCTACTTGCATTAGCCACTGACAAGAGTTTGTGGTACCACACTGCATATGATGTCGCATAGTGACAAACGCACACACATACCATGCGGTCCATTTCAAACCTGTGGGCAATCTAGCGGACCGTACGGCGCGCGTTATTCGGGAGAACTGACCGCCCCCACGTGCCAGCTCAGTGTCATTCTAATGTCTTGTTGAAAACGTGCGAGTTACGGAACAGCTCTTTTACACATATACGCGATACAGTGTCGAGAATATAAATTGTTGAAACTTACCATTTAGAGAGACAATCTTACAACAGACGTGCATTTAAATTTCGACGCCGTTTTCCTACTGTCCCTTCAAGACAGCGCATAGCAGAACTGTTTAGAAAGTGGCATGAAGCGGAGTATGTTAAAGACAAAAAGAAAAACAGAAAGAAGACAATTTTAAAATAGGAAAAACTTGCAGATGTTCAGGCAGGAATACAGAGAAGTCCTAGGAAGCCTTCACGCGTAACGCGCGCCGTGTCGCCCGCTAGAACGCCGGCAGGTTTGAAATGGATCGCAATGTATATGTTATATATATACGCTATAATTGCCTTCTCGTGAAGAAGTGTGGTGTACTCGCGCCAATCCTCGCTCAACAATGCAATGCGTTTAAGCTTTCCATTGGTTTATGACTATGACTCCTTTAGGGAAGAGTAACACATTTTAGAATCAACCCAAATGGATACTCTTCTCATTTCTCTTAACTAAGTTTAATTCCACGATGCATCTCAGTCCCGAAGATTTCCTGATTATGGTCACAGCCTCGTCACAGATGCAACATACGTCATGGTGCAAAAGGATATGAGAGACGAACTGACACCCGAACACCTACATCTGCCAGACAAAGAGGACGAGAGACTCCATATCAGAATCACCTTAAGGAAAACCTTGCAACTCGGAATATACTACAGCGTTCGGGATGTGAGAGAGAAGACTGGAGATCCTTCAATGAACGTAGTTTCCGGATGTATTCATATTGATCACCGCTGTCTTCTCTAGTTTGTAACAAAGTGTGCATATCACAGAAGTCTCTATTTGTTGAGCTTGGAGACCAAGCAATATCCAAAGACTAGTTAATTTCCATTTAGGTATTTGCTGAAAAGTTATGTTCCAGGACAGAATGAAATCATGTATTCTAATTCTGCAAAAGGGATATAAAATACATCCCCATCACCACCTTGTTTTCTCCAAATACTTCTTGAACAATTCAGTAAAAAACATCCGAGAAACTTCTCACATAACACACCCAATGTTGCCAACTATTTAAGACTCCCAAAATGTTACAATTGGCTATATTACTTGTGCATCTCAATATTCCCATTTGCTACGCGAGTTAAATTCTTAACAGATGAGTCAGGGTCTTAAAGGAATCAATATTAACATATAGGTCACTGTACGCCTTTTAAAAACTATGGCTTCTTCACCTGCCCTTGACAACCTCTCGCCGGTGTTCACAAATAACCAAGTTAAACTCGGTCCAAATCTCCCTTTTGAGATGTATCAAAAATAAAACTTTTTAAAAAGTCATTATTTAACCAGGAAATTGTAAATTGTTTGCGCTCATTATGTAAATTATGTAAACATAATATACTATTACAGTGAGTAGATTGATATTTTCGTTCAAATGTTTTACATTAGTTTTTAAAACATTTAAGATAATCAAAATCCGGGTCCTAGAAGGGGCAGATGTTTCGGCACGCTGTTTATTCTGAGTTATACTTGCTGCAAATACTCCTACTGTGTTTCACTCCAGAACCACCTGTCTGATTAAGCATCACGGTGTAGTTCACAAGAGGTTTTTTTTTCTGTACATAAATGCACAGTGCAGATACAGTGGTGAAACAAATTGAAAGCGCGTACAAGAGGTCAGACTTTTTGCCAGTCGCCTGCTTGAAGTGGAGCCGTTTCGTAATGAACATTTGAAATTTTGCTTCCGTTTGCAGAAATTCGGTATGGAAGCGTACGCAATGCTACAGCAAGCATATGGTGATGATTTTCTCCACAATCAACCGCACTTCGGTGGTTCAAAGAATTTGAGGAGGGTCGTATTTTAACAACAAAGCTCCAACCACTGCAGTGAAAGAAACCATGATTAAACATCTGCCTTCGTTGTTCGGGAGGCTTGACCAATAACAGTCAATAGACTGGAGACATGTTTCATATTTCTCACGGTAGTGCGTTCACCATTCTGCATGATCGCTTGCTTATACATGAGACGCATCTCTGCCAGATGTGTGCCGAGTTTACCGAGGCCTGAATAGAAGATGAGCTCCAGCGTCTAGTAGCGGAGCATGGCGAGGCATACCTGAATTCCGTCATTACAGGTGATGAGACTTAGCCTCACCATTGCACCCTGAAAACAAACAGGAGAGCTCAGTCTGGAAATCGCCTGGTTCTCCGGCACTAAGGTTCTTCGGTCGGTAGGAAATGTTACCTATGGTGATTTCGATCTTGGACTGTCATGGAAAGCCTTCCAATCCCCCCCCCCCAAACGGTTAATGGGGATTATTACAAGACTGTTTTGCTGCCTTCAACATGACAATGCACGCCCTTACGATTGCAACGTTGTTGCTTAGCATTTGACCAGAAAAAACTCGAATGTGTGCCTACCATCCATACAGCCTAGACCTAGTTTCTTGGGATTTTTATTTCTGTTCCCCTACTCAATATACATTTAGGACTATATCTTATTTTGAAACAGATATTAAAGGTATTTTCTTTCCATCTAGAAATTATCATCAGAACAATTGTTTGTGATCACCCCCTCATACTTCTCCGCATCAACAAGGGAGCGAACTTAAAAACATGGGATATTATCTACATTAACTTCCCGTCAATCATGCGAAGTAGCGCTGTTGGGTGCAACCCCTTTAGTAGGCACCATGCTCGGAATTTTCCCAACAAAACTACATCAAATGGGGGGAAACAAAAGGGTTAGAGATCGCACTTACACCCTCTTATTACACGCGTGTACGTACGTTCTAACAAAGCTTTACCCTGCAGTCAGACGTGTATTGTTTGCCTCCCCTACGCCGAAGTAACGACTTGGCCATTCAGTCAGCAAGTTAATCTAAGGGGCAGGCAAAATATGGTACTCACTACTGCTGCTCCCCAAAACTGTCGTAAAAGCGTAAAAACAGATATGACAGCCGAGAACATTTCAGTAAGTAGTACAACAGTCTTGGAAAAATGCAATATTCAATATTCTTGCGCTTTTTAAGCTTCATCTCCCGTAGCCTCTAAGTGATAACAATGAGCCATAAACAAAGTGCATTTATTTGAGTTTCGTTTGTCAGAAAATGAGACCATTACCAACATTAAGAGGCGTTAGGAAATGTGCATGGAGAGGTTGTTAGTGCAAGAAACTTGGGATAGTGTCAATAATTAATTTACGCTCCGGTCGGCCGCACACTGCTCACACCTAAAGTAATCGAAAAGTCACTCCACAGCCATTGTTTAGCCAAGATTTTATTAGGGAAGCGAATTCGGATGGCAGCACTGACCGTGTGCAGAGCGTATAGTTATTAACCACCAAGGCATGCACACACAAACCTTAGCAACGTAGGCGGATTACCTGCTAAAACCAGCTTCGAAAGAAGAAATGTGGAAGTACCATTTTTTTTTTGTGCGGTGCACATGAGTGCGGAGGAATTTGGAGGAGAAAGGAAGCTGTAGGAGGAGTCTCTTACCATTATGTGGTATGCATTAGATGAAACGTCATCTGTTTATGGGAAAGTTTGCTTCGAGTTTAAACGTTACTAAGTTGAATAAAATACGTTAAACGACTGTTAAATAATTAGTGAAACTACATAGGAATTATTCTGTGCAGATACACCTCATAGACTTTAATCGCAGTTCATTAACGTATGTTGCCATGAAAACCAGAAAAGTTATTTTCTTTTTGTTTAAATAGACACAATACGATATTAGCGAATTCCAAAGCAATGAAGCTATTGCGGTTGCACTCATGAAAGGATTTTTGAAAAAAATTCTTCAAATCTCCATCGATCCTGCCGAAAATGACAATGAAAAAAATTACACACATATATAACCATCAATTAAGAAACAATTCGAATTTCTTAACCAGCAAATTTGAACCATTGGGAGTTGGGGTTAACCTAGAGCTATTTTTTTAAAAAAAATTAAAAAACGCTCTAGCAGTCACAATTTTTGTTTTTTTCTCAGCGAAGCTCTACAGATTTTATTAAAGTATATTGATAAAATTAGTTTTCAAAAAGCATGGCAATCGGGCATTAAGAGTGGGGGTTAAAGTGAAATTTTAAAAATCGTTCTAGCGGCCGTAATTTAATTTTTTTAAAGGAAACTCTGTATATGGCAATGAAATAAAATAATAAAAGCTGTTTACGAAAATCAGGAGCAATAGGCGGTGGGGGCTATGCCTGAAACCTAAAATTAAAAATCGCTCTAGCGGCATAACTATTGTTTATCTCAATGAAACTCCGTATATACCATTTAAATTAAAAAAAAAAAACTGCTGAAAATCAGGGGAATCGAGGCGATTCACTTCAAAACCATAATTTAAAAATCACTCTAGCAACACCAACAAAACTCGGCACAAACTACTTAAATCAAACAAGAAAAATAGTTTCTGAAAATCAGTGAAATCATATTATTAAAAGTGGGAGTTTACTAGCGGCACCAATATTTGCCTTTTCGCAACGAAACTCCGTATTTAAATAAAATAAGAAAAATAGATTTTGAAAATCACGGGAATCGGGCCATTAGGAGTGGGGTTTTACCTCAAACACAAAATTTAAAAATTGCTCTAGCAGCACCAATATTTGTTTCTTCACAACTAAATTCAGTATATACCATTAAAAAAATAGTTTTTGAAAATTAGGGAAACTGAATCATTAGCTGAAAACCGAAATTTTAAAAGCGCCCTTACGTTTAATATTCTCTCTATTGTTTTAATATAAAAGGAAAAAGTAATTCAGTATATAAACTGTATTTATAATGATGCATATGTTTTATATTTAACAAAAGCATCATCGTGAAGATAGTAAATGTGAAACATTAATCTAATATGTGTGGAGAATTATATTTGTATGTAATAACCTTCAGAAAACGTTTGCGTTACATGTTTTTACTACAATAACATTTAAATTAAATTTCAAAGCCACTGAAAAACCATGACACTTTCGATTGTTTTATTTGCTTAGTACATTTCAATTGTTTCTGAATAGTAACATATGTTTGATTTATTGAAACATATGAACATCATTTTAAATACACAATGTAACTCGAAACTTTGTTATTTTTTTCTATTTTAGTGAATGTACAGATGATACCAAGGACTCAATTCACAAATATGGCTACTTTTAAAATAATCACACAATATAGCTTTGTCTATCATGGCCATATACTTCATTTAATTGTGTGCCATTCATTTTTGTGAAATTTATAGATTGCAAGACTTCTAATTTTGTTCCCCAATATCACACAGTATTGTCGTAATGTATTTCATTTAATTAATTAATAAGGCCTAATTTGGGTTTTATATCTATTTTTATTAAAAGTAACTCAACTCGGTGAGGAATTCGCGTAGTTTACGCAGCTCCTGCGCGAAGAACTTTTTCTGTTGCGTGAGCTCATCCACTCGAGTTTGCTATCTACGAGGGCGGAGCGACAATCTGGTAAATTTATTTGTATTTTTAGAAATTTACGGTCATTTTATAGGCAAACAAGTTATTTTTGCATCAGTTCCAAGCTCTAGTAACGATAAATGCGAGTCGTGACATTCTATCGCTGCTTCTTTCATTAAGCCTTCCATAACTGGTAAAAACTAACGTATTAAGATACTTGAGCGAACCCTAACGGCCATGACCTAATCTTACTATTGCACGAACACGAAAACAATTCATGCATAACAAATCCGAGATGCCGTACGTTGTCTGACTCATTTAAATAAGCACGCTAATTATTCCTGCCGCTTGATTGCATGCTCCCATTCCGTCGCACTTCCCCATTAATCCTGTGCAAGATATCAGCAGCTGTACCCCCCTAGGAGAAGGGTAATTTGTTGCATCTGCAATTCCGATGAAACAGTAAATCGAACATAAGTTATGTGCATTCTAATGAATCTTACCGAAGGGATCAGAATTAGCTAAAGTGTAACTTAGCAACAAATCGATCTTTTTTTTGGGGGGGGGGGGGTCAGCTGATATTTTAGATACAAATTTCTGCTATTTTTTCTTTTACTGCAGTTAATTAAAAAAGACGTCTTTCATTTCAAAACTTCCCAGCCTGAATTAACAAAATATTTAACACAATTTTAATTAAAACACCTAAATTTAAATATTAAGGAAGAAGTTTAACACCAACGTGTTGATATATTTTTCGGTTTCATCTCCGTATTCTTAATCATTTTAAAATTTAAAAAGTTTACTATTTAATTTTTCAAATTAAAAGAGGATATAGTTGCTACAGCATTATTATTATTATTATTATTATTATTATTATTATTATTATTATTATTATATTATTGTTTATCGCTGCCTGGCAACCAGACTTATTGTTTCGATTTAGAAAGAACAATGCTATATACATAAGTGGGCATTTAATACATACTTTTGTATTGATGTTAAATTGCTTCAGAATCTGAGAATCAGCTCAAAATTCCGAAATAGGTTGCAACAGCGTAATATGAGGGTGAATCAAATATAAACCGGAATTTTGATTTTACTGCTTTTTTAGTAATAAGGAGCGATACACAGCTTTGAGAGGTTACCCGTGGAGGTATCATGACAGTAGGGGAAGGGATCACAGGTTTGCCTCGCTTTTCGTTTTCATAACAGCATGTCCGAGCAAGAGGTTCACCAGATTACGTAACTCATTAAGTTGCCCACTGTAATTCTCGAAACGCCTTACCATTTCCACGCAGATCCATAGTGACAATGTAGCTACTAATGGTGAACCATATCAATTCATGTAGATCTGTCCGAAACCACTTTCAAAATACCTGAGGTCATGACACTTTCTAATCGCAAATTCCTTATACATAGTTTTTCCCATATCTCTATATACGAGGCATGTTTGATAATTCGTGCAAAACAAAGACCTTTTTTGTATAATTTGTTTATTCTATTTATTTATTTCTTCAGCTTTGCAAAATGTCATTTGCTTCGGTGGCAATCTTTTCATTAGATGCTAATTTCTTTCTTCAAGTTGAGGAACAGGAAGAATTTCACACTTTAAGGCCCAATTATATAAAAGTTGCTAACTGGAGATTACTATTAACTGTAATTTAAAAAATGACTTGAGGTTAGTCATAATTTCTGTTAAATAAAAATAAACGCAGACTATGTAATCTCGATTTTGCAATAAACGTCAAATCTATGGTAACATCGCTAATTAATACGGAAATGCGTGTTTAGAGCGAGTTAACTGTTCTACATAAAAAAATCAATAATTCAGTTTTCCTACCTACTAGACATTTTTTTTATTTGTCATCAAACATGGATAAGGAAAAGTCGAAGCGAATGCGAGCGGCAAATTTTAGCTAACGTGAGTAGGACATTATTATTGACCTGGTGCTAACATGCCATGGAATTAAAATAAAAAAAAAAATCATGATCATTTCGTCCAGTCGTTACCTCGACAAGACGTCGAGGCCGACCCGCATCGCTTGTGCTCGTTCGGTTACATGTAATTACAGCGTTCTAAGCGAAAGCGCAGGTTCGCCATAATGTTTGTCCAGCTCGGCCTTAGTTTCTGCGTCAAAAAGTAATGCTTTATTAATATAAAATATGCGTTTCTCCATTTAAGAAGGAAATTTGATCTCAGACTAAGCTGTATACTATACAACCATACGCATAATCGCTCAAGGTAATGTTGTAAACAATTTAGTTCTACCATCTTTTAAACTTATCGAACAGCCTTCGTGTAACATCCTTAGAGGAGCAAAACGTTCGAAAAAGACGCAATCATAAATTGTTTGGCTAAATCCAGACAGTGGATCGATATATACAAGATAATTAGCGTATAGATTTTGCTTTTGGGGCGTAGGCATGGGTGTGAGTGGGATATGAAATATATTTTAAGGGAATGGGGCACACATTTACAGAAATCATGATACTATTTTAAAATAGTGTCGATGTTCTCAAAAGATTAATTAATTTCTTGTTGGAAAGTGTGGGTTCTAAAAGATAGGGAGAACACTTTTGGTCTAGGAAATCTATTGTGTTAGATTTTTAAGATTTGTATCAAGGGACGAAACATTGTTTCAAAGACGATTATCGCGGATTAAACGAGAAAAAGGAATAGACATTTTAATATGCAGGGAATAAAAGATAAAAATAGCCCATTGTGTCCCTTAAAGGGCAAATATCTCCTAACAAATAGTGGAGCTCGTTTTTTTTTCTTCTTTCATAACTTGGTGAGATTTTCCACGCCAGTTGTTTGTATGCTGTTTAACACTCTGATTGATTTGTTCTTTGGTTACTCCATTTCTTACTGCACTAGTTGCTTCTCGAGAGATTTCCATTTTTCTCTTCCTCTTGCTACTCTTGACCATTCTGGACCTGCATGTTCCTTAAATTAAAGAGGTTTGTTTATCTTCTTCTGGGCTGCCTTGTGTCCTTTTTCCTATCGGAGGGTCCCACGTGGAGATCTTGTATGTCCACCTATTGTCTGCATTCTTGCGAAGTGACCGCCCCCCATTGCCATTTGCTTCTGGTAGCTATTTGTGCAATGTCTGTTGTCTGAGATAAATGGTTTATTAATACTTTAGGTATTCTGTTAGGTGTTATTTCCAGGATCTTGCGTTGCATTTTTAATTTTGTTTTTCTGTTATTGGCCACGTCTGGCACCCGTATAGTAAGTACTACAGGGTATACATAGATTTCGAGGATCTGGAATCATTTTCTTAGGGTTTGGTCTAGAAGTATAACCACAAGGGCTCAAAATGCTCTCCGGGTTAATGAGAAGGAATAACAGCTATCAAAATGATGGCACTGTTGTTAAATGGCGAGCTTAAAGTGCAAGGACATTAAGGAACCATTGCATTAAGAGATATCGATATTCAGTAACTAAATTGAAAATTTGGTGTTAAGATAGGAAAGGAATGAATCTAGGAATTCTGGGCCATGGACTCTTAAAACATGGAAATTACATAAGAAATCTCACAAAAATAGTGATGCAAGATGCTCTCACTTCAGAAATACCACCTCTAAGCGAACCATACAAAGGCTGGCATAAGAATGTGCCCACTGTAATGCTTTTGCTCCCCAACGCGCATGTGCACAAAAGTTTAAAAAAAAAGGAAAATAAAATTAAACCACTTCACATTTTTTTTAAAAAAACTTCATTATGTCTATTAAATCACAAAAGAGGGGGGAAAAAAAAAGACATTTCATGAAGTTCCTCATCCTGGCAAATACAAAGCCCTGCACCATCCTTCCATCAGGTTAGGAGGAAAATATTGAACACCTATACATTTTAAAGAAGTGCTCTCATTAAATACTTGACAAAAGAAAGAGATGAGCATCCTGCCGTAATTTCGAGCTCAAAAATAACACGAACGTGCCTAGCACAACGCCAAAATGCAGCTGTGCCGTTAAAACGTCGTCCCACATTTCCGGCTAGCTGCATGTTTTACTGCGTTCTCCAGGAATGAGCTGTCTTTTTTCACACTTCAAAAGCCCCAAACTATTTATTTTAAGCACCGCGGATCACTGTTACAACACTATATTAGCTTGTCGCAGTGTTAAGTGCACGGGTATATCTGCTTTTGTCCTTCGATCTTGTCAAACATTTGTTTTTAAATCCTTTATTCCTTTTCATTTTCTTACTTGTCTCTATGCTTCCTTTTCTTAATTTCCTTTTTTGTTACTCATTTCCTCTACTCTCATCTTTTTATAGCTTTTGCTTTTCATATCTACCCTACCCTTCTATCTTGCTCTTGCTTTTCAACCATTTTCTATGGTTTTCGTTTTTATTTTCGCTTTCATTTTTTTCCTTTCAAGAACCCGATTCTCTGATTTTGTACTCGTTAGTTATCAATTTCTCCATGTTTCCTATTTCCAGTACTTAATTTAACTGGTTCTTGATCCTTTTTAGTTCGCCCTCTACTGTTCATGTTTACCCCTTTATTCACTATTTTAGCTCTTCTAAACTTTCCTTTTCTTCATTGCCAGCTTCCCCTCATTTTTTCGTTTCCGTTCAGCTTTTTTACAATGCACATTCAGAACTACCAGAAAGGAGGCTGTAATCCAGATAGGTAAAATTTTATTACCTGAAGCTAGGCCTATATCTGTACTCTATAGAGGTTGTTGGAATTATTTGAGCAATTTCAGAGCTATCTTGAAAAATTACGCCCAGAAGCATGACTACTACTTCCATAATTTCCTATCTTTGACTCTGGCAAGTGACAGTATACGATTATAGTTATAAACCTTGTCCGCTGACGCTTTATGTTCTTAGCTACTAGATGTACCATACCCACACCCATTGCCCTTGAATGATCCTTTCTGAACCTGTTCCTTGCCGGTCTCACGACAATATGCATTCATGCGCGAAAATAAACAGATGTTGGCTCTACAGCATTGCACTTTTATGTTCAAAAATAATTTTAAACTTTAAAATGCCGTTATAACAAAAGGAAAACATTCACAAAATTAGCAGAAGTGTGTTTTTTTTCGAAATGTAAAGGAAAATACTAGAAATAAAATTAGGAACATTGTTTTGACCGAAGTTAGCCGTGTCAATTAGAAAGTGTTTTCTCGATACAGTGCCTGTTTAGATTACATATATTGTTGGAATATGCAACTTGGCACTAGAACTTAAATTACACCTCTTAAAGGGTTGTACCCTAATAGAGATGTACTTTGTATTTCTAGAGTTGCTCACTTTAGTGAGATGCGTTTGGTAGTGGCATCAGATTGATGACGTAGATGGCATGTGGGATTTCCATGGTGGAGTCCCATCGTCCTTAAGTGTTTCGGGAATGGCCAATTTCCCGTAATCATTCCATAACCTTTCCTGGTTAGCTTCCTGTCTCTGCTCAGTAGGTCTTTGCCAGGTGTCATCATACTATATTTTACGAAGAATGTTGCCCAATTCTTCCATCTTATGTTCTTTCTTGACATATTGATATGCTGCAGTTTCAGCAATTTTTTTGCTAATGTCAAAGCACAGTTCCGATGCTAAGAAGTCGATCATATTTCCCGTTGCTAGTTTATCTACTGTTTCATTGCCTTCTATACCCTGATACCCCGGCATCCAACAAAGTTCTAATTTATTCTTTGTGGAAAGATTAATGCTAGTTCAGAGACATTTATATACAAACCAGAGTTGATATTTAAGTGTACTAGGTGTAACTTGACTGTCTACGAAAACAAGTAAACACTTAATATAAATTCTCATCTGTAAGAAGTTAAGGAAGTCAGAGGCACGATTATTCATGTCTGAAAAACTGTAGCTAAGTTCCCAAGACTTTTAACATCTTTGTTTTTGGATATAATAAACTCCAGCTTGTAAAGAATTCCCCAGTCTTGAGCTATCCGTAAAGAAGACCAGATGACGCTTAGATATAGCAGGTGAACACGGCGAACATTTACAAGGGGGGTTCTAAAAGCTCTCGACCTGACCAGGAAAGCTCAAGATTTAAGAAAAATGTTTTTTTTTCCGTCAATATAATGACCTTGTAAATCAATATATTTAGTTCAGCGACTTTCCAACTTTTTAATAACCTCAGTAAAATAACATTTGTCCAGCTGTGAAATATAAGCTTCAGTCTCATCATTTGATGTAAATCTTCGCCCACCTAGCCATTTTTTCAAGTTTGGGAACAAAAGTAATCACTGGGAGCCAAATACGGCGAATATGGTGGATGTGGAAGCATTTGGAAGCGAAGATCATGCAGTTTTGCAACAAATATCCCAGATGTGTGTGATGGCGCATTAATGTAATGAAAGAGAATTCTCTTTTCCGCAAGGTGTAGACGTTTAGTCCGAATAGCGTTCTTCAGTTGGTCCAGCAGTAAAGCGTAATACTCCCCGATGATGTTTCTGCCCTTCTGGTGGTAGGCTACGAGCACCACACCATGAGAATCCCAGAAAACCGTAAGCATGACTTTTCCTACAGATGGAATCGTTTTGTTTTCTTTGGTGCTCATTCACCTGTTTGGGCTGTTCCTTCGTCTCTGGTGTGTAGTGAAGAATCCATGTTTCACCTACCCTTTGAAACGCAGAAACTTGCTGGAATCGTGTTTAAGCTAGTCTACGAAATGATCATTCGAATGCATTTATGGTCCATTGTTTCAAACGCGACACCCATCGAGCGGAGAGCTTTCTCATAGCCAAAACGTCGTGTAAAATGTAGCGGACATGGCATATCGAGGTCTTTGCAATGTCAACCAACTCGCTTATCTTTTATCGGCGATCACTGAGTAAAGCATTATGCATTTTTGTCACAACCTCGCGGGTCGTACAGTTTTGGGACGCCCTGAGCGCTTACCTTCAATGGATATACGACCACGTTAAACCCCACTTTTTACCGTCGAAAATGAAGGGGAAGAATCCTTTAATCTGGCATCTAAACCCTTCAAAACGAAGTACTTTATCACAGCTCGTATTTCAGTTTTTATCCATTTTGTAGAAAATGTTAACACTAGTTTGTTTACACGATCGTCACAACAACTTGAATATACTTACGCGTCTGAAACTTTACAGCGCACCATCTAAAGGATGAAACTTAACTATGATAGTAATTTCGCAATCTTCACGACAGCTTGTATAGCATTTTGATAAGGCAAGAGTGTACGCACGTTCTAGGAAGCGGAGTTGAGGTACGGGTTCTGCCGGCTGCGGCACGCTTAATAGTCCAGGCGAAATCACCACGTGAGCGGACAACTTTTATAATTAAAGCCTGGTGTATCAAACTAATTTCTAATTAAGATATTTACACGAATTAAGCGCTATTTGAAGGTGGTAAGGGAACTAAATATTAAACGTCTGAAAACTTATTCAGCAGACCTGGAGTCTTACCAAAAAAACTCATTTCAGAAACAGTAGCCTTAGGAAGTATCAACCCTTAGCACTGTAGAGAGATTTAGAGGGTTCTGTCATTCTGTTTCACTAAGAACACTTCTCCAGCACATGTTTCTCTTGCTCCCTGTACTCCAGCGCCCCAGTGTTCTTCTCATCCTGCTAATTCCAGAACGTGATTCAACGCCCGCTAGGGAAAATTCCCCCTGACACCCGACATTCCATGCTCTTGCTATTTACTTGCACAGGATTTTAATACCATAGTCCTATTTCCTTTGGGGCTGGCTCATAGCAACATTTCATCTTTTATTAAGCTCCAGCCCTGCTGTGAGCTTAACCTCCATGCCAGAAAACATTCCGCAGAGAAAATAAAACGCAGTGCACACAACGTTAGAACGTTTTTAAAATTCCATGCCGCTCACTTCATTCTGTTCCTTAATCCGGAACTTTATGAAACGCGGTCGTTGGTTGAGGGTGTGAGAATACAGCTCGAGTGGTGTACCAAAAAGCGAATGGGTACTAAACTTACGGAATTTGGCTCAAATACAAACTCAGATAGGCTTTTATCGTAAAATGATTCATCTACAATACCACACACTAGAGGGAGTAGACGTTACTTAGTACCCATACAGCCCCGATTTAAAACCTACCAGGTCATGGTGCGTTACTAAACAATGTTCAAAACGCAACTATCTGAAACAGCGATTAAGTGATAGGTGTGACCAGAGATATTTAATAATGTTAATAAACGGGTTAAAAAACTGCTACCATTTCGAATATATTTAGTGTTATTAAATGTTGTTTTAAACATTTCAAATCACATCCTTTAATTCGTTAACTTAATTTTATTATAAACATTACATACTGCAGAAAGGTCCTCCTTTGTTCAGTGCTGCAAGAACTTTATGGGAGATACAAGTACTTAGAACACCCGTACGACAACTATCTGAACCTTTATGATGATTATGCTGAAAAGAACCTTACTTCTGTCGATTTTTTTAATAGCTTAACGCCCGTTTTAACTACTGAAGCACCACAGGCGATGGACACTGATGATACATGAGATGAAATAATATATTGGGAAAGGATTTTTTTTTAAAGAAGGAAACGTCCCAGGCCTAAGTTTAGGGTACCTCCCCGGCATTTGCATCTTATGACTGAGGAAAACCTGGAAAATTCTGGTATAAAAAGTGATTTTTTCCCCAATCTTGTATATAACATATTATGATAAATGTAAAATAAAGAATCTCTAGTAACAATGTAACTAAAATAACAAAACTACAGAAGTAGAAATAGATAACACTTAAACAGTCACACAATTTTCGCTATATTTCGAAGAGCTTTTATTCTTCTTCAAAGGCAGAAGACAAGTGAAGATAATAAAAATAAATATTGGATATTCGGAGGTAACGTAATGTGTGGAAACAGTATTAAAAACATGTAAAATATAAGCCTGCTGGTGTAGCAAAAATATAGCTTTAATCTATCTCTGAGTAAACTTTCAGAGGTGTGAGTCGGTAACGTCGAAATCCTTACAGTGAAACTCAGTATGTTGGGCAATCGGCAAGGGAGAAACACTGGGTTTTAACAGAAGCCTGTGTTTTTCATAAGGAGAGAAACAGTAGAAGTTAAACCAATATAAAATGCTTCGCAAAGCGCGTAAATTAGAATAAATTAGGACTGTGGGACGATTGACATTGCATAATTAGAGCACAGTTTTTTTTTTTTTTTTTTTTTTTTTTTTTTTTTTTTTTTTTAAGCCTAAAGGGCGTTGGCAAGGACATGAGCCTGCAACGGACGAGGTAATTTAGAAGGAGATAGGTTGGACGAAATATATTTTCTTAAGGTTGGGGATGTTCTAAACGTAAGGCGGGGTACAAATTTAGAAAAATTATTCGAAGATGAATACATTCTTAACTCTAAATTTTCAGTTAAATTCACTTCTATCTTTCCCAATGCTGCTACGTCTAGATATTAATCTCCTTATGCAATGGCTCTTTTCTAATTAGGTTCGTGCACATTAACCCCACTAATTTACAGTATCTTCATTTCGATAGTTGCCATCCCCTGCATACCTAAATATCTTCCAATCCTTGGTCACCTTCTTTATAACAACTTTACACCTCTTCACACATACGTTAAAAACCTAGCTCTAAAGTTCCAAGACCAAAAATATCCTTATCATTTACAATCCCGTATTATCATAGCGGACAAAAAATTCCAATACAAACCAAAAATTTACAACAAGAACTTCTTAACCTTGTTACTATTTACGTGCCTGGAATTGAGAGCATCAAACCTATTTTGAAAGAGTGTCACGATATTTATTAATGCTTTCTTTAATTTTTAAGTGGTTTTTCTAAATTTGTACCCCGCCGTACTTTTAGAACACCTCCTAACCCTACAAGTATATTTCGCCGCAACCTATCTCTTTCCAAATTACCTCGTCCCTTTGCTGGCTCATATCCTTGCCAACGACCTAAATGTAAAACCTGTGCGCTAATTATGCCATGTCATTCGTGTCACAGCCCCTTTATCCAGATAATTTAAGATTATTTAATTTGTTACCTGTTCTTCTATTAATGTCGTATTATCCTGTAAGCATTGCAAATCATTTTATTTATACTGGTTTAACAATAATAGACGTTCTCTTAAAACCAAGTCTCACAACATGCCTTGTCTCACTGTAAGCTATTCCATTATACTTTTAATTTAACACTTATTGATGCGTTACTTTCATAGCTCTGAAAGTTTACTCAGAGATAAGAGAGATGGCACGATTATTTTTGCACAAAGCGCGTATACCATCAGGTTTAAGTCTTATGTATTAATATTTTTCCCCACTCTTGTTGCTTGTTTTATCTGTTTCCATGCATTACGCTACCTTCGAGATTCAACATGTATTTTAACCACCGTCACTTTTCTTCTGCCTTTGAAGACACACACGAAATGTTCGAACTATAGCGGAAATTTATTTATTTATTCGCTTCCCGAATTCTTGTTATTTTAGGGGAAAAAAAAAAAAAAAACAAAAAAAAAACGAAATTGTTTTAAAAATTACTGTCATTTTAGGTAATAAATAAAAAAATTAGAACAAATTCCTGTAACGGGGTCTTTAGCAGCATTATACCGGGAATTTATTGTAACACTCCCTAACATCAAATAAAGTGAATGGCGATGCTGTAGGGTGGCAGACAAACGGCAAGTTGTAGGCAGTTAATCACACTTTCCTGTGATTTAATATCTCTTACATTTTCCGCATGACTACATACCCTAGAGAGTACAGCTTCCCTTAGTAAAGCAGACTAAAGGCTTTTCTCCGAAACTTAATATAATATTATGAAAATCCACAACGATGTGCGTAGTTAGAACACAAACCCGGGGCAACCGCACCGTTGGAATTTGCCATAAACGTTCGCCAAAGCCACGCTCGCACAAAATCCAATAATTGCAAGAACCTTGCGGCGAGTGGGCACAAGTTTGCAAATCAGAACTGCCACTTCAACGGAAAGTGAAAGCGCACACAGGTATTCCCACGCACTGCAATCAATTTCAGCAACGCTTAAATACTAATTACATCCATTTTTGGCGCTTCACCGGCATTGCCACAGGGACATGCAGCTTTAAATCCTTCTACTTCTGGGGCAACCATAAATCAATACATTGTCATAATGAAATTAATTTTGTCTCGTAGTTTTCTAAGTAGTTCTTTTTTTATCCTATACAGATGTTAAAATTGTTTAACAATGAGGTTATTTCGGCTTTACACCAATCTTTTACTTCTCTTTTTTCTTTTAGTTCAAATCTACTTGACTTATTGTTAAAAAGGGAATGGAAGTAAAATAAACTATGCGGAAAGCAATATACAATGAAGTATAACATCAAACAGAAACTAATATAAACATAAGAGAGAACGATACAAGGTTTCTTCGAACTTCTAATAGTTTCCAAGAAAAAGAAACAATCTCATTGGCTTAAGGAATTGCGATTAACGACAAGACTTGCAAATATGGAGGCTTCAATCTTAAGCCTTCACACACACACTTGCCGGAAACGATGTCTTCAAACCCTCCTCTCTTTTCTCTTAAGAGTCGGCCAACTCAAAGACGAACACAGTCTTCTACATTATTGACTGCAAAGACGATGTTGGGAATAGATCCACCCCATTCCAACACCCTTTCGGTAAGTCCAATAACTAACTTGTTACGTCATATGCAACGTTGACCTAGCGCGGCCGATGCCTGCCCACGCTGTGAACCTCAAGAATCGCTCGTACTCTGTGTAGATCATAGGTAAGTTAGATTTGCAAAGTGGTACTTTTTTTTTTAATATCGTAGATATTTTGCGGATAGAAACAGGTTGCTTAGATGGACATTAAATGTCACATTAGCAGACAAAATTTAAACCAAAGAAATTGTAAGTTCAGCGGTTATATTACCCAGCTAACTACAGGGGGCTATTGACGAGATTAGCAGGTACTGTGCAGAATAGGGCTTTAGAATAAATCAAAGATAATGGTATTTTAAAAAGGTATAAAGTTAAGGAAAGATGAGCAAAGTGTATACACAGAGTGAAACGGTAGAAGCAGTGCAGGAGTTTGATTGCTTGGGGATGAGATTCGCAAGTAGTGGAGGTGGAAGGTACAGGCAAACAGGCGACGAGAGCTGTCAGAATAAGTTTATATAGGACTCTAACATTACCAGTGAAATGGTTGGAGAGAGTATACGAGGCAGTAATAGGGGCAAGGATTTGTTTGGGGAGTTGAGGTATGGAAAAAGGTGGGCGTGGTACACAGAATGTTTTGTAGGGAAGTGTTCTCCGAAGGGGACTAGTTAGCTTGAATTAGGAACGGATTGATTATAGAGAGTAATAAAGTAATGGTATCGTATCAAATTAGATAGTTCAAATGCGTATACTAAAGGAATGTTTGATAAATCAAAAAGAGACCTTGGGAACGAAGAGTTGGTATGGGGAAGGTACTAGAAGAAATAGGTTTGGGGAATATATGGAGAGCTGGCGAAAGTAATGTTAATGTGTTTTGGAAGACAGTGAGACAGAGGATAGAAGATATTGAAAAGCAAGAGATTTACGGTGGTATAGACGATGAAAGTTCTTCGGTCGTATATAAAAGAATTGGGGACGAGAGAAATGTATTGACACTTGTGATCAAATGGGTTGGGCGTGGATGAGTACAGGATATAGAGGAGATGAGGCATGTTTGGGGGAGTAGTCATGTATCCTATATTTATTGGAATGCGCGAAAAATTTTCACACAATTTACAGAAGGATCTCGTGTTAAATAAAATGTTAAGTAACAAGAGTGTAAAACACATCCAGAAAATGGGCGAGTTTTTGGGTAGAGTTGAGGAGAAGTGGGAACGTAATACATGACTGCGGCCATGGACTACTCAAAGCCATATCACACACTTGCAAAAGGCTCATTCCCATACAACAACCTGAATGGTGCAATGTTATTGCTGAATGTCTCGCAAAAATCAAAGCGAAGTGTGTCCCTCGCTCACCCTATTGATTTAACACCAAGTACTTTTCATTTTCCCCAGATTGAAGAAACACCTTCATGAGAGGCATTTTTCATATCAGTAACTTGACGAGAGATGAGGAGGCGATTCTGTAGGGCCTCAAAAATGATTTCCAGCATGTCTTGGAAGACTAGCAGGGACAGGCGCTCTCTTCCTCTCATAGCCTTAACGCACGTTCTGAAATCCAGCACGCACTGTTATTACATTACACCGTATACCTCTTTACTCATCATTCACCGTAACCACTGCCCGTGTCTCTGGAAGGCATTGCCACGGGGTGTCAGAGACTGCCAAACTTTAGGAGCATTTCAGAAGAAATTGCTTAGTGTGAATAGAAATAATCGATTACCGTAAATTTTGATTCTTTATGCTACAATACAGGTATTTGTTTGTTTTATTCTCCTGTAGAATTATTCAATCCAATATTATGCTTATTATAATTGTTCCTATCTCCTTCACAGTATTGTTGGGGTTGTACATTTGTGTTTTACAAGTATATTTATTGCCACTTTCATGATGTACATATGTGTATGAATTGTCATTGTTATTGTTTGTAATATTGCGGTTTGTATTTCTCTTTTTCTTGCGTTAATATATTTTCATTATCCACATTTATTTATCTATTACAGAGGCACCACAGGGGATGGATACATGAGATGAAATGATATATTGGATTTTTTTTTGTTTTTTTAAAGGAAGGAATCGTTCCAGGCCCAAGTTTAGGATACCTCCCTGGCATCTGCCATTTATGGGGACTGAGGAGGTCGGTCCTGGCGGTATTCGAACCCAGACCTCCCGCTCACGAGTCCGCGCCTTAACGACCTCGACCACCCGTGGCGGTAGCGCGCAAGAGAAGGGTTAATGGTCTTAGCTTCGGCAGAATTGCATCCCACAGCAAATATTTCAGAAAGATCATCAAAATTATGAGGACAGGTAAAGATATGTAGTAAATATATATATGATACTTCTTTACTGAACACAGTTCCCGTTTGTTCAATTAGGAGTCATATTAACGTACTGTGAACTGGAAGGCTATAGCCCCTAAACAGACATGTGAATAACTAAAACGTTTTGTTTCACTTTCATGACTTTTCTGCAGTGCATTCTGTGCTCTACCTCCGCAAACCTAGCGCGCCAAATAAGGCACATTCACAAGAACCGACCACATTATGTCGCCGGCACCGGGCACAACCCAACTCTTACCTCAGTCCTCCATTTTGCGCTTAAAGGCTCGTTTCTTTACTTCTACAATACCAGCAACCCACACATACTCTAGCAAATACCTGTGCTTCTTTTTTTTCTTACAATTATTTATAGTTTTATTGGTTTAACATGTTTTAACTACTAAACGAACATCATGATTCAGTTTCAATAAATAAAATAAACTGATAAATCACTGTAAAAGGTACGTTGTTTAATGATGTGCTAAACGTCTATAGATAATAATAAAATACGCTGTTTCTCTATGAGACGTTAAAAGAGAGAAGAGAGAATTTGTTGATTTGGTTTAATTACGGCCCGCTCTTTAACATCTCAGGTTATCATCAGCGTCCCATTCAAGTCAGGGCGTGAAACGGTTGACAAATTTTGCCCAGAGGTCTCTTCTGTCAGGCTTGAGGTTCTTTTTCGTGACGTAAATGTACGACACGGGACCCACGGCTTTACTTCCCTTCCGAAGGAAGCCATACGTAGGATTTTTTACACCAGAAAAAATTCATCGGTCCTGGCCGGGTTTGAAACCGCAAATTTGCGCTTAGAAGGAAAGTATGATTACCACTACACGAGAAGGAGAGAGAGAGAGAGAGACTATTGTATGAGCAAATATGGATACTAAAATGATCCCTAAATACAGATATGGATAAAAAATCTTTTTTGGTCAAGACATATTGGTCGCCATTTTGAAACAGCTGTCAGCGAAGCACTGCTGCAAATCAACTTCATATTTTACAGTTCCATAAAAATTAGTTCTTTTATAATCCTCAAAACGTAGTTTTTAAAATAAAGACTTTGTAACATAATTTAATGTCCTACGCCATTGGGTAAACCCAGAAAATACTGCATTACTTCACATCTTTTCATAAAAAAACAAAAGAATTTATTTGCTCAAACCCGTTGTCTCAAAAGGGCCAGATACAGGCCAAGCTTGCTCACCAGTGCTCTTTCAACCTAGCATTGGAATGATGTAGGAATGGGTAGATTGGCTTCGTGTAGTTCCATGTTACGTCATTAACCGCTACCTTTTATTTTGTTAAAATTGCATTTGCAGTTGTGATTATTCAACTGCAATATCGCACTTTCTGACATCAGTACTAAGTCCAGACCGAAGCATAAATCGACTGACCCTGCTTATGACGTATACGTACTTCATAACAACCACTTTTCACAGGCGGGGTTTCCCCCTTTTCACCGGCTATGCTACTCGCTACTGTTCAATTTCTCTGCTTAACAGAGAGATGCCTGCCTGGTCTATACAAACTTTTTCTCTTATCAAAAGCCATTATTCCGGCAATGCCACTCTAACGTCGCTCTTTTCCACAGGGTGTGTTATTTGTAAGTTTACGGAGGTCAAAAACATTTGCTTCAAACCATTCAAATGCAATATAAAAGAAATGGCGGAAACTGGGGCATAAAATTCGACATTTCGGTTAACTACGTAGCCTTATTCGTTGGCGCGCTACATGAGGGATACGCAGTTATCTGAAATACCACGGGTTTAAAGATTTCTTTTATGTTATATTTGTTCTTACAATCATCCCACACTATGGACACAATAACTTGTTGGATATGGTTCCGAAGAATTCCTCTGCTGTTGATTTCCACAAGTGTAACAAACCTGTGCTACCCTTTGTTAATTACAAAGTAATCTCTGTTTGTTTTTTTGTTTTTTTTTAAACTTATTCCACAATTTGTTACCGCAGTTTTGCTGCAACGTATAATCAAACATAGTGCTTTGAAATGTTACCGCACTTTCACCATTAAACTTTGTTTACCTCGTAAACAAAGAACATAAACTTGTTCTTTCGCGAGGTATACCGTACCGACAGAAAGGGAGCGAGACAGTAGCAAATTGCCTAGTTTGGAAAGAGCAACTAGAAAGTGAAAAGAGAGCAGACGCTGCTCACGTAAACCGACTATAAATACTCCAGTCATATCATTATCTTCAAACGCTGCACGAAATTTTAGCTGTTTTTCCTTCAAGTTAGTTGCCGACATGGTGACCGAGATTCTCGGGTGTATCTTTTGGCATGGCATACTTCGTACAGTGCGCTCAAAGAGCTGCTTCTGTGTTTTAAGACATTAATGAACATTCACGCTCAAAATTAAATTGCTGCATCTTGAAATACTCTTTCCAAGAGATATTACACTGCATGCACTAACACTACAACTTCCATATTGATGTCCACGTGTTGCAGGAATTACAGAAGGATTCAGCGATCAGCCCGCACATGGTTTGAGGAAACGTCAAGCTAGTAGTGAAATATTTTCACCAGCATAGCGACTAGCCAATGGACAAGTTCAAAGAATATAGCGTTTTGTCTGCAACAGCTCGTCAAGATGGGAACAAAGCGTACTTTGTAAATATTTTGGTTTTCCGGTGATGGTTTGATTGATTTTCATTTATTTACGGACGCTCTTTAACAGCTCAGGTCATCAGCGTCCCATTCAATTCAGGGCGTGAAACGACCGATAAATTTTGCTCAGAGGTCTCTTCTTTCAGGCTTGAGGTTCTTTATCGTGCCGTAAATGTACGACACGGGACCCACGGCTTTACTTCCCTTCCGAAAGAAGCCATACTTAGGATTTTAACGCCTGAAAAAATCCATCGGTCCTGGCCGGGTTCGAGCCATTATCAGTAGAGAGTACGACGCCTGAGCTCATCAGAGAATGTACCACCAAATACTCATCTCTGAAGGATTACCCTGTCGACTTCTTTTGGAAGAAGCGGAACGTGCTGTAGACAATAATGTTAATCAAAAAATCCCTCTACGTCCCTTGTTTCAATACGAGCAGTAATTGCTGAAATGTTACTAATTCCCTCAGCAACTGACATTTGCAGACACAAGTCAACACTGAGGATGCAAATCAATTAAAATCAATACCCTTTGGGACAGTGTTATCAGTGACAAAAGGGTGGACAAAATGGAAGGAAAATTTCAATTTGACGATTTCACTAATGTTGGACATTGTGCACAGTTCTTGTGTTTTCTAAGATACGAAAAAGAGGACATTCTCTTTTGCAAACCTTTTATATATTTCTTTAAATAAAAAATGGAATTGTTTGAATTATTAAACACGTTGAATACAGACTGCTATAAGCAACACTCGTCAATAAATCTATGCCACATTTACGAGACAAATAATTTAATTACACCTTGTCTAGACCGCACTTACGCAAAGCAGTAGTAGTGTTAATGCTTTTAGGCGCGGGTGTCGTTTTTCTCGCGAAACAATAGCGCATCAGGTGAGACGACAAAGGTCTCTTTCTCTCCTCACACCAGCAGTCGATGGTGAGTCATCGGTGTTCTCCCCACCTTAATAACCCTGTTCCTCGCTCTCCATGTGGCGTCTACTGCCAGCCAAAGCAACAGATACTTGTCTGTCCAATCTTTCGAGTAGAAAGGTACAGTTTTGCTGTTTTTTCATTAGTTTTTAACGCCCGTTTTTACTCCTGAGGCACCACAGGCGCTGGACACTGACGATACATGAATTGAAATGATATATCGGGAAAGGATTTTTTTTTTAAAGGAAGGAAACGTTCCAGGCCTAAGTTTAGGTATTTGCCATTTATGAGGACTGAGGAAAACCTGGAAAAAGCCTCAGTCAGGGAGGACGGCTTGGCGGGATTAGAGTCCCAGACCTCACGAGCCCGCGCCTTAACGACTTCGGCCACCTGTGGCGGTCGAAAGGAACCGTGGAGTACGCAAACCGCATTTTTCGGAACATTCACGCGTCCATGTGTAGAGTTATAGTAGTATGACCTTTTTAGCACTGGCGGCTCATACACATATTAATTGGTGGGACACAATTTATAAAAATTACATTGCACAGAATCTACGAACATGAGTTTATCTGATCTGCTAAAATATACTACAATGTGATTTTTCTTAGTCATTTACTAATCCCCTTTGAAACTAAATATTAGGAGTTTTATTTCAGCTAACAGAATCCAAGAAAAGGAACACTATTGAGGAATATTACTGAAATTTAATTTTGAAGTTTGTCATTTGGAATATTACGCTACTTTCAAACTTTAAAAAAAAAAAAAAAAAAAAAAAAAAAAAAAAAAAAAAAAAAGGTTCTAAAATAGCATTATAAAACATTAACATAAAAAGGCATATATTTACACCTACTCTAAAGAAAAAAAAATATTCAAAGTAAAGGTTTTATGGAAATAAAATAGTGCTTGTGGCACTCAAAGATTTAAATCATAAGTTAAGAATTTTTTAAAATAAACCATTCGTCACAACATTTCGCCTACATTTAAGAGAAACTTTTCCAACAACTTTACTTCCTTATCCCTTTCTAGTCTGCCTTTTCCGCTAGAACGATTACATTTCGACCCCATGACCTCGGAATAGAGAGCACCACGCTTCTCACCAGCTTTAAACGTGTCGGTATTCATAATGCAGTGTGCTGTGGTAGAATTAACACAGTCGTAGCCCTGAGCAACCGATCTACAAACTGCATTAATTGATCTATGACCCTTATTAGTACAACGTAGGTGCGAAATATTGCTTGGAGATAGGAGTTAACCCTATTGACAAAGGAATATCACACTTCCTTTACATCATCTTTTACATTTTAATTGGGAAATTCAGAAACTGCATCCCCAATATTGACCTGATTTTTTACGTAAATGTTTAATTTGTGAAATATTTTATTTAAAAAGATGTGGAAATTGATATGGTTAATACAATATATAATTTTTAAATACACAATTTTAAAAGAACTATGGAAACATTCAAAATAAGGAAAAGTTATGATTAAAAATAAAATTTAAGAAATACTAAACACCTGTTGATTACCACATAGTTTCAGCTGTTCTTCCGAAACAACTACAAAATGTTATAAAAACAAGATTGCATTTACTTATAAATTATTTCAATTATCGCTATGCTACACTTATAGCACACGAGACATTTCCTTGTGATTAATGTTTCTGCTGTCACGTGGTCGCGCCAGCACACTGTTGCCAAATCCCGTCATTCGTTATTCGTCCCCAACGGCTGTATTTCAAGAACATTTTCTTCTTTCTGCCATTCTTCGCTGTCTATTTCATTTCCATTTCATTATTTTACTATCACTGTAAACGAAATCACTGGAGCCACCCAAGTTAGTTATAAAACGTTCTACTACTTCTTCTAGAGTGCCTTCTTCTTTCCATGCATTTTCTTGAAAACGCGTCGCTACTGCTTAATTTCTGTTAACTGTTGCAACGCCGATGATGTCATGTCTCTGACGATAATGTGCTTTTGTTACCCGATTGGTTAGCGACAAGATGAGCCTCTCGCCAGCATAAACATGTCCGAAGTGTCTATCACAAAGTAATTTCTCGCCTACAGTAGTTTTACAGAATGTTTTCTGCTGTAACGAAGTAGCATGCGGCACCCAATACTACATTATGTAGGAAGTCCATAATTTATCTGGGAGTTCACCTGGATAAGGTCTTACTTTTCGGGGAAACATCACAACACTGCCCTCAAGACATAGCAAGTAATTGCTCAACTGATCCCGTGTTCAGTTCTAAAGAGATGTCAATATACTTTAAAGTACAAAGCTCTGATCATCCCTAACATGTCTGTGAAATCTGGAGCATGGCTGCTGGCCAGATGGATCCCCCCCCCCCTATAATTATTTTCTATTTTCTCATCTCTTGGTCAACTTTTAAAACAAGAAATGATGAAAACAGCGATGGATGACCGATTAGTTCTTAATTGCATCTTACACGATAAACGCTCTATCTTTCTACTGTAGTAGTAGCGGTAGCATATGCTGGTGGTATAGTGCTAACCATATTTGCTTCCTAAATCCAAGATCGTGGGTTCAAACCTGGCGTAAAAGTCCTAAGTATGGCTTCCTTCGGAAGGGAAGTAAAGCCGTGGGTCCCGTGTCGTACATTTACAGCACGATAAAGAACCTCAAGCCTGAAAGAAGGGGCCTTTGAGCAAAATTTGTCGGCTGTTTCACGCCCTGAATTGAATGGGACGCTGATGACCTGAGATATTAAAGAGCGTCCGTAAGTAAATCAAACAAAGAAAAAGAAAGACAACGAGGCGGGACACAACTTCGAAAAGAAAGAAACAGAGTTGGTGAGTTATGACCTGCTACTTAATACAATTTCGAACATTAAACAGCTATTCTCGTGAGTTATTGTTCAGTTTAACTGGCCCTTATATGAGGGATAAGCCATAACTCATAAATCTTGGAAATCTAGCGAACAAGGGACAACACAAAAAATATAAGATATACGATTGAAAGTGTATGGAATATACTTTCGAACGAAACCACCAGATGGTGTGTGTCAGCACAGCTGCATGTCTCAGCACGCCCCGAAATTCAGATGATGAGCGAGTGGTCAGGAATGGAGGTTACAAAGAATGACAAGATAGCATTTCTACGCTGCAGGAATGGACGAGAATGCCATACAGAGCTCTTGCCCACTTTCATTAGGATTCAACATGGCATTCCCTTCTTCCTGACACGTCTTCCGCGTGGTCAGGTTCTCCCGTAAAATGCGGTGCATTGTTTTTACCGGGAATTCCAGTTTGCGCTTCTAATTCCACAAGCGTCCAGCGCCTATCATCGCTTAAGCACTGTTCCATCAGCATCACCCTACATCCTTGTTCGCGGATACAGGACTCCCACTGCGCGGCAGATAAGTAGCAAACATTCTGCCCCGTTTGAAGGCCTCTATCCATCTCGCCACTGCACCTGCTTCTGATAACTCTGTGTGGCATTCCTGCCGCGGAGAAATGCCATACATATGCACGTGACATCCATTCTTGACCACTCTCGCTCACTAACTGAACTTCAGGGCGTGCTGAGAACGCACCTCTGCTCACATATACCACCTGATGGCTTGTACATTTCATACACTTTCAATAGCATATCAGAGTTTTTCGTGTTTTACCTTGTCTGAGAGAAAAATAGTTGCCATGACATATGACTTATTCCCTTATTATGAAAAATAAGATGGAGAGAGAGATTCTAATAGAATATGATTAGAAAACGTAACAAATACCATTAAAAGTTCAACTGGAGTATAAGTTTAATATTTAGTTTATAGAAATTAGCCTATTCACTAAAACTTTGTTGTATTTTTGCAGAAGTTGTCAACATTATTCTAAAACGTCTAATGAAGTAATAAATTTTTTTTTGTGAATGGTACAAGTGTGATAGTAAGACACTCTTCTACAAGATCATGTATACACACACTTTTTTCAATGCTATCTCCCATGTCCGCTCGGCATTTGTACATTTTCCCTTCTCCAGTTGCCCAGTAGTTCTGTGGTTGGGATGCCTGGAAGGCGTGACTAATTTTATGCTTCGAAAAGCTCAAACCTAGAATAACTGACATCATTATAATTCTATTCCCTTTAAAGTGATCGCAAAACAAAATGTGTCAATTTAACTGAGAAATGTGTTATTTTTTGTCGTTCCGCTGCCATCTATGAGTTTATGGCGCACAACGGTCTTAACTGGAGAACTAAAACAGGATATTCCTTGTTAGCTATTGTGGGTATACGTGCGATGCAAACTTGTAAAACTTTTGTTGCTAGGAAAAAAACTAAAAAAAGGATGCAACTGTGCTTTTAAACGCAATGATAGGAGATTACAAAAGATGAACCACCAATATAGGACCCTTAAGTGAAATCCTAGCTGAAAAAAACGGGTTCAAAAGTATAAACAAAGTCCATTTCTTACCCAGTTTACTTCAATAATGCTCTACACTTAAAAATAGCTTTCTATGAAGTAATCCAGCTGCAAAGTATCGTATAAGATTGAGGCAATGGTATTTCTTTTAAAGGGCAGCTTAGCAGTGACGTGTACCTTGTCATAACTCGACAACCTTGGTGCAGGCATGTCCTTCCGGTAACCTCGTTCAAATCAAGTTCACTCACCGAAGCAGACAACAACTGAAATCTTTACTCACCTGAAAAGGAGAAAGAAAACGCATTAGTACATGAAAGTTAAAAGAAAAAGCGAACAGTGTCAATTTCGAAGCAATAATCATAAAACATGGTAGATGTATAAGTTTGTAGAGTGTTTTAACTCTGGCAAACATTTTATTTTATAATCATTTGGGATGAGAAAAAGACAAACAAATCATTAATAAATTATATGACTACCAACTGAGGCAGTCTTTATGAGCTGCCACCCCCATATTTAATTAGATTGACTGTAACAAATAATTTTATGTAACTTTGTTATAACCACGTGTGTAATGTTCTTTTTCCAGTACAAGTGTTGAATAGTGTGTCTAAAATGTTACTTTCTTGCCAAGGCGCAGAAAGCTACCCACTGCCATAAAAGCTGACCTGGGAATTTCTGTAGCCTTTTGTAACCACATTTGTAAAGAATCCTGGAGCCAGAGGTTTCCTGATATTCTGTTAGAAAATTTCTTAAGCGGGGAGGCACCATAAACCTTTTGGCGACTATAGAAATGAAAAGACAGGCCTTTAACCTCTTCAAGAGAAGAAGCCATCCGCTACATGGAAAAGCCACGCTGACCACATTTACTTAGTCTTGCAATTTTGAGGCCCGCTATTAGTGTGGCAAGAGTATTCAGAGGGGCAAGGTCATTGGAAGGATTTTCTCAGCTCCGATAAATTAGTGGATTTGATTGATTGATTTTATTTATGGACATTCTTTAACTTCTCAGGTCATCAGCGTCCCATTCAACTCAGGGCGTGAAACGGCCGATAAATTTTGCTCAGAGGCCTCTCTTTCAGGCTTGAGGTTCTTTTTCGTGCCGTAAATGTACGACACGCGACCCACGGCTTTACTTCCCTTCCGAAGGAAGCCGTACTTAGGATTTTTACGCCCCTAAAATTAGTGGAAATCGATAGTTAGTTTTGCAAGAATTAAGTGGACGTTCTTTATTAGTTAAGTGCAATAGTTTATGTACAATGGTGTAAGAACAATAAATTGTGTTCCATCTTCCATAACGGAAAATATTATTAACCTCGAGGACTCCTATGGTCATAGGACCATAAAAGTATCCAGCATCAGAGTCTCAACAGCCGTGGCAAAACTGGAAGTCAGCGGAAACCATCGTCGGAGAGGAAGGAAGTATTCACCCCTGAGAATCAATAATAAAATTTCTTTTTTCCAAATTTTTTCCCTCCAGTCTACATACATATATTTTCATTAACCCCCTTTCCTCATATTTAATACCGCTGCACAACGCTCGTGTAGTTTTACGATTCCACGCCGGCAGAAATCTGCTGGTTGACAGTTAACATCGTCAAACCAAGTGTGAAGACACTTTTGTAATCAAGAGAAGACTGCTGAACAGGGAGATGAAAATATGGAAATCTAAGAGGCGCAAAGTCGGAATAATTAAGATGGTGTGGAATAATCTCCCAACTGCTGAACAGCTGATACGTTAGCGGAGTGCACTGTCGTCATGATGCGGTCTTCCTATCTTGCTTTTCTTGAACTGGGTTTGAGTTTGCAAATGATAGTGGATGGACAATAGAGAAGTTGCTTTTCTGTACGGGTTTAAAAATAGTTTTTTTCCCTCCCTTTTATATTGAGATAAGGTAAGATTTCTCTTTACCAGTAACAATCCTAAACAATGATTATTGATGAGGAAAAAGCAAAGAAACCAAATTATCACTGTGTCCTGTTGCTCTCACTTAAAGCTTCCGGGATCCAAACACCCTGCATACACAATACACCCAGTATACAGGACATGACTTGATTTACGGCTGCCTAGGCGCATCTACTTTTTGCAACCGGAAAAAGTTCGTCACGCAGGAGGTGCGTAAACTATGCGAATTCCTCACTATAGATTTATTGTGTGGTATTAGAGGAACAAATTTGAATCCTTGCAACCTATAAGCACTAAAAGGAGAAATCACATTTTTAGAATTATTATTGAGATTAAACCACAAGAATTAATTGTTATTAATTAAATGAAACCATATTTATGAACTGAGCCCTCGGTTATCATCATTACATTCATTAAAATAGAGAAAAACGTCAGAACGTTTCGAGTTACATTGTGTATTTAAAATGATGCTCATATGTTTCAGTAAAACAAAAACATGTTACTATTCAGAAACAATTACAATGTACAAAGCAAATAAAAACAGTCGAAAGTTACATCCATTTTCATTCACTTTGAAATATAATTTAAATATTTTCGTTGTAAAAATATGTAACAAAAACGATTTCTGAAGGTTATTACACAGGGCTCTTATACACAAATATAATTCTCACACACATATTAGGATTAATATTTCATACTTGCTATCTTCACGAGGATAGCAAGTGTGAAATATAAAACATTTTGCATCGTTATAAATAAAGTTTATTTGCCGAGTTAATTTGCCAGAGAAAATTAAACATAAGAGCGCTGTACTGCTAATAATCCAATTTCTCAAATATTCGGAAAGTATTTTTCTTATTTTATTTCAATGGTATATACTCAGTTTCATTTAAAAACATTTAAATTTGGGCCGCTAGAGAGATTAACTATAGCTAACATGTCATTATTTTCAGATAAAAATATATAAATATCTTATTTAATTGAATTACATTGGAGTGTAATAATACACCTTAAAATTTAAGTCACAAGAGCCCTTTGTGTAGTCGTTTAATCCAGTACGAGAAGTACAGCTTCAGCGAGTTCTAGAACCTTTCCTACAACCTTAAGAATTGTATTAGAGATGTCCTTTGTCTTTCCAGAGTTTTAGTCTCCTAGACGCAGTAGGATTATCACGATAGTCCTCATCGTTCTCGGGCGTTACCGTGTCAATAATAGTTGCAATAGCTTTTCTGATTTGCTTCCTATGTTCAGTACGTCTTGGTCAGGATGTTTTTAATGTTACCCACTTCTTCCATCTTATCCGACGTTATTTCTTGGTTCAATGATATACTGAGGTTCGAGCAGTTTTATTGTTAAAGTCACAGAAAGATTCTGATCCTAGTTACCACTTTTGCCAGGTTATTTGACACTTCATTACCTGATGTCCAGACAACTACGAAAGTTCTAATTAATCATTATGGGAAGGTTAATGAGAGCTTGAGGGCATTCCCATAAAATTGGCTTGATGAAATTTAAAAGTTAACACACTTTCTATGGCAGTAACTGAGAAACAAAATCATTGTGTCATCGATTCCATTTGGAACTAAATCTGCGGAAATATTTGGTAAATAACTGATATGTGAAAGATAAGCGAAAAAGTGGTTAAAAGACATTTAAAGACAGATGAATCTCTAGGGAATTCTCCACAATCACGACGAACTAGAGTACACAATCATGACATGTCAAGAGCTTGAGGAAAAGCTCGCCTCAGTGCTGAAGCAGTTTGCACGTAGCGACTAGCGCTGTGTTTTACTTGGTCGTCATCGTTGCGAACTTTTCTCGACTAAGTGCTCACGTATGAGATATGGATTCTCTACAACAATTCCGAACTGCTACAATATTGGCTGTCACTAAACATACGCTTCAACATAAGATTTTGGACCACAGCACGTAAGATTTAGTATGAGCTGCTTCTGCGGCTGTGACGCAGTAACACTGCTCGAATATATTCAGACAAGCTTAACCAAGTCAGCGACATTCTTCCTCAGAAACAATCTAGATTTCCCCTCTTGCAAAAGTGCATGTTGCTCACATATACGTGAGACAATAGAGAGAAGGTTTGAGAAAATCTAGTGCACCCTCCGTACTCTCCAAATCCTACACTAACGAATTATATTTTCCGTTCCCTACAGCACTTCCTAGTCATTTTTCATCGCATCTAGAGACCATACATTTACAAAAGAGTGTGTTTCACCTTGGCAGAAGTGTATCAATTATGTTGGAGGATATTTTCTTCAGTAAAGCTTTCAGTTATTTTTCATAAATATCTAAAGTTGTTCCCTGAATCGAACGGACTTGCTTGGTGATTTAAATTATGAATCGCTTATAGGAACATCTTATTAATCGATAAAAAATTAATTCAATTTATAAACCTGAAATTTGGCAGTATTAATGCTTTACTCAACAAACAAAATAGTTAAAAATTCAGTTTAATGGGTTAAAAACTATAGTTTTTAGAACTTACGGCCTTAAAAGAGAAACAGTTCAACTCTCCTCTACAATTGAGTTGTGCATAATTTGTCCACCTTTGAAGCCAATTACATTTTTAATCTTGAAAAGTGATTTTGTTTTAGTTTGGATGTAAACTTAAATAGTGTAATAATGTTAACTATTGGATTACACGACTACAGGTTCATCGTTATGTAAATCTTAGATGGGACTTGTTATAAAGACCATAGTGAGTTTGTAGGAATCTGTTGGCCAGGCTTTCACTTGCCTTGTAGCTCAAGGCTGATACAATCGGCACACGCTAGAGCAAGAAGACGTATTTTAAATCGTATATAAAAATCAAACACGGATGTTCAGAAGATAAGGCACGCAGACACAATGATTTCATTACGTGCACGATTAATAAAAGAAACTGCACTCGATTGCATGACTTATCTTCACGAACTGCGGGCCGAAATAAAAGGCATTTGTTTTCCATAAAACTTGAATGTGAAGCTTGCCTGTAATGGGTATAGTTTCTCTAGCCATTAACAATCCCTCCTAGAATTTTATTCACTGTAACCAATCGCGATCTACATTTAATCGATTACTTTTCTAGTAACATTTCTTCCACTGTTATACATTGTAGGAAGCATAGTAAGCGAAAGGTTAAACTATGTTAAAATTATATAAAATGTAAGAAATCGAACGAAAACATCCACTATACTACTATTACTATTAAAAGAATTCAAGTTGAAATACAGCTAAGACAAGAGTCACCAAATTTCACTCGGGAGTATTACAACCGAAACGGCTTTAGCAGCAGGACATTCTCAACTAACTGCTCAGGAGGAATAAGGACCTAAAGACATAAATTAGATGGAACAACACGGAGAGATCCCAGTGTTACCAAATATACAAGTGAACATGGACAGAAAACTTCCAGAATACCTGAACAGAAGAATGCACAACAAGAATCAGGTGCGGAATGAAGGACGAAAAAAGAACTTTCCATGAGGAAATTCTCAAAGAGGGAGCGGAGAAATTATGGATGAGAAACATCTTATATAGGAGACTATAATCATTTATTGTACAAATATATAAACTATGCACAACATTCAAAGCAGAAAAGATGGGAATACAAACTATAGTGAAACCGCTGCATTTGGACATCTTTTCTTGAAACCGGACAAAATTCTAAGCTTTTACAAATCCTTTATTTTGCACACCCCTGAATCCTGGAAGCTGGGCACCCCTTACGGTTATAACTAGAACACTCTCTTTCTGTTATGTGTTTTTGCTAACTTGTTTAAGGTTGATTGGCATATATTTCTAAAGTTTTAAATGGATCATTAGCAAGTACACAGTACTGTAATCAAACGAAAGTCAGTTTTCCCTAACTGGCTTTCGTTTACCTATTTCAGCTTGATAAACGTTTATTCTTTATGCTTAGCAATGGGTCACTAAGTACAGTGGTGCGGCAAGGGTGGGTTTATTCTCTTCCCTGCTCCCTCAATTCTTTACAAAATATTAAATTGTTTGATATTTCCCGATAGTAACTGTACATAACTGTAAACTTATTGAAACAAACTACTGCATGCTTAAAATAAGCAGAGTGGTCCAAAGTTATTGTTGAAATGTGAAGTGCAAACGTTTCCTTTTATTCTGTTTGAAGTTTCAATAGAGTAAGTGTAGGTAGTAGCTTTTATAGCGTTAATGTGTAATACATGTCATTTCCTTTAAAGTATGTACATCCGAACTTTCAACGCATGCCGCTCAGCATGTAACAAGGGACTGTGAAGGGCTGTTTACTTTATAAACTACCAACCGTTTTATTCCAGTAAGCTACAACTGTGTCATATGCTTTCATTAGAAAGCGTTTTGCGTGCCCCAGCGGTACAAAAACTCATAGGTTTGATCACTTATTTTACCTTCATTATACAAACATGTAAATTCATTCTATGTTGTAGTTTTATTACCAACACTTGTTAGCTTTTACTTTTTGTCATGTATAACACAGCTAGTGTAGTGTATGTGTGTGTTTTGAGACATTTTCTCTATTACGACTACATTATAAACGGAAATCGTAAAAGAAATGTGGGAGGCGCACAACATTCGCTGGAAACGTAACAAATGAAAACAGACTCGATCTGCTTTGAATCCAGCTTTACCTAGTGCCACCGGAGATACCCGAAGTTGAACACTGGAAGCGGATCACTTTGTTGTCTGCAGAGGAATGCTTTCAAGCGCTGACTCGTCTACTGCAGAACTTAAGGGTTACTCAACTTATAAACACTCTTGAATTACGCTTTTATTTTTGGAACTTTATAATTCGAACTGAGAACTGGTTTGGACTTGAGCTGGTTAAAACTTTCCATTAAGAGATTGCGAATCCTTGTCTAGATGCTGAAATCTTTCATTACATCCAAATTCACGATTACTCCTATGCACAATCCGAGCAGCTAACGGTACACAATACATCCATTTTCGCTCCGCGCCCTGCAGACACTTTATTAATGCACCATCCTGTGTTTCCACACACACATGGCGGCGAGGTGCGTGACGAAACATACCGCATTCAATTCCCGTCCCCTTCAAGTATACCCGGGGACCCAACAGAGCGCGGAATGAACTACTTGCTTCCATTCCCCGTAAAACGAGTTTACTTTGCTTTTACACTCGCTTGTCGCAAAGTCAGGGCGCCAGGATTTGTTCTGTTTTCTAATTACTGCAATATGCACCTACACAAATATCCCTGGCACCGTAAGAGGCCTTTCTCGGTGAAAATACTGCCCTTAGTTTTATGCCTTCCTTCTAAAATACAATAGCTTCAGCTAATAGAACAGATAAACAATAGTATCCTCACAGTTGTTGCTTAGTTATTTTGTTGATTTTGTTTGTTTACGGACACTCTTTAACATCTCAGGTCATCAGCGTCCCATTCTATTCAGGGTGTGAAACGGCCGAAAATTTTGCTCAGAGCCTCTTTTTTCCCACTGAAGCTCTTTTTCGAGCCGTAAATCTACGACACGGGACCCACGGCTTTATTTCCCTTCCGAAGGAAGCAATTCTTAGGATTTTTACGCCCGAAAAAAATCAATCGATCCTGACCGGGTTTGAACCCGCGATCTTGGGCTAGTATGGTTACCACTACACCACCAGGACCGACTATATATATATTTCAAGCCGTTTTCGGTGCCTTGTTGGTAGGATCGATGGAGATTTGGAGACATTAAAAAAATCCTATCATGGGTTCAACGGCAATCGCTACCTTCCTTCAGAATTCGAATGAGGGGTGTAACAGATTGAACACAAAAGAAAAAAAAAAAAAATTCACTGTAATTAGAACTTGTATAATAACAAAACTAAACATTGCACACTGGCTTGCGGGTAATTAGAGCGGGGGGGGGGGGTGCAACTAGTATTTAAACCAAAAGTTGTGTTTGATTTTTTTAAAATTTGACATTTAATTTTTAAAATATAAAGGCACGTTTTTCTCCAATAGTGCTAAAACTAACAATTTTTATAAATATACTTGGGGGAAGAGAAAATCCAGAGGAATTCAAGGAAAAGAGAGTGCACGAAAACCAATATATATATATATATATATATATATATATATAGAGAGAGAGAGAGAGAGAGAGAGAAAGTTAATTTGAAAATAAAAACAATTTAGTCAATTTGGCAATTTCACCTGCATGATATGATATACATTGCCGCTATTACAAATATAAAAAGAAAGACAGACACACCGCACTTACATTATCACTGGCTCTGCTCGTATGCGAATGCAAGTGTATCAATCCTCTCGCTGCCTGCGAGATTGCAATCTCTTGGAATGTGTTCCAATTTAGTAATCCTTTACATTTAATTAACGTGAAAACCGTCCATTATTGAAATACATACAAAAATATTCATTATACTCCCTATCGATATGGACAAAAATCAAGATCCTACACGAAATAAGTATACAATATAATGCTAAACTTACCGAAAAAACATTTTCTATGAAAAATGTAAACCTCCCACCAATATGTATTAGAATTTTTGTTACACGCAGTAAATTATTCCATCAGAAAAGTTACCTGTTATTGCACAACATCCTATTTGAATGTTTTTACATTTCTGCTGAATTACTTTTCAGAAGTAACGCACTTTTAAATACGAAATATTTGAGGGGAAAAATACTACCCAAGAAATAGAACATCTAATAAGGCGTAACGTTATTATTGACAAGGACAATGCTTGTTACTAACAATCGCTAGTTCATTAATATAAAGCATGAATAAGCACCATTTCATTTTTCCATTGATTTACGGGAAAGTAATGGGATATTTTAGTGCTAATTTTTATTTTAATTGTGGTAACACTTGCAAGAACCTCAGGTCAATTCCGCGCGATATATATCCGCTTCTAGGAAAGTTACCCACTCTGACTGCCCATACGCCAGCTACCAAGAAACGGGCAACAAAATCACTTAAGACCCGGTTTGCAGAAGAAAAGCACTATTTTATATAAAGTTACTCCCCTTACAGACTTGCATCTGTTTCCTCGTTTTGTGTTTTTGATCAAAGAAGAGGTAGCGGATTATCCTTCACACATTTTGGAAAATCACTTTAGAGACCGGGTATCGCTGGAATAAATGTATTGACCTTAAGGGAGATTATATTGGAAAATGATGTTAAGTTATTAACTCGTTTTTTTATTGTTTGGCCGAGAAGTTTCAGACCGTCATCCCCTTATGAAACGCATATACCATCTGATTATGACTTGCAAAACAGGGGGATGAGTGCATCAATATTCTCCTTATATTTACTAACGCAAGGGGTGTTCTAAATGTTCTCGACCTAATTCAAAGATGTGAGACAGTCAAATTGCTATGACTATTTCACTCATGTGATGTCATTAAAATCCGACCAATGAAATTGACCAACCACAGCCGGATTGCGGAGTGAAATTATCGAAAAAAAAATATCAAATCCGTTTTATCACCTGAAGTACATTATTCTTGTGGTCAGTGTAGCCAACTCTATACTTCCACTATATAATTCCTGAACACGCATCACTGACCACTTTTGCTGGAGGCGGTGGGGAGCTATTGATAGCAACAGAAGTGTGGACAATCGACAATGATAACGCAATATGGAGTGTTCTTCAAAGTGTTTTGGTGATGTATCAAATGTGCAAATTGATCTTATCACTAGGAGTATCAAATCAGAGAATACAAAGAAAACCAGAACTGCATGTTATTTTTTTTCCTCTGTTGGTATTAGAAAATCGAACGGTAGCGATTGTAATAGTCGACGTTTTGTCTATTTCAGTGTCACGGTTTCTGAATAGAATAGATATTCATAAGTGTAACAAGTGTTAATATTCTTTGCACGAATTTCAAATATATATATTACTTTTATTCTTATTCTTTTCATGAAATAGTCCTAAACTAGCATTTTGCTCTTCTCTATTGAATTACTGACAATCGGCATTCTTTCGTCGTAAGATTGCTTGAAAAGGTTAATAACAAATGTACAATTATTACAATTTTGTAGGCCAAGTTTAGAGGAACAATATTTAAATTCTTTTTTTATTCATGAAATGGTCCTAATAAATATCACTTGAGGGTTCGAGTTTTCCAGATAAATTCACTCACCGGTAATCTCACACCCTCTCGTGATATTGCTTGTGATAACTGTTAAGTGTCATGCATTAGATGGCGCGCTGTAAAGTTTCAGATACGTAAGTGTAATCATTGTTTGTGACGATCGTGTAAACAACCTAGTGTTAATATTTTATACAAATTGATAAAACCGAAATACGAGCTGTGATAAAATACTTCTTTTTCTAGGGTTCAACCTCAAAAGGAGTTAGATTCCACATCAAAGGATTCTTCCCCTTTGTTTTCGACCGTTAAAAAGTGGCCTGCTGAATTTAAGCGTGATCTGCGCGCTTAGGGCTTCCCAAAACTGCTACAATCGACAATATTGTGATAAAATTTCACAATGCCGCACTCAATCATCGCCGATCATTACAAAGTCCTCAATTTTACAAGAAGTTTTGGATATGAGAAATCTTCCGCTCGATAGATGCCACGTTTGTTAACAATGAACATTGAGCAAGTGATTTTAGATTCGTTTAAACGCAATTCCAGTGAATTTCTTTGAAGTTTCATAACAGTACAAAAACATGGATTCATCACCACACGCCAGAGACGACGGAAAGTCCAAATGGTGAACGTTTACCAATGAAAGCAAAAACGGTGCCAGTTGCAGGAAAGGTTATGGCTTCGGTTTTCTAGGTTTCTCATGATGTAGTGCTCACAGACCACCTCCAGAAGGGCTGAACCATCACCGGGGAATATAACGCTTCAGTACTGGAATCAACTGAAGGATGATATTCCGGGTAAACGCCCACACTTTGCGAAAAAGAAAGTTCTCTTTCATCACGATAATACGCTTTCACACACCTCTGGGAATGTTGCTGCAAAATTGCATTTCGCTTCTAAGTAATACCACATCCGCCTTATTCGCCGGATTTGGCTCCCAGCGATTACTTTTTGTTGCGAAACCTGAAGAATAACTGAGTGAACGTAGATTCACATTAAATGATAAGCTGGAAGCTGAAACAGGCGCTTATTTTTACAATTAGACAAACCATATTTTAATGGATTTATTAAAAAGTCGGAAAGTCGTGGGGCTAAATGTATTCATTTATAAGCCAACCGTTGGAAAAAAACAAAACAAACAAAAAACAAAAACTTAAAATCTTGTTTTTCTTAGTTACGCCGAGAACTTGTAGAACGCCCCTCATATACGTACACAAGTAGCTCTAGAATGTAATATGCACCTTGCAGTATTTAATGGTGCTTTACAATTGCTTTCTAAGCCTTCGCGAGGTTTACCGCAGTATGTTACGCTGCGATGGCAGCCGCATTAGTGAGCCAAGTTCTTAAGTTCCCTTTTTCCCTGAATAGAAACGGCCCCTTGGACCTTAATGCAGAATATGGTTAGGATCCTTTAGTGTGGGCACGCAAGGTCGTGTCTTTCGTGGGCTTAAGATTCTAGGTGGGGCTTCAGCAAGGTCGCAGCTTCCCACGAACGGCAGGAAGTGTTTGAATCCGTGACAGAACTTCCATTTTCATCTACACGTGCACACTGACAACTAACAATTGATTATGTGCTATCAAACTTCAGACAGGCTAGGTGCGAAATATTGCATGTGTTTGTTTCTACTTCTCGATATGGGATGCGGCCGGATAACTCGAATCTGAATAATTACATCGAGGCCTCTTGTTCATTTGGCCTATATCCAGTCACATTACAGTTTCGTATACTTCCTTTAGTACATTGGAGAACAATATTTTTTTAAACATGATTAAAAATGGGTCATTCGAATGATGGAATTCTGCTAACTTTTTAAGCTTTTTTCATCATTCGAATCCCAAAATAAAAGCGATAAACGCTCGCATATATATATATATATATAAATAAATTAAAATAATGAATATTAATAGCAAAGTGACTAAAATAACAATAACTAGAAAAGCAGAAAAGGATCAAACACTTAGAAAAAGTCACAGATTTGTAACCGCTATTTTTCGAACTACTTAACTTCTATGGCAAGAAGACAAATGAAGGTGGTAAAAATAAACATTGCAACTAATTCCTGCTGTAACTGCACAAATAAAACATTTACTGTACTCAAACATTAAAATCTTCTTCTTTATTCTTACATCTATTCTGATTTAAATCACTCTCGCTATTAATGGTTCATTTATTTAGATCAACTGATTCTCGAAATCATTAAAAATAGCACTTTTACTTTACAGCTCCATGCTTAGTAGCCTAAAATAATAACTGTCTCAACAAAATCTGCATTTGGACAAATTGTCTTTCACCGTCGGCTCCAATTTGTTGCATAGGGTAACAGCATTTCCACATACTTCTAGTAATCTCTGAAGTACTAATCAACTGCCATTTGAATTCACACACAATAAAACTTCTCTGAATGGTAAAAACTCAATTTTAGAGCGGTTCTTAGCTTTGCTTTTATTGCGCTGATGCCACTGTCAACATTTTGTCAGACAGAGGTGTTGCTTAGAGGGCAGAATAGTAGTTTTTGATTACTGATCAACATTCTTCATAACTGGAGTACTTTATGTATTATTAGAGGGGATGTAAGTCCCAAATATAGTTGCTTTTGATGATGAAAATAGAAAATTTGCATGGAACCAAACTAGGCGAATATGGTGGAATTTGAACAATACACTTGGCTGTGGATTTTTTAGCTACTACTATCACTAGATAAGTATTGAGACAACAAATAATGAATATCATAGAAACGTTGTTTATCCCAGTTTCTCAAAGTACTCCCCCTTGCACTATGTGCAGCGTTCCATGCTCTGAAACCACTTCTGCAAGCACCCACGCCACTCAGTTTCCCGGCACTGCCATCTGCAGCCGCTTCTTCGGGGCTAGAAAATCAGTGTAGGGAACAGGAAGAAATCGCATGGTGCCAGGTCGGGACTATATGATGGATGAGCCATTAGTTTGCCTCAGTTCCTTGCACAAACTCCATTTTTATATTATCGATGTGATCTGATGCATTGTCGTGGTGCAACAAAATGCCCCTTAGTCCTGTCTTTGGACGTCATTCTTGGATTTTCTGAAATACTTTGGGAAGGCAAACTTCTGTGTACCATTGCAGTAATAGTTCTCTGATTTTCGGGCACAATGGTTCCCACGTGACCACTTGTGGTGAAGAAAGAGGCAACCATTTTCTTTGACACAATCCTTGGCCTCATGACTTTGACGGGTGGTTGATCAACAGGGAAAACCCAAAGGAGGACTGACTTTTTGTTTCTGGATCAAACTGGTATATCCATGTCTCGTCAGCCGTAACAATATCTGAAACACGGTGGGACTTTCTACACTTAAATCTTCGCAGAATTTCTTGGCACCACAGCAATTGGACAGATTCGTGTTCATGAATGAATAATGGGGCCATCACTAAAATCCTGTAACCAAAATACAAAGTAGGGAATGGAAAACCAAGTTATATTTTTTTAGATGCAGGTGTTTTTCTAGTTGATTTTGCAGTGAGAAGCAAGAGGGAGGGGGAGAGGGAGGGGGGAAAGAAAAGAAAAGAAAAAAACAAATCATCATTCACATTTAATTTCAGAATTATGAAAGGCAGTCGAGGGAAAACGTCGTCGAAAATTCAGATAAGGTGTGGTGTTTCTTTAGGGCTAAGCTTCAAGTCACAAGTCTCCAGTTGTAATGATTGCTACTATTGATAAAGCACGGTTTTAGCTGCACCACCATTCAGACCAGGGTCCTAGAGACTTGAACCTGAAGCCTAACTAAAAATACAGTAAATAAATAAACTAGAAATGGGACAGGGGTGAGGCATATAGATTATCCTCTGCAACTCTTGTCTCAAAACTACAAAGTTTAGTTGTTGTTGCCAAACACCTTCGTAATAACATTCCCAAATCGACCGCATTCACCTTCTTGTGGTGACAGGATTGAACTAATAGATTAATTTTCCATCAGATGTGATAGTTCTTCTATAGGATATATGAAAGGCTGAGGTCAGATATCTATTCCACGTTGATTTTCTGAGAGTTTTTGTGATGACCCAGCATCCCATTCAGTGTACCAAGATCTATCAGCCTACCAGTGACTGCTATTTCTGGATATTCCCAAAATCCTTAACTTAGGCATTTTTTTAAGTCTACATTGGCGTTTCCAAAGGTTTTTCAGCGCAGGCGAGATTTGTTCTCAAGAATGTATTCAGGACTACTCTTATATTTTAAATTATTATTATTATTATTATTATTATTAAAACTATTACTAGGATGTTCAAAATGCTAACTCTCTATATATACAAAGGGTGCCAAAATGTATACACACTTGCACAGTAGATATGTATTTAATATATATTAAAGTTGCACCGAAAAACAACACTAATGTGTAGTATGATGTTCTGTAAACAGATGTGACTCACATACATTATGATAGCGTTGCTACGTGACAGGAAAATCAACAATGAACAAATGAAGTCAAGATTATCGTATGATGTTCTGTAAACAGATGTGACTTACATAGGATATGCGAGCGTTGCTACAACAAAATGCAGCTAAGATTATCGTTTGAACAACGGAAAGCAATTTTGAAGTGGTATTGGAAAACCGAGAATGTTGAAGTTCGAAGGCAATGGAGACGTGTACAGAACAGAACCGCCAACGCGAGTAACAATTGCACGCATTCGAGACAAATTCGAGACTCATGGTACCGTATGCGATGTTCACAAGAGCAGATCTGGGAGACAAGTTCCGCGTCCTGAATCCAAGGCACTATCCAAGCCACTGGATAGGACGAAGAGGTCCGATTGAGTTTACACAGCGTTCTTCGGATCTAACTCCGTTGGACTTCTACCTATGGGGAACTCTTAAGGATGTTGTACATCATAGAAAACCAGCTACACTGGCAGCACTTCGGGAAGAAATTGAAACGGCAGGTGCTGCAATCGCCGAGGACACTTTCGCAAACGTTACTCAATCAGTAGTTCAACGTAATCAGAAGTGTATTGACGCCGATGATGGGCATTTTGAGCTACTGTTGTAACTGTAAAAGTCTAAGATGATTGTTTTCTTTGCTTGAAGCGTATATACATTTTTTGGCACCCTATGTTATTTTCTCCAATTACTTTAACTCAAGATCCATTCAGAATAAGGGTTACAGTTAATGTTCACACACTTCTGCTAACTCGAGATTGACACAAGCTAAAGAACAGAAGAAACAATTTCTAGTATCGATAAGTGTCAGGCATTCCTCTTTTGCAAGCGACTTTGCACAGGGGCTGATTTGTTGTTCATAAAGTTTTATTTATTACAATGAGAAAGCATACAGCCAGAAGGGAAGAAGGAGCTTTTCTTGCATTTCAACTTAGTTTGCAGGTATTACATTTGTATATTTATTGTTTACGTTTTTAAGGAACATATAAAACTATTGCCTTCGAGGGCTAGAATAGAAAACTATTGCATGGACCACTTTGATTTACATTACTGAAGCACTGAAATCTGTTACTAATTTTAGTTTAAAATAACATTCACAGCCACACTAACTTACAAACTTCCCAGTAAATTTAGCAGTACGGCCGATGAACCTTACAGTAAATGCTCGCTTTGGGTTCCAGTTATGTGCATCAACGGCTGACTCATCCCACACGTACAGGTATGTCCTCAAGGAGAACGACCCAGCTGCGGCATCGCCCCTCACCAATGGATCACGAGATTTCGCTCCAAGTTGGTGTACCTTGTAATGCCATAAGAGCAAACTGCTCTAAACGGGCTATTAGCATGCTAGAGCGGCAGGCTGCAACATCCCGGCAAACTTCCAAAGCGCTACATTTTTTGTTAAAATACATTGCAAAATTGTTAACTTTACTATTTAATCTGAGCTTAGCAGATAAGGTGCGCCTCTTTGAACGTCAGTTTTAAAGCGCTGCTTCCATCCATAAGCATACCTTCTAAACCTTTTAAGTGATGCCAATTTTCAAAGCCGAACATGCATTTATTTAAATTCTAACCAATAATAAACAACAGTTGATACTTGATTTCTGCTTAGATAGACACGATGCAAGAATTTTGCGATACAAACTTTCAAAATTGTGTATGGTCATCATTTGCACCGTAACTAAAACAAACTTTGATTAAACCATTAAGGGGAAGAGACGTTTAAACGTAAACTTTTCTTCCCAAAGCATTAAAGTTAGTTATAATTTTTCTGATAAACTGCACAATGCTAAACATTTGTTTGAAATACAAAATAACAATATTTATTTTTTTTTCTATTGCCACCCCAATGTTCTCATCAACTTGTGGTACACTCCCCGTAACGTGGCAGTAGAGTAATAGACTTCTGAGGTCAGGACGCCCATAGGGCACCTCCACGTTGTCTCACTGGAGCCGATGGTGAAGATGATACGGTTATGGTACACCCGGAGTATTTTTAAACTTATTTGTACGAATGAATTAATGATGTGGCAAATGAGCTCGGAGTCCTTGGCGCCTAAAATCTACCTGGCATTTACCTTCTCACGGTAAGGAAACTTTCCGGAAAAAAAAAAACACCTTATGCAAACAGCATAACTTGGCCGAGAATCTAAACCAGGACCTCCGGATTGGTAGTCACAAACGCTGCCACTGGGTTGGTCCTGGTAACCATACCTGTCTCGTACACTCAAGATCGCGGGACATTCCCGGCCAGGATCGATGGCTTTTTTCGGAAAGGAAGTAAAGTCGTGGGTCCCATGTCGTACATTTACGGCACGAAAAAGAACCTCAAGCCTGAAAGAAGAGGCATCTGAGCAAAATTTGTTGGCCGTTTCACGCCCTGAGTTGAATGAGGCGCTAATTACTTCAGATGTTAAACAGCGTCCGTAAATAAAACAAATCAACAATCAGAAGCTTCCGCAGAAACATGCGAACGATATCGTATTTTTAAAATATAAAAACCCAACATTGTCACTTATAACTTTTAATTCTTCATAAAAACAACCCAAATTGAGCGTTATAACAAATCCCCGATATTTTAAATTACGTGCATCCGTTTCAACCACCTGTCATGAATCTTTAAACCGTTACGGGTGGCCGAGGTTGTCAAGGCCCTGACTCGTGAGCAGGTGTGTGGTTCATTTCCCACCAGGACTTGTCTCCCTGACAGGTTTTTCCCAGATTTTCCTCAGTCCTCAAAAATGGCAAATGCGGGGAAGGAGACCAAAAACTTAGACCTGGAACGCTCCCTTCCTTAAGAAAAAATCTTTCCCAATTTATCATTTCATCTCACATATCTTTAGTGTTCACCGCCTACGATGCCTCAGTTGTAAAGCGTTCAACACAAACTTTTTTTTTGACAAAAAAGCAATGAATGAAGGCAGGGATGCTATCTAAACTAATGGACATTGAGATTTTTTTACACCTAAATGAAAACTGAACGAGAGAGAGAAAGAACCAAATATGAGCTTAACTCATTTAGGAACACCGTACTTCCCATCAGCAAGCATAACAATGTCTTAAAAAAAGAGAAAATTTAAATTGTGAAGAAAATACCTGACTGAAAAAGAAAATTAGAACTCAAAGGGGAAAAAAGTGTTACTCAAATAACCTTCCCCTTACCAACTTTCATTACTAGTTATGGATAACGCTAGTTATCACAGTGTGCAGCACCCTGCCCCTCGCTGAACATCCTGCAGGACCTCATGGCCTATGCAGTAAATACAGCCTGTTTCCGTCTAACGTGTAACACTATAGCAAAGATGAAAATTATTTAAATTGTAATATTATTTATTATGTTTCATTCTTATTCAACTTATATCTCACAAGATCTTACACGTAACCCTTGTGTGATATTTTATAAGAATTCAAAAGTAATACCGAATAAACAAATAAAAATAAATAACATATAACAAAATTCATAAGCAGCGTTGAAGTATTTATGTGGTAAATATATCACTAAATAGCGACATCAAACTTGATTTGCATTTCAACCACTGCGACGCCTTCCACAAGTGTGGCAGAAGGTGGTATTATACATGCAAGAGATTACAATGATGGAATGTAAATACGTTTTCCTCAGATAATAAGCAATTTTAAATTTATATCAAATTTTTATTCTATGTAATTGTGGATTAGGGAAGATTGCGGAAAGGAGAGACCTTCGCCGCCATCAAATGCTTTCCTATTGTCAATCGCGTCCTATAACTAAAGTATAGCAAATGGGTAATATCTAAAAACCAACAGCCTGCAGAATGGAAGCGAGTTATTTAAACCATTATTTCAAAGTCAGCTTACGCAGATGTCTTTCTGACAAGTGTTTACTCTTACAGAATCTTTGCAAATACGTACTATTTTTCTTTCAGTTTACCAATGTGAATAATATTTACGAACATCAGATTTGTGTTATTCTGAGTTAACGTTTCGATTTCACTTTACTTGCTGACCATGGGATTTGTACAAAGAAAAAATCGCAAACAAAACCCCACACCAGGCAATGTTGCTGTGTGTCAGCTGGCACATCCAATATCTAAAGCCACCGGCTACATGCCAATGTTTTCATGCTCTTCAGCTATCGTCTTACGTTTCAGCAGCATCTGTCGTCCAACTCTCTATCGATCCACTGTGGGAGCAACTGATGCAGACATCCGCACACTCCGTTCACCTTGCAGCAGCCGGTGTTGCAACTTACAAAGATTCGCAATTATCTACTATTGCTTACAGCTTAACTGACAGACGTCCCAAACAGCTTTTCCTCCAATGTTGTGAATCGTCACAGGCTTAAACAGTAACTCGTTACACTGCGGCTGTTTAAACAATACGCACGGCTCTGAAGTTTTTCGGGAAAGAGATGGAAGAATTTCCCAGTTGCAGCACCAAAAATCTCCACGTCCAACTGAAGCGGGGCAACCTTAAATATTTGATTGATTGTTCTTGACAACCGCAACGTTTCAGATCTTTCAGCACTAGTGTTTCTTCTCCAGCTTAAAATGTCTTTTGAAAGTGACGGAAAAGGGAGTTTCTAATGTACGATGGCACTTAGGCTGGATGAAAATTAAGTCTCACCACTTCAACAGTTTTACTGAGGATATGTCCACTTGAAATCGCTGCAGATGTTCAAAAGAATGTCATTTACAGTTGCTTTCCTTCTTAGTTCAAAGGACTAGATGCAAACAAATCGTTCAGTATTTCTATGCTAGAACAGTTCCTTAACGACTTTTCAAATCATTACAGCGCTAAAAAAATCAGGCATTAAGTAAAGTAAAATGCTCTGCGATTTCTGGTCGCTGTTTTAGCTATGTCAACTCTACAAAAAACTTTTAGAATAAGCATCTTGACAAAGAAACTGACAGATCATCTTGAAACCCTATGTCAAAATTACATATAGGATAGGGGATGTGTTAAGTGCAAAATTATCAGCCCATCATGCAAATAAAAAGAAAAGTTACTTGGAATGTTCCATTTAGAAAACGCGGAGCAGAAGTTGAACAGTCCCCCCTCCCCACCCCCCAGAACCCGTCTACTTTTTATCCTCTTCTTTCCTTTCTTCGCCCGTTACCAGCCAGCTATGCGCACCCGCTGATACGACAATGTGAGCAAAGTGACGAGATAGATAGACAAGCTATTAATTTTTGCCCATCTTTGTTCAAGATTTAATTCCACTCCCTTTTTTTTCGTACGAGCAGCTTATATTTTGCACTTACATATTTCGTATCGTTATCTAATTGTGTATAAAGTTTGAAATAAGGTTTCGAGATGAGCTCTCTTGACCTTCCATGGAGCTGTAAAAATGACACAGATACGAAAAATACACCATACGTTCAAATATGTTGTTTCAGCCTCCATAAGATTGTGACGGTACCTTTGTAACAGCAAATTGCTGCCATTTATGATATCCCGAAGTTTCGGCTGGTTCCTGATGTTTCACCTGCTATTCCTAATAGTCCCACTTTTCTATAAGATTCAAGCAGAGAGATTTAGCGGGTCAGTTGAGGTGAGAGTGTGTTACAGAATACTCAAGTCATCATGCAGACACAGCGAGTGTTCTGTGCATGCGGCAATTGACCTGGAAGATGAAACCAGCGGCTCGCCAAAATACACGCTGGTGGCCATTAAAAGCGCAACGCACATAAAAGACGCGTTAAGCAGACCAAAATCTAGTTGCCTCATTCTATATCTGGTCCTGTAATCTCCGTTCCATTGGAGGGTGTCACATAGCGAGAGGGGACTTTTCGGTAAGGTATGAATCATCCGCCCCACAGTCCTAATTTGGCACAATTCAAGTTCTTCCCAAACATCAAGAAGAAAAGGCCTGGATTGTCCTTAATAATGCTCAGGTCTTCAACGAGCTGGTGTGTGAAGTGCCCCTACAAAAATGGATGCAGTGCTAGGCTATGATTTAATACAGTAATGCAAGCAGTAATAAAAAACGAATGTTTCAGTGTGGTGTCAATAGTCAAATTCAAAACCTGTGTAGAGGTTCTTTCGGACTATGTATTTTAAATACTAAACAAAGAAAAAATTCTATGAAAAACAAAACACAGCTAACAATCTGCACGCGTCTGCAGTTCACATTGCTAATACAGCGCATGCGTCAAGAACTGACCTAACTAATTATTACATTGCAAAAAGAACACGTCCCCAGAAACCCGTGTTCACCAAAAATGCATGCAAAAGAATGGAGTAGTGTTTTACCCGACATTATCCATGCCTTTTCATTCCTTCGTGGACGGCACAAAATAACAAATGACCGGCACACTGGGCAGCGGCTAGCGCACTATTTCCTGCTTCCTTCTGACCCAGTAAAGGAAATAAAAAACGAGGCTGAGTGACGTCAGTAGGTCTGCACTGGGGGATGATGTCTTGCCGTGTGGCATGCGATGCCAAGTGCTGCCGACTCAATGAGCTTTATCAGTGCAAATCCACTAGCCTGGCCCCATTAAGATTAACTAACAGAGGGGTGCCTGCTTCATAACTTTACAGTAAAGTCACGTGAGATTAAGTGAAAATTGCCTGTAGGATTTCTGCAGAAATATAAAATATCTTAAAATACAGTTCACAAACTTCGCTACTGTACGGCTCAAATTTCTTGACTGGCGAGGAACGTCTGCGATGCGCTGCCTCACACAGAAAGTATTTCTGACAGCTTGTAAAACTAAACATGAAATTGCGGGTACACTCGGTCAAATATTTAGTAACAAAGATTTCACAAGTGCTAGGAAAAAGTGCAACATTAATCATTACGATGGGATTGAAACGCACATTACATAAAACAATTTCAAAATATGTGCCGCCCATGACGAATAACAATGTCATTAATTATAACACGCCAAAAACCTAACCGCGATCTAAAATGACACAGCCAGATAACCCACGCATGCAATAAAATCTTTTCTTTGATTCGCACATTAAAATATGTATCAAAAGATCTACCTCTCACATGTCGGTCCTGGTGGTGTGGTGGTAACCATACTTGCCTTCTAAACCCAAGATCGCGGGTTCAATCCCGGCCAGGATCGATGGATTTTTTCGGGTGTAAAAATCGTAATTATGGCTTCCTTGGCAAGGAAGTAAAGCCGTGGGTCCCGTGTCGTACATTTACGGTACGAAAAAGAACATCAAGCCTGAAAGAAGAGACATCTGAGCAAAATTTGTCGGCCGTTTCACACCCGGAATTGAATGGGACGCTGATGACCTGAGATGTTAAAGAGTGTCCATAAATAAAACAATGAATCAATCTACCTCTCACTCCAAAAAAAGTCTCATTCAAGTGCTGGTTATGCCTTACATTGATTATTGTGATGTCTTGCACTGTAATCTGAATGCTGGGCAGATCGACAGTTATAACCCGTTTATAATGCCTGTGATCGTTTCATCGTCAACACTCGTAAATTTGAACATGTGACACCCGTACGCAATCAAATGTCGTGGCTATCTCTAAAAGAAGGCAGCATTTTCCATTTCCTTACGCTCCTCTTCAAAATCCTCCAACCCTCAGAGTAGCGCTTGTTGCTTCGGTATGTACCTCGAACCCGGAATATGATTTTACTGTCTATCGTCATTTAACACATTTCTACTCAACCTCGATCGGCATGTCATTTCCCAGAACCTGGAACTCCCTTCCTCCTTAAGCCAGAGACTGTTCACAGTGCAATTTGAGCGTAGATTAAATTCTCATCTAAACGTTAGCAATCACAACAGTTCTTCTTCTTCTTCTTGTTTTCTTCTTCCTCTTCTTCTTGTTCTTCTTCTTCTTCTTGTTTTTCTTCTTCCTCTTCTTCTTCTTTACTGGAGAAAAATTACCGAAGAACAAGTGCAATTCTAATTCTACTTTTATCAATTCTCTAACTATATTAAAATATGTAATATTTACAGCAGTGAATATATATTTCATTTTATTTTTATTTCTGTATTTTATATAACTATATATTGTGCTATGCATTTTTGGTGGTTTCTTTCGCCTGGTAGAGTGGAAGATATGGCCTTAACTGTTGCCAGAGTAAAAAATTAATAAACAGATAGACGCAAACCACATCTATTCGATACGAGCAAATAGGAAAATTCGAATCATGATCTCCTGGTTACCCTGCCGCTGCTCCTTACCATCTTCGGCTAACCGTGCCGATTCCTGTCCGATCACAAATGCAAATTTCTCATCTGAGTGTGTATAATTTGGAACTAAAGTCATTTCCTTACTCATAGAGGCGCCTCAAACTTTCGAGTACTAGTGGTCCAGAGTTCATAATTAAACACAGTATTGCTAAAGTATGGAATTAATAGTCAGATAGGGATTAAAACCACGAACCTTCGGCTAACCACCTGAGCTTTAGCGTGCCCTGTGCAGTGATCTGCAATTTCTCTGATTCCAAACCTTAGTCTAACATACGGTTTGTGTGGGGGGAAAACAACACGAATAATAATAAAAATAATAAATAATAATAATAACAATAATAATAATAATAATGTTTCAATACTAAGCGCCTCCCATTTTATAATGGCTATCATATCTTTTACATTAACTTTCAAAGAGTCTGGTAATTATTAAATCTATTACTAAATGAACACATTTATACTATGAAATTTGACATAAATTAAGTATATTTTATAAACATGAACAATTAATAGTTTACATTGCGTTGCTTTCCGCCTAAAACAAGAAAATAAATAAATTCTGGAACTAATTCTTCGTATAATTTTAGGCCAGTGTCGTGTTGTTCTATACAGGTAGCTGCAAAGCGATAACCAAAACCCCCTAATATGCAAGATGTACGAGGGTAGGTCCATAAGTTTTCGGTTTCGTAGTTAAGAATTATCGCCTTCAAAAAATTCTTATGTAGTGTCATACCTTATCTGTTAAGTAAATAATTGCAGCTGTAACTGTGTTCAGTTGTTCAGATATAGTTGCATAAAGAAGACTATGTGTAGAAGATTGTGACATGTTCAGCTTCGAGCTGTTATTAAGCTCTTCACAAAAGGAGGACTTACTCCAAATGAAATTAAACGCGATTATACAGGGTTTATGGGGAAGCATCCCCCTCATATTTTACCGTAAAAGAATGGCACAAACTTTTTCGAATGGATACGTCGAGAAAGCATTGAAGAGCGTGCAGATCGGTCCTTGGAGGTGTTAAATCCTGAAAACATCGCTCTTGTGTAAGGAGAAATTATGGAAGACCGGCGGAGCAAAGTTACAGAAACAGCAGCCAGGTTGGGCCTTTCAGAAACAATAGTCTTCGAATAATTCATGAACATTTAAACATAAATAAGCAGCAACGAGAGAGAAGTTCTGCAAACCATGGTTACAGGAGATGAAAGTAGAGAGGTCCTCTACTATGATCCTCTATTCAAAATAGAATCAATGGAGTGGCGTGAACCTGGCGAAGCACCGCCTCTAAAGGCCAACATCACTCAATCAATCAAGAAGACCATAGCCATAATCTTTTGGGACTGTGAAGGAATATTCTTCATTGACTTCAAGGAGAGGAACACTACAGTTATTTGGGGAGTACTATGCTGGCCTACTGCACAGACTACTACAAGCTTCCATCAAAGAGAAAAGGCGACGAAAGCTGAGTGGTAGTGTGCGTCTTCTTCACGACAATGCGCCTGTGCACACAGCTCTTGTTGCAAAGGAAGCTGTGAAGAAACGCGACTTCAAGGAGATGACCATCCAATCTACAGCCCAGATCTAGCTCCCAGTGACTATTTCCTCTTCTTAAAACCCAAGAAGGACCTTCGAGGAAGGAAATTTAAGTGTAACGAAGAGGTGATGGACGCTGTTTATGCCCATTTTGCACACAAGACTTCCGACTATTTTTTTGGGGGGGGGGATTGAAATGTTAATTCAAAGATGTGAGAAGTGTATTGCATAAAGGGTAACTCTATTGAAAAGTGAAATATAGTTTTTGTCTTCATCATACCTAGAAAACAGCTAGGCCGAAAACTTAAAAGGACGTCAGTTTGTTTTGTTAATGCATCAATATATTCGCTGCACTTTACGTAGTATTGCAAAACCTTCAAGATATTGCGTTTTTTCTTGGTTATAAAATATTTTCCTAAAACAATTAGATATGTCACACAGAAAGGGCGATACTAGTGCTCGTTTTAGTGGATATAATAACATAGTTATAATATAATATTGTATCTAAATAATCTTTTAATAATTTGGAGGTAAGAAAACCCCAAAAAATTTCAGTTTTTCTATATTAGCCGATGAGTAAAGAACACATTTTTAATGTTATTTACCTCTTTGTAACAACTTTTATTTCTGTAAATTGATGACTCTGGAGAAACGTAAAGAGAGTTGAACCCTGTGTTAGTTCTTATACGTTCTTTTACTTCCTACAAACTAAATGTTACGCAAAGAATGATAATTTCGGTAAATGCCCGAAATTCAAGTTGATTATGTTTTACAAATCACTATGGCAAGGTATGAACTTTAAAATAAGACAATGTTCAGAGATGTACTTCTATTTTTTTTAATGTCAACAATGGCAACTTTTTGCATGAAAATGGTCATAAAACGTTCGATTTTAATATTGCAGCATAAAAAATGTGATCAACTATTCTAATTTTCCGTTCGGTTTCACACGAAATCTCCCATAAGGGAGGGGGGGACTGTGCGACGTATGCTGCAGTGATTGGTGATATTTGATCACAGTGCGCAGGAAGTGAACGAAACTTGGATCTACGAGCAGCTGCCAAACCAGAGAAAATAACGTGTGAAAGTGCATCGAAGTACGCAAAAATTTTCTTACCTGGTAAGGTAATCGCCATTGTTTATTTTTGAGGGGGGGGGTATTTCTGAAGGAATAAGAATAAGATTGTCTGAATAGACAGTTTGGGAATAAAGGGAATTAAAATCAAGATTTACGCACATGTAAGTGTTTTTTCCTCCCAAATATATGGCTCAGTAGGAAGACATTTTCGTCCTTGAGGGTGATATCGACCCGTTCGACTATTTTGCAGAGTATGACAAAAACTATTTGAGGAATGAAACACATTTGAATTCATTGGATCCAAATATATTGCCCTAAATGGAGATCTTACGAGAAAAATTAAGTTAAAAAAACATTTAGCTCTGTTTTCAAATATCCTGGAAACCTCGGCACGATTTCTAGACTACACAGAGCTGTCAAAGAAAAAGATATTTTTTAAAAAAAAATATGTGCAAAGATGCGTTTGGAGTTACGATGGTACTGGCTTGGAAAAATGCTGAAGGCTGACAAAGCATAGGTTTTGAAAGAAGGTACTTGAAAAAAAAAAAAAAAAAAAAAAAAAAGGCGAGAAGATGAAAGCACTTTACATGCCCAGAACAAAGAGAATCCAAACGCAAGAACGTGAAGGATTTAGAAGACAGAGGCATGTAGAAAGACAATAAGAATTACCGAATCATTCTTTCTTAAAATACGCTCCGCAAGCAAACAGTAAAAGCGATCTAATCTACCTGTTAAACACAAGCAAAGCTTTATATAATATTTCTAAGACGTCATTACTAACAAGGTCTTTCTTAAAAGTACACCTATTTTTAAGGAGGGTGTGTTTCTATCGCGACATTATTGAACCTCCGACACTACATAATGACGACTGTGTAACTTTCTTGAGTGTAAACAAGGTTGCAATATTTCCATATTCGGTAAACAGATGTTAGACAAAGAAGTAAATGTGACAACGTTACTTAACGTTAACCTTTAGAGTGGAACTATAATACAATTACTTATACGAGTGTCACTAAAAGCAATAACATTTTAAAAAAATGGATCTGGTCATTGCATCTTTCCATTACACTCTACTGTTTTGTAAATGCGAACGCCATGTCTTTTTGGACAAGATGCAAATACACTCTTCGTATGAAATCGCTGTACTTCAGGCTTTCAGTCCTTGACCACAATTTTTTGGAGAAGGGGAATAGAAGAAAGTGGCCTGGGGCCAGATCTGGACTGCAGCGAGGCAGAGGCGTTGTGACGCAACAAGATTCCACTGAGAACATTGAAGATTTAGAGCGACATTTGTGGTGTACCGCCTGGCAGAACAGTCACAATGTGGCCATTAGCTGAGAAGAGAGAACAGATATTCTTGTCTCACTCGCCTCGTTTTTGTTGGGGGATCCTCTCCTGGGAAGAACCCAGACGGATGATTGTCGCTTATTTCTGGACCCTACTGGTATATTCAGCTTTCATCACTTGTTATGATTTTATTTTATTTTTTTATTTTTCCTGCTCATCTGTGAAGATTCCCGACATAAGTTTTCTTTGGGGATTGTTTACAATGCTGTCGATCCAATATTCAGGACTTTTTACAGCGATGATCTCCCCGCAACATACGCTCTATTTCATTGATAAATGGTGAATTGCGAAGGGCAGAAAATACCTCTAAACGCACGATGCAATCTTTCAAAGCATTCTCTCTCCGCTAAACGAACTCAAAAGTAAATCATGGTGCAGGAATTCTCGCTTGAGATTCATCCTAGACTCTGGCACATCAAACCCGCGTACACATACGCACAAGTTGCAGCGCGCTCAGACACATGTTGGTATCCAAACTTCAATCTAAAGCTAGGAAAACCTGCGCGGCTTGTCAACACTCCTTGTTATCCATTCTAAAAACTTCCAATGACAATCGCATTAAATACAAGACACACTCTGGGAGCCACCAGCTCCGAAGAATCGAAGCTACCAAGCCAGACCGTGCGGTCAGAAACACTTCAAGCCTTAACCCGGGTTAGCTACATTTCGCATCAAGTACCTCGCCAAGTGCGGGTGACACCGTTATAGCCTTACAACTTTCGAAAAAATAAAATCTTAGGAACATTGTGAAGCCAACATGGAAACATCCGTATTAGCGGCAACACATGCGGAATGGCTACTTTCTAATGTTAAGTTTTATTGATTGATTTGTTTTATTTACAGACGCTCTTTAACAGCTCAGGTCATCAGCGTCCCATTCAATTCAGGGCGTGAAACGGCCGACAAATTTTGCTCAGAGACCTCTCTTTCAGACTTGAGGTTCTTTATCGTGCCGTAAATGTACGACACGGGACCCAATGCTTTACTTCCCTTCCGAAGGAAGACATACTTAGGATTTTTACGCCCGAAAATATCCATCGACCCTGGCTGATCTTGGGTTTACGAAAAAAGTATGGTTACCACTACATCACCAGTACCGACGTTAAGTTTTATGAAAAGGTAAACGAAGACTATTGTAATAGTTCAACTTATATAAAAATAAAATTAAGTCTTATCCTACAGATTAATTCTGATTCTTCAGACAGCGGTACCAAATCACTAATTTTCTCTACAACTTTCGCGAAGATATTCGTTTGTTCCGTCGTCCCAAAGATGTAATTTCTATGTGGGAAAATCGGACTGCACAGAAAAGAATATGAGAAGTAGGATACTCGCCGCTGTATGCACGCACCATATCAAGATTTTGTATTATAGTAACACAAAATAACCCTGTGAGTCAATGCTGCGAGAAGGAAGTGTGATCAGTTGATATATCACTTGAACACGTTAAAAATGGGACAGAAATATAGCATCACTGCCCTGTAAGTTGGCAGCACTATTACCAATGCCGTAACGATGATCCTATAAGTGGCAGGAAAAAAAAAAAAAAAAAAACAAAACAAACAAATGTGGTCATAGTAGCACTTTAAAGACGACCGTCCTACTTGCAACACGCCTGATAGAAATACAGCGTCCTGCCATGTGATATTGAGCAGTGAAGATGTAAAACCAATTGAAATGCATTGATAAACGAAGGTTCAGCATGGCGAAGCATGTGTATCACACGATCAAGTGTACGAGTGGAGTTGACAGTTCGGAAATGGTGCACCTTCCGTTGAGTGACGCTCCTCGCGAATTGCGACACCCAAGCAGCAGTGCTGGAAAATCGCCGTGTGGATTGTGGTGGAAGAAACAGCAGCAACTCTGAACATTAGCCATGCCACAGCACATCTCAATATTCATACATTCCAGTGTCGGAAAGTGTCTGCAAAGGTGGAAAAAACTCCACTTACTCCAGACTTGTGAAGAACTTTTGTGGCGCTTGAAGCAGAATTCGGTGGCTACCCTGCAAGTTTGTTACTAGAGGTGAAACCTAAGTGCACCACTATTAAATCAAAACAAAAAATCCGGCACGCAGGAGCTACGTAAACTACGTTAATTCCTCAGCAAATAGAATAACTTTAAAATTAATTTAAAATCCAATTCGTGCTCTTATTAATTAATTAATTTAGGGCATTAATGTTTGTTAATTAGCAATACAAACTCTAACGCATTAATAATAAAAGAAAAAACTGAACTATAATATATTACTTAACTAGGTAGTCTGATTTATTCCTTTCAAAATCACTTAAAAATATATGTATATGGTGAAATTGTTCTAATTTTCAAAAGTAAGGGAAACAAATTATATAATTATTAAGATTGAACCTCAACATTAACAATTTAACATTAATTAAATGACATATATGAATAGTGTCTAACGCTTGTTTTACTACGGAGGCATCACAGGCGGTGGACACTGGTGATGCATGAAATGATAAATTGGGAAAAGATTCTGTTTTTAAAAGGAAGGAAACATTCCAAGCCTAAGTTTAGGGTACCTGCTGGACATTAGCCATTTATAAGACTGAGGAAAGCCTGAAGAAAACCTCAGTCAGGGAGGACGATCCTGGCGGGTTTCGAACCCAAGACCTCCCGCTCAGGAGTCCGCACCTTAACAATCTTGGCCACCCGTGGCGGTAAATGAAATATATGACTACGGATACACAAAGCTATACTGTGTGCGTATTTTTAAATGTAGCCACGTTTATCAACTGAGTATGATGTTTAAATTCACTAAAATAGAGAAAAATAACGGAAAGAACATTGTGTATTTATGAAGAAGAAATTTATATATCAATAAAACAAAACATGTTACTATTTAAAGACAATTACAATTTACTTATCAAATACGTACAATCAACAACAAACAATCGAAAGTTTCATCGATTTTCAATGGCTTTGAAATTCAAGTTTAATGTTATTGTATTAAAATATGTAACGCAAACGTTTTCTGGAGATTATTACAGAGAGCTCTTACATACAAATATAATTCTCAAACACACATTAGATTAATATATCTTCACTCCAATGGTTTTGTTAAACATAAAACATATGCTTCGTTATAAATAGTTTACATGCTGCGTTAATTGTTCATTTATTTTGAAACAAATGAGAGAAAATTACATGTTATGAGTGATTTTTAAATTTCGGTTTTCAGACATACCCCCTACTCATAACAGTTTGATTTCCCTAATTTTCAGAACTATTTTTCTTATGGTATATACCGAGTTTCGTTGCGAAAAAAGCATATATTGGTGCAAATACAGCGATTTTTAAATTTTGGGGTTTCAGGTAAAGCCCCACTTCCTAAAAACCTGATTTCACGCCTTTTTGAAAATTATTTTTCTTATTTTATTTCAATGGTACATGCCGAGTTTCCTTAAAATTTAAAATTGCGGCCACTAGAGCGATTTTTAAATCTCGCTTTAACCCCCACTGTTTAAAGTTCGGGTTCCAGTCTATACCCCACTCCAAATAATCCGATTTCCCTGATTTTCAAAAGTTATTTTTCTTAATTTATTCAAATGATATACACAGAGTTTCGCTACGAAAAACAAAAATTGGTGCCTCTTGAGCAATTTTGAAAATTTGGGTTTTAGGTAAACCACCATTCCTAATAGTTTATTTTGTTTATTTTCGGAAACTGTGTTTTTTTTTCATTTGTTTTAATGGCATATACAGAGTTTCGTTGAGAAAAAACAAAAATTGCGGCCGCTAGAGCGTTAACAGATGCATAGGCATATATAATATATTTCAATGTCTTTTCAGCGAGAAGTAACAAGGGTTGAAGAATATTTGAAGAAAATTTTCAAAAAGTATTTCGCGGGTACAATCGCAATAGCAAAACTTCTTTGGAATTCGCTAAAAGATGGCGCCATTCTCATCACCAAAATCAGACACTGTAAATGGTAGAACCTATATTGGCCGTCAAGGAGACTATGCAGAAAAATTATACAGTTGTGTGCAAATTTTGTTCAATAAATAATTTTACAAATACTTATTTATGGTTTTCATTTGAATTCCCTCCGTATAAACTTTGCCGGCTAACGCGGTGTTTTGAATTTCGTTATTTGAGGGGCCACTTTCTGAAACTGCTTCCTGCCTGTCTCACGGCAGTACACATGAATTTACTCGTTCAATGTAAATCAAACATGACAGAAAATTTACAGCTGTAACAAAGAAAAAGCAGAAGTTGGTACAAATCTTCACCACCAAAATTGTTCTCGAAATTACACAAGCTGGGGACTGGGAATTTTTAAAATCAGAAACATTACGAGAGTCGAATAATCGGAATATGTATTCCTGTTCGAGTGCTACGGTGGATAATTCTAGCTTCTGTAGGTCGATATTTAATTTTCCGGATTTGAGGAAATTGTGACAGATGTGCTTCCTGTTGGCAGTACTGGAAAGAGTGGGTTTGATTAGAGAGCGGCATTCATTGTTAACATCTGCAGCTAAACGATAATTGGTCATTCGCTCGCTATGATGGAGGTTCACTTGAGAGCTTTTCGATGCGTTGATTTTTAAGATTACAGGTACGGCCAAAGCCAACTAAGAAAGCCTTTCCAGATTTTGCTCGTTTACATTTAAATGTCCATAAACTGGTTTGCAGGATTTAGACGACGGAGTTGAAATAAGAGAAACACGTGGCATTCAACTCATAATTTATGACTATTTCATAAATAGTCATTTATGAAAACATCCCTCGTGTAGAAGTTATAGTGGAAAACGGTCCGCTAATTGCAGGGAGATCGAGAAATTCTAAATATTCTTTCGTAGAAAATTAAGAAATCCAGCACAACAGTTCTGCTGTGAGGAAATTTCCATGCCGTTGGGTACAAAGAAGCACTAAAAGCAGTAACAGTGAAATACAGAGCCCTCAATTGGACACGTGGCCGGCTTAACAGGGATTTACACAGCACCGAGAAGCACGCTATTTGCCGGCCGAGTTGGATATTATAGCCTCTTAAATTCAAGTGCATAGATTTCTACAGCATACCAAACACCAATATTTTTTGGTCATACAATGGTATTTCGTGTACAAGACCAGAATTTCCTGCGCTCCAGTGCATATTATTTTGTATCGCCAGATGACCATGTAAATAAATAAATCCATGCTTCACCCGTAAAAAATAAATAAATAAAAAACAAACCCGGTCAATAAAGCGAACATCAACATTATCCAACAGCCAATTGCAGAAATTAACTTTACTCACATTATCGCGTGGTTGCAATTCCTGAACTACATTTATCTTTTAAGGTGTTAATTTTAAAAGTTTAGTAGCCCTCCAAGCGGAGGTTTGCGAAATTCCCGATGCATGTGCAGTTTTTTTCAGAGTTTTCTTTGAACTTGCAACTATTCTCCGATGTCCTTGAGTTTTTCCTCTCTAAGGACACGGCGTTTTAATTTCGGATTCTTATCAAGAACATACCCCGTTTCCCTAAATATACTCACAAGATTACGAGCCGTTACTCTGCGAGGCAAACGAACAGCACAGAATTTATCTATAACTCGCCGTCTCACTTCTCAACACGAGTTTGTTGTCACATATGACGTATATGAAGAGTGTGTGTTGTAAAGTATATAGACTTTATAGCATTATAACAGCACTAACACACTAAAACAATGAAACACGTGGTCTCTCAAAGTTCAGCTCCTATACAGCACAAAGACTTCACGTCAGCACACGGAGAGGAAAGTGGAGAGGGAACAGAGGCGGTTAGAAACAGGGTACGCAAATTCCCGTTAAGCCGATCATGCATCCAATTAAAGGCTTTGTAGTGCTAGATAATGGTTCGTCGTTCTGTAAATTGCAGCTAGCGATGTTTACAATTCTTCCCTAGCGGCTATAGCTGGATTTACCAAAACCACCCGGAATCCATGAGGCGTTCGACAACCTGGGATCTTACCAAATGACAATCCCTAGTAAGGGTTAGTCGATGTGGAAATGCAGGCCCGAAAATGGTTACCTATTTGTTCTCAAATGGCCATATTGCAATCATTCCACTCAAGGACACAAAAAAAAAAAGTCACTGTCAAAGAAAATCCGATTCACTGTGACCATGCCTATGCTCACACCGCTTTAAAAACGAGAGAATTTCTGCTAGAATTGACAGTAATATTGTGAACCACATATCGCTCAGTCAGATCTGACTACCTGCAACTTTTTCCTGTTTGCAGCTGTCTAGGAAAAATTGTAGAAGCTGTTGCTTCCTATGAAGAGGTGATGAAAATTTTAAAAAAGCATGGCCTGGCTGCTTCCACCCTTAGCTCCGGAGGATGCAACAAATGTGCATCGAGAGTGAAGGAAAGTGCTTCGAAAATAAATAAACAAACAGAATTGATCGTTATGTCTTACTACTACGTAGAATTTCGAAAGTTGAATAGTTGCCATTGTAACTTAAGTAACAAAGAGGCAGGTATTTTTCGAAGCAAGAGATTCCAAAAATACTTAATACTTTTGTAGTTACATTCGTTTTTATTATTAATGAAAAGCTTTAAATTTTAAAATTGTTGAGGTCCAAACTTTTACTACATATAGAACAGTGTTATATGAGGGTAGAAAGTTGAAAAAGCAAAAATTCCACTGACGTATACATCGGCAACACAGCTCGGCGCTTGACCCATCGCCCCCGAAACTAGGAGCCCGGCCGCCCCGTGAATCGATTTTGTCTGGCTCCCTTCAGACTCCCAAACCTTGGCTAATGAGTTGGTTCTTGGCAAGGATGTGAATAGCCCACTGCAAGGCACATTTCGTGTATTCGGGTTGAACACTTTTTATCTTATACCTGTATTTATACTAGAAATACGAGGCGTTAGTGAACAGAATACCAAAAACATAAAACCATAGATTGTAGAAGATATTTGCTCTCCAGGTTTGGCAGCCCCTAATAGCTGAAATTGCATTATTTTTTTACGTTAAATACTACTTTTGTCAGTTGCATAGCCATACCATTTGGGGTTACACTACACGTAATTTCAAATTTAAACCGGACTTTTGTTCTCTGGGCTAGAACAGAGAGATGAGAAGGGCGGGGTCATAGTGGTACTTAGATGGAGATGTGTGGAGGAAAGCGATCCAAGGGATACTTCCACATGGACTTGAGTAGCACCATGTCTGAGCAACAAGTTGCACCTACCGAGAATTGGTCTACACTTCGGGTACAGTTTGGGGAAGCTACGCTTTCTCCGACACACGTCGTGATGCATACGTTTGTGACTTTGTGGAAGGTGATCGACGACTAAATATGCTAGAAATCGCTTCAGAGTTGGACATACATTGTGGACACCATTCTTCCTGAAGAACTAGGATTTTGGAAAAGTGTCGGCGAGGTGGGTCCCACGCCTTTTCACTAATAAACAGGGCATCAGAAATAGGCTTCTGGAACGGTTTGAGGAAAGTGAGCAGTTTTTTGACCCGAAATGAGACATGAATGACAACCCCCCAAACAAGTGAACGAATATGGGGTGGAGGAGCAGAGAGGAGGGCGCTCCGGTCAAGGCCAAAACTCGCCTGTGAACAGAAAAGTGCTTGCGACCGTGTTTTGGGAATCCAAAGACGAGTTATTGATCGACTTTCTTTAGAACGAAAGAATGAGAATGCGGCATATTACTGCTAACTGTTGGAAGACTTGAGAGTCGCATATTATAACAAAAGACGCCGGCAACCCTTCTGCTGATAACTCGAAGCCACATACAGCAGGATCAAGTGAGGAAAATTCACTGCACACCCTAGAACACCCTTCTTACAGTCCAGATTTATCCCCTTGTAGTTAATGTTCGGGCCACGGAAGGAGGCATTGGGAGGGTAAAGAATTCAGCTAAGATGACCATGTTAAGTACTTCGTGCGCAATTGACTGATGGTGCGGTTAACTTCTTTCTTTGATGAGGGGTATAAAAAATTACCCCTCAAGTTTATTTTGTTGATTTGGTTTATTTACGGTCGCTCTTTAACATCTCAGGTCCTCAACAATCCATTCAAGTGAGAGCATGAAACGGCCAATAAATTTTGCTCAGAGGCCTCTTCTTTCAGGCTTGAGATTCTTTCGAGTGCGTTAATGTACGACATGGGATCCACGGCTTTACTTTTCTTCCATTTTTACGCCCGAAAATACCATCGAAACTGGCAGGGAATGAACTCGCGATCTTGGGTTTAGGAGGCAAATATGGCTACCACTACACCATGGAGAAAATACATTTCTGTTGAAGGAAACTATGTAGAAAAATAATATCTTTTGTTTTGCAAGTGTACATTATGGTAAAAAATAAATATATTTTTTTAAAATAATACGGTTTATATTTGAATGATCCTTGTATTTAGCGCACACTTCCGTATTATTCGTACCTATATTTTTTCAATTGCTTATTTGAATATCTATTTTAATAGTAAAAAAATAATTAAATTTTACAGGAAGAATTAAAATTATTAGCCTTAACAATAGTTTTAATTTTTCTTATTTAAACAGGTTGAATTGCCTAAAACTACCACCGCAATTGTTTCTGAAACGAAAGATGTTATTGATTTTCTGTTTTTACCAAATTTAGTATGGACAAGAGTAGCCCATACAACATTTTTAACAATTATTAGTGCATTAAGTCTTTTTTCAATTGTATAATTCCTATTGACTGCAGGAAAACAAAACTAATTAATGGGATATTTTTAGACAAAAACAATACATGTATGTTTACATTTTGCCTGCAATTAGGGAAATTATCAACAGTATATTGTAATTTATTCTGTAAGGATCTAAAAATCGGAGCTTAGTCATGAACATTTTAAAAAGTTAAGTACTGTACCGCATATTCTTGCCTACCGAGACCGTATGTGTTACAAAGCCCTATCAACACATGCAGAACGTGCTGCATGTGTTAGAGAAGCTCTCATGTTCCTAGTGTATGGAGATTGTAGAGTTAATGCCGCGCTTTCTTTTACTGTTGCGCTGAGAGACATTCAGTATACAAATATTTTGTAGCCTGCGACCTTGCATCCTAAGAACGCCGGGTCAATACCTAATTTCAGTTTAAAATTAATTGCTTAATCTCCCTGGAGCTTAATTAAGTAACGCATATTGAGGCTTAGCACGATAAGGACCGTAATTTGGTTAAGTGCGATGTGGCGTAATGAAATGAAACTGCTTCCGAAATGTGCTAGGAATATTACAGGATTAGCTGCAAGATGCGCATCAAGTCATCTTGTGCAAATTACGACGTCGTTTGAAAATGCCGGCAAATTTCTGCGAAAAGACGTGGAAATTCGGTGACATCATTGCTGGAAAGCGTTACGATGCAGGACAAAGTTTCAGCCAGATCCGGCGCGTTATTCAAGTTTGGCGGGCATTAATATTATAACCGAATAATTATTTTAAACGTGGGTGTACATGCACCGAAGATGAAGCGCGTTCCACATGGCTAAAACAGATATCAAATAAAGTAGAAGTTCCCAAACACTAGGTTCGCTGGATTTTATCTGGGGGGTGGGGGGTCGCAATGGACATGGGGAAAGTATTTTTATTTAAGAACTTATCCATTTTCAGTCCGTTCTTATTAAGGAAACAGGAAGTGTAAATCTAGCAAATAATGCAACAGTATACATTTTATACTGTATTTCAGAAAGTTTTAAAGCTATCAATATGAACTTTTTGAAATTAACAAACCTTAACCAAAGATGCTACATAAATTTTAATTCTCTAAAGCGTATAAAGGTTTTTTAAAATGTTTTTAAACCAAAATAAAATCTTGTTAAAAAAACTAAAAACACTGTGACATAACTATGCATTTTTCTTAAAAACTATTGGTGGAATTGAAATTATTTTTTTTTCTTCTTAAACTGCAGATATGTTATACTGGGAACTAGAATAATATCTATACTAATTGCTTAAAAAGAAAACCAATTTTCAAATGTTGGGGGAAAAAATGGAAATATTTTAATTTCTTATTGGTATTGATTTTTAATTGAAAATTCACAGTACGGAATGTATAGACTTCGATGCAATTTATGTTGAGAAACAAAGTTAATCCTTCAGGGAAATTTTCAACATATAAAGGAGCTACGAAAGTTGTTCGAAAAGTTATGCAAAAATAAGATACAAACATTTTAGAGGGGAAAAAATAGTTTTATTTCTCAACATAATCTTTCAAATCTATATAATTATTCCAGCGATTTATTCCGTCCATAATTTGAAGCGATTTTTTTTTCCCTGCTAGCCATTTCCTCGTGTTGGGGAACAAAATCGTGCGAGGGGTGAGATAAGCAAGGATTTCATACCTTAAGTCAAACAATTTTGAGGTTGCAATCGCTGAATTGTGCGCTTGCGCGTTATCGCGAAGGAACAAGACCTTTGTCTTCGCAAATGAATGGCGTAATATTCACCGGATATGCTTTTCCCTTTTTCCAAAAAGTGAATTAATATGCTGGCAAACACAGTCCCGCCGCTTTACCTGCTAAGTGAATAAGAACGCTAAAAGATTAACTGGTTACGCTATTTTTGGTACTTCAACCTGCTCAAGGACTGGCCCTTTGTGCCTGTCTCAACTGGGAGTACCCGCAGGAGGTAGGGACAAGGAGAAAGCGACCCCAGGTGACTGAGACATGAACATGGAAGGGGTCCCTAACATGTTTACGGATAGAAAACCCTATCGCCGCGTAATCTAAGTTTCCTTTTTACCACCCTCTATCAAATACTTTATTGATCATCCAGCAAGAATTTCAATTTTACCGAGGAACATTATTACATTTCTCGATATATTTTTTGACGGAAAAAGCGACGGGACCTTTTAAGCTCGGCTTCGCCAATAATAAGAATTTAGTACGAGGGGCACGAATCCCTTCCCACCCTTTTCATCTGTCCCAATAACCGGGGGCGCGTACAAGCTGCGCGTTTCACGTAATATCGTAGCAAGGAATGACTGTGGAATACAGAACCAATCTTTATATAGATTCCGCAAATAGAGAGAAATGCTAAGGGCTGAATGCATCACCTCCGTGGAAGTAAAAAAATGGAACCATAATGCAGCCATCTCTCGATTATTAGCGACGAAAAATAAAAAGATTGTTGTTTACAACGTTTCTGTATTTCGCGGCAGTAAAATTAATAACTTTATTTCATGGCTGAGAAACTTGTTTTGTAAGTTCTTGCAATTAAATTCAACCTATAAAAAACTCTTAAATTTTAATTTTTGGATTATCAGTTATTTTGTTTTCACTGCGAAGCAAACCAGCAATATTATAGGAGAATTTAGAGAACTGAGCTGACAAAATCGGTCACTAGGAACCCTGCAAATTAGGTTTGCTTTAAAAATATGAGGATAATCCCAAAAGTAAGGTCTCTTATTTTTTTTTTTTTTAAAACATAGAGAAAAGTACATAGTTTTGAGGCTTGAACCTTCTTCTGTTTTTCTACACAATCGTCATTTCGGTCAATGCATTTTTGTGAAGGGCTATGGCAGTTTTTGCATGCTCATGTCATACCAGCTCGCCGCCATGCTATTGAGAAAGCATTAGACCTCGTCGACGTCGCTGAAGCGCCTTCCAGTCAAATGTTCTTTCCTCTTGGTAGTCGCTGGGTGCTAAGTTCGGACTATAGGATGGATGGGTAATGTTCCATCCAAACTGTTGCAGAAGGTCCACGGTTTGACAGGCGGCGTGGGGGTTAGCGTTGTCGTGGAGAAGGCTTATGCCCCTGCTCAACATTTCTCTTCTCCCGTTCTTAATCGCCCGTATGAGTTTCTGAGTGTCTCACAACATCTGCCAACATTTATTGTGGTCCCAGGAGCCATGGAGTCCACCGACAATATCCCCTTTCGATCCCAAAGCACAGTTGCCATGACTTTACCGGCAGATTGTGTTCTTTTGAATGTTGGTGGCTTGGGCGAGGAGGAATGCCGCCACTCACGTGATTGCTGTTTAGTCTCAGGTATGAAGTGAAAAGCCCAGGTTTCATCACCTGTGACAATTGAATCCAAAAGGTTGTCCTTTGCACGAACTCCGCACCTGGCGGTAGCGGTAAATGGAAGCTCCAATACAATTGGCTATCAAGTAAAGACTGAGCACTAACACCGAAGATTCGTGGTAACAGCTTTTTTAACTCTGCTACTTCCTTTCCGATGACGTCCTACACCGGGTGAAAAAACAATTTCCATACATAAATTATCCCCAGTAGAATTATTGGTTAAAAGTACTTGGTGGGATTATGAACCGCCTCTTAAAAAATAAATTTCCCATGATAGAGATTCCTGGGTCTGTGTTTAGACGACATGGTAGCTCGGTTGGTTAGAACACCAGCACAGAAGCTGAAGATCCGTGGTTCCGATTGAAATGTTCAAATCTGTTTCTTCTTTCCAACTGATATCCTACGCACGGCTAGAGTAAAATTACTATTTCTATATAAGGTGTCTCATTTATCTTGCTCATCCAATATAACTTATATTTAAATAAAACTTTTGTGTTTGAAACAAAATTTCACTTGAGGCATAAATGGGATACCATTAAAGAGTGTTACAACGCTAATCACTAATTTAGGTATTAGATATCTTGCTTTAATGCGATTAATTACTTGTAATTTGTGGAAATCAACAATTCCAAGGCATATAAACTTGAGAGGAATAAATATTAGGCATTTATTATTATAGCGGATAGAACACGTTTTATAAATATAGATGAGCCATGTTTAACATAAAATTTCAACGGAAACATAAATCAATTCCTAATTAACATTTGATCTACTTCCAGTGGGAAACAGCAAAAACAAAAATACTGGCTATTTGCTTTCTCTGACAAAAAGTTATTAATATTAATATGATATTCCATCAAGAAAAAATTCCATAAAATATTTTGTTAAATTATATTTAGCAAACACTTGTCTTGCTAGTTACACATATGTATTATCATGCCCCCCCCCCCCCTCGAGAAGTTAAGCATATTATTTTGACTTGAGAGTCAAAGCAATAATACCACCAGCATGCAAGGTTTTTAGTTTTAGGTATGAAGTTATTTATGCTCGTTTACCTTTGAGTCCGAATCAAACAAATATATTTCTCTTAATAAATGCAATTTTGTCATATTGTTACTTTAATTGCCTTTTTGGGAAAATGGTTCATATATAAATTAACAGAAATAATAAAAGTAGATAAGGATAAACACTTAAAGTCACACTTGAAATTGCTATATCTAAGTGTTTATCCTATTCTACTTTTATTATTACTGTTAATTTGTTACATTGTTAACAGTGTTACTTTATTTTTATTTTATATATATATATAAATTAACACTAATAATAAAAGTAGATAAAGATAAAACACAGAGAAAGAGTCACACTTGAAATTGCTATATTTCGAACTACTGCGAGTTCTTCAATGGCAAGAAGCTAGACAAGTGAAAGTGATAAAAGTAAATATTGAGTATCGAAGGTAACGTTATGCATGGAAACAGATGAAACTAGAAATGAGAGTGTGGGAAGAAAAAAACTAATATGTAAGATTTAAACCAGGTGGTATATGCGCTTTATGTAAAAATATAGCTGCCATTTTTCTATCTCTGAGTAAACTTTCAGAGCTATGTGTAGGTAACGCATCAATAAGAGTTAGACTAAAAGCATCATCAAAATCCTTACAGTGAGATAGGCATGTTGGGCAACCGGCAAGGGAGACTTGGTTTTAACAGAACGTCTATGATTGTTCATACGTAGCGAAACAACAGTAGAAGTTAAACCAATATAATATATATATATATATATATATATATATATATATATAATTACACCCAATCCCATATAGCCCGGACAAGCTCAGTGTGACATTTTTCCCTCGTTTCAAAAACGAGCCGTTATGATTCATTAACCGCTGTCGTGAAGAAGACTGGCCGCAGATACGTTGAGTTAAATTCATACAACTCAATTACGGCTACTTCGTACAAACCATACCAACTTTGACCCCCTTATGAACTTCATTAGTAAAAATATAATTCTCAATCTTTTTGACCACCCTGTACACCGCACCAAATAGGCTGCTATACTTGAGCGAATAGATAAGCCCTTCCAAGATCTAAAGTCTCTTGACGAGATTTTCGCTCACTAAAATTCATTTTTAACTATAAAGGGACGTATAACTACATGCTGGCTGTACAATGAGCGAAACACACTATTAAGATGTGTGCTAGATATATGGAAGAAAAGTACGCTTTTGCATTCATTCTGACAGCTGACAACTATGGAATGAAAAAGTCCCATTGTTGACCATTTAGTTGCGATTTGTCATATGTAACTTCAAACCCGAATCTGTCATCGAGTGTTTCACCCTCACTCAGGCATTGAGTCAGTCACTTTGAAGCAGGCACGACACACTTATAGCTGGTTGCTGCACCTCAGATAGGAACCGCTTGTAAATCAAGAGTCTGAACAAATAATACGAACAGATGAAAATGCAGCAACCTTCCTTAATATTAAACTGCAGCCAACACTACTTTCCATTTTTTCTAATCATGACATGAAATTTGAATGCTCAAAAACTAAATTTACACGCACTGTGGCATTAAAAGCGTGATTTAAGCACGGCATTTACCTGCTCAAACCTTCTTTTACAGAGCAAACCGCTTTCCTCGAGATGGATGAGCCAAATCGATCGACTTGACGCAAGAGGGGAGTGTGCGGCTGACGAGCTCGTTTCAATCACTGTACGCCTCAGGACAACGCCTTCCCGGCACCTCATCTCAAATCACTTATTTCCAACAGGCGGCTTTGACGCGACATCATCCGTCACGCTTCTTTGACAAGTAAGTGAGATGGAAACGGCTGCATTGTCTTCTTAATCGCTAACATTCCTTTCCTGATGATGTCGAGTTTAAAGTGTGTTGAGGCCTCTTCAAACGGCCATTATTAGCTATTTCTTAAATACATAATGGTAGCATAAGGCTGCAAGTTTTTTGGGTTAGTATGAATTGTATTTATTAACACTTTATCTATTTTTAAATAAAATACACATTTTCACTAATAACATTTCATGAATTCAATCCGTATGTGGTTCACTTCATTTGTACAGTCAACCGAAAATTTTCTGTCGATTTCGCGATGCTCAAATGTTAAATATTGGCAACAATTACAAGCGCAACAAATAAAGTTCAAGGAGCGCGGTCAAACATGTGCGTGCCGAAGATAATTATATGAGCTTATATGGTCTATGAATTTAAATTGGAAAAAACAGTGCAACTGCAGCGGAGTGAAAAATATGGCAGCCTTCTGTGTTGTTGATATGAATGAACGGAAAGTGCAAAGATGGTCATAAAGTTCCAGGAAGGCAACGAAACCCTGGAGGATGAACCATGGACAGGAAAACAAGCAACTATGAATAACGAGACTTTCTTAGCTACTTTCCAGGCGAATAACAGCCAGACTTGTGAGGACGTGCCGTAGCAATTCAACGTCAGTGCAGAAACCATACGACTCCATCTACACAAACTCGGTCGATGGTTTAGAAGGCGGCACGGGTTAACGCCTGACTTGCATTGTTGCCATGTCAGCACAGGATCGCTTTCTTGAGATAAGAAGTGGATTATCTAAGACATTTCAAGATGCCATCGTCTCTGGTTCGCTGCCAATGAATCTATTCCCAAACAACCGAAACCACCACTGTACCATAAAATAAGGTTATGCACAGTATGTAGTGGGGCTGATCGGGTTATTTTGCAACGTGAGATACTGCCAGCCTTCGGCGTCAATGTATACTCTAAACAGGTGGAAATTGTTCATGAAATGTTAAAAGCAAAGCACTGTGTACTCTGAAGATCACATGGGCTAATGTGACTCCTGAAAATATTATCAGTCTTGGTTGAAAGACTAGTGCGCCCACCATATTATCAGATGCTCATATTTTCCTTTCTTTGTATAATCACCTGTGAGCACAGCGGTTCCAAACCTTTTCTAACCTGGAAGTTTTGATTCCCGCCCAAAGGAGTTCCGTCACAATGGAATTCATAGTCTTCTAAAACGTTGGCAGACAGTTCTCGATAGCGATAGTGACTACATTTAATACTAAAAATAATTTTTACACAATATAATGCTTTCAAATCTGGTATGAAGCCGGAAATTCTGCGAGCCAAGGAGTCCACTAGACGCTGCAGTTCTTCTTTGCTGATGACTCGAAACCACTTGTGAAGAATGACTTCAACAACTGAGTTTTGTTAGACACCAAAGCTTTTAACTTTTGACAAGTTTTCAATCATATTAAGAATTGCACTATCCCCAAACTACTTAACATGTTGACGTTTTTCTCTTCAAACAAATGCAAACATTGTTGACAGTATGGCATTTTACTCCATCCTGTTCAAATACAACTTTGGTTGCAAGTCGCAATGGATGGACCAATTTCGCTTGCAGTGTTTCAAGCGCACTGCCTAATTACGACAAAAAAGGGAGGGGATGTTTTAGGTTTGATGAGACATTCGAAATTCAAAGTTACTTCTTTTCGGTGGCGAACATGTTTGAGTTCATCACTTTTTAAAACAGAAATTCCCATTTCAGCCCTGCTCGTCATTTTCGTTTTCCAAGATTAATACTTTTTACACCAATTCACATCATTTTCCTATTGCGTTTGTTAAGAAATTGTCTTTTTTCTATGTTTCAATTCAAATAACTTCCTTACAACAGTCCTTGCAGAATCGTTGCAGAAACAGAACTACATGTTGGAGGGGGACATGTATTAAGTTTGAATTATCTAGAGCCTATTCTGCAGTTGAAAACGCAGTTTTTTGATAGAGCTACGCTCATCAGAAAACACAGCACAGGAAGGTGACTTCAGAGTTTGTCCGAGCAACTTTTTACAAAAGTTGACATGATCAAGTTATTGTGCCATAAGCCTCTTCTAGTGGTACTGCAGTGAAGATACTGATTATGGACAACTAACTGTACCAACATGTGATTTACATGTAGCGTGTGTTAAACACTTTGAGTACTATACGAGGTGCATTCAAATTATAACATCTCCAATTTTTGTTTCTCGGGCTGAAAACAGATAGAAATATGCGGTTTGTTTTAAAATATATGGGCACTCATTGTCAATGCGTGACAGAGATGGCAGCACTGTATGGCACACAGAACTCTAGTGGTTACGAGGAGAGCGAGGACTATTTTTGATACTTCAAAATGGCGACGTTTTCATTACAAGAAGAGCGTGTAATCATTCGTTTTCTTCATGTGCGTGGTTTGACACTGATTGAAATTCATCGCCAGTTGAGTGAAACATGTGATGATGGTGTCATGGATGTGTCTAATGTGCGTTCATGGGTGTTCAAGGAAGGGCGGCATTCAAGGAAGGCAGGTCGACGTGTAACAACAAACCAAGGTAATTTCGACCTCGCACGAGCCGGTCTGACGTAAATGATCAAGCGAGTTGAGAAAGTTGTTTTGGAGGATCGCCGAATGATGTGGAACACATCGCCTTCAAAGTTGGCATTTCCGTGGGATCTGTGCACACAATCCTACATGAAAGCCCGAAGATGCGGAAAGTGTCCTCCAGGTGAGTGCCACGAATGTTGACGGACGACCACAAGGCTGCCCGCGTGGCATGTTGCCAGGCAATGTTGACGCGTGATGACGGCATGAGTGGGATGTTCTTTTCATCGATTGTGACAATGGATGAGACATGGGTGCCGTTTTTCAATCCTAAAACGAAGCGCCAGTCTGCTCAAAGGAAGCACTAACGTTTTCCTGTGGCCAAAACAGACTCCTACAGAAGCACTCGCACAGGCCATGGAATCATGACAGCTCAAAGGAAACACTAACGTTTTCTTGTGGCCAAAACAGACTCCTACAGAAGCACTCGCAGAGGCCATGGAATCATGACATCGACGTTGTGAAAAATGTGTGCGGCTACAGGGAGATTAAGTCTAGAAGCGACAAGATTCATAGTTTTCGTGTAATTAGTTAGTAAGAAAGAAAATTGGAGGTGTTATAACTTGAATGCACATCGTAACACACTGCTCAAAACATGACTGATACAATGTTGTATTTTATATAAACTAATGTCATATATAAATGTTCCAATGTCTACAGTTAACTTGGAACATTCTTCTTTCGGCATCAACGTCAAGTTTTGTATGTCATTTGTAAAATACTCCTGGAAACACAAGTCAAGATATGTGTGAAGGTTGGTCTGCATACTTGGTAGTGATTAAGTGGCATGATTGATCTTGAGAATCCAGACAGACTAGGGGGGCAGTTGTAAAATAAAGCCCTCCCGCACTTACGTTGAATAAAGCGGGTTCTCATGATATGTTTGAATTTGTTCATGATACCACGTGGAAATTGTGTGAAGTTTTCAAGATCATGAAAGAGTAGCCAGATGTTCTGGAACAAGTCGAAAAGAAAACACTTCAGCATAGGATTGCGTTCATCTACACGGCTGCACGAGAACTACAAGCCGACATTGATTAAGAGAGGATGCTTTAAGATCTCGATGACCGCTAAAGCTCCACAGTTGGAAAGACATGCAATAAGGATGCAGTTCTTGAGTCCGTATTTATGACAATTACGACTTGTCATTCTGTGTTATTCTCTAGTTGAGTCTCATTTCTCAGTACATGGTTAAAATGTCTAGAGACAAGTAGAAGTGTTCCATTCCAGAGTAGTTCAGCCTACTGCTGCTTTTGAAGGGGATTATGGTTTGAGCAGGCATAAGCTTGGATACAAAAACTGATCCCGTTACAGTTCGAAATGGGATCTTAACTGCGAGATGGTACATTTATGACATCATACTTCACCTGCTATTCCTCAACTAAAGAACACTGCGGGAAATTGGGGAAAACTCACTTTTCATGAATAACCAATGTTGTTCAAAGATTATTGCAGGGGCTCCTTTGCAAAATAATGGAATGTCATATAAGAGTCCAGATTCAAATGGAATTAACTAGAACAAGCTTCGACCTTCCGAAATATCTCAAGTCTTTATGGACGAATGGAATCACCTGCCTCAAGTGAACGCATACAGACGTCAATGTCTAAGTCAGGAACCTGCAGGACTCTGGGAATAGCAGAAGCCTGTTATTGAATTATTTTATTTATTTATGCTATCAGCACAGGTGATCATTGTTTACTTATTCCACCGAAAGGGAATAATCATGTATGTGTATATGAAGCTAATATTGAGATTATTATTATTATTATTATTATTATTTTAAGTGTTAAGCAATAGAAGTATGACGTATTTACTTATTTATCTAAATAATGTATCTTTTTGTATATCCGGTGGACTCGTGCGAAGGGTATAAAGTTATTACTATGTATGTTAATTTGAATGAAATACACTCATTCATTCATATAAGATCATATTGCATTTATCTGTCAATCACAGAGCGTTGTAACAATTATTTGTTTACATCCCCTATAGCTGGAAGTCAGACTATTAAATATTCTAATACTTGTCAAGTTAACATTTCTTTTTCATAAGACAATGTTTACACATCCGTACAACACTTTTATCAAATGCTGAGCCGGACAAGTTAAATCAGTAATGCCAAGAGCTCTCTATCCGCACGCGGCAGTCTAATCTTTCTGGAAGAGTTGGCAACCCTCATCCCAAGTTACTTATCTGCAACTTTCATAAGTTTTCCCCTTTCCCTTAAACTAGACAGCTGGGGCGCTAAAATGTACACAAAGGTATCCCGGCGGCAATGTTTGCTTTATTACTTGCTGCTACACTTCCGCTATGTACTATATTTAACCTGAATCAATTTTCACTTCAACTGTTTGAGATCATTTAACGCTTATTTTGATCTGCAACTGTATCCTCACAGTTTTTGGTTCCTTCGTTTAAAGAGATAATAAAAAATTTAAGTTAACGCTGATGGAGAGAAACGGAAGAATAAAAAAACGAGTGAAAGCTAACAGATAAAAATTAGACAATTCAGCTGTGAAACACAAATCTGAGGCTCACGAAGACACACAAAGTGATTTGTTTTACTATGAACTATGCTCACTATATTGTCTTAGGAGCATTTGACGTAACCTGTACAAACTATGACATTTATTGACATAGGCAATTAGCAAATGAAACAATTATCTTTAAGAGGTAATTTTTACGAAGTGATTCCATGGCATTTTTTTAATGGCGTTTAACGCCCGTTTTTACTACTTAGGCGCCATAGGCGGTGAACACTGGTAATACATAAAATGAAATATTGGGAAAGGATTTTTTTAAGGAAGGAAACTTTCCAGGCCTAATTTTAGGGTACCTCTCCGGCATTTGCCAGTTATGAAGACTGACAAAACTTGGAAAAAAACTCAATCAGGGAGGACGGTCCTGGCGGGATTCGAACCCCAGACCTCCCGCTCACGAGTCCGCGTCTTAACGACCTTGGCCACCCGTGGCGATATTCCATGCGATAATAAAACAAACTTTTCTAATATCATTTTGACCGTTGAGTTATAGTTTAGAACAAATTAATATGTTAATGCGTCGAACGAAACACATTCCGATTATAACAGACTAACACAAATAGAACAAACAATGTTTCTTGCTATTTTTTCAAAACTCCAAGCTTTTTACTGAAAATTTACCTGAAAATTTTCATGGGCTCGCAACATCAGATATGGCATTACTGAGCTTAATATTATTTATTTATTAATACTGTTCGGAAATTGAACTAGTTGGCCTTTTTTTTTTTTTTTGAATAGTGTTTAACGCCCGTTTTTACTACTGAGGCACCACAGGCGGTGGACACTGATGATACATGAGATGAAATATTGGGAAAGGATTTTTTTTTTTTTTTTAAGGAAGGAAGCGTCCCAGGCCTAAGTTTAGGTACCTCCCCGGCATTTGCCAGTTATGAAGACTGAGGAAAACTTGGAAAAAAACCCCAGTCAGGGAGGACGGTCCTGGCGGGATTCGAACCGCAGACCTCCCGCTCACGAGTCCATGCCTTAACGATCTCGGCCACCGTGGCGGTTAGTTGGCCGTGTCCAGCCAACTTTTGTTGATTTGGTGTAATCCGATCCATAGATATTTGGGTTATAGCTTCAAAATGCATCTCAAAATATTTAGAACAGAACACACTAAAATTTAGTCAAAGTTTTATTTTTCAAAATTAAAATACTTAAATAAATTATTTATTTCTACTCACCTACTCTTACATGCGAACTAATCCAGTTTCAACTCACCTGAAACAATAAAAGCAAAATGAATTAAATGTTTTAGCTTGGTGATAAAAGTTTATACTAAGATTAACTCTAAGCACCTAGACAAGTGCTACATGAACGAAGGTGAGATTAACGCGCTGTTATTTCTACAAAACCGAGTCTTTTTCCGCATTTACTTTCCCAAGTTCTACTAATACAACCAAGCTGATACTTTAAACTTTCCAGAATATTACTCCGGCTTGTTACACTAGAAAACTAACGTATTGGCTTGTATGTTATGCTGAATGGTCACATAAATATTGACTAATCGTGCAGCATTATCTTTAAAGTCGCCAAAAGCAAAATATTTCAATCTTTGGGCTCTTATTCCACAAAAGTATGGTCTAACAAATGCAAGTGTTTGTTAAGTATGCTCTTATGATTTTCTGTTCCACGAACTAAGTGCAACATGAAACAGCTGTTTATATCGTCATACCTTGAATTACGTTATGTCCATTACTTAGGGTTTTAATACAATTATTGTCAGTGCTGTTAAATAGGTCTTGTACTTTTTCTAATATACAATGATAATTTAAATACTTTATTATGCATTTATCGATATTTAAGCGTAATAATCCACTCTGAGACGACGGTCCCCCTACAGCTATATATAGGAGCATCGATTTCAATCGTCGAGAGATGGCAAAAGAATCGAGCTTCCCGATTTCTATCGATCATTTATTTTATTAGTCCATTTAATCATTTATATTTATTTGTTTATATTGCTTGACAATCACTTTCTCATTATAAGCAAAAAAACTGGGAAAATTGTGTCAAAGTCGATTATTTTAAAAGAGAATGAAGAATGAAAAGAAATTATTTTCGTGGCATGTAACAAGAACCTTAAAAATACATTAACTAAGATGCTGGTCTGAAATATGCATTTGAAACAGGAAACGCAAATATCAGTCATAAGCCGTACTTTATTGCACTTAACCCAACTTTGTCATTATACTTAAGTATTTATTTTTAAACATATTCCTATGCATCATTATGACTTTCGCTAATAATTAGCACATTGGGTAAACCGACTTTCCAAAATCTTTGGTTTGGACTTACGTAAATTTTTTGGAAAGTTACACCAGGCACTTTAAACAGAAAAGTATATTAAAAATAATGATCCTTTTCAAATTCTCATGTTTTTGTTAAACTTTCATAGTTATAAAATCTTTTAAAATGAATATTTCATGATGCTTACGTTAAATACTAAGAAAATGAAAGAGCTTCGCTACATTTTTCGTAGATTCTTCTGTTAGATTTACTTGGGCTTCATTTTTATTTCTTAAAAGCTTAGGATTGCATCATTGCAAGCTTCCAAAATGAATGTAAATTATAGGGTCCACGCTTTAAACTGAAAATTCTTGATTCTAAAATACCTTGACCATTATCAATTCTCCACGTCATTACAGAACAATTCACTAATAGTGTATACATGCACAAGTATTATTTCGAGTTCAGAAAGGCACGCAACAACCCACACCACTACAGCATTTAGAGTACGTTTCTATTGGAATCTATGTATAAAACAAATTACTATCATAATTAAACTCCATATTTAAATTTGACTCCCAGAATTGTAGGAAATCGTAAAAAGAACGCCTATTTCGGACCCCATTTCATTAGTGAGTGAATTTCGGATGTGTTCGGATCTGAATGATCAAACGATCCTTTGTTCAAACCCTGCCAGTGATTTATAGTCTCTTTAACGCTTTCTCTCTTCAGAATGCTGGGGGAAACAGAAGCTCCATTAAACATTCTGTCTTCCGGCAGTTACACCTACTACCGCTACGCGTGAAGGCTGAAATCGGTTATCTGAACGTCGATAAAACACCGAGAAGGTTAGATATAAAACAGCGAAACCTCTAAAGTCCGCCTTCACATTAGATCGCGAATCTGGACAGCATCACGTTTGCTCATGTGAACTGACATGAAAGTATGAGGCGCATTTCAAAAGCAAAGGCTGGTCATTCATAATACGATAAAAGTAGATTGAAAAAACAAAAGTTATAACCTTTACACAAACTGTGCATGATCTCTACTTGAGTACATAATCATTTCCAAATACTTAATGTATCAAAGAACAAGCTTTCGAACAGCCTGTGCATAAAAACCCCCGCCATTTTAGCACCGCTTTTCAACCCTTCACTTTCATTTCATAACGAAGCCGTTTCTTGAAGCGAAGAACAACCTGGAAATTATTGAGTGCAAGGTCTGTACTGTATGGCGGATGCTTATCAAGTTTCCATTTGACCGCCACGAGTGGCCAATCTGGAGTTGGACTCCCACCAGGACCGTCCTCCCTGACTGAGGTTTTTTCCAGGTTTTCCCCAGTCTCATAAATGACAAATGCCGGGGAGGTACCCTAAACTTAGGCCTTGAGCGTTTTCTTCCTTAAAATATCCTTACCCAGTTTATCAATCCATCTAATATCATCTATGTTCAACGCCTGTGGTGTCTCAGTAGTAAAAATGGGCGTTATACTATTTAAAAAAATTGATTCACACAAGAGTAAATAAATTTTGTGAAACAGAACGTATTTTTCATAAAAATCACAGATGAAACGTGAGACAACACTGTACGTGCTCTGAAAAAAAAAAATCACTTCGACGTCTTTCTCAGCAAACGGGAATTTCCCAATCCTCTGTTCGAACGGCTACAAATCTACCGAAGTTAAACCCGTATAAAATTACTGTAGTTCAAGAACTTAAACCGGGTGACCCTGCATCCAGGAGTAGATTTTGTGAATGGATTTTGAATATTATGCATGACAAAGAAATTGACCCTTATCTAATTTTCTTTACGCACGAATTTTGGTTCCACCCAAGTGTGAAAATCCCAACCTGCTTCACGAGAAACGCCTGCATGATCAAAAGGATAGGCATGTGCAGAATATTTTGCCAACTTTTCCCCTGGATTAACTTGAGGGAATGTAGGTTTGCGACTTTCCAACAGGATTGTGCTACATCACATACAACCCATGTTTCTCTGCATGCAATTCATGAAATATTCGACTATGGAGTCCCAAAACCAATATATGCCCCTCCCCCTCTGTCTCCCGTTTTACCGCCATGAGATTTTATCTCTGGAGGGCATTAAAAAGTGTTCAAGACAAATTCACACACATTACATGAACTGAAAAATAACATTCGTAAAGAAATTTCTTCTATTTTTTCAGAGGGAAATGAGCAATTTCATAAGCCGATGTCAGTATTGCATGGAAAATGAAGGAATATCTTTTTGCTTGATAATGGCGAGTAAATGCACCTTTAAGTTCTGCAAAGGAAAAATCACTCATTATTATTATGCAGCAAAAACAGAGAGAATAATTTATTTCATCAAACAAATTCTGAGGTGATCTGCTATCAAAGCACCTAAAAGAAGAGCATGAAAGCCTATAAAGCAAGCGTTGGCAAAGCTCTCAACATTGCGACAGTGACCTTTGCTGTATTCAGTACGCTCATCTCGTCACGAAATCTTACTGTTCGTCTCTGTTCACCTGTAGTCATTATTGCCAACATCTCCCGTTCCACATTACACGTTATCGATCCGCATGGGTACAGCAGACATAGGAGCTCTTCTCCGCGCACTGTCGTGTTCTAGAGCGCTAAGCTTACACGTGTCAGCAAGACATCACAGGTTTGGAGTTGAAGTGACAGGCCATTTTGGCGTTTCCAATCGCGGTATGCGACTAAACGAAACCTGCCCATATATACACTGCATCATAATGACAGCATAAGTCTGCAGATAAGCAGTTCCAACTTTCAGGCCAACTATCCCAACGCTGAACAGTTTCTCTATACCCCTCCGCGAGAAAGCACGCTGATTGCTGGTGACACCACACTTTCCCCCAGCACAGCTTGATAAGCGCCGAAATTGACTCTTTAGGGTCTTCTTCAACGGACTAAACACAAGGGGGGAGATCTGGGCTGTAATGGGGATGATTTCACAGCGTGTGGAGGGAGCATAAGCATAGTTTGTGATAGTTTTCCGGCCGTCTTTGATGACCCTTTGCAGCTTCCGAAAAGTGTCACACAACGCTGAGCGCACAAGAATTGAATCACAGGCCCGTTCTATTACTTGGACGCATCCAATACGCACAACTGTTTCCTCTAGCCATGAGACGACTCACAATAACCACAATCAGCATTGTTACAAGATACCAACCTCTTTGACACCCCATCAACTATTAATAGTGTTGCTTGCCATGTCTATGTTTCTTTTGGACGACCCTTTTTTTTACTCGCTCTTTGAAACAAACTCGCAGCAAAGCTGGTAGAGTGAGTAAAAAAGTAAGCTTCCATAATATTTTTAGTTAAACAGGTGAAGATAGATTAAGAACGTATTTTAATACTACTCTATTATTGCTTTTTAAATGTAATGGTCTCGTTTCAGGCATCTAGGGACCATGTAAAGCAACCCAATGTATTAGAATTACATTTCTTCCTTTTTACCTGGAAACTTAAGTTTTGTATAGACTCTGTCTTTTATCATATCTTTTGTTAGCCCCATCTCCTCGATACCTTTCTTCATAATTGAGGGTCAACTTTTTGCTATTCTTACTCATACACATGTTAGAAAATTCGTTTTTTGAGCCTGCTATTAACAATTCTCATTAATTTTCTTTTTCTGGTCGTATTAGAAATCCTTTCATTTTCTTCATTCTCCCCGTGTATAAATTCCCCCTTCTCTATTTTCAATGGTCTTAGATTTTCTTTCTTTTTTTCTCTATATCTTCCATTTCCCTTAATTTCACAGAGAACATGCATTTTGTTGCATAGATACCTTCTGGATTGCTTACCGCATTATGATTTTTTATTTTAGTTTTATTTGAGAGACTTTTCTTATTATTTGCTTTATATTTCTGCATATTAAAGCTATCCAAATAACGTAAAATGAGCTTTATCATACCAATAGATAGAAACTAGCGAATTGCTCGTTAAGCAATTTCAAAACTTCATCTTTGACAGAGATATTTTTTCTATTTCCATTTCTCAAACAGATGAAGCAATAGCGGGTGTAACATGTTGCAACGCCAGTTTACATTTCAATACATTATACAAAATCAGCCATTGTCATTTTAATGAAAATAAATTAAGAGCACTATCATTTACATATTCATTTGTGATGCTTTCCTATGAGCGAGCCCCCATTCGTTTGCCGAGTCGTGGAAGGGATAACAAGCTGCTTGCTTGTTTACTTATTGACTTTGCTGACTGTTGCAGTCGTAGTTCAGCGGGGAGCGTGTTGTGTTGTTAGTTTCATCATTCGGCAGTATACATAAAGATATCATGCCTCGTGTTTTTACAATGGCACAGCGCATCTTTATATGCGATTCATATGTGTTAATGCAGTGGTGAAAGAATCATATGACCAATTTCTTTTTGAGCATACAGCTGATTCTGCTACTTATGGAAACACCACCTAACCCTCCCCCCCTTTTTTTCAGAGAATTAACAAACACGGAGCGTGATCGTGCTATTTTTCAACAGGACTCTGCTACTGCTCACACTGAGAATACTTACATAAGAGGTTTCCACAAGATAGTATTTTTAGTAAGGATTTGTGGCCCCTCGAAACAGTCTGCGTATATCTCTGGGGTAAATTATAAAAAAAAAAACATCGTGTACATGACGAACCCATAAATCATACAAAAACTCAACGATAATATTCGCCGGAAAACTGCCTGGATTTCTCAAAATGAACTGCAGCAGGTAATTCATTTCTTAAAGAGATGCCAAACATATATGGAGAATGAAGGCGGGTAGTTACATTTCATTTGATAATTTAGTGAGTGCCTCTTAAATTGGTTTGTATTATTGTTTTACCTTTCCGCTACTCTCCGAGACCCAGCTGATTATCCGGCTAACAGGCGGCATGCTCGCCCATAGCTCCGGGGGAAAACAAAACTGATTGCACGGTATTTAAATTGTGTGTAGATAAATTTTAGAAAAACACTTTTGTCATAGTTTCCAAAGAAAATTATTTGGAAGCTAATGCCCGTAGTTTTTGTTTAATATTTTCCGCACTGAATAATTCGGGCGCGTTATGATGCATACACACAAACTGTTATAACATTAGAGCAAGCGTAAATTCTACTTTTGTTGTGTTCAGATGTCAACTGAAGCTAAAACAGCTTAAGTTAAAATGCTCGAGTTCCTCTTAAGGAATAAGTGAAGCTCAAGTTTTTCACATCTTGCCTTTCCTAGAGATCTTCGTCATCACTTTTATGTTTGCTGACGGCATTTTAAAGAAAATTCAGGTAGGTGGAAGAAGCAAGGCGAGATTATCTCGTGTACCAGGCCGCCATATATAAACTTGTCAGGATTTACTAGTCTCCCAACCAAACAAGGGTGTCCGACCAATTAAAAATAGCTTTGCACAATTTTATCATTCACACAGCATGGGAATAGCAAGGAAGATTTTGTAAAAGGCTCTAATTATACAGCGGGCGCCAAACTTCCAGCAAACAAAACTGAATTCAGACAAACAGAAAATGATGAGCACCAATCATCTGATACTTTTACAGTTACAACACTTGCTCAAAATGCTCACCATCGGCGTCGATACATTTCTAAGTATGTTGAACTACTGATTGAGCAACGTTTGCGAAAGTGTCCTCAGCGATTGCAGACATGCCGTTTCAATTTCTTCCCGAAGTGCTGCCAGTGTAGCTGGTTTTCTACGGTATACAACATCCTTAAGAGTTCCCCATAGGTAGAAGTCCAACGGAGTTAGATCCGGAGAACGCGGTGGAAACTCAATCGGACCTCTTCATCTTATCCAGCGCCTTGGAAGATTGTCATCAAGGTACGCCCGTACATCTCAGTGGTGTAGTGATAACCATACTTGCCTCCTACACCCAAGATCGCGGGTTCAAACCCGGCCAGGATCGATGGGTTTTTTCGGGCGTAAAAATCCTAAGTATGGCTTCCTTCGGAAGGGAAATAAAGCCGTGGGTCCCGTGTCGTACACATACGGCACGATAAAGAACCTCAAGCCTGAAAGAAGAGGCCTCTGAGCAAAATTTGTTGGCCGTTTCACGCCCTGAATTGAATGGGACGCTGATGACCTGAGATGTTAAAGAGCGTCCGTAAATAAAACAAATCAAATCAACCTCAGTTGTAATGTGGTGGTACACCTTCCTGTTGGAAGTGAAATTCATTTCCATGGAGGGTATGAAAGGCGGATAGGTCGGAATTGTTACTCGCGTTGGCGGTTGTGTTCTGTGCACAACAACATTCTGAGTTTACCAATACATTTCAAAATTGCTTTCCGCTGTTCAAACGATAATCTTGGGCCTATTTTATTGTAGCTCGAATAACGTAATATGAGTCACATCTATTTACAGAACATCATACGATAATCTTGGCTTCATTTGTTCATTGTCTCTAAGACAAGTGTCATTTCGAAGCATGTAATAGAAGCACCTGCACAATCTACTGGAGCAGTTCGAGGGCGAAGGACGACTAAACGGAACCCTCTAGTAGAGCAAGTGCGTCATTTTATAGAAAACCAAAATCACCGTTCAATTAAGAGGTAGTAAGTAAAAGGCCTTAAACTGAATTTGGATACAATTTTTTGTTCAAAGCCGAGCGTTTTCCTTTAAGTATAAAATGAAATTTGAGAGGGAATATTTTGCTGCAATGATTTTTTTGAAGTGTTTTATTTATCTTCGCTTCAACTGCATTGGTTTTCTCTCGATGCAAAGTCACTCAGAAAGGTGGCTTCTAGTGATCGTTCGACCGGACAGGACACTAATATTCGACGTATATAATTGTTAATTGTTAACCTAAAAATAACGAGAACAAGGAGAGAATACGTGTGTTTTTCTTTTGTTTTTTAAAACTATTAATCTGATTTTATTTTCACTTATGCAAATACTTTATAGCGACACGTCAAGAAGTTTGAATAACTGTAACTTTTTTTCCTTAGCATTTATTTATTTTGTTTGAGTAGTGTTTAACGTCCGTTTTTACTACTGAGGCACAACAGGCGGTGGACACTGATGATACATGATATGAAATGATAAATTGGGGAAGGATAATTTTTAAAGAACGAAACGTTCCAGGCCTAAGCTTAGCTTACTTCCCCGGCATTTGCCATTTATGGGGACTTAGGAAAACCTGGGAAAACCTCCGCCAGGAAGGACGGTTGTGGAGGGAATCGAACCCCAGAATTCTGCACCTTAACGATCTCGGCCACCCCTGGCGGTTTGACATTTTTGTCAAATTACTAAAAATGTTGAGACTTTTCGTTTCAGTTTTTCAAAAATTTTCCTTGTATTTATTTTTAGAAACGGAATATTCTTTAACAGTAGCCAAATCTGATATACATCGGCCTTACGTTACAAAACGTTGATCAATATTTCGTCACAATTCTTTCCAGACATTATGATACCCACAGCTGTTCCTAATTCCAAACCGCACCTAGAAATTTTGCAATATACTGCACTGAAATGCAATTTAAGAGATGTAGTAAAAGCATCATATCAAGCTTCGTAACTGTTCATTATGCCAAACCCAGTGAAAATTCCTTGCGAATTCCCTGCTATCTCTTTAGATGTAAGCGAAGGCCGATGCTCCGAGGAGCCGCGTGGGCAAAACGTGTGGGCTGCAGACGGTTGCAGGAATGGGGGCGACACGCAGAGATCAATACCTTAGGCCCAAATGAGCCGCTTCTTCGTCCACTTGGAATCTCACTGTCAAGACAAACTCAGACTTGAAAGTGGGTGAGCGTATTTGGGGTCACTGCGAGCAAAATAATACACGAATTACAAGTTTACAGGCTTCCAGGATATACATTATTTACGCGAAAGTAATGAGCACGCCAAATTCGAAACTTAAAATCATAAAAAAGGATACTGGCATATTGTTATACGATATCTACATCCGCTTCATCAAATGATCACAACTTAAGTGGAACTATTGTTACATCTTGAAGCACATAGTAGAACAAAATCCATCACTCGTGCTATTGCCAGGACAGCTGGCGCACGTCAAAGAAGAAAAAGTTATTTCTTAAGGTGTTACTAGTCACATGTTGCTCGTTTCCCTCCCTACATGTAAGAATTCCAAAACTGTCAGGATGTCTTCCTTTGCGAGGACCAGTGACTTTCTTCCTACTAGCTTTAGTTGCAACCAATGCCAATTTCAGTTACTGGCACAGCGAACGTTGCTCTCAGCTGCATTGAATTCTCTTCCTGCCTTTCTGTTACCATTTTTTTTTCAGCATAAAGAATTAATTTACGCTTTAAAGTGGCACCACAAGATGTTCTCCTACTAGTCAAACGCTATATGCAATAAGCCAACAATTAATATAACGAAATCGAGAATTGCAGCAATGCATTATGACGTAATCGATAGATTTGAACGAAGTTAACGCGAACTACGGAATTGACAATCTTGAATACAACATTTTTGGACAAAAAGGTGCGCATTAGACTCGCGCAAATACGGTAGTTTCTGTGAAATAATAATAATAAAGGGAGCTTTGGGGCTGGCAGATAAAAAAAATATTTGCACGAAAGCAATATAAGGTCAGTCAAAATATCGAAGTGTTTTATAAAGTCCATACTTTATTCACTTGTTGAGCAGGAAACAATTCTGAACATTTTATATTTAAAGCTTGTGAATTTGTCTGTTATTTTGCTTATTCCTCTATCTCTGCCCTTACTTTTCTTAACCTTTTCCTTCACTCCCTCCCAAAAATCTCTCCAGTTCTTAATATTCTCATTCCCTCTTTTAGTCACCGCACTGTCGCCATAATACATCACTGGGTTTGTCACACAGCATGCTTGGTATGCACCAAGCAAAGACAAGAGCAGTGATCTGATTACTCTGGTTAGAAGGTGTGTCAGGGTTTGAAATCATCGGAACCTTCAACACAGTACGGGGGCAGCGCTCCACCGCGTAGAAGTGCGGCCAACTAAGAGCCCCTAGCATGACGCCCTTCAAAGATTCAGCAAGCTACTGGCGAGTCAGCGATGAGGTAACATGTTCCCTGCAGATTAGACATGGTTCTGTCTATCAAAGCACCCACAAAGTCTGAGCGAGATGGGAGCCAAAACAGTTTACCGCAGATCACATGTGCAGACATGTTGAGACCTGCCAACGCTTAATAAACGCACAGCATTTTTGAGCACAATGGTCACAGGGATGAAACGGGGATTCATCACCAGTCAAGCGGGTTCAAACCCGGCCAGGACCGATGGATTTTTTCGGGCGTAAAAATCCTAAGTATGGCTTCCTTCGGAAGGGAAGTAAAGCCGTGGGTCCCGTGTCGTACATTTACGGCACGATAAAGAACCTCAAGCCTGAAAGAGGTCTCTGAGCAAAATTAGTCGGCCGTTTCACGCCCTGAGTTTCTGCGGGACAAGCTTGCTGGACTTTTTTTTTTTTTTTTTTTTTTTTTTTTTTTGCGACTTAAAAACGGCCTATATTGGAAGATTTCCTCGATCAATAGTGCAAGATACAGCGATTTGCTGGCCAGGTTATCAGGCCTATAGCCGAAGAAAGTGTTGTGGAACAATGTAATGCCATATAAGCAGTACAGATCGTTGAAACCATAAACCATTTGGGTTTACCCTGCTGCAGTCCAGATTTCCCCCATACTGACTGGGACGCTTTACGAGATTGGCGATTTTCTATATACGAAGAAGTGAGGGAAGAGGTGTATAAATAGCTGCGGGACCAATCGAAAACGTTTTTCTTGGAGGAAATACACAAAACTGTAGACCGCTGAAACAAGTGTATTGTATTGAAAAGCAAGGAGTTTTCCGTGTCATAGATTTACGGCAGGTAAAAGAACCTCAAGCCTGAAAGCAGACATCTTTGAACAAAATATATATTCCGTTTCATGACCTGAATTGAATGGTACGATAATGCCCAGAGCATCCTCCGAAAGCTCAGTAGAAAAAAGGAGGTCTTGTTACCCCCCAAAAGGGGGCTTGTTACCCCCAAATTTTATAAATAAAATGAAAAATCAAAGAGCGCGGATATACATACATACTTTCCTCATAATTCCATTTTATGTCAAATTATTTCAATTTCTAACCAAATTTCGTATTTCTATCTTTTTGTTTCTGTACATATAGTGTAAATAATTTCCTTCCTACAATGGACACATCGCAAAGTTCTAAAATATTATTTCAAAGCCCCTGTATAAATCTCATCCTAATATATCAGAAATACTCACGGACGAGCATTTCTTTCTTGAAATCCACATACCGTTTCAAGGGACTTTTTATCTTTAAAGCTGCCAAATATTCCTAGTCCTTCAATATCTTGGCTCCTTTAAATAACACACATTTCCCCATTCCAATAACCTATAATATATACCGTAGTTTCCACCCAAGATCCGACCCCTAAATTTTGTTCCATAAAACATATTGCCTCTTCTATTGCGCTATAGATCGTGCCCAATCTATTTTAATTTTCAGCATTTTTTTGCTAAACAAGAACGTAACTTTCATAGCTAAATTCCCTTGAGATGTATCTCATTTCTAGTGGGTACATTCCCAATTACTACTAAATTTCACTATTTATTGCACCTACTCCTGAATAAATGCCACAACACATTTTAGTGTTTTTTCGTCTGCTTTTGACACATTTTCTCATGTGTTCCAAATGTTTAGTGCCAATTAGTTCTTAAAACCAACCTTTCTGCCGCCACATGGTCCAATTCTCTCTGGGAATTAGTCTATAGCAACATGCCATCACCTCCATTGGCAAATTCGTCAGCTTGAAACTCCCAGTATTTTAGGTACCTTTACTTACAAAACATACCCTCAAGCGTTGACCACAGCGCTTACTTTATCCAGGGATTTCCATCGAGACTACTAGAAGGTCAATCTTGAGCAGTAATAAAATCTGGATCATTTCACTCAAGTCAAGTCTGGATGGACTGGAAGTTCTTGAGCAAAGTCGGTTCCAAGTTCTGGGCAGAATGATTTTGTACACTTTGGCGATTATCTAGGGAGCTTTGAGACATTGTCAAGCCATCACCGAGTCAGCGTGGTCTCTAGACCTTCAACAATCAAACTTCTTGTTAAATGTAGGCATAGAGTTGCAGCTTTCTTCAAAGTTGAATACTTTCAAGTCATCTCAACAACCTCTGCCGCTTCAGTTCTGCAGTTCAAGAATGTCCCGTAATGCCATGAAAAGTTCAAGGTTTTTATCTAAGCGCTTTGGACATGGTTTTCCTATATATGCTCGTTTCAGGAGCCATCACTGTCTACTTCAAGATGGATTCCGCCGAACAGTCATAATCCTTTACAGAGCGCAAGAGTGGGCGTCCGTATCTGGAACGATTCTTAACAGAAACGGTCTTACTAAAGTCTTGTGACAGCATTTATGGCTAGACTAGGTGTTTCATTTATCTTGCTCACCCCAAATAATTTCTTTTCTGATGCGTCAAATGAAAAATTGTTTCAAAGTTTTTTTTTTTTTTTACATCTTGGGGGAGTTCTTGCTGAGGATATACTTTTTTGTATTTCCATCAATGTAGGGGATATGGGATCGAACTTCGTTTTTTAAATGGCACCATATTCATTTTATGTAATAATACATTTACCGTCTCCAAGAGCTATCAAAAATATATCACACTGTACTATGTTTGTAAAGAAAACAGATGTGTAAGCGGCAAAGAATGCATAGTTATTGAAGAAACCGAACTGTTTAATGCCTTGGTTGTACAAATTACCTACCCATTGTAATTGAGTTCTGGCTTTTGTTTGTGATTTCCGATTCATGTAAACAGGGTGTCTTGAGAGGGAGATGGAAGCAGGTTAGCTGTCACCCATCAAATTGTTGCTTTAGCTTACATACCAGTGTACTATAGTCATTCATGAGAGCAATTTAGTATTGCACTGAATTGCTGATCTGCGGAGAAATGTAATTTGGCATATACTATACAGTATTATAGAGGTTAAATCATTTAGTTAAATGCACTGTAATTATATTAAATAAAAGGCATTTATGATTTCTGGCCTAAATGGTACAATGTGATACATTTCTGAATAGCTCTAGGAGAGCTGTAAAAATTATAAAATAAAAAAATAAATAATTAAAAATAAAATATATCCCGTATCTCTACATTAATGGAGATACAAAATGTTTGCATCAGCAAGGACTCCCCCACGATGTTAAAAAAAAAAAAAAAAAAAACTTTTGTTTGAAACAATTTTTCATTCGATGCATTAGAGGAAAAAAGTTTTCGGGGGGGGGGGGGTAAACATACATCCGCCCCCCCACCATCCTGCATTTCTGATCTCTTCAAACCACAATGTACTTTTTATTGCAGCATCCTATTTTTTTTAATAGTGTTAACGCCCGTTTTTACTACTGAGACACCACAGGCGGTGGACATTGATGATACACGAGATGAAATGATAAATTGGGAAAGGATTTTTAAGGAAGGAAACGTTCCAGGCCTAAGTTTAGGGTAGCTACCCGGCATTTGCCATTTATGAGGAGAAAACCCAGAAAAAACATCAGTTAGGCAGGATGGTCCTGGCGGAATTCGAACCAGACCTCCCGCTTACGAGTCCGCGCCGCAGCATCCTTTTATTCCCTTTATAGGATATTAATATAATTTATAAGAGCTAATGCTTTTACTTAAAAGTTGATAAAAGACTTAACAATTATTTAAAAAGTTACTGTCTTTTCTTTAATTTCTGTTAACATGTAACAATTGCATTTTAGCAGAGTAACTGAAAAGAATATCTCATAAGATTGCCACTATTCAACACTTATAAAGCTATTAGCAAACTCCTGTCAATAAATCTAGAAGTAGTTTACCAAAAGCTTAATGAGGACATGCTACACTATTACAGCTTCCGTTAGAAGCCCAACAACGGTAGAAGGCCTGCAATAAATGTTTACTTTCTAAAGGGAAGCGGGAAATGTTCGTGGTTTACGGATGTTTACTCGAAAGTTTTCGTGCAACGAAATTAATTTATTTTTGGAATTGTAAACATATTAATTGCTATGTTCCTATTGTCTTTTTATTACAATATTAAGTTAATGTTACATAAGTATGCTTCCTCCTGGCTTTCTAGTAGTGGTACAAATGTAAACCATTACAGACTTCGTTTACTGCGACTCAGTTTTTCATGTAGAATTTAATTGGCAAGGGGAAAAAAGACTTTTGGATATTTTTCTGTATTTCAACTATTAAAAATGGTCTGCTAAATTTAAACATGGCACTATCAACACTGAAAATTACCCACGTGAAGGGCGTTCAAAAAGTAAAACAGTAGAACAATGAACAAATACAAGATACGGTATTAAATGACCTGCGAATTAAAAGTGTTGAGGCTATAAGCATTTCAAAGGAACGTGTAGGCGACGTGAAGTATTGCATAGCAAAACTCCTCGCGCAAGATCAAAAAAAGCTCTTATATGAAAATATGGAACAGTGTTTGAAGTGTTTCAACAGTAAAAGAGACTGCAGAGGTCCTTAAGGCGCGGAATTGTGAGCGGGAGTTCTGCGGTTCGATTCCCACCAGGATTGTCTTCCCAGACTATTTTTTTTTTCTCCAGGTTTCCCTCAGTCCTCATAAATGGTAAATGCCGGGGAGTTATTCTAAACTTAGGCCTGGAACGTTTCCTTCCTTAAAATGAAATCCTTTTCCAGTTTATCATTTCATTTAAAGTATCACCAGTGCCCAGTGGTGCCACAGAAGTAAAAACGGGCATTAAACACTATTAAAGAAAAAGGTGATTTTGTGCATCAACTTATAACTATGCATTAGATTTAGGTACACTGTCACACACACACACACAGAGAGAGAATCGAAGCACTGGACGGTTCCACGCCAAAGAAGACAAAAGTCGCTTGCATGTGCAGTGAAAGCTGTGGCATCAGTCTTATGGGACACTAAGGGCCAGATATACAGAAGTTGCTAAATGGAGATTACTTTTAAATGTAATTTAAAAAGTAAGCAATTTCTGTTGCATAAAAATAACCTCAGACTACATAACTTCGAATTTGAAGCAACATCGCGAAATAACAGAGAAATTCCTGTTTAGAACGAGTTGATGTTCATCTGCTCAACCTTTATTTTTTTTATTTTTTGATTGATTTATTTATGAACGCTCTTTAACATCTCAGGTCATCAGCGTCGCATTCAATTCAAGACGTGAAACGGCCGACAAATTTTGCACAGAGGCCTCTCTTTCAAGCTTGAGGTTCTTTTTCATGCCGTAAATGTACGACACGGGACCCACGGCTTTACTTCCCTTCCGAAGGAAGCCATACTTAGGATTTTTACGCCCGAAAAAATCCATCGGTCCTGCCCGGGTTCGAACCCGCGTTCTTGGGTGTAGGAGGCAAGTATGGTAATCACTACACCACCAGGACCGACAACTGCTCAACCTGACAAAGTAATTATTCAGTTTTTCCCACCTCCTGGACATATGACAATTTTTCCTTAATGTCTTCAAAGTTCAAACATGGACGAGGAAAAGACAAGGTGAATGCGAGCGGCAAATTTTAGCAAATGTGAGAAGGACATTTATTATTGATCTGGTACTGAAATATCAGGGAACAACTGGAAAAAAAATTCGTTCTCAAATAAGGATAAAGAACGTACAGGGGGAGAGGGTTAACAAAGAGTATAATAATTCTATTCTGAAAACTTCGGCGTTAGAACTCCCAGGCGATACAGTGTGTGTGTGTGTGGGGGGGGGGGGTCTCTAACACCTGAAACTGGAGGAAAGTTGCGAATGTTTTAGAAACCTGGCATCAATTTTTTTACATCACCCTCTTCGGTTGACATTTTAATGAATTGAGTGCTCTAGTAACTTATGAATGGTTCTCAGGTCGTTCCTTTCTCCACGTTGAATATATCTAACTATTTGGAAGCTCCCTATCGCGTAGAACCTTAAAGGTAAGTAGTATCGTGAACATTCAACTCAAAGCATGCTTTCGCTTAGTTTGTGTTTGTAATCTGGGACGCAACATCTGCTTAGTTATTCCACATCTTTTGTTAAGCGAAATCGGCCGAAAAAGTCCATCGTTCCTGGCCGGGTTTGAACCTGCGATCTTCGGTTTAGAAGGCAATCAAAACTCTAGTTACGGCTTTAAATTGTGAAATTTCGCGAGTTAGGTTTAATTTGATACAACTAAAATGTCCAAATTAAGTGTAACTTATGATTAATTTTATGGCAGCCCTTAACTCAAGTTAACTCTTTAAACAACTGGCCCTAAAGGAAATATATTGTCTTCAGAAAGTTAAATCATAACCTACGAGTACTATTTCATTATTTTATAACAAATATATGGAAAACTTCGTGAGAAAGGCCTCGGTGTGCACAGCAAAAAACATTTTTCATAAAAACAATGCATCTGCTCACAAAAGTGTTTGGCGATGAGAAAATGTATAATTCATCAGTCCCGGAATCTCCAATTGTTTCTCAATGCTCAGCGATATGTTGTCAAATCAAAGGGTAATTACAGCTGCAGTATTTTTACAGACTTGCTGAAAAATCCCTTCAGAGAGGGGATAATGACATTCGAATATCGCTGGAATAAATTCCGGAGCTTATGTTGAAAAATAAATACAATTCTCAAGTTAAAATCTTGTTTCTTGATTTTTAGGCCCAGAACTTTCAGACCTTTACATAAGCCTAGGGAAAGAATCGGAGGTTTAGTATGCAACATAGACATGAACAGCGTACGAAAACAGTAGTGGACATTTGGACTGAAGAACGAACGGGTGTTCGATATCTTTAAAGTTGAATTTCTTCCTTTGCCAACAGCGACTGACTATACTGGGTAACTTCATTGCCGTGCTAGGAAAAGATGCCATGTTTTTTCTTCTTTTTAGTCTTATAAATCCCAGAGAATCATCCGGAGAAATTTCATCTGCACCATTTGGAATATTTGTCATTTTTAAATGCCTGCACTCTTTAAACCCGCTTTTTTTCGCCTTCAACTTTCAGATATCCAAAACTTCAATCATTTTGCACGGTTTTAACTTTTAGTAGTTTGCTTGCATTCTAAATTTATCTTCTGCCACAACTTTTTATGTACTGGCCTGAAACTTTTGGAGAAATTCTGTTAGCATGGGATTTTCGTTAATTAAAAAAGTAGTACAGTCAGCTATTAATAAATATTATTTTTTAAATTATAGACAGCATTAAGACAATATTTAAAACAAATTTACAAAAGTGTACAGAAACATTTGAACGTTTGTGGGAGGAGATAAGTTTTAAACAACAGTTTTGAATGGAGGGGGGGGGTGAAGACTAATAAAATACAGTGAAAATTTTATCAATTAAGCGAATAGTTTGTATAGAAAATACTAAAAACTACTACAAGTATGCAAAATCTGAAATATATATGTTTAACCTTTAGAAAAGTTCAAATTTCTCTTCCTTGTCCCCCTAAAGTTGAATAAGCGGATCACCTTACAATTTCAAAAGAAAGTACAGTTTCGTTGTTGCTAGTTGTTCTATTTATAAGAGACATATTTTAGATAGCAGTTAATTCAACACCTGTTACAGCCCATTGCTGATCTGTGACATGGCGCAGAAGGGCAGTGATGTAATCCAAAAAACATAACTATCTTTTACACTACACAAAATAAAACAAACGCACTACGCGTTTTGAAAACTAGCAATCAGCTGTTTTAGTCCCGGAGAGATGTTGAGATTTCATTACTTAATTCCAGGTTAAACGTCCCCATGACGTCATAGTCAAACCTCAAAACGATATCAACCTTATCGGCAATCAATAAGCAACAGAGGAAGAAGGTCGACCGTACGAAATGTGCACGCAAGCTGTACGTGTCGCTATAACCAGATCCCAACTAAACCTTTTGTAAGACGAGAGGTGGTAATTCAAGTTGTAACACAAGTACCGAGGCGTTTATGGCACGCCCAGTATTCAATTCTTGGGAGATACAGGTCTCACGCCCATAAGTCGATCTTTACTTAATCGTACTCCATGTTACAGGCTTACAGCTATTTAGTGAAACCTGCTTGCTCCATCTTTCTTAATAAAGCAGCTGAAAAGGATAAACAGCGTGACAGATTAAAACATATGGTTGCTACGGGAGTCATGCCAAAAATATTTACGATATGCCCAATGCATTTTCTCCTCTGACACAGGTATGAAGCTGTAATACTTGCCTTGTAGAACCAAGGTCGCGGGTTCAATCCCGAACAGGGCGTAAAAATTCTAAGAATGGCTTCCTTCGGATGGAAAGTATATATTTACTGTACGTAAAAGAACTTCAGGCCAAAGAAGAGGCCTCTGAGCAAATTTACGGCCGTTTCACGCCTTCAATTGAAAGGAACGCTGATGATATGAGATGTTAAACAGCATCCATAAATAAAGCAAATCAAATCATACATGCAATAATAGAACGTCTCTATTCCCTTTCCAGGAGATCAGTAACAATCAAACAACCCCATGCTCAACAGTGTCAGCACAACTGTCCACAAGTTGTATAACAGCTCCCTCGAAGTCTAACCACCCACCGGTCTTGCAAACATTTTTTTTGACATTTTTAAAAAAAATTAACTTTTTCTAAATTATGTAATGTTTTTATTGTTAAGTTGCCTAGAATTATTTTTTTAATATTTAAAAATACATATGTATAGATCAAAAAACTACTGCTTTTGACAGTATTTAAAAAATATGTAACTTTCGAACTAATTGCATAGTTTTTATCATTAGCTAGAGGAAATTTAGCTTAAGCATTGGTTACTCTGACAGTCGTGACTATGGTGCAGACATGCAGACATTTCGAGTGGGAGCTACGAATGAATTTTTAACCTTTTTTTTTTTTTCCCTTGATAACAATTTTTTGAAAATCACATTTTCCTATATGTGTGCGTCGGTAGGGCATAAAACTGCTGCATCAAATGCCTTGAAATGTTCAATGGTGTTTCTATACATAACAATGAAGCTAAAAAGCAGAATAATTAAGAAAAGCTGTACAAATTAAAAATTATGGAAGTTTTTGACAACCAATGCTTAAATTCTATTAATTCTGCTTCAGTAAATGATGAAATGAATCCAAAAATGTTGTAGCCCTAATACTTTTACCACATTAGTAACGGACGTAGGTAATTCAACATTGATAAGATTTTAACGCTTAAAATGCTTGAACATATGTAGGCACTAAAAGTTTAAGTGTGCTTACTTATGGTACCAGATACCGCAAGGAAAAAAAAAAAAAAAAAAAAAGACTAGAGCATTATAATAGGAAAGATATTATTATGGCTTTAATAACAAAGACTTAACTTTTTTAATTATTGCCAATTACTGGAAGTATGGAACTTTGTTCAGAATTTTTTCCTTGCCTAACTATTTCTCCTGTCCATAAAAATAAATTTCTATATACATATCCTTTCCAAATCACTTGACCGCCATGAGCGGCCGAGGTCGTTAATGCGCGGACTCGTGAGCGGGAGGTTTGGGGTTCGAATCCTACTAGGACCGTCCCCCCTGAATAAGGTTTTCCTCAGTCCTCTAATTGGCAAATGCCGGGCAGGTTCTCTATTACGCCTGGAACGCTTCCTTCCTATAAAACAAAACAATAAAAACAAAATTCTTTCCCAATTTACCATTTCATCTCATGTATCATCAGTGTCCACCGCCAGTGGTGCCTCATCAGTAAAAACGGGCGTTAAACACTACTCAATCAAAAACACATCACATGATGCACTTTGCTAATTTCCCTCACTCCTCCAGGTCATCATTCTTTGCGAAGACGTTCAACAATGTGTACATTACAGGCCTACCGCCTGCTGCAATGAATACCTCACAAAGTCCCTTGTAAGCTTCTAAATAGTTTCCAGAATAAGTCTATATTACTTTAGTGCGCATTATGTTTCTGTGTGCTTCTCTGTCTATATGTTGTATCATTTCAAAATTCTGCAACACCTTATAAAGCACTAATTATCTAAACAGTGCTTCTTAAGAGGCTATTATAGTACAATTTAAATTTACAATTTAATTTCATTGTTGCCACTCGCAGTTCCCGATTGTAAAAGGTGTGCAAGTTGAGACATGTTCAGTTCCGGCAACAGCAAAATGGAGGTGACACGGGACGAACTATATGCTGCTTTGAAATTCTGCTTTCGTCTGAACAAATCTTCAGCAGAGACTATGGAGATTTTGTCTCCCTACAACACATCTGGAACACGATTTAAAATGTTTAAAGAGAGGAGGAAATGAATTTCAAAGAAAAGTGGACCCAACGTTCCAGTTTGTACTTTAACGGAACTAAACGTTACCAGCTCTGCTGTCATTGTGAGAGAGAATAGTCGAATAATATTCAAAATACTTTCAGAAATTCCGAAGATTTTTTACTGGCAGTCATTGTGTAGCCGAGATTTTTGAGAAGCGAATTTGGGTGGCAGCACTAGCCGCGCGTCGAGCGTATGGTTATTGTGATCACCTGACCACAAGGTAGGCACATACGCAAAGTCCAAACCTTAGCAAAGGTGGTGCCAAAAACCGGTTTGGAAGGAAGGAATATCAGAAATGTAGGAGTACCAACTTTCTCCTATGAGGTGCACATCACCCGAGTGCGGAGGAACTTGTCGATATCCCGTTACTTCATAGCACGGGAAATCATGTGCATGTTAGCCAACATATCCAACAATTCGATGCTTACTCTTAGCCTCTTCGTGTCAAAATTCTCCGGAAGTTTAAGCGAGCAGGCCTTTCCTCACGAATATGTTACCCAATTCCTCAACCAAGACAACGCAAATCCACGAGCAAGTCTACGCACCCGAGAAGATATCACTGAACTTTTGTGGTTTTTCCTTCCTCACCCACTTTACAGTCCGAAACGTGCCTCTTCTGATTTTTTTCTCGTATTCCTTTTAAAAATGCAATCCATGGGAAGGAATGAAGAGGTAATTACGAAGATGTCTAAGAGAGGAACCTACAGAGTGGTAACGCTAACGCATGATACCGTACGTCTCAGTCGTCGGAGGTGGTTTCTCCAATCTATTGAATTTCCGGACTACTGCCGGAACATCATGTACGCTGCGCATTGCATTCTAATGAACTATTCGAATGCCTATTGCCTTAAAATTAGCCAGTTACATAAACTAATATGGCACATGAACATATCCTTTCTTGCCATGCACGTTCTTTTCTCGTTTAAGCAAATGAATAACGCTTTCTTAGAAAGGATAGCTGCTGTGGAAGGTTTCGCGCTGTCCCAACATATTCAATCTCTCTTATTTACAGGTTTCCTTTTCCCACAATGACAGACATCAAGTGTGTATTTAATCTGCGCGAGTTCTACAGAGACGACAGACTCTGCCATTTAAGTTAAGCCATATTTTGCAAAAAATTATATAAAAATAGAACTGTATTGCCAAAATCTTAAAACAATAGGTTTGCATTATACTTATGGAATGTCCCGTGTAATTTAAAAAATGAATACAAAATACTATCTTACTTATTGAACAGGCACTTGGATCATTAATTTACAGCAATTGAGTAAAAAGTCATTTGCTTAAATTTAATGAAGAATTGCACACTGAACCGTTAACATCAATATGATAAGAAAACTCGACTTCATGCAGCACAATTTCCTTTATATTAGCCGGTGAACTACAACAGTATACGAAGCAGAAAAAAATAACAGCTTTCACTTCTACTGCAATTTTACCTTATTAATATTTAACAGGTAAACTTAAGTGTATTTGCGTCCGTTATTAAATTTTTATAACTTTTATAAAAAATAAAGTATAACAAAAGTTATGCTTCATTTTTTTCGCTCATTTCTTCTTAAAGCCTCCTAAAAATAAATAATCACTATGATTTTCTAGAATACATTTTAAGGTGAAATTCAATAGTACTACAGAAAAAAAAATACAATACGATTTGTCAGTCTTAAAAACCACATAAAATTCCAGCAAAAAATCTGAATGCATTAACCCACTTCCAAGTCTAAAGAGTATATTCGGCATAAAATAAATAAAAAATAAAAAGAAAAAAACTAATTTACTAACATTTATTTAAGTATCAGTTCGGTGTACTATATGAGGCCGGGTACTATCATGCTGCAAGCATACGAAATTCTGCGTTTTTACTAATTTCAATCGTTTACTGTGTCTCTTTACCTCATGTAATGTGTATGTATTCTTTTTTTTTTACACCAAGGACATTTTGATATCTTTCAAACTTTTTCTTTTTATGTCATTCTTCAACCCAAGCATGGATTTGTGTTTAGCTAACACACTTTACATTTTCTCGACATTCAGTCCATTTGGATACCTTTTTACTAAACGAGTAGTCATATTTATAGTTAAATATTATCGCGTGTTACATTTTCCTGCTCTCAGTTTGAAGCTATGCAAGATAAGATATGTAGCAATTGAAACACACACTCTTTGATAACCTGGAATGAAATAAATCGTATAAATATCTAATGAAAAAGTAAGAGATTTGCTTTAGCAAAATAATTCTCTTTTATATTTATAGTCAAACTGCCAGTTCCTATTAAGGTGAACATCGTAAAGCGAAGTTCCCATACATATTAATATTTCAGAGAGAATGAATTTAGCATCACGAAATATTTGAACATTTTCCTTATAAACATCTGAAAGGATTTCATTAGCACCAACAGCACCTTGGCAAAAACACAATAGCAACACGTAGTAAATAAGACTTCAAACTTTTCAAATCCTAACGCATTTTCCGACAGTGTGCAGAATGTACAAGCTTGCCTTTTTATGGTAATCAGCGGCTCCGTCCACAAGGAATTTTAATTATGTAGTCCTTTACAGGGGATTAGCCTTCTGCACGAGTCAGATATTTTCAACCACTTAAACATTTAATACGTGTTTCTACATACTAAATAAGAAACACTGTCGCATAATTACTCCATGACACCTTCAACTTTCCTTTGCTCCATTATTATTTAGTTTATTTCCGGAAGCTCCTAACACATCAGGGTCTCATGCAATTCAAGGCGAGAAACGGCCGATAAATTTTGCGCAGGGGCCTCTTATTTCGGGCTTGAGGGTCTTTTACGTGCCGTAAATCTACGACATCGGACACAAGCTTTATTTATCTTACTTAGAATTTTTACACCCGATTAAAAAAAAAAAAAACAATCGACACTTGCCCGCGAACTTAGGTCTACGAGGCAAACATAATGTGGTTACCATTAAACCAAGAGGACCGACTTATCGCTTAAAGGCAGATTTAGTTTCTGCCACTGCTAAAGCAAGAAATTCGTCATATCTTAATACAATACATAGATGGTGAAGATAAAGTTAGTGTTTTATCTCTTAATTCTTTAGTTAACACGTTATACAGGGCTTTCAGTTCTAAACTTCCAATCTGAGTAGCTGCTTATTTAAAAACAAATTCATATTTAAACGAAAAAACATGTCAATACTAGGGGGAAGTTTAAACCAACATGTATAACATTTTAGGTTTGACTTCTTCGTCCTCAGCCAACCCTTCCTTTTAATGCTTAAACAGGATTAATTGTTACATTTCGTAACAATCGTTTCCTTGCAACCTGGACTGCTGTTATTGTTTGAATACTATAAAATCGATTGTGCATTTAATATAATAGTTGTATTTTAGTATTATTCGTTTCAAAATGATATCCACCCTACAAGAAAGAATAGAGTACAAGAGGATTAGTCAGGAGTTTCAAAATAGTAGCTTTACTGTAATATCAACTGTAGTTATATCCAAAATGAACTATATTTTCATTCTACAACAAACTGATTTTGTTTTCTTCTGTCTAAATTCAAACAATAATAATCCATGTTGCTGGGAAATACAGAGGTGACAACAAACTGCATCCTCTTGAAAATGTAAGCACCAAAATTGACACGTTTTGTTTCCATTAATGTACACCCTTTGAAAGAGGTGAGAACTTCGGGGACGCTCGTTAACATCATTTACAAGCGCATGCAGCGAGTGCGCACTGCAGTGGGTGCTTTGCCTGTAGACATGGACACAATCATACGCTCCTGGAAAGAGAACGTTAGGTTAGAGTAACGGTGCCCGAGCGGTTCAGAAAGCATTGTTCAAGTGTTCAAATCCCACATATTGTTTTATTTTTCATTAATTGCTTTATAAGTATATATGTAGAACATTACGCTGTCTTAATATTGTAACATATTTTAACATATCATTTGAGTTTTATGGCATTACCTATGCATACAAAAATCTAATCACAAACTAACGTATTCTTTACAAATAATTAAATAAACACATTAACAGAAATATTTATTTTTAAAGTGTAAACTCATAACATAAATACAAATTAATGTCGGGTGTATGAACCCTCAGCATTCAATCTTCGGGGCATAGATTATGTCTCAGATTTCTACAGTAGTGTGGACGAGAGGCTACCACATCCCAGGCTTCTTGAATTTATTTCCATAAGCCATCTTTTGTTCTTCGTGCATGTGCAGGAAAATACGGGTGCAGCATATTGCATTTAGATAGAACAAACCATGAAGTAAATACTTAGTGTATTTCATTATAATATATTAACGCTAAAGCTTGCTATATATGGAAAACAATAATACGAAACTAATTTGTCATATGTTACAAAGGTTTATGAAACACATAGTCTTCATGCCCGGAAGCAAAGCTACGCTCTAAACCACGGCATCACTGCACTCTCCGCCACAGAGCTAACGGAACACTAGTCAGCGTCTTTAGTGTATGCCACGTAACACAACTACAGCAGTGACTACAAGCCTTGCTGGTTACCTTGTGCACGCTGTAACGAGTAGGACTTTTTGAATTTTGCGTTCAAGAGATGACTCTTATGACAGTTCTGAAAGGAAATGTCCGTTTTCTCCAATCCCTCGTCGATCTTGTAATTTATCTGTTTACTTCTGCTGTAAAAATTGTCCAAGGATCATCAACATGTTCATTTTTACAGAATGTTCTACCGTGATATCATTTTTACTATACCATAACACACAGAACATTCCCCGACACACATTGATGACTATCATAGGGAGATATTTCTTCATTTGCAGGTATTTATGCATCCCTTTTCTTGACATGCCCCATTTACCCAACGAAACACCACTTCTTATCGCTTCGCTATAGTAATGAAACAACATAATATGAATTTCAAACTGCGCATAGCGGCATTTATACATTTCAGCAATTTTTGTGCCATAAAATGAAACCCTCATATTTTAAATATCCATTTAGACAGCTTAATACTTTTAAAAGAGTTCAAGTATTTATTTATTCAAACTATATTATATAAATACTGTGGCGGCTGCTGATAAAAGGTTGGAGTAGCCACTCCACAAGATTCACAGTACGTCATGGCGCCATAGATAACCGATTTTTACTACTACATAGTAGTACCATACGAATCGCTTCAATACTTCCGGAGAAAATGCAATAGCAAATTAAAGTAATACTTAACAATCCAAAAACGCTTTACTTTGTAGCTACAGACTATAATAAAGATAAAGGTATCCCTTAAGGGTAAAGGCTTCCTAACAAGTAGGGAAAGCTCGCTTTTTCCTAACGTGGTGAGCTATACCACGCTAGTTGTTCGTATGCTGTTTAAGCCACTTTGATTTGTTCTTTCGTTACTTCATTTCTCACAGCACTAGTTGCTTCTCGAGAGATTTCCATTTTTCTCTTCCTCTTGCTACTCTTGACCAATATGGACCTGCATGTTCCTTGAAGAGGTCTGTTCATCTTCTTCTGAGTCTGCCTTATGTCCTTTTTCCTATCTGGGGGTCCCACGTGGAGATCTTGTAGGTCCACCCATTGTCCTGCATTCTTGCGACGTGACCGCCCCATTGCCATTTGCTTCTGGTAGCTATTTATGCGATGTCTGTTGTCTAAGATAACTGCTTTATTAATACTATAAGTATTATGTCCTTCAAAGTTATTCCCAGGGTCTTGCGTACAGACTATAATACATGTAGTTAATCACTATATCACTAAATATAAAAGTTCAAAACTATTGTAGCTAAAAACAAATCGCTTAACAAGCTGGCAATACTCTCGCGTCACACTCTCTTCTGAAAGCGGATCAACCAATTAAGAGACACATTTTTCTCCGTCCCGTTTTATATATATCTTTTAATAGTGTTTAACGCCCGTTTTTACTACTGAGGCAGGCGACGGACACTGATGATACATAAGATGAAACGATAAATTGGGAAAGGATTTATTTAAGGACGGTAACGTTCCAGACCTAAGTTTAGGGTACCCGCCTGGCATTTGCCATTTATGAGGACTGAGAAATAATTGGAAAAAAAAAAAAAAAAAAACCTTAATCAAGGAGGACGGTCCTGGCGGAATAAGAACCCCTCAAGTCCGCATCTTAACGACTTCAGCTACCCACTACGATTTCTCCGTCCTAGATGCTGCCCACTGTCCGATCCACAACTTTGCTGTACTTGCTATCTCTAAGCATAAAGCAAGCGTCTACCGTTGGCATGGAAACCTCCATGAAAAGAATCGCAAGTGCAGCCAACTTCGTTGTGATACAGATGTAACAATTATTTCAAAGCAGCGCGCGGTTCAATAAATTCATATGCCAGCACTCAGGAATATTTAAATTTGAGTTAAAAACAGAAAACTAAGAAATTAATAATTACGTACAATCGATAAAGGATTGGTGTAGCCGGGCTGCACCAGTTGCACCTGAAAATATATTTACGTATATATAGCTATCTACATTCTTTATTTGTCTTCTATCCATCATTTGCTCACCACTTTCGATTATCTCACTTTTGCATTCTCTGTGGTGGTACACATTTTGCCCAAGGTGGGGATTAAGAATAAACCGCAAGGTAGCCGTAAAATTCAGATCGGTTAACTTGGAGATATAGGTGCCTTACGTCCCTATTCTCTCAAGACTTAATGTCGTAACAAAAACAAACGAGTCTCTACCAAAGAGTAAACAAAGATAGCGCACGCACTTACCTACTTTGGGCAACTCTATTTCGCGATTTATGCCCTGCATTAGTTTCCATATCCTGCCGCTGTGACCAACTTGGGCGAAAGTGTTTCATAATTTCCCGCGCACACCCTCTTCATATTTTGCGGTGCAATCTCATGAGCTTCCATTTTACACCTGAGTTAGTAGTTAAAAATAAATAGAAAGAAATATGATGTAACTAGTTGTATTTCAGCCTAATACAAAACAGGTGGCTAAGAACCTTTAGAGCAAATGGGAATTCACCAGTGAGATTTGATAAAAAAATTATGGCTTTTTTATTTGTTATAGTAATGTAATGCATGTAAAGTCAAGAATATTTGTAAGGATTTTCAAGATTAGAAGTTATCTCTTAAAAAATATAGCAGTAGTTCACTGAATTTTAATATAAAAACAAGCATAGCAAACAAAGTTGACACCAACTGTTGTGTTTATATTAATTTTTAAAAGGGTGTTAATTTAAAACAAAATCTTTAATAAAATTCAACGTTGAAAAGTTGTGAAAATGAAAATTCACTGTTACTACTTATATACCCACAATGTATAACTTAATACGTGAAAAATTTTATAAAGGAACTTGGATTTTGCTGAAAAAAAAAATCTTATGGAGTTTTCTACGGTATTTCTTCCAAATACTGCTAACAACCGTTAGGAAATTATTACATTTATTTAACTATTGTTTATTGCAGTACAATGAGAGATGGTAACATGTTAAAATATAACTTTTTATAAGCAAAATCTAAGCTATTAGAGGAAGTAAGCATTGAAGACAGGCGAAATGCATACGATGCCCTAGAGCAGCGGTTCTCAAACTATGTACGTGAGCTATTCCGGGTGGTACGTAAAAAAGTTTAGCAAACGAGATAAATTAACATTCGTTTTATAAACAACAAATATTTTTACTATAACAAATGGAAACAATATAATTTACATTATCGTTTAAAAAAAACTTGCGTGACACTGCACAAAAATAATACGGTGAGGTTCAATTTTAATCCTATAACAATGACAGAACGCAACTCGAATAAACTTGATCAGACAACAATGGGATATGTTTTATCGTTTAGCTGCGAGACGCATTTACAGTTAAAGCAGTGAAGGTATGTTATTGTAATTGAAAGCTATATTTTATTTGTTAAATTGTCAGATTCAGAAGTAAACCAGAACATGGATAAGTGGTTAATTAAAGAACCCTGCTCGAAAAGCTCAAATGGAGAAATGAGTGTAAGCGGGGTAAATAACTCCACTCTGCCAGAAGTCACTACTTCTAATGCTAAGTATTCAACACGACAAGGAAAAGAAAGAAAAAAAAAATGTTTTCACATATACTAGAGGTGGAGAAGAAATATCAATATGATGAAATACGAATGCACTTACAAGTGTTTTAGCAATACGAAAACTTGAGAGATTGGAAGGATGCATTGTTGCGGCATGCAGGCGAACCTGCAGTTTTGGCTTCCATTTGTGTTTGTTTCCAGTGCTCAAATTCTTCCCCTCTGCTCAGCGTTTTTCATCAAATATAGACGCTATTACACGTGTAGAGGTATGTTTGCATATCTTCCGGAAAACCTCTTCAGAAACGGCATAATGGCACTGAAGCATCATTGAAAAAGAGGGAAATCTGTTGAAAAATCAAACGCCGAGAGCTTTCCAGACCGTCCTTATATGAAGAATTTGTCAACGGTATATTTAATCTTCACGTGTCTGGCAGTTGAAGGTGAATATTCTACAGAAAGCGTCCGGCAAGTAGTCCTATTGGAAATCAATGAGAGATCCTATCAAAGTGTGTCTGTGGTAGTTTGACATTGGCTAAGGGGGGGGGGGATGATTCGGAAGGAGTGGACAGTGATCTAAGTGGAAGAAATAAAACCCCAATTTCAGTCAATGACTGTGAGAGTTTATGAAGCTAATACAAGTTTAACTAAATACTAGAACCTCGTTATGAAATGTTTACTAAGTGATGACCTCACCTCCGAGACAGACATATTTCATTTTTCATTCCCTATATAAATATACATATGAAATAGTAAACACATATTTTCCCACAAAGAAACAATGGTTTATATTATTTTCCATCACTATATGTTAAAAGCTGAAATTCACCCAAATTACTGATGGCTTTAATCGTTCAAATATTATCCCGACTTTTTCTTAGTCACCCATCCAGCACATTTTATTCTATTTCAAAACTTCAGAAAAAATAAAAGCTACAATACAAGATACTAATAGTTCCACGTGTTACTCCACTCTCCAATTTGATCTAAAAATAGCACACGAGGCTCAGAAGTGGCGAGAGTGTTTTCGGCTGCCTCTCTGTTCTTTTAAGGCGGCGTTCTAGCCAAGCATAGCCATAAAAGGTCAAGCAGAATGATGCTGGAAAACAGTCCATTGTACCGCAGAATGCAACGCCTCCACGAAATGCACGCTGCCTAACAAACAAGTGCTTTTGGCTGCAACACGCATGGAGACTGCCAACAAGCGTGGTTTATTGTTAGTGACACTAGCTCATTGCAGATGACTTCCTCTGGAACCACTCCGTTTCAAGGTTGCCCTAGCGAGCTGTATCAAGATCAGGGCTCCCCCCTCCCAAACGTTGACTCATGCCACGGTTAACGCAATATCGCTTTAACTTTCACCTGCCGGCAGCTGCCACAATGTTTACAATGCACATAAACTCTGTTAAGGGTACTCACAGGTGACATTTGAACAAATACCCAATTGCTTTTTTTTCAAAGTCCTAATTTCGCAAATATATATATATATATATATATATATATATATATATCTGTGTGTGTGTTTTCGTAAAATATATGCGTGTGCGTAATTTTTTCACATAACAGAATTTTAAGAGCATTTTGACAGCTATGAATGTTGTAAAACGATTGCTCTAGGGAATTTATTATTTCCGTTTTATTATTATTATTGTTTTATTATTATTATTATTATTATTATTATTATTATATTCCAGGTTTCTTACCCTACAGCATTTTACTTCTAATATTCTCTTTATTGTCTCACATATTCAATACTTTTTTACTTTTATTAACACTAGTTTGCGTGTATATATATCACAATCATAAACACTTATTTGGTACCTGCACTAATGTACGATTGTCTATATGGTTTCCGTGTATATTGGTAATGTCATGGTTGCGTTGAGATTTTGAAACTTTAGATTACGCTTAATTGATTTAAAGTGTTACAAATACAGGACTCTCTTAAGTTTCAGCCAATTACTTTAAGGTAGTTTACTGGTGTAATAAAATCCCTAAGATTTGGTATGGGGGAAAAAAGTGTAATGTGTATCACTGGAAAAAGAAATACATTTTCTAAAAACATACTCTACCATCTATTAGCACATCCATTAAGACTTTAACAAATGCACTCTGCACTAAATGAGCAAAAAGAAACACTGAAAAATTCCCCTTAATACATTTTAAACTTAATAAATTAAAACTAAGACAGAATTGACAAATTCACCCTTAACACATAATATAGAAAAACCATTAATGCCTGGATTTAAGAACATTTATCAAACACATTCTCAGTAGTATGCGCTATTTAACAAAATAATTCCTTAAACACGAGGTTAACAAACACCTGGGTCACTAGCACATTATCTAATAAAAGCGATCTTTGCTAAATAAAGAAAATAAAATACACCGGAGCCCCCTCCCCCCAAAAAACAGAACAAAACCTATCACCAAGCATAAGAACAGGGGCTAGCCTGGTCCCCAAGTCAGAAAGCCGAAACGATCTTTATTCCAAGGACCGACTCTCCTATGTCAGCGAAGATGGGGTGGGGGGTAAGTTTTTCTTTTTTTAAAATTCATAAACACAAAGATGTAAAAGTGAGTTGCATCAAAAAGCATACGCAGGTTTTTATCATAAATGCATTGTTATCCTTAAACCAACAGTATATGTCAGAATTATCCTAAAATGTTGTGTATTGTACATATTATACACAATGGGCGCTCCAAAAGTTCTCCGCCTGATCAAGAAAACTATTTAAGAGAAAGGTTTGGGTTTTTTTTTTTTTTTTTTTTTTTTTTTTTTTGAACAGGCATCCTGTAAATCAATACATTTAGTTCAACGACTTTTCAACTTCTTAATACCCTCAGTAAAATAAACATTTGTCCAAATGTGAAAAATAAGCGTTTGTCTCATCATCAACCTTTTGATGTGAATCTTCGTCAATCCAGCCTTTTCTTCAATATGGCGGATGTGGAAGCACTTGGAAGCACTTGCAGTTTTGCAGCAACAGTCCCAGAGGTGCGTGAAGGCACGTTGTCATAAAAGAGCACTTCTTCATGGAAGTTTAGACGGAATAAAATCCTTCAGTTGATCCAGTGTGCATATGCAGGGGATATGTGCGCAGGAATTAGAACAAATACTGAAGAAAATATAATATTATGAAATTAACTTGTCATAATGTGTTACAAAGATTTATTTAAAAAAAAAAAAAGACTTCATGCCAGTAGGCGAACCTGCGCTCTTAACAACGGCATCGCTGCACACTCTGCCACAGAGCTAACGGCATACATACTAGACAGCGTCTTTAGTTCATGCCATATAACACAACTGCTACAGTGACTACACAGATTTGACGGTTACCTTGTGAACCGCACCCCGTATCGAGTAGGAGAATTAGAAGAATATTGCGTTCATGAATTTTTATTTTAAAGGATGAATGCCTGGGAAACTTAGGCCCCAAAGTCCTCTGAACTCATTCAGGCAAGTTATCATGTAATCTTTCATCTCGGCACAACAAATCTTCAGGTCATGTCGTTCTGATCATTATAAAATGTACAGTTTAACCGATTTTAGTGCACAGAAATTCTAACACTGATAACGGTATACGAGATGAAATTATTAAATGGGAAAGCATTTTTTGTAAGGGAAGGAAGCGTTCCAGGTCTGTTTACAAACAAAATACATAAATATATTAACACAAGTTTTAATAGTTTTAACAAAACATTGGTCTTGTATATTGGGATGCCAAACGCACAGAGGTCTTGCCTTAGTTACCTCTGTTACATGTGTCAATGGGTGTTATTAGAGCCAACATTCTAACATTTTGCACTGCAGTTTTATAAATAATAATAATAAAGACATTCCTCTACAGCAGCCTGTTTAGTTGCGCGACCAATTGACGTAAAGCTGCAACGCGCCTACCAACACTTTCTAAGACGTTTTTGTTAGTTGGCTTTGTGCAAGACCTTCATTAGGGAAGCATGTGTGTGTGGCGTATACACTCTATGAGCTTATACTTCCCTTTAACGGGCTTCTGCTTGGTTTATCAAACAGTGATCAATTTCTCTTACAGCTTCCGAGCAAGTAACTGCACTTAAATTCTCCGCAACTGAATTAACGCGACAACGGCAAGGAACAAAGGAAAGCTAGTCTTACACAATTTCCTCCGGCTTGGCGCAGGGAAAAGGCCTTTAATGCCATTTCTCGGCGGACCGTATCGGATAATGGGAGTTGCTGAAATAACATGAGAGCCAGTTACCGCTTCCCTCAAACAAATGAACAATGGCGATTCATAGAGTAAACACATGACTTTTTTTTTTTCTCCACGTTAGTTTTCTAGGTAATTAAGAATTAATCATCTAGAAATGTTTAAAGCGCACCCTTTCGTTTGTCCTAAAGTTTTATTGTAGTTGCAGACGATTTCAAGTCAAAATACTTGCTTTTCTCACCAAATGTAGAAATGTTAATTTTCTTCACGCTCTTCAGTTTTTCTCAGAGCGCAACTTTTGAGCTCGGAGTGGAGTCATTTTTCAGGCGGGAGGCCTAACGATGCGTATAGTTTAACCTCAAAATGGAATATTTCAATTTTTGTATTCGCATTCACTGTAGGCTGATTTTGCAGAGTTTTATCGCAATATCTCTACCCATTTTAGTGAATATAATAAAAAAAAAATATTTAAGCAAAACCTAAATATAATTACATACCCGCTGCAGTGTGTGGATAGTTACGCTAATAATGAACATTAATCCCGTAATCTATAAGATAAACATATAGAAATTTAGATTTGCAGTATCTCTAATCACTTAAAATTTACGAACCAAGATATGAACTGAAACAAATATTATTGGAAAAGTGTTCTGAGGAAAGACATTTCATTAATTTGTTTCCGTTTCGCAAGTCTGACGACAAGCTGAGCGGTTTGCTCGAGGAAAAGCACTTGAGTCAAAGTGTGTAAGCATGAACTTAAGTTCGCATAAAAAAATTATGGCATTCGCCATCGAGATTGCACCAGTTTCACATATACACTGACAGGCGAGGTCGTTAAGGCGCGGACTTGTGAGAGGGAGGTCTGGGGTTCGATTCCCACCACGACTAACATTTGATTTTTTTTTCCCACGTTTTTCTCAGTCCTCATAAATGGCAAATGCGGGGAGGTACTCACTTAGGCGTGAAACACTTCCTTCCTTAAAAATTATCCTATCCCAATTTGCCATTTCATCTATTATTATCAGTGTTCACTGCCTGTGGTGCTTCAGCAGTAAAAACGGGCGTTAAACACTATTAAAACACATATCCACTGATGATTCTAACCGAAGCAGTTAGCGAAAGCTTTGGCAGCAAAATGCAACATGGTCCCGGAAAGCTGTAATTTTAGTAATATTATCGCCGCCTGTGAAAGCTTTAAAAGCATTCCAAACTAACACGTCAACATTTTCTTCTGTATCACGTTTAAAATATAACGATCCTTCCTAAATTTGGGATGCTGATTTTGGCGGAAGATCTCGTTTTCTCTATCCCGTCACATTTCCTAGTAATACTAACATAGACGCAGGCAATAGAATGTGAGTGCACTAAAATGATTTAAATTCTCATGACAATTACACTTTAACTGTGTATTTACCCAATTTTGAGCTTTTCATCTGGCACTACAGCTCGGGGTACAGCCTGCCACGACGACTTCTGCTTCCTCTGTCTCCGTCTTATGACTTCACTGACAGAGGGCAGTATTGCAGGTAGGCATCATGCCGTCGCCTATCACGCGACTTTCGTGATCGAAAAACGCCACCTCTCCATCAGGCAGCTCCCCAATCGTCCTCATGAGGCTGGGTGGACCCCGTTCCAAGCCTCCCCAACTTAGAAAATTGCTAGGTTGGTACCGCGATTCGAACCCGGGCCTCCCAGCCAGCAGTCAGCAACGATAACTACTAGACCAAGGAGGTAGTTCTAATTTTGAGCTGCAGAGTGCAGTAGAAAAAGCACTTTTTCCCTATGAGGTCACGGTACTTAGATAAACAGCATAATTTTAAAAAAAAACCTACTGGCGAACATTGACGTAATTTAATAGAAACAAGAAATGCAGACTCAGCAGGGAGTAGCGTTTTTCCGATTCAATATATACGTGTACATGATTAAAATAATCTAAAATTTAGTCACAATATGGATGAAATTTTACTCTTTTGAAAAATGTGCCGATGATATTCTTTATTCTTCTTTTATATAGTGTTTCATTACACTCCCTAAGAAGACACCAACAGTAGTCGCCCATCATCGAAAGGTTCCACTGCCTTTGATAACGAGTTCCTTAGTAAGGAAGTCTTGGTAAAAACCTCATATCGCTAAGGGTAGCCCAGGTCGTTAAGGCACGGAGGTCTGCGGTTCAAGCCTCACCAGGACTGTCCTTCCTGACTGAGGTTTTTTCCTGGTTTTCCTCAGTCCTCATAAATGGCAAATGCCGGGGAGGTACCCCGGATATGGAACGCTTTCTTCCTTAAAAAAAGTTCCTTTCCCAATTTATCATTTCATTTCATCAATGTTCACCGCTTGCGGTGCCTCAGTACTTTAGAGAGAAAGAGTGTCTCATCGATTACGAAGAAATAGAAGCGTGACCGTAAAAAGTGAATTTCAAGCGACATTCTACATCGCATATTCTTGTAGTTCTCCAACGGATTCACTAAGGAAACAGTTATCTTTTCTGTTGCTCAGAACGCCATTAACAATTACTGCTTTCAAAGAGGACCAAGCAGCTATATGGATATTTGTGACCTTAGTATCAAAGGTTGGATCTTTCATTTGTTTACAAAGTCTCCTTCTACCCCATCCATTTATTATTATTATCACTATAATACTTGTTTGTATATTATTAAAACAGTAGCGAACAAAAAGAGAAATAAAACATGTAAACAAAAGAACAGAGAATAGCGAGAGTTACATTTTAAAGGCTAGATTCGTATTGTATGCACAAAAAACGTACTAATTTACATATAACACATCAGATGCAAAAATGGTTGTTGACTAGTGCAATTATAGTTTCGTTTGTGTTTTTAAATGCGCATCCGCCATGTAAGAGTCGTATTATGAAGCTGGGGCAAGAACATTACCGCTGAATTGTACTTTGTCGAAGCTTCAATGCCTGGGAGAGTTCTACCTGCTGTGCTTTACCACCAAGACGCGGCAGCATCTGGAAGTTAAGATTTTAAATATGGACACGAGCCGCGGAAACTTACGTTCACACATAACATAAACATAGTGAGAGGCTGTTTCACTGTATTTTTAGATCATTTCACTCCATTCCACTGAACAATTTTCTGCCCTTTACTGTAGTGAGACACCCAGAGCTTCTCCTGATATCTTGTAATTTTTTTTAGACATTCCCTGATAAAAAAAAAAAGATGGCTCTAAATTCTTATAGATCATCGAGGATCTTCTTGCAGCATCTTCATTTCTGCAATCGCCTCTGAAGGTCTTTCACTTTTCTCTTGGTGTTTAAAAAAGTTCGACCTCTTTTAAATTCCGCGAACCTCTGAAGGCTGAGTACTTGTTATCCGTACCAAAAAAGTAGATTTTCAAAGTTGGCACTTTAATATACGAATAGGATAAGGCAAGTTCTTCGGTGAACGCATATGTGCCCACTCTACGTCCTGCTTCGGCTAGCATGGAATTTGTTTCTGTAACCAAAATCGATACAGGTAGCTGAGAAAACCGGTTGCTAGAAATTTATTGTTCTAGATCTTTAAATCGTAGCAAGATAGTAATTTCCTGTTACCAAGTTTTATTTCACTACTGGTTTAAAACCACAAGTACACATTCTTATGCGTTATTTTCTGAGGGCGGTTACTTTGACGCTGGTATCAACTTCTGAACATGGAACTGAAAACTTCTGAAACTTAAAACGTAAATAACCGTGGCCGGATGATGCAATATCTGCATTGTATGGCAGACGAGGCAGACAATACTTGAACCAGTTTTGCTCGAAGTGTGGGGTATGACCATTACGTGCCAGATATGAAAGAAAATATTTTTGGGCTATCACCTACGATCTCCAAACTCGAATGGAAGTTCAAATTTGGACTCTTTGGTTTCAAAAAACTGAATTGTCGGTATATCATTTAAAAATGAACATGAATAACAAAACACTGCATATTTTAAGATATGAAATAAGATTAATTATTATACTGGCAGTTTATGAAATTAGATAACACTTTGGGTTGTACCTAAATGTGGTTATGAACACTGAGCGACGATGAGGCATATATCTCACGTTACTCTGGGGCTTCCCTAGATTAAATAATTCACCTCACCGATAACAACTCTTCAGTTCCAAGAAATGCATTACGCTAAAAATGTGGTGCGTTGGACTATCGTAAAAACGAGAAAAAATATACGTAATATGTCAATATTTAAATGAATGTAAAAACTATCTTTACAACGGATGGTTAAATTATTTTTAGTAAGCCGCGTGAAAATAACGCAGTCGCAATACAGCAAACTCAAGTAATGCAACATTTAAGTAGGCATAATCATGAATGTTGCTGACGTTGTGTATCACAAATATTCAAGACTGACATGTGGTGTTTAGAAACAAAAGGTGTCCCACTCGCTATCGAACCCGAAGTTTCTTTAATAATCCTAATACTAATAAAGATATTGCAACGAAATTTGAAGCAGAACTTGCCTACTTTCGTGCCAAATGTGATGACATCGTAACATGTGCTGGAAGTGACCACAATCCGAGTCCAGACGGGATTAAATCGAAAGCTACATTTTAGGAAGGCCTTACCAGAACGTTCGCTGCCCGTGCCTGAAGTTATTAGCTTTCTAGGAGTTTATGATTCGTGATCAAGTCTCCATTTGACATATCCCCATAAAAACCACGAACCATAGACGCCTTGAAACCGAAGAAATCATATTTACATACCTTTCGGTCCTGTCGGTTCTGGTGGTGTAGTGGTTACCATACTTGCCTCCTAAACCCAAGATCGCGGGTTCGAACCCGGTCAGGACCGAAGGATTTTTTCGGGCGTAAAAATCCTAAGTATGGCTTCCTTCGGAAGGGAAGTAAAGCCGTGGGTCCCATGTCGCACATTTGCGGCACGAAAAAGAACCTCAAGCCTGAAAGAGAGGCCTATGAGCAAAATTTGTCGGCCGTTTCACGCCCTGCGTTGAATGGGACGCTGATGACCTGAGCTGTTAAAGAGCGTCCATATATAAAAATCAACAAAAAAAAAAAAAAAAAAAAAAAAAGTCATTGCAATGATTCGTGTGGGTACGAGCCCCATCTAGATGAAAGTTCACTTTCTATTGGATTGCTCTAGAAAATGCTAAACCGTGTTTAAAAATATGATTTCTGTATTTCTGATCAGGTGTGAACACTTTAATCACTTGAAATGTCTACTTCTTCAACAATTTCAGTTATCGTTAATCGGCAATCGCAAAGTGTAATTTTCAGAGTGTCGCACACTAGTTACTTTCATATTCTTCTTCACAAATATTTAATTATTGCCCGATATTCCGTTGTTAACAAAAGTCTGCACTAATACTTTGCCTCATTCCACTACGCAATCGAGTTTTTTAATGGTGTATAACGCCCGTTTTTACTACTGAGGCACCACAGGCGATGAACACTGATACAAAAAATGAAATGATATATTGGGAAAGGATTTTTAAGGAAGGAAACGTTCCAGACCTAAGTTTAGGGTACCTTCCTGGCATTTGCCAGTTATAAGGACTGAGGAAAACCTGAAAAAAAACCTCAGTCAGGGAGGATGACCCTGGCGGGATGCGAACCCCAGCCCTCCCGCTCACGAGTCCGCGCCTTAACAACCTCGGCCACCCGTGGCGGTTTCAATCGAGTTTGTATACACTGTGAAAGCCGGTTAAAATTCATTGGATGCGCAATTCTCGTTAAGTTCCGCAGTGTAGACAATTCAGCTTGCTCAGTCGTGTTTATCACGCAACTGTTTGTTACATTTCTGTAGAAAGAGCGTGTTATACGTTCCACCTTAAGTACTGTGGAGTATGCCGATAGTAAGATATACGGTAGAGCAAAGAATATTCACTTTGAATTGTTATGTGCAAAAGAAATCATACTGTTGGAGAGAAATTCGTGTTAAGTTTCCAGGATTAACATTCATCGAAAAGTGAACCAAATTCGAACCCAAAGCATCTTTAGCAAGAAGCGAAGGGGGAAAAAATTTTAACAGAAGAAAAGCTTGATGAAGTAGGCTATCGATTAGCCAGCAAGTTGGTGTATCTGTCAGCAGTGCGCATAAAGCCACTCAGCAGCTGCATCTTCATATAAAAGTATGCTGTACCTGAAATAAAACCCTTGATGGTGCTGAAACAAAATATCCTGGAGGCATTTTAAATTTCTAGGGATTATGAATTGCGCTGAGCGTTTCAATATCTTTTCGAAAGGCTTCAGGCATGTTTCACAGAGGAGGGAAAACACTTTTATCATCTATTGCAATAGTGATTACTATTTACAACTAATTTGAACAATGGGCACCATGCGTTTCAACCGCGCGACACGATTTCCATCGCTAGAGTATTGCTGCATCTACGATGGTGGAGTTTGATGTATCAGGTTTGGGAATAATACTGCTATTTGTAAGTCATTCTAAGACTTTTATACTTTTTCAATTACTCCAGTACTTAGGAATACATTTAAAATACTATTCTAAAATATAAACTTACATTATGTAGTGTATCAATAGAAATCTACTCTATCGCCTAAAAATTCATCCTACGGCTGTCTTAACTGTGACGATACTGTTCATCTTAACGAATTATAAGATTTGTCAGCTTTGCGGTTTTATTGTGAGAAAACTGAACCAACCAACCAAAGTATTGTCTTTTCTCGCGCTTAGTACCGCAATAGCTAATTCTAGAAATGGAGCGGAACGCGGAGATTTTATCTCATGCCACCACGAGAAAATGTTAAATCTACGGAAGCAGATTTCACCCGCAGAAGTGACGACTTCCGTAATCATGCAAAATCAAGGAAACAGCTGGAACAGAAACGTCTTTTATATAGAGTTATAAATTACGAAGGCTTTTAGATAAAGAATTAAACAACTTTAGTCATAATATCTCGCGCAAAAATCTAACTTTAGAATACTTTAGCTCAATGCGTAATGTACGCGTGGTACTAGTTTCGTTGTTGTCACTTCCGGTTCCAGCCTGTGAGAGGAGTGCAAGTTGAGACATGTTCAGTTTCGCCTACAGCAATGAACCACGTTGGCCCTATAGAGAGTTTGTTCTTCCCTACAGCACAGCTTGAAGATTGTTTAAAATGTTGCAAAGGAAGGTGGACAAGGTACTCCAGTTTGTGCTCTAACGGAAGAAAACATAACACCGCAGCTACCACTGTGAGAGAGGATCGTCGAAAAATATTAAGAACACTTTCAAAAATTCTAGAAATTTCACTGGGTACCACCCACACGTTGGCAACTGAAATGTTGCACATGAGACGTGTTTGTGCTCGGTGGGTTCCAATATTGGTGATTCCCGAACTATGGTTGTTCGGGTGCAGGTATACATGCAGTTGAAGATGATGTAACAGGAGGATGCGAGGTTTCTTTCAAAGGTAATCACTGTTGAAGAAACTTGATTACATCATTTCGTTCCTGAGAGCAAACAGTAAAGTTTTTGTTGAAATAATCATCACTAATTCCAAAAAATAGCAAAATTGGTTGCTTCTGCTGGGAAAGTTGCGATTATATCATTATTCTATATTCGAAGAACGTCGACCTGCACCCACAACTGACACTCTTATTCCATCCATAACCATACTTCGCAAACATCAAGTTATGTCTGAGTCAAACTTCGCAGAATTAAGTGCATTAGTTTGAAAGCTATTAGGAAATACCAGAGGCCAAGAGCGAGTGAAACACGTGATATATATGGATATGTATATTTCCCAGACATACCTGTTAAATGGATGAATGTCATATTCATTCATTTATCTCTTTTAAAAACAAATACGACTAAAATTACGGATCGTGAACAACGAGCCTTCACAAAGTTCAACGCCAAGTTCTGTTGTGACATAAATTGATACATTGTATTTCAAAACCACAAGCGTTGTTTTAAACGCCGATTTCTCAAGCTAACTTCCTACATTCAAAAAAAGAAACATTATATAAAGCATGGAGTATATTTATCTTATCATATTATGTCTAAACACATTGTTTGTAAAAAAAAATAATAAAAAATAAAAAAACAAATATTAGGTTAAAAATTGTAAAATATGAACATTAAATTATTCATGAAGTGAGTTTGAAACACAAATTACTCGTTGGCTTGCGGTAACTTTTGTATGATTTCACCAATAAATACTGAAGAAATCAGCTTGTTAGTTCAGAAATTAAAAATGTGAATTAATATTAAAAGATAGGAAACTTTAACTTTCATTAGATTGGCAAATTAGTGTGTTTAAAATAAAATGCAATACATATTCATAAAATTGGCCAACACAAGACAATTTTCATGTGATTGGACCTATAAATACATTATCCAAAGATTTATAATGATTCTCTAACTCTGGTAGTCAAGTACTAGAAGCCGAGATTTTCAGGTTTCGTATCTTCCAATCTGCTCGCTAGCTTTGTAGGTGATATTGACCTTTCAGCAGCAAGTGTCAATAGCACTATCCATGATGCTCTTGTTAAACTGTCGCTACATGACGTAGACCTCGTCAGGTGCTGCTGGTTGCAGGAAGACGCTAATTATGAGTCATTAGAGAGATTGTGACATGTGTATGGCTTAATCAGAATGTGGTGTTTGTGTCTTTTACACGAACAAAGCAACTCTACGTGCAGTCACAGATGAAACAATCAAGTGTTATGGATTACCAAACATTTTTAGAAAGTAATATATGGTCAAAATCCTTCCGATATAGGTGAGAGATTCGACAGATGAATAACAAGTTACATCTTTTTGCTGAAAATATCCGTCACTGTTAAACAAATTCCTTACAAACGAGTTTGTACCAATCAGAGCTCACTATGGGCACACAAAACCCCAATCTTCTGTGGGTATATGCAAAATTCATGACTATTTTAGAAATTCACACATCGAGGCAGATGGCACCAGGTCTCTGAACCGCGCGATGTTTAAAATGTTATTTGGCTGAAAAATGAAAGGCTTATCCGCTATCTGTAACTCGCGAAAAGCAGTATTTTTAATAGAGGCACGAGCACAAGATATGTGCTCTTCCTGGATGGCAGCGATAAAGTTCGATAAAAGTAATTTTACTATAAACATTCTGTTAAAACAGAGGACAAAGAACAGTATAACATCGACGGTGGAAATATCACCGGTACATCTTAAAAACGTCCAAAGTGTTACCGTAGTTTAAACTAAACTTCATTACAGTACAAATATCCACACATAAACAAAGTTATGCTATTTTAAAATGAAAATTAAATAATTGTTACAATTTTTCAGTTTCAGCAGCAGTTGCTTTAATAAGCAATATAACTGCACTACTTCTAAGCCTCACAACAGCCCACGAATGCAATACCTAGAGAAGATAGTAGTATAACGTACAAATTGATAAATAAAATAAATAAATAGGTCTTTTCCGGAGTTTGTCGAAAAGCCTTAGAGTCGATGTACACATACCCATTACAGCACATCGGTGATTTCTACGAAGAAATACAATGAGGATATTTGATTTGCGGGTCGCATGAGCGCGGCTGCATACTGCGGAAGTGAGTCGAAAAAAGAAGATAGTCACCGCGGGTCAAGTTAGTCTTTTTATGTTTACTAAAGCATAAAACCAGACTATTTAAAACTGATAATAGCCTCTGTTAAAGGAAATGTTAAAATGGTTCCCCTCAGCGGCAATACGTTGCCAGCACCGAATAGGAACTTCCTGTATTTCATCTTACTTTTCGAAACAGGTTTCTTGTCACTGAGAGATCCTATCTCTCGTAGCTTAAAAAGTTGGAAAGCAGTTTCTCTACCTGGAATACAATGGCCATAATATTTTCCTGCGAATTGCAGTAACACTTTTCTGCAAGAATCTGTTTTCACATATGTGCCGGTCGGTCCTGATGGTGTAGTGGTTACCATACGTGCCTCCTAAACCCAATATCGCGGGTTCGAACCCGGCCAGGACCGATGGATTTTTTCGAGGCGTAAAAAATCCTAAGTATGACTTCCTTCGGAAGGGAAATAAAGCCGTGGGTCCCGTGCCGTACATTTGCGGCACGAAAAAGAACCTCAAGCCTGAAAGAGAGGCCTCTGAGCAAAATTTGTCGGCCGTTTCACGCCCTGAGTTGAATGGGACGCTGATGACCTGAGCTGTTAAAGAGCGTCCATAAATCATTCAAAAAAAAAAAAAAAAAAAAAAAAAAAAAAATGTGCCGTACTAAAAACCCGTCCTTCAGCATAACTAATGAAGAACAATTAGCCAATTTACATACAATGAAAGCACGAGTAACACACAAAAATAAAATCACTGGCTGACAAGTCTCTCTCAAACTATACGCCAAGTTGTTACCTGCACATGCATTATACGGTCTTAGACTGGCTTCTGGCAATACAAAACACGTTCTGCCGGCACGTAACTGAACACTGTATAAACATCTGCAACAGCATGGTCATTATCGCAATTTCTTCTCAAGGATCATTGGCTAAATAAAAAAAAAAAAAAAAAAAAAAAAAACACCTACATCTTTACAGTTCCATAATTGTTTTGTATGTAGTTTGTGAAAGCATAAAAAATCGTTGTGCAATATAAAAACAAAGTTGCGTAAAATAATATTTTCAACCTCAATGAACTGTTAAGGGACACGCCCGATGAAAAGTATTCAGCAGTGGCGAGAAAATAGATTGTAAATTTGTACGCTTTGTAAAGAGATCATTTATGTTATGCATCACAGATATGGCAGAAAAAGTCAATAATAATCAAAGACATGTGATAAAAACTACTATTTGAAGGTAAGATATACCGTGCAGAGGGAAAAACAATATAATTCTTTGACTAAACTTGGGTATAGATTGGTCGTATAAAAGAAAAAATTAGCAAGACAAAACTGCAATTTCACTATAGGACGCTTTTCTTTTAGGAATGTTTTTAAATGTTCATTTGGCAGCAATAAAAGACATTGTTCATGTTACTATTTGGGTATTCGAGTCCACTCAATAAATGACCCGTGAACATTTCCAGCAAATTGTACCTGAGAGATAGTGAACCATAGGCTACGTGTCACGTACTCAAGAAAATACTTTCCACGAAGTTCTGAAACCAGAAACACATTTCAGAATATCAAATTTACTAGCATCAAGGAGGATATCCCTAGAAAAGACGTTAAAACAAGAGCTGCTCATTTTAGTTAACCAGTTTTTTACCTACGATATAAATGCTGTGGATGAAATGGCTAGAAAGCAAGGAAAATGAGTCTTTCTGCATATTACTGCACACGAAAGAGTTAAAATGTGACAAGATATAATACAGGATGTCAATTTACGTAAAAGGCATGTGTTACTGTTACATTACTTCCTATGTAAAGATTTGCAGGTATCTTGTGCTGATGATCGCCTCATTGAAAAATGGGGCCGATATTGCCCATTCCTGACACTGTACACCACAATCCTATCTTCTATGAGTGAAGAGGTTATGTGGGTTATCTTGAGACCAACATCTGCAATTCTGTGAGTTAACATAAACAGATGAAACCATGGTTCTGTCATAACGAAGAGCATAGGATTCAAGTAGCGATAAGAGCCAATTTCAATAAGTAATTCGTCTTTTAATTCATGTCCTATGCTCACACAAATGGTCGACATTTGAGCTCTTTAGTACACGATGGCTTGTTGTGTGAGAATACACAAATTTGCTGAGATAATCTCCTTATCAATTTTTTGAGTTCTCGTTATGTTCATGCGATTTCTGTCAAATACCGCCGGGGATTTCACTCTCGGAGGCTTGTTCTTTTTCACATAACCACGGGTCATGTAGTCCTCCATTTCTTTTACAGATCTTGATTGTGCTGGTTGTGGGGAGCTTGACACCAGGATATTTCAACTCAAACATATCTTTAATCTCCTTAATGAAGCCTGTCTTTATGTAAAATTTCACGATATAAATTCAATTAAAAACTACACAATTTCTCTCACAACACTTCCACGATATTCACGACAATTACTGTTCATTCAACAGTCGAACCCTAACAATTACGTAAATCAAGAGCAGTGTAGCCAAATTCTAAATATGCTGAGGCGTAAATGTTAGCGCCAGAACGTCAGAAAGACCAACATGTATTTATGAAAGCAGTAAGCGTACCGATTTTATGTGGTACGCCCTGTATAAACGTCGTGTCACACGGCCAAGAAGAAAATACTATCCAAGAATTTCTAAGACCAGAAATACATTTAGGAATTTCAAATTCATCAGCTTTATATACAATATTCCTATAAAACACGTTAAAAGAAGAAATGCTCCGTGAGTGAACCAGTTTGTCTACGATAAAAACTATGCGAACGAAATGGCTAGGGAGCTAGGAAATCAGTACTTTGTCTTCCTGCACAGTAAAACATATCTTTGTGAAATGCAAAGGTAGCAGGTGAACAATGGGAAAACTATCAGAGACACATTGAACAGGAAGAGGAAGTGTTTGAGCTGGTTAATAATCTCAGTTTCGAAAATTCCATTTCAGATTGGGAATATTTCCCAGAAAACATGCATTGAATTTGAAACTGCGCTATCAGTTATTTACATTGCCCGCAAACACGTGGATTTCTACAACAGTTTTTTTCTGCAACTCCAATTGCGCACATTACGTTCTACATAACAATCTAAGAAATCTAATTCAAAACAGGTATGCATCTCCAAAAACTGCGAGAAAATGTCATGAACCAGTGTGACGACGCAACGTTATGGGATATCTCTGTGTTAAAAGCCCGAGAGTCACAAAACTTAAAACACCTGCTCGCACCATCTGCTAGTTCTAAGTTCCACTTTGCAGCTGTTCTAGTGCATTCACCCGCGCACTCCACACGCGACCTAATGCTCTATATAAACCCCGGCATCGCTCGCAGTTTGTTCATCTAATTACAAGTATCCCCCCAGTCTGTCAGATGTTGACAGGGGCAACAGGTGACAGCATCAAAAGGGTGCACCAATTTGTACATGCAAAAAGTCGGCACACAATGAAAATCAACAGCTATTACTGTGGAGCCATCTCTCAATTTGTGGAACAGGGTATTCTAAAGGGATGGATGTCATTTTGTATCACACTGATGTACCTACGCCCTCTCCCCCACATGGTGGCACCTCCTGAGGTTGGGATATGAGATGGCTACAACAAGTAGAACAGCACCAGCCCATCTCTTCTGGCTCTTTCTACCCTATCAACTAAACGAGTGACATAATACGGATTGGGAAAGCGAAAATAAATCAACAATATCTTTTTCATTTTTTCCCCCTTCCAGAAACGATTATAGCTCAAGAGTTGCATGAGTTATAAATGAAGTTTTATTACCCAATTTCGTATATTGGCAAATTCAACAGGAACAAAATCTTATTCGTTTCCCTGAATACTCTTCCCTTCGATTTTCTCATGTGTTTCTGTAGAACCTACAGAGCATCCGACAATGACCCACAATCATTGATTAGTTCCGTCCCACATCATGGTGTATTATTTCTATTTCTTGAATATATTCATGCAATCACCCACTTTACTCTTAATTGGCTGCCCCCATGTTTTCAAAAAATACATGGGTAAGCCTTGAACGTCGTATTACATCCAAAAACAGAGATTCTTGTTTGTTGCCTAGAAACTTTACAATGGCTTCATTAAATGCATTCCAATTTCTTTTTCTATTAGTCATTGCCTTTTTTCAAATATTTTTGCATCTGAAAGAGTAGGAAATTTGTCCGTCAGATATTTGAAACAGTGAAGTTTGTCGAGTGCTTTCATCACATCAAGATGCATGTGAAGCGGTGACAAAAGAAATCTTGTCAATACATTTAAAGAAACGGGATCGCTGAATTCGTACGCCTAAACGTAGGTTTCTAACAGAAGAAAAGCTGCATGATATTGGGGGCATCGCTTGAACGTTCTCCTCATAAATCTCTACCTCGTGTGGCACAAGAGGTAGGTGTTTCAAAATCTTCAGTCCGCACACCTACTAAACTTTTAAAATTGAAACCGTACAGAGTTATTATAGTCCAAAAATGATGGCCGCTTGACAACGAAAGTAGAATCAATTTCTGTAATTAGGTTTTACAAAACTATTATAAACGGTTAGTGATCCACATTTATTTTCCTTGATGAAGCATCATTTCATTTACGTGGTTACATATGTTCACAGAACATATTCTGGAGCACAAATAACACACGAAATTCCTCTGCATGGGAAAAGATTGGTGTGTGGTGTCGTAACAGCAAATAGCAACTATATTTTTTGAAGATACCGTAAATTCGAAGAGGCATTGCATGCAAATACTCGCATATTTTTGACCATGAGATATGCATATTTTCAACAATAACCTGCCACAACCCATACTGCCCGTGATTCTATGCAGGCTATAAGGAAGGTTTTTGAAGACAGAATACTTTCTAAAGGTTATGGCCCGCCCAGATCTTACTGCGTGGGAAACCTTAAGAGTCTACAGAAATAAGCCACACACTGTAGATGAATTGAAAGACAATATAAGAACAGAATTTAGAAATATTACAAAAGAGGAACTTTTACGTGTGAATGCAAATTTCATCAAAATATGTCAGGAATATGTGATTGCCGAAGGAAACCAACTACTGTAATAAATTAGTGATATAAAATTAGGTTTGTATGCAAGGCATAGATTAATAAAAGTTTATGAGTAAAATACTTGGGAAATTGCAAATCTAGAATGTCACTGTTTACTTCGTGCTCTACCGGTTTCCTCCTGCTCGCTTTCTCGGATCAAGCGTGACGCGAACTCTCTGTACAATCGCCACCCTCAGTTATGGCAGTGGACACTGATAATACATGAAATGAAATGATAAATTGGGAAAGGGTTTTTTAAGGAAGGAAGCGTTCCAGGCCTAAGTTTAAGGTACCTCCCCGGAATTTGCCATTTATGAGGACTGAAGAAAACCTGGAAAAAACTTGTCAGGGAGGATGGTCCTGGTGGGAACTGAACCGTTCACGAGTCTGCGCCTTTACCACCAATGGCGGTAACTAGCTGATGCATTTCATGAACATTACTGCACTATAGCATTTGAAAAATTCATAACTCGTGTTCATAAAGCATAAACATATATAAATGTTATATGATTTTATTTTATTATTATATTATTATTATTCTTGTTGTGGCATAGCTATAGCCCTAACATACCAATGAAGTTCAAGAAATAAAATGGTACTAAATTGAGAATGGATGTTTTAATTTTACGTATGCTTTCAGTTTCGCTTAACCACAGTACATCACCCCAACTATGGAATTCGCCAAAACTCTTGCCACAATATGAAAATTCCCGCACTACGCTATACAAAGCCCAATAACAACTGACTGCATATGAAGTCCATGCATAAATTACTGCTGCTTGTTAAACCAACAGCCGTCGGCCATGGTGTAAAGAACGGGAGAAAATTGCTCGCCGCAACATCAGCCGTACTGGATCACTAAAGATACTGCAATAGCTTCACACAATAGCCAATTATAAGTTAACAACAAACTTTCTATCAACGATGTAGCAATCATTAAGCAGGAACGGCGCCTCACGATTTCAATTTCTCTGCTAATGGCCTTTGTTTTGTTGTACTTATGTTAGATTGTAACAGGCCTCGAGAGAACAGTTTATGCTTCGATCAGAATGACTTCGGTAAGCAGCAACGTTTTCAATGCTTACAATAAACAGCAAGTCTCGTAGAGTATTCATTAAGTGTAAAATGGTACTCAAAACTATGACCATATAAAACTGTTGCTATGGTAACATGAAAGACAAATGAAAGTAAGGGGTTTGGAAGTTTGCCTAAGTTAACGAGAACTGTGCGATTTAGATTTCACTGAAGAGAGTGGCTCATTAATGCACAAGTTTTCTTTTCTCTGCCAGTTTACCTTAAAAATGTAGCATTTTATGTGTAGGTAATATCTTTGAACCTTTGCACAATATATTTCGCTAGATGGCAGTGTTGCAATTAACTTTTAAATTAGAGTTTCTGTGTAACAGGCGCTATAAATGAGCTGATGACATTGCCTAAAATGTCTATATTCTATTTTCATTGCAGAACACGGGAATTGCAATTAGAAGTCTATTTCAGATCAAATTATGTTAAATAAATGGAATTAATTAACTAATGCAGATTTTACTCTTATTGTCTATTTAGTTATTTAAAAAAGGTTAATGCAATATAAGCTTAAATTACATTCAGGTAGCATAATACTTTGAGATTGAGTTGTGCGCATCCTCCGTAATCGGAAATAAAGAGTAGCCGCGGGTCAAGTTAGTATTTTTATTTTAGAATTTATATATTTACTGAAAGCATAAACTCATACTGTATTTAGAAATAATAATAAACATTAATCTGTGTTATAACAGATGCTGATAACGATGCCCCTCAGCATTGCCGGTATCTACACAGACTATTCCTGTATTTCACGTAACTTTTCTTTACTTTAAAAAAAAAAAAAAAAAAATGTTTGGATCACATTTCGTTGCATGTAAAATGTACATAACTATGACAAATTGTTATAAATATTCTGACACATTTATTTTATGAAACATAATATTGCTATAAAGTGAAAGCTGACAAATTTATAAAACTGTCAAACAAATTAAACAAGAAAATGCTTATCTGTCATAGTATACGGGTCAGCAATAATTTATTGCAATATATATAATTATTTTAGCCTTAATGAGTCCTACGATAAAGTCTAGGTAAAAATGAACATGAGTAAATTTGTAAAAAATATATTTTTTAAAAAAATTAACAGAGATTAGCAATGTTTACTTCAATGCTATTATAACTTATCGTTCACAGTTTTTATCACAAATCATGTTGCTTGTTTACGTTTATTTTAAAATATGCGGTAAGAGGAATGAGATCATCCTTTCAATGTCCATAATTACAAATAATAATAGGTACAAATAATAATAATTTCATTACTTGCTAAGCATATAAAATATATTATGGCATATGAAGATTAACAATATGTGGGAAATGTATTGTACCGTTGAGTCAGTTAAGGATTGAAAAGGGCGGTTTAGAAAGATTACATATGCAAAAGGAGGAATTGCGCTTGCGCAACATGAAGTAAAAGTATTCTTTTACTTGACGTTACATGGAGGATCGTCCTGGTACAAGCCACGCCTACTTTCACGAACGACAGCGGAGAAAACCGAACGCCTCCTAACAAAAACGTTCCTCCTTAGTGTTTGTTTGGAGTTTCTGCTGTGATTTCATTAAAGCAATATTAACTTAATAAAAAACAAAAGTAGTAACTGATTTAGTTCCAACTATAAACCACTGTATTACACCAGGTAACTGCAACGAACTAAATTGACAAAGCCATGTAATTAACAGCACAGACCACAATTTCCATCATTTCGTCTACTATCGATGCCTACATTGGGATCTGGTAAATGTAGTTGGTCTAGGCTAACAGCGTTGGTATTGAATATTATAATTTACTATAATAGGATCAAGATTATGAATACCTCATTGCACAATTAATGTAGTTGTCAACATGTTTATTTGTAATTTAGGTCTTCATACCTGCTTCGACACCAGCTCCACTTCTTTCTCGGTCTTCTTTCATTTCTTTTTCCTCTTAATGTAACTTACTGTTTGCTTTGGACCTATTCTATCTATAGGTATTTGTCTTACCAGATTTGCCTATTCATTTTATTTTATCCACTAATGTGAACCTTCCAAGTTCTTGTCTTATCTCTTCATTTTCAATTATGTCTTTTTCGTGCAACACACCAAATTACAAAGCGTCTAATTACGCCCCAGTTTCTTATATCATTCATTTTCAATACCAAAGCGTTTGATACATAAAGCAACAGCTGAGTTTTTAAATTTAACTTGTCTCTTTCGTTGCCCTTTGTTTCGTGTACGTTTTATAGAAATGAAGGTTAGGCGTGTGCTTAAATACCGCCGAGATTACTGTTGGGCTGACAGAGGCTATGGGAGCCCATGTTTATGTACTGTGGCAAGGCATGCACAGTATCTTAATGAGGGAGGGAGGAGATCCTTCCCTGCCTAACGGCACTGCCACATTTAGCCTAATGCCCGGCGGAAGGGCTTCCCTCGCGCTCTTTAGCGTCGGCCGCCTGCCATGTGTGGGACAAATGAAAAAGACTGGATCCTAGCACTCTTCAGCCTTAATGGAGGGTTCAAAGTTTAATCAATATCTCGATGGGCGGCCAAAATACAATTAAAAGTCACTGTTAACAATTTGCGTCCCGCCAATTTTTCTGTTACTTTCAGCTAAAAGAACCCCGAAAATGTACGACGGGATTTTAAAAAATAAATTTATTCTTACCATATACAATTACAAAACAAATTATAATACTTTTCTGCACCGGATGAATTGCTTCTTTATTCCCCAAAAGAAAGATGGGCGAGTCAACAGTCAAACTGTCGCCTAATATCCCCCCCCCCCAGCCTTCATCAATGGCCCAAACATGTCATCACAAGGAGATAAACCGGGATTGTAGGGAACGTGTTCTAAGGTTGTGCAGTGAATTTTCCTGAATTGATTCGTCTTATAGTTTGTATCATGCAGAAAAGGACATCATGAACGGGTTGTCGGCGTCTTTTGTTGCAATAGTTTGCAGTAATAAGCCGCATCCACAAAGAAAACGATTGGCAAAACACCCATGGAGTACCAAAAAAAAAAAAAAAAAAAAAAAAAAAAAAAAAACCACAGTTGCTATAATTTTTATGGCTGACAGGCGAGTTTTGGCCTTGACTGCAGCACCCTACCCTATTCTCTTCCACTTCAAACTCCTCGTTCTCTTGTTTTTGGGGGTGTAGTGGTGTGCCCATGTCTCATCACAGTTCACAGATCGGATTAAAAAGCTGATCATCTTCCTCAAGCCGATCCAAAAATCTCTGACTGATGTCCTTTCTGTTCATAAGTGAAGAGACGTGGGTCCATTACATCGACACTCTTAGTTCTTCAGAAATAATGCACGTACACAACTTTGCCCACCTCGGAAGAGATTTAGAGCACACTTAGCGGTCAGTCACAAGGTCACAATGGCCTGGATGTTCTCTCGAGTGACGCTCGTTTTAATTTCCACTCATCACGACCGCTGATAAACTTCTTGTGCTATTCATACACTTGGGTTTGTGCATTTTCCAAAATGTGCTCGAAGTCTTGGAAAAAATTCGGTCGATTTGACTCTTCTTTGGTTAGAAAATGGACGATGAAGGGTTTTGCAATGGATGGTGCAACCTCTTGCTCAGACCTAGTTCTAATTGCGATGGCACTGCCAATGCAGAAGTATGCGTTGCATTGCTCCCCTCCAAACGTCCCCAGCTTACTACCACTATTTCCTAGCCCAGAGAACAAAATTTCAAACAACAATTAAACAAAGTTTAAACTTGAACGACCCTTGTAATTTTAATTGTATAAGCAAAAAATGGAGTTAATATTTTAACAAATCACTTTGACTAAAAAAGATAAATACAGGACCAGCTATTAACGATAATTTGAAACTTCTTACTCTATCTTCTCAGCCTCTATAAACCTGATCTCTCGCAACCAAAACTGGCAGTACTGGCGTCTTTGTGTTTTAAACTTCTCTTTGTATGCTGCTACAGCATCTTTTGGACTTGAAAATGGCTTTCCCAGCTGTCGATTCTTCGCCAAAGGAAACAGGAAAAGGTCTTAGGGTACCAGGTTTTGACTGTAAGGGGGGGATGTGTGTGGCCATCGTCATTGTCGTAGTTGTAGCGGTATTAATAAAAAGAAGGGGCGTGTAAATGAAAATATGTACAAGAATGGAGGGAAGGATTTGGAAAAAGGAAATTTGATTTGATTGGGTATATGAAATATCAGGGTTAAATGATTCTTCCTTTCCGAAGACGGTTTCCCTGACTTATATTTTGCCACGGCTGTTGAGATTCTGCTGCTGGATATTTTTATTGTCCTGTAATCATTAGAGAAGTAGTCTTGGAGATTAATATTATTTCGTTATGGAAGATGACACAATTTATTGTTCATATACTATTGTATATAAACTAAAATATCAGGGTTAAATGATTCTTCCTTTCCGAAGACGGTTTCCCTGACTTATATTTTGCCACGGCTGTTGCGATTCTGCTGCTGGATATTTTTATTGTCCCGTAATCATTAGAGAAGTAGTCTTGGAGATTAATATTATTTCGTTATGGAAGATGACACAATTTATTGTTCATATACTATTGTATATAAACTATTGCACTTAACTAATAAAGCTCGTCCACATTCCTCCAAAACTAACTACCGCTTTCCACTAATCGAACTGAACTGAGAAAGCCCTTCCACTCATATTGCCTCGCTGAATACTCTTGCAAAACTGACTGCGGGCCACAAAATTGAGCACTAAACAAACATGGTCTACGTGACTTTTTACATGTAGATATCAACAGAAAAGCCTTATTCCCTCGAAGAGGTTATCGGCCTGTCTTTTCATCCCCGTAATTACCTCCAATGTTTTATTGTGCCTACTCTGCCTTACAATTCCCTAACAGAATACCAATGAGCATCTTGCTCAAGGATTCTTCACAAATATTGTTGCAAAAGGCAACAGAAGTTTCCATGTCAGAGTTTATGGCTGGGGTAGCTCTCTGCGCCATGGCAAGAAAATAACATTTTACACACAATATTCAACATTTGTACAGGAAAATGACATTACATTCATGGTTATAACAAAGATACATAAAATTACTTGCTATAATTACTCTAATTAAATATGAGGGTGGCAGCTCATAAATAATGTCTCACAGTACAGTTGATACTTAACTCCTTTGGTGTCCATCCTTACTGATTACTGATTGTTTCAGAGACATATTTAGAGAAGTTACACCACCTGCCAGGATTTCAGAAACACGGCGAAAGTTCCCGTTATTGTAACGCGGTACCATTCCCCACTCGAACGACCAAGCAAGAGGAAATTTCCTCATTCTTAAACGCCCTGTACAAATTTTTGCGGTCATTCCGTCTACAGAATTCCGCCTCCCCGTCTTTGTCCCACCTTAAGACTTGTACACGAAGGAGCAAATTTCCTTAAGTATGTGCAAGTCTCAATACACAATTTCTGGTTTAAATTGCTTTTAAAAGCATTGCAAGGCAATGTTCTTGTCCAAGCTCCTTTGCGTTAACTCAAGTGATGCTTTCAACTCAAATTTTTGAGGCTGTACATTTTATGCCGATTTACAGACAAAAGTATAAGCTACTTCTGCATACAGTTTACTCACGCTTCTGAAGTTACAACCTCCTCCTGATCTTTTTAACCATGATGAACTAAATAGTATATAAATTTGGGTTTTTTCTTTTAACTCTCACTTACTGGAGTATAATTTAATAAGATATGACAGGAAAATATTTAGACTGCCTCCGTGATTTGGTGGTAGCGTTTGCTAATCCGAGGTCCTGGATTAGAATCCCTGTCAGGTCAAACAGTTTGGGTAAGGTTGATTCCAGAATTTTTCTTGCCCTGAGAAGGTGAATGACAGATAACTTTAAGACACCAAGGACTTCCAGCTCGTTGCGCCATCATTCATTTCATTCATGACTACAGACTTACGCCTATAGTAATTACGTTCAATCTACAGGCTACGAGAGAAACGCAGTCAAGATACAATAAATATAAAACAAAAAATGTACATTGTTATCTAAATAAAATGAATAGGAACTTTAGTTGTTTATTTTATTTACACTGCGATATTAGTTTCCTATATAAAAATACCCTTTGACCGATTTGAACGAAATTCTGTACAGGTGCGATAGGACCAAGCAAAGAAACATCGACCTCCCTGCTATTTCATGACGCATGAGCACTTAACTTTCTGCTTCGAGTGTTCACTCCAGTACAAAACTAGAATCGCTCTTGCAAACATGCGGGTATTTTGGCTTTATGTCATATTCCCAGGCCGCACCCGATTTCATCCGCTAGGGGGTGGGGAGATAACCGAAAGGATAGGAAGAGCAATGTGGTATTTCAATGTATTATGATATCTGTGGGCTTTTTCAGATACTTTACTCAGTACAATGCTATTTACACCGAGTCTCATTGCACTCGTATATCGGAAATAAGCCGGAAAACTGTCTCGCCACCTGCTGAGAAAAATATTTCATTTTCACTGAAAATATAAAACAGAAATTGCGGAATAGCTTAAGATTATCAAAGAACTCTTTTGCCCCCGCAGTCAAACTTAAACACTTTGTTTCATATCCCACAAATTTGCTTAATATCATTGATGCCGTTTTAACTACAAATCACCATTCAAATAATTCAGGAGTGGGGCTAGAGATCAATCCTTTTAAAGCATCCTCCCCTTCCTCTAGTCAATACTCTTGTAGCAGCAGCAGCAAATGGGGTACGCCATTCAAATAAAACACGGAATGACATTCTGTCCTGCATCCAATCAGACAAATGGCAGAGGAAACGAGACGATTGCCGCTTTTATTTTCTCTGCAACCGTACGCCAAACACAATTTATTATTCTCTACATGTCGGTGGAATGAAATGTTTGTAAGCAAAGTCCGGTTTATGGGAATTGTGTTCAGAGTACTAAATATAGCCGCGTGTAAACTGTTTCAACTGTGGTTTATATTGTAGACAAGACCACGTGCGCTCAGCGTTTTAACAACGTTGTCGAGAAACTCTAGTTTATCGTTTATAAGCATTGATTTACATGTATATGTTCAAATTCGTTTACACTCACAATATAACATGGGCTAAAACGCAGCACAAACTTCTTTTGTGTATTCAAAATTACTATTAGTAGTATGTCTACAGGCTGTCACCATATTCTATCAAATCTCCCATATTATCCTAAAAATTTTATTTATTTAAACCGTTTCGAAAGTTCCACTTATAACGCGCTCTGCATTATGGAACAAGCCTTGATACCATCAAGCTGTTTGTTATATTGACATGATATACGTGAGGAATACGGTGAACCAGAGTTCGCTCACGAAAACAACGTTGCAACGTCTCTGGCATCTCTTTGAATGCGTGTTTAGTGCTAAGAGAGATTGAGTGTGGAAGTGAGAGTAAAGTACCTATTTATTAATTAAGGCACACTTAGATATTCTTAATAATGAAAAGCATTCATACATTTTCCCCAGTCTTTGATATATGAAAGTAACAATGACAGCGCTAGAGATAGCCAGATATGTCATGGCAGACAGTGTTTAGACCAAACATCTCAATGTTGGGTATTTAAAACATACTTAAGACACTGAACTGTGTCCAGTAGCGTAGCCGATGAAGAGGAGAGCAATCCGCAATGATATATGTGCACTGGTCATGAAATGTGTCGTAAGCAGGGTCAGCCGATCTATGATTCGGTGTGGACTTATTCCTGATATCAGAATTTGAAATTGAATAATCAGAACAGAGTTGCACAACGCACACCTGTAACGAAATAAATGACAGTTATTAATGTAACACGGAAATATAAGAGAGGCATTCTTCCTTCCCGTTCCAAAGCTAGGGTAGGAATACAAAACGAGTAAGCTTGGGTCGTATTTGGTCCATCTGCGACCACTGGTTTAGACGAAAGCGCTGGTACTTCTATCCTAATGTAAATATAACCATATGGTGCAGCTCTTTTCTCATTGACTCCAGAAAACTCACATCACTGATGTTAAGCATAATTGTTCATAAAGGAAAGTAGTTTTAATAAGGGCTCGTTTTCATATTAGTGAACACTGTAATAATCTTGAGAGATACCAGTCATTATGAATGCCTTCTTGGCGGAAGCATGTGTTGGTCCTGATAGTATTGTAAATCAAGGAAATTCGTTGCAATGTGACAAGGTTAGGTCGGTCCTGGTGGTGTAGTGATAACCATAGTTGCCTTCTAAACCCAATATCGCAGGTACAAATCCGGCCAGGATCGATAGAATTTAGCGTAAAAGTCCTGAAAGAAGTATGCCTTTCTTCGGAAGGGAAGTATAGCCGTGGGTCCCGTGTCGTAGATTTACGTTACGAAAAAGAGCAAAATTTGTCGGCCGTTTCACGCTCTGAATTGAATGGGACATTATGACCCGAGATGTTAAAGAACGCCCATAAATAAACAAAATTAACAAATCTGTTTCAGATCATTAGAACTATGCAACTTAAAATCTTACCCATGAGTGAAGTGTTTTACTTGTTATTTTTGCAAGTAAAAATACATATGGACAGTTGTTCAGTCTGGAGTGTTTAAATAAACGGTTGCTCGCTGTTATGCCCCTAAAGCGTGTAAGGTTTCTTTCGACCAGAAGAAACACAGACGCATTCTGTTGTCAGGTTGAAAACTGTTCGCAAGATGTTGTGACGTGCCTTTAGCAAAAGTATTCTCAAGAAAGTTGTTTGCATGTGTCGCAAATCCTGGATACATCTAAATATGGCGCTATTACATAAAAAAAAAGATATTCCCCCCACACAGGATATACCATTCAATTTAATTGAAGATGCAGCAGAAAAAAATTCTTTTTAACAAATGGGCAGTTATGCACATTGACTAGCTCCAATGTGAAAATAAGTGTCATCGGACCAAATAATAAGTCTACAATGATCGAGCTATATCTCAAATAACTGAAGCTAGAAATAAAGCTAACTCCTAAAAACATTTTGCAGCTTTACAGCTAATTTCAAAATGGGTTTCTGTAGGCTCTGAGCTGCATTTGCTCATCTTCTCCTATCAGATCCATTCTTGAAGGTTCGGATCTATTATTACTGATCAAAGTTGTTCAATGTTATAAAAATCAAAATTTAAGTAATATAAAACCTAGTGCGATGATGTGTTTTAAGCAAAATAGTTATTCCACAAACTAATCACAACTATTTTACTCTTGCAATTAGCTTTTGAGATGTACTGTCCTTAACAGCGTTGCTCGGATTTAATAAACACCTAAATGACGAGAAGATAGGACTTCTACAGCTCTTAGAAGTATAATACGCAAGAATTTAGTTATACGAAAATATTCCAAAACAACTTAAAGCTAGTTTACACATTGCTTGTTTGGAATTGCTATATATATTAACAAATTGTGGCAGGTGGTGCATTATATAATGGACAAAGTCTATAGGTTGTCCCGTAATATTACAAAAAATCTGTCCAAGGTATGCGTTGTTTTGTTGCTTACATAGTTGCAGATAAAACGTCCAATTTCATGGAGCTTTTTATGGGATCTCAGTGTCTTCTCCCACAAACAAAAACCAAGCTAAGATGTGGGCTCCTTAAAGGCCACCTCAAATAAGCTCCTGTTATGTGTTTAATATGGCTATTGCAGCCATTATGTGGAGCTGGTTCAACAGGTTTAGAAATATGCAAATGAAGAAGATCCGCATTTATGAAACACCCTATATTTCAGTATTAAATGCTCAATGACTAATTAATGTTTAATACTTACAGCCAAAAATATTCTTTAATTTTGAATCAATAGATAATCATATGAATTCAGCAGTAAATTATGTTACCGCGGCTTTTATATTTATTTTGTGAACTGTAATTTTTTCCCTGTTGGTTAAATTACATTTTTCAACTCCTAATGTGCATTTAGCAATTTTCCATTAAATGTTCATCTCGGCAGTGATTTACGCTCATTCGTTTCTATTCAGTACCTTGTTTGCACAATCGCCTGTTAACATGGGAATGGAGGTTAGTAACATTTCAATTTAATACAAATCCTCGCTTTATATAATTTATTTTGTAAATCATCATAGGATACACCATATCGAAATATTAAAGGTTTTCAATAATTTTGCTTATTGCGATTTTAGAACTTTCTGCTAGTTTTCCGTTAAATGCCTAACTTTGGCTTTACTTATTGCCTTTTTATGCAATTATATTTTTGGATTATTTCCTCTTTATGAGTTCCAAGGTCGGAGGTCCACTGCAGTCCAGATCCTATCCTGGAGGATTACAGATCTTGGTATAGATTGATACCTGCTTGAAAGGCTGCCTTCTCTATGACTCCATCACATCTTACCATATTATTGTCCTTTGGAGAGAAGATGGATAACTATCACAAACAGATTTAACGTTTCTATTTATTACATACTTTTGCAGCAAATGTTCCCTTCTTCTTACTTGTTTCAAACAAAACACGTAAAATACCAAACGCGACCCAACAAAGTCTCAAATTCCTGAAAACTACCAGCTCTCAAACGTCAACCAACTTCCCCCAGGCTGAATGTGAAACATATTTTCCTCGCAGTCCCCTACCGGCTGTGTTTTTGTCTGTCTAGGCCAGGGGAAATGTTTCTTCTTTAGCATATTCACACTATACGCTCGCACGCAACGTCCAAGCTTTCTTGTTAATCGAAACTCACGCACTTCATAAGATTGCATTTTTTGCCGTCACAGAGCTTTCTTTAGTTTATTACTCAGTAGAGTATTGTTAATAAATAAACAATTTTCTTTACGCTCGACAGAATTGCAGCAGTAATTATTGAGAACTTTCTCTCTGGGGTTTTATCACGAACATCGCAGAGCTGTTGATAAACTACGGTTCCTATTACAAAAATGTGCTACAATGAGGCATTCCCAAAGCCTGTCCAAAGGTTGCAAATTTTGAACTACTTTCGTTGGTGTGGTTCAAACTATTATTTGCTCCAGATATAATCTACATTTCTCTCTTGATATTTCCATTGGTTATGGAAGAGGTGGCCGAAAGAATGGATTGCGTCTATCGATCCATTTTCTCAATGATCTGAGATGCAGTGTTGGCAGAATGATGCTGTACTAAAGTATACTTTCTCCAATTGACTTCTATCAAATTAAATTAGGCGCTAATTTCATTTATAGTTGAATATATGATGACGAAAAGTTGAAGCATGTGATGGAAAAAAATGATTGTTGGATAATGCATCGCAAATTTGCAGCGCAGCACGGCAAAGTCAATAGGAGATATAAAAATCACGGCAAAGGAACAAGTCAAGGCTTTTTGGCTTAATTGCGTCTTTCCGGGGCGCGACTCGATTCCTGTGCCTCACTAGGAATTTTTTAGTTGTTCAAATATTAAGTAAACACATAAGTTTCTGTAAAATTACTAATCAGGCTGCAAACTGTAACTCTGTTCTAGACTATTTGAAACAAAATTAATACGACACTAAAAGCAATAATGAGATGATAATCAGGTTTAATAGCGCATAGAAATATGTTTCATTAACTGAACCACGTTATTTTGTGTTCTTCATTCAGTTTTCCAGTTTCCAAGCCCCAATAGCTACTCACTCCACCGCTGACCTCAACATCTATGGATGGACTTGTCTTCAATAATTCACGTACTTTCGCCTGTGGTGGTTTTCTTTGCACGGGGGCAAGCCCAGCCGGACAAAGTATGGGCATTATTAATTAATAGCTACTTCAACAGGGATCTCGGTACATTATCACCAGCCACGTCCCTAAATATTATATCCTTGCGCTTACTGACGAAACTAAAATGTAATTTCACGCATAATACTGCTATTACTAGTAAATATTTCACATCTTCTGAAGACGATATCAGAGAGATTAGAAATGTTTAAATTCTCGAGATGACGGTAAACAATCTGCTCTTAAACATCTAAGCGGTTACACATGCTTCCGCTATAGTTCTGAGAAGCACAGAAGTCGTGAAAGACCGTCTCTTTCCGGCCTTTAATTTTTATACATATGACATATACCCAAGCTGCTGCTTTGTCTTCTTTTGTGTGCATTACCAGCCTAAGACCTTAACTGTGCCAATATAAATAAATAAAATCGCATATTGCCTCTCCTTAAGCCAAATGTGGTTTGTGTTAACAGAACCCAAAAGAGCATTCAGATTTTTTTTAACAAATGCCGATCACAATGCAAAATCCACAGTACTTTTATATCCGAATAACAGCGAGCGCATTCAACTCTGCAGCAATCAACAGAGAAAGCGTATACAACGAGTCTACACTGAGTTGGATGTAATGACCTGTTCCGGTATACTGAAAGGATACACTTACTGTATGTATCGCATCAAGATCGGTGCAAGCACCAACTTTCTCTGCACTTGCGTAATGTCTGCCGACATTCACGTGAGCCTTTTCGCGAGTGTGCAATAACTGTCATTGGAGCGGAGTTGGGCCAGGGGATATTTTTGTAACTTTGTTAATGATTTTAGAGATGTTTTGCACCTCCTTTTTGCTTACGGATGACTGTACCACACTTTACCTAAAGGCTCTATTAAGTCCATATTGCCATTAAAATCCTTAAACTTGGCATTATGTAGCAATATTTATATAAAAAATACAATTTAAACTCATGAGTTGCTATAAAAGGCAAGTAAATGTTAGATTAGGTATGACCATATATTTAATTTCTTGAGGTATAGTTTCTAGGCTTGAAAGCATTTGTTAATGTATGTATATTAAATTAAAAAAAATGAGTTCATTTAAATGCTAAATAAAAAAATAATTATATATAAATATGAAAGCATGCAATATTCCAAGTTAAATACTCTACAACCTAGATAATTTGTTTCTATGATTGTTAACATTAATGACACTGTATCTATTACAAAAACTATTAATATCATACATTGAGACTCAAACTCAGAAATACATTGCTGTAATTTTTATTTAGGCTCATACTGCTATTAATTCATTCAATTCATCAGCAATAAATGTGACGGTACATGTTCATTTCAATACAAACATAAGATTAAAAATTCTTTGCTATTCTTTTATTAATGCATGTAAAAGTAGTCATATATTACAGAAGAAATTTACCAACAGAATTTTCTCAAAGGCTTAAACATTTTGTACTATATGTTCATTCCTCACATACTTCATACTTTCAGTTGAGTCTCATGCAAAAATACAATGTTCTGCCTAAACAAGTTTAGATAACCTGCATCACAACACAAAGTATTTAGCATGAAGTACAATGAATGATCACATCACTCGGATCAATACATTAGAATCAGTGCCAGCATGTTCCAAAAGAGAGGTGAGAGAAAGGAAATTCCTCTGTGTTGTCAAAATCCTCCAGCATTCTCTGGGAAATGCATTTCTAATGGTTAAGGTTTTTTTTACAGAATTATATTACTAATTTTACATGCATTTTACATTAACTATATAAATGAATTTCTATCAAGATGGGCTTGAAATTTTCAGGATATAATACCAAAGCATTTTCATATATATACCAGCACATTAAAATTGATACAGTACCTAGATAGATGCTGTTCCTGTTTGTTACTGACAAATCTACCCTAACTAAAAACTTGGCATTCCAGCATTTCTTAGTTATACAAATCCATTTATACTCTGAAAAGCTGAAGCACATATTACAAAGTATTATGACAATATTCAAAAGCATTCCTACCACTGCAGTGATTAATTTATTTCATTTTAATACAATAAGCATGAGGTTCCTTTCCTACACACGTTTTGTATTCATTGCACATATCCTACATTCATTTTATAAAATGTAAGAACTAAACTTTTGCTGTAATGTATAAAAAATACTTTTTAACATCACAAACTAAAGGATATAAAAATCCAAAATATGAGATGAATGACAAGTTGCAATGATTTCAGTTTCAACTAAAGTATTTTAAGTGGTATTCAATCTACTGACTTAAAGCAAATAGAAAATTTCATGCCTCTGCAGTTATATTTTATATATTTTTTACACGCACTCAAGTTTCTAGTTTAAGTGTATCCTTGGGAATAGGAACATTCCAGTCTATTTTGCACCGTGTGTAATTGAGTAGTTGATGAAGCACAGAAGCTAATGAAGCACAGACTGCAGCTGAATTATTCAAGTTATAACAAAGTATTTGAACTTGAAGAAATTCAAACATAATTTTGAGAACTTGGTCAGTAAATAAATATATTGATGCAAGGTGATGTGCACATATGCTGGTATTATCAATATTGTAAAATGTCAACCCTAACGGTAATGTGAACCTTTATTTATGTTTTAATTATCTATCCTTTTCTGTACCTTTCAATAATTATGAATTGAAACTCAAAGTGTTTTGTTACGAATCACTATTATAGCGAACCTTTTACTAACTTCACCCTTCGCGAAATATTGAGATGTTCAAGTTTCATTCTTTGCATTTCACACAGTTTGCTTAGCTTAACGAAAATACAAGCTGCTTCATGCAATATATCACACCATCACTAAAATATTTTATTGGTATCCCTCTATCATCCTACCGATCATTTGATATTTTCCCCCCACACATAACAAAAATACATTTAAAAAATACTGTTTCTTTTATTATTTCATATTGAGATATTCTAAGCATAAAAATACTAACACAAGGTGCTTGACCCATTATTTACCGAGATGTAATAAACATTTATGTAAACATAAATAAGTCATGGCACCATATACTTTCCAGCTGGTATATAAAATCGAAAGCTGATCTCTTTCTAACATTTTAGGTTAAACTAGGTAACTTAACCATACAACTACACGAGTAACCATGTTGTTGTAATTCCAGAGAAATTTACATGGAAGCACGCTCGACTATTCACTTTAATTCTCTTGCATTCTGTATTATATCATCTCTTTGTATTTAGATTATATCTTACATGTTTAGGAATAGTTAAATGAATAACGAACTATTCATTCTCGGAATGGAACCAAACAACTTACCGTCTGTTCGTTTAATATCCACACTCGCTCCAGCCGCAATCCCAAGCAGTCCTTCATCCATTTTCACTTAATATATATTTAAAAGCACCATAAACCACATAAAATTAAAACAAATAACTTTTGATGTAACTTTCATGCAACCGGCTGTAAAAGGTTCCGCACTACGTTTGCCCAGTATGACAGTTATCCTATGGAGGTTTTAAAATTTACCAGTCCAATGCAACCGATCAACACACAATTTCTAAAACACAATCTGCAACATATTTAACCAAAATTGTGTTACTGTGTTTCTTAAAATACTAAAATAAGAGTTTTAAATTCACAAATTATTAATTATAGACCCTAATTAATAGTAATGCTGTCCATTGGGCAAAGCTTCTTAAAACTTCAATAACAGATTTAATGATTGTGTATAGTGTTAAAAAGGATAATCTTATGAAAGCCTAACGGTTTGAGCTATCTGTTTCCACAGAATAACTTCCTGGATAATTCATTTGGGGAATAATATGTTATTTCACGACAAATATTTAAAAGATGATCAGTTGTTATGCCTGGTATCGGAAGTCAGGTGTAGTTCATAGTTTCATAAGTTGTTCAAAGAGGGCAGCATCATACACAGCACAATAATGCTTCCCTAACCTTAAATACGGTCGTGCTGCTATCTTTTTCACAGCTGTTCAAATGATTATTTCAATATGAATTGACCTTCATTTTTCTATGAAAATTAATCATTGCTGCGTAAATCTCAAATTTGTATCAATATTACAACCACTTCTGTTTGATGTGACGTGACGACATATTTCTATTTAAATCTAAAGGACATTAGCTGTCAATTGAATTAATGGTGAATGACAGTAACCAGTGCCTGAAAAATGAAAGTTATGACAAACTGTGCATGACATACAGTTGGAAAGTGGGTGTTGTTGGTAGTGCGTTTAAGTTTGTGATTTATTTATTGTAGTTAAATTAAAGCAAAATTTAATAGTTGATATGCGCTTTAATGATAAAGAATTAATTGAAATCAGCTTAGAAGAAGGAGATATAGAAGGGAGACTAAATCACAGAAGACCACCAAGTGGAAGCTTCACACAAAAAGGTTATTGAATTATATTTCATTATTGTGTTACTAATGGGTTGATTATATCAGAAAGAATGCTTTTATTAACTAATTAAAAAAAATTCAAGATTAATGTAGCTGCAAATTTTCTTTACATTTTTAGGCTTCAAAGAAAGATGGTTCAAATTGAAGTCAAACATGTTGTTCTATTTCCGTATAAACGAATTTGGAAAAATAGATGACAGACAGGTAAATATTCTACATATCATTACAATTAATGTACAGAATATTACATGTGAACAGAAACTATAATATTGAGGCCATATAATTACTGATAATCACAAGGCTAGATAATGAAACTTCACTATGTGCATCCCACAGATAGAACTTTTAAAGTAATCGATTCACATACACACACAAACACAGATGTAACCATAAGTGAATCTTAGAAACGGAGGACTGGTTTACTGCAGCTTGCTATAGCATAAATAGTTGCCCCCCTCCTGCTTTTCATAAATTAAAAGTGGGATGGATATGTTCAAGTTTCAATGGGTAAGCATATCATTGTTGTTATGGTTAACATTTGGAGTATGTTTGTCTATCTTCATAAATGAAAATACATGAGTTGGATATTTCAGCCTTGAATCTGTTAAGGACATATTTTTTAAATCCTTTTGCTAATAACACCTAAAGGAGAAGAAATTAAATGCATTAGATTAATCTATTGTATATAGTGGTTTTTGGCTTTTACTTTCTCAGATAGGCATTTTAAAGTTTAATCATTTGAAAACTGGAGATTTGTTACCATTTGTTTTATTCTTCAGCCCGAAGGAGTACTCATACTAGAGAATTCAAATATTCAGTATGAAATTGGCAATGAAGTTCCTTTTGCATTTTCGATGACATTTCGTGATGAACCTGATCGAAAGCACCTTTTTTCTGGAAGATCAGAGGAGTACATAAGTCAGTGGATCACTGCCATGAAGAAAGCCACGTATGTATAAATTTAAATTTCTGTATGAAATTAACAAGTAATACTTTTTACATGTGAGGTGCTAATGGCAAGCACCTCAAGAGGATCAGACTAATAAGCAACCTTTGACTTACATTGTATCTGTTGTTATTTAGGAACATTTTTTAACATTGATGTTATTTTAAATGAAGGTATTTGTTTGGATTTTTACATGGAATTGAACTACACTATTTATTTTCTAGACATGTTTAGAATGCAATTGCATTCATCCTCAGCTACTTTCTCAAACTGTTGTTTCCTTGCTGCTATTTCTTCCCTTCTCAAGGTTTGTGTGATAAGCTTCCTAATGAGATTATCTTCTGGTGGAATCTCAAAATTTATTGCCTGCTGTTTGTTTTTATGTTGAACACACTCCCTTCATTTAGACCGACCGTCTGTCCCAGTAGCATTCTTTATTCCCCTTTGATAGCCATTTAGCCAACTTTTGCAAAATGCTGAAAGAATTATTTAATAAAATATTAGAACAAAATAAATTCAAATTTGTTCATGATAATGTGAAGAAGACAATTGTCAAAATTCAAATTTGTTCATGACAATGTGAAGACAATTGTCATTATTTTCTTTTGGCCCACCAGTGACCTGAAAGTGTTTTTCATAAATTTTTTAGTTTGTAAGTATTGCTTCCACTTACCATGTGACCCAAAGCTTGGAATGTAAAATATATACTGTCTTGAGTGACTGAGGTTTAAAGCATGGACTCTTGATTAGAAGGACTTGGGCTTGGTTCTGACTAGGACCATTGTCCTTTATTGAGGTTTTTCCAGGTTTACCTCAGTCATCGTAAATGGAAAATGTCTGGGAGGTTCCTTAACTTATCCCTAAGTGTTTGTTTACTTAAAATGAAAATCCTTTCCCAATTTCTCATTTCATCTCACTATCATTAGTGTCCACTGCCTGGGATACGACAGTAGTAAAAATGGTCACTAAATCCTATTTAAAAAATCTATACAGGTATACAGCACGAAAGATAGCTTGAAAACAGGTGAACAAATTCGCCTGTCTCTCTAATTGGGTTCAGACTACTGAAGAGGAAATAAGCATATTTTTCATAATTATTCTCATAATAGCACATGTGAGATTCTAGAAATAACTCTATATTGTATCCTACATTAATGTGTTCAGTTGTTAACACTAACTCCACTTCCTTTTTTAAAACTTTGGTCTAGTTTCGGAAGAGGTTCCTCCCATCATCGGCTGCTGTTTACTGAATACTGTTGTTTGAAACGGGGGATGGACACACGTTCACTGTTAGGAACCTCTCCCGAAACTAGTCCAAAGTTTTAAAAAAGTAAGTGGAGTTAGTGTTAACAACTGAACACATTAATGTAGGATATATTACCACTCCATTGTCTACAGCTTCGTAAGTACAATTTTTACTTAACTCTATACTGGTTTAAGAACCCATTCTATGAAAATAAATATGAATTGTAACTTGACAAAGTTGTACAGAAGAAGGATATATATATCATAATCATGAAAATGTGTAAGCCAATACTGGATGAAGGACATATACTCCTTGCAGTCAATTATATACCATCATTTCTCTCGCAAACAATTTGTTGCATAAAAACACTTCTCTGTGGAAGAAATCTGGTGGAACAGGTTGGGACTTACAAAAAAAAATGTTTTAGACAAGGGAGATATGTGTAGGGCCAAAAATAAAAAAGAGATTAAATAATTAATTGGATATAAAAAGAGTTTTCTCATAATCTCAACAGTATCTGAACAAAAATTGTTAATTGGAACATTGCACAGTGAAGCTAATCATATATTAAATCATTGTCTGATGCAGTAAAACTAACATTACCTAACATTTTGTCATTCAGTAGAAGAATAAAAAAGAAGAACCTATCAAGATATGACACACAATGATTTGATTAGAACAATCACAATTGCAGTGTTAGAACTTACTCCTATTTGTAAATTAATATCCACATTTTCCAAAAATGTCAAAAAGAATTATATTATTGACAGTTATTTTGGAGTCCATCACTACAGCAACATGAGGTTAAATAGTGTTTCTCATCTTGAAGGCAGCCTATTAAACACTGATGAATTATGTGTGTGCTATACAGTTGGATGATTATGCTCGTGGCATTCAGTGTACTTGTAACCCAAAATTATTTTAAGTAATGCCAGATCACCATGGGCACTGATACAGGGAGATAACAAGCATCAAATTACATCAATGCAAGTAATATATTAATTGTTTTTTTCTAAAATAGTTGTATATGGTTTCGTGTTGTTTTTAATAATTTTGTTTCTGAGTTCTTCTCATAATTTTGTAATCAGAAATGTTTTTCTATTTCTCTTGTTTGTATTTGAGTTTCTAAAAATTCTCTTTTATCCGTGTGTTCAAATTTTGTTTTGTCCACTGAACATATTGCCAATTGCATTCTTTGCAGTTCTGAAGCTTCCATATTTGTAAACCACAAGTAACACTTTTTAACTTTATAATGGTGTTTAATGCACATTTTTACTACTGAGGCACTACAGGCGGTGGACACTGATGATATATGAGATGAAATGGTAAACTGGAAAAGGATATTTTAAGGAAGGAAACATCCCAGGCCTAAGTAAAGGGTATCTTCCCGGCATTTGCCATTTATGAGTACTGAGGAAAACCTGGAAAAAACATCAGTCATAGAGAACGGTCCTGGCAGGATTCGAACCCCAGACCTCCTGCTCACAAGTTCACGCCTTAATGACCTTGGCCACCCATGGTGGTGTGTTACCTAACATGACATGGTAGAGTGAATATAAAGATATTAGGAGATGGTGTGAATGCATTGATAGCTAGTAACCCCCTCAACACCCTGAAAATGTGTGTATAATTTTACAGCTGAAATCTCAAGAAAGGAGAAAATGACAGCTTGGTGCGCTGATATCATGGTTATATTGAAGCAAGAAATGCAGTAGATACCAGCATACAGCAAGCAAAGGTGGAAAAATGAATTCATAATCAAATTATACACAACCTTATATAAACTATTCTCTCTATACTTGCCTCATATACTCGAGATTGTGGGTTCAATTAATGAATTTTTCAGGCATAAAAGCCTTAAGCATGACTTCTTTTGAAAGGGAAGTAATTTCTTGGGACCCATGTCATAGATTTATGGCATGAACCTCAAGCCTGAAAGGAGAAGCCTCTGAGCAAAATTTATTGGCTGTTTCACACACTGAATTGAATGGGGTGCCCTGAGATGTTAAAGACCATCCTTAAATTAACCAAATAAATTAATCAAATCAATCCTAGAAACTAGAGAATTCAGTAGCTTACTGCAGCTCGTTACCGCCTCTCACCCTCTGCTTACCTCCTATTTGGTGGTAATAGAAAATTATATAATGGTTAGCAGTTGACAATCATAAATGAGGGACCATACGCAAAGTCATGGACACTCTGTATAAAATTATGCTATATTAACAAGCACCATCTAAGTGTAATAATTGGTTCATGAGACCACAATTTCTAAAGTGTTCACATCGTGCTCTAATAATGTCTTCATTCACTCTCCCTCAGGCTGTTTTTAATGTCTCCATCCATTCCTTTTTTTAGGTAAGTTAAAAGTTGTTTGCATATATAGAAATTTGTCTGAATTTTATATTATATATGCGTAATCTATTTTTTGTTTCAATTTTATATTTTTATACTTTTTAATATTTAAACCAAATTTGATATGAGGAGCCAGCATAATGTTGTGTTCCTTGAATATCTTTCTGAATTTATTGTCTCTAAAGAGTACTAGGAACCTTTTTTTACTCTTTCTTTTTTGTCAAGATGATTCTGTCTTATATTTCTTTCTATTATTGATATTTTTTTATTTATTTTTCTAACAGCTTCTTTTTAAATGTTATTGCAATAATGTTTCAAAAAAGAATTAACAAAAAAGCTGATGAAAAAGTACCAAAGACAGAAAAACATAAAAAAAGAAATTACTTTGGATAAAAAGAGAGAATAAAATAAAAAAATGCACATTTTATTCTTGGAGACAAGTTTAGAAAGATATTCAAGAAACAAAATGGAAGAACAAGAATATATTAAGTGTGTTTAAAATGAATGACAAAGAAGGGTACTGGATATACATTAGGTGGACCTTTATTATTATTATTATTATTATTATTATTATTATTATTATTATTATTATTATTATTATTATTATTATTTAAAAATAAAAAAAATGGAAGTTGATAGATAGTAGGTCAAAGAAATTAATTATAATACTAATTTTATTATCAAACTGGAAGTAAGAATTGAAGAATTGCACTTAAGTATTATTTGTATTATTATGCAGCTGTTGATAATAATCTAATTTTTTGTTACTGCTAAGTGTAAATAAGTTTGATTCACACAATGCTTCTATCAACATGTTTAACTGAAATTATCATGCAACAAAATTCTTCTGTTTATAGCATGCAGATTGTTCATTGTGCAAATTAAAGTAATAGTTTAAAGAGGAAATATTCATAATATTCATAATTTGCTTATAGTACCAATATTCTATCTTTTGGCTGGATAATGTTATTCATGACTCTAAACACCCAATTTAAACAAACTATTGTGTAAACTAGAAATGTTAATTGTAACTTGTACAAAGAAGTTAATTATATAATTAAGATCATTGTATGATTGAATCCAACTACACACTCTTATCGACTCAACTCACATGTAAAATTGTACTTATAGTAAAATTTACGAGTAAGTGGAGACAATAAGAGTGTGTAGTTTGACCCAATCATACAATGATCTTTATTAAACTGTTGTGTGCTTGCAAAACATATAGAGGCTTTTTTCATAAGTAACTTATTACGACTTAAATCAAAATTGCATATGGGATTTTTAAAAACTCTATGGAAGCATCTAATTTTGAAAGGATTGTTTTAATTGAATGAAATGTTTTGGTAATTATAATTGTGTATGTTGTGACATTATTAACAGCATTTGTGAATGATATCGTATTTCCATTTTCAGTATTTGAGTTAATTTTTTTAAGCACATCTTCATTTTACAATGGTTTGGTAAGTAACTTGGTTTGGTATTAAAGAAAACAAATTCAGTCTTGCAACATACTTTGTTTTTCAACATATTCCCATCAAAGTTCAATGCTCTTGGTCGAACATTTATTCAGATTTGTGATTCCCTCATGAAAGTGGGTTTCTTCAAAGTCCTCAAAATACTCATTTATCTGCTATGTGACCCCTTCATTTGACTTAAATTTGTGTCCAGTCTGGAAAGTTTTGAATTGCAGCTTAGATTACCATATCAGATTACCATATCTGAGGGAGTGAGATCAGGTGAATAGAGTGGATGCAGAAGCATTACTAATAATAATTCAATTAATTTTCCTGAGCAATGAAGCTTGAATGCACTGACATGTTGCCATTCTCAAACATCTCAGAAATTATGCATTTCCTATGAAACATTCTTCACACTTATCACTGTTTTTATGGTTTTAAATTTGTGTTTTCCAGATACAGTCATTGGAGATCTCAACTGATAATTCTTCAAACCAAAATAAAAGCAAGAACAGGAATGGTAAGTTTTTTGGTCTACGCATTTGAGGCATTCATGGACATCTGACTTGTGAATTTTAAGCATGGGGGCAAAAATGAATGCATTAATTATCTGGTGGTATATGCTTCTATGGATGTTTTATACTCAAGTTATTGCAATTACCTTTAAGGTCTTTGTATTTGTTTTTGCAATTTTTTTATTAGTACTTTCTCACACATAATTATATAAGGACCACTGTGTATACTTTAAATGTGTTATCATTAAGTTCAATATGGTAAATATATCTGTTAACAGTTTTTAAAAATGTGTCAGAATCATGTCTTTCAGTTGGATAAAATCCCATAAATGCTCTTTAGCTTCAAATGTGTCACTATTAAAGTCCTTATGCATAAAAAATTCCACACACCAAAATTCTTTCAATAATAATTACATTTAGAGTCTTGCACAATAAAGCACTCAATAATAATCTCTTATGAGTCAACTACCTGTTTGAAAAAAACACTCTTCCTAGCTTCACTTACTCAAGATTTTATCAGGAAATGTTTTGTAGACTTTTGTTCCCATCCTTGACTGAATAGGTGACAATGAACTCAAACTTCCAATAAACTTGAATATTGATCTTTCTGCTTCCAGGATGTCAAAATTTATTGAGTGTCACTTATATTTTTTGTTATTCCTTTTCCAGATGTTTAATTCTTTTTTTTTTTTAGACCATCTTTAATAGCTTGACCTTTTCACAGTCATTTCATTCAAAAAAGTGCTGCAGTGTTGATTTTTCTATTTGGTTATATTTACAACTATGTACTTGATATATGTATTTTTTTTATTTTCCCTATCACAATCTTTACAATTAATACGGTAAATCCCAGATTTTTTTCTCTGTAGGCAAGAAATTTGCTTTGTTTCATTTCAATCAATTTTTAACACTAGAGGTTTTGAGTTGCCAAAGTGATGTAATCTTTGGAAGTCTTTTGAAACAATAATTGGCTTCTAGAGGTAAATGCATTTTTAAAAAGTTTGGTCTCTAGAATATCAGATAGAGTTGTCATCTTTTGAATTCTTTTTAATTTCTGAAATTTTCTAATTTTTTTGTCAATCATCTCTACTTGATTCCTTTGATTTAATGACTTCTAGTATGTGTAGATATTCATTAACACATTCTATTCTTTATGACACAGAAAGTAGTAAACGTATACCATTGAATCAAAAAGATTACATTAATAAATATCTACATGTACTAGCAGCAACAGAATCAATATACTCAGCAAAGAGATGATAAAAAAAAAAATCGGAAATTACAGAGACAAAAAAATGAAATAGATCACAGTTTTATCTAATTTACCTAAGAATAAAAGTTTTAAAAAATTCACCTACCACCCTGGGGGCAATGATATGTTTAAAAATATTGTGAAAGATTATAATATTATCTTAGCATACCAAAACTGGCATGGTGTTAAAAATCTATTAAAACAGATTTCCTGCTTAAGGAGAAAAAATGTCACATATAGCAGATTGTTGGGAGTGTGTGAAAACAAAAAGAAATGTAGGTACCAGGTTCAAGGATGTATGAGAAACATTAAATATAAGCAAATGAAAAAATTGGTGGCAGCAGCTCACATTTGGAATGAAAATCATGAAATCAATTATTAACCACAGTCCAAATACTAAAATAATTAAACATTTGAGAAAGGATAATAATTAAATAATACTTTTAATAAATTTTAACATTCTGGAAGTGCAAAGCGAATATTCTTTTCATTTAAAAGCCAGCAGAAACACCTCAGACACCAACTAACCCAATTCCAACCAGTGATCCAATAGTTATATTACAGCTGGGAACATGGACAAAGGTTCATAAAAAACCTTGAGTAATAAAACTATTTTCTCAAATAATTTGACTCATGAGAGATTATTAATTAAAATTCTGATTATTTAACCATAATTTATTACAATCTGACGGCCTTAATCAAGTCTATCACTAAAAGCTCGAGAAAAGCCAACTTCCTTCAAGTCTTACATGTCTAAATTAGGCTTATTTTACCAGTTTTACAAAAGGAGTGCTTTTTCTCTGCAGGATCCTCTGTTGCTGTTCCCTCACAATAAAGGCACAGTCCGCAACTTAGAGCCTTCACAGCGAGGCTTGAAATATGTTGGTGCACGTTCCAGCAGCTTTCATTGTCATTTACAGAACAGTGGGGATCCAAGGAGGAAGGACAGTAAGAAGACGTTTCAGAGTCATGTACAGGAAGCTGCATCCAGCTGTTATAACCATATAGGACAGATAAGTTTGCAGCAGGGTAGCACTAGCGTTAAGTCAGTGCAAGAACATAATCTCATAGAACTATAAACATCTCATCGTAAGTACCTGCTGTATGAACAAAATTGCCTTAAATAGCTTAATTAATGTGTAAATGTTCTGTCTGAAGTATATTTTGTAAGAATATTTTGTATGGGGAAAGTAATGATATCATATGTGTGCTCCTATACTTTTTGATGCTGATTGGGTAGATACATTTTAGAGCTATAAATGTTCACCTATATGGAGGCATTTGAATGGAGGTAATGCATAGCAATGTAAGTGTCTTAGGTGTGTCTAGGTTATAAGCCACTAATGCTTTGTAACGTATAATTGTAATTTGCAGTTTTGTGAAACTGTTCTCTTACAGATGGATCTTGAAAACTTGTGTGATAAAATGCCTTATTTGTTAATTCATTATTTCCCAAAGATTTCTGTGTTTAATAGTTTTAACCTGTTACAGTGCCAAACAGGATATGTACTTACCCAAATCTTCCACTGCTTGTGATGCTATTATCATAAATTGTATGATTTAGGAGAGAAAACCGACCAAGGTTACCAAGAAAGTCCATTCGGTTCAAGAATAACTTTAGATACCTAAATAAACATAACAAATTTACTCAGGAAAATAGTCTTCATTACATAACAATTCTCACAATGTGAAACCATTTCTAAAACCACTACTTTTAGAAATATTTTTTCTGTGCATGCAGTGAAACTTTTAGGTTGCAGCCTATATCATTAACATTTTTGACATGGTACTTGGTAAATCTACAAAGAATGGAAAATATAGTACTTCAATTGAATTCAGTCTATTTCTCCAATTATGTCATATGACAGTGGATGTAGTAAAAATTAACATTATTTTGCACAAAATTCATCAATGTTAAAGATATTATTATACAGTCTAAATTCAGATTTCTAGTATCAACAGATAAAGGAAGAAAACTTTATTTGTATTTGTTAACATATAAAAGATAAGAGTATATATAAACAGATGAATAAAGTCATGATTTTAAATTGTTTAAAAAGTAATTTATAATGTCATTTTTGCTTTAAACCACTTATTATTCTAATTGCCTTCTTTTGTAATGTAGCTACAATAAAACCTCTCTACATAGGATGTGCTTGGGACTGCAAAAATTGTTCACTTTAGAGGAGCGTCTGGTAGTTAGAGATTTTAACAAACTAGAATTAAAGTAAAGAAAAGGCATATTAGCCTATGCAATAAGTATGTATTTATACATTACATATGGTATAAATTAATGCAAATTGTATATAATATACTATGTATATTTGTGCACTACTTATGCATGTATATGCTTATATGAAACTTTTGCTTTATATAGAAGGGAAAACTCTTTATATTTACATATATTAAAACTACAGTACATTTAATTATATTGTGTATTAAGATTTAAGCCTAAATTTTTCTAACACTGAGTTCATATATTTGAAAATGAAGCACATGTGAGATAACATTGAAAAAATTCTTGATGTTTATTTATTTTTGGTATCTTATGCAGTTATCTTTAGGCCTAAGTTTAGCTTACCTCCCTGGCATTTGTGATTTATGAGGACTGAGGAAAACCTGGAATAAACCTCTGTCAGGGAGGACGGTCCTGGCAGGATTCGAACCCCAGACACATGAGTCTGTGCCTTAATAATCTCGGCCACACATGGCGATATAATTCACAGTATGATCCTATTGGTGGACCATTTGCAGTAACTACTAAAACACTGCGTCAACATCACTGTTGTCATTTTCCTTCTCTAGCACTGATTGGAGAATAATTCTGTTGGAATGCTCAAATCAATGTTGACATTGGTATTGGCATCTATATTTGGCAATTTTCTCACCAGTACATGGCTGTCCTTTAAAATACAAACTTCTATTGGGCAAAGCACAGAACAACCCTGTTTTGCCGGCATTAAAAGTATTTTTCTAAAAATAGCCATCGATAATTGAAGGTAGTTTCTCTCTTTCAATGTTAACAATAATGCAAACTGAAATTGCAGCTCACAAATCAATACCATCACCCACAATGAAAACAAAATTGTTTATCCAATTTAAAATGTTTATGAAGGTCTTTCTAGGAAAAGATGAACACACTGTTATCCATAGAACATTTCTTTTATAAGATGAAATCTGCTGCAAAGCATTCTTTAGAACTATTACTTCTTACAGTGAAACATTAATCCATAATAACAGAAAAATTGCAAAAATAAGAAAATAATTATGTCTTTATAATTATAATATTATGGGAGGTTTTGTTTTTTATTTTGTTGTATGTAGCATTATTTCACACTGTTCTGCTCATTTTAATCTTGTTCATAAACTGTACTGCATTGTAACTTCCTGTAAAAATAATTACTGTAGTTACAGTGCAGCACAATTTTAATTACAAAGACTTAAACAGTAACAATAATGTGATAAAGAAAATCTTATAGAGGCTGGTTGTCCGTAATGAAAATGAGGAGATTTGCCATTATAAATTTTTACTGAGATCCTTATAACACTATTGCCTTGGAATTTCTGTCAAGGATTCTTTGTTAGACTCAACAAATGATAGGCTATTAGTTCATTTCACAATCTGCATTTTGTTAATAAAAAACCTTTGAGGAAAAAAGTCTGTTGTTTAGCAAAATGTGTTGTGTACTTTTGTGATTTATCTTTATAAATAACATAGTGTTTAAAAAATATAAGAATCATCATTTAAGTTTTTTTATTATTATAGCAAAAAGAAATTAAATTTAAAAAGAGGGAATGACATACAACTTCAGATAAATAATTTAAAACAATTATTTTAAAAATTTTATGATCATTGCATTTAAATTAATTTTCAGTTACCAGAAACAGTGTTCAGTATCTTTTTTTACTGCCAATATTACCTATTTTTAGTGCTTTATGCCTGCTCTTTACTGTCTGAACACCCAGTTATAACCCTTTAGTTATAAGCATTATAAATATGCATATTCTATAATAAATTTTATCAAAAGCTCCACTAATTCATGCAAGTCATCTCTTATAATAGTTGTTTAATCACAAGCGGTAGTAGATATGAGTTCTGTTTGCCACAGTAACAGAAAAATGGTCACGAAATATACACACAGATTCCTTTTTTATTACCTGAGAGAGAAGTTATTTTTAATGCAAAAGATATAAATTATGATTTATAAGATATATTTCTGGGCTTTGAGACCATGATCTAGTGGTCATAAATGTTTATCTCGACTTAACATTATCATGCACAGTAGCAGGCATCATTGACAACTCTCTCTGACTGTTTCTTGGTATAAGGCTCATTGTCAACAGTAGAGATTGAAAGTATAACATAGGAAGGGAAGATAGAGGAAGGGTGACAATGTTATGTTGACATTTAACATCGGCTGAAGAAATGTTAGACTAAGATAAACGTTTTGTGATCACTAGGCCACAGACTCAAACTGGAAACATATTTTTTTAACAGAATTCTGCCCATGAAAGCTTATGTACATACATAAATTGTGAGTTGATATTTTTCATCAATAGTAGTGTTTTTTTCATGCACTACCATGCATTAGTTCAAAAGTGGTGGAGATCATCACACACAACACACTTGGCAGGAGGAGGGAGGAGAACATGCTGCATTATTATAACAGTTGCAATGGTGAACATTTTCTTACCTGCAGAGTCTCTGAACAGCAACTAACCCATACATCCCTCCATTTTATTAACTGAGGTGACACCAGCTGTAAAGAAAGAATTTAACTAATTAAAATGTTTTTGCTCAATGAATTATCATTACCAATGGGATATTTGTCATTTTCTATTAGAAATTTATAAGGATGGGAAAGCTCAAGTCTAAGAAAAATGAATTGAGAGTGCTGTTGCTTAAAAATGTTGATTCAGAAATATCTTGTGGTTTTTTTAACATGTAGTACTTTAATTTATTTATGAGGAATTCACTCAAATTTCACTAGTTTTGTTCCACTTACTTGGACATGTTTCAAAGGCTGTTGCCTTCATCGCCACAATTAAAATTCTTCATGGCCTTTTAAAATGCATAAATAATTGCAGAACAAATCCATAACGACCCAAAACAGGCAAAAAAAAGTTTATTCCTTTGATAATGATGTAGGCAACAGCCTTTGAAACATGTACAAGTAAGTGGAACAAAACTAGTGAAATTTGAGTGGATTCCTCTAAATAATTTGTTATATTATACTATATTTCACTGTGAAAATCTGCGTTATTTAAATCTATGTAAGATTTTGTTACATATTAATTTATTTAATAATTCAAATTCAACCTTCAATAATGTTTTTAAATACTCGTACAACTAATGTTTCATAACTTCATAGTTCTCAAAGCATATTCTTCATTCTTAAACAACTTTATCTGCTTTCAAGTTGACATTATGTTGAATGTGTGTGCAATGCAATTAGTGTTGTAATGCTGGTTTAAACAAGTATAATATGACAGTCACATATCAATAAGATCAATAATTGATAATTTGTAAAAAATATCTTTGGTTTGATTCTCACATATATGCCAAGGAAATTGAATTATATATTTTAAGAACAAAGACTTTCACAAACAGTCTTAATCCTATAAAATGTTTTTTCTAGACTAGTAGTTCATGGTCAATCAGATAGTAAAGCATCTGTTGATGTTTCACCCGCAACTCCATCACATAAAATTTTTCTTGCCATGACAGCTGTAAGAGTTTTGATTGACACTGCATCAGTAATCTGTATATGCTAAGTGGCCCCTTTTACTTTTTTGGAGGTTGTCGCTGATTAATTACTCTTTATGTTCAGTCTCTCTGTGGCTAAATATTGCTGCCTATCAATCCTATTTTTATGTTTAAACATTTCTAAGACCTCATATTTGGGTATGATAAAGAACTAAGTTACGGAGAACCCTTTTATCTTGGAAATGGTTATAAAGACTCTATTTTTCTGCTACTTGTCTATCTTTCCTAGTTCACAATAACTTCTGTATTCTTTAATTCTTGTATTTATGCTACATATCATGGTTCCAATGTAGTAGGTACAGGTCTGTAATATACAATAAATTTCTGGAGCAAATAAGTACATTGTCTGCCCTTTGCCAATTTAAAATTTGTTTTCTAGTAGGTTTGAATGTAAAGGATTTAATAACCATTTTTAAAGGAGCTTTCCTATACTATTAGTAATTTTTCTGTGGTATGAGAAGAAAGCCTGTGCATTGAATGATAATTATATATATTTGCTGGAGTTAGTAAATCTGCAATAAAAAATGCAAAGCAAATAAATGTTGATGTAAATTTTTTGAGCATATAAGCAACGTAAAGGATGCATAACAGTAAAAAATTATGCAATAGTAAGATTTTTTATGAAAAAATAATGTAATTTATATTGTAAAATGTTGCTTATAAATAATATATACAAAATATATTTATATATTTACTTTGTTTAACTTTACAATATATCATAATTGTTTTAAGGAGGCATTAACATAAAAATATGACAAAAAATTGAAATTTATTTTTATGTGTTTTTTATTATTAACAGTTCATTGAATACTGTCATATATTTGTTTTCACAAATAAAATATTTTAACCTTTATTTGAGGGCTTTAAAATTTAAAGCTACTAGTATACCTGCAAGACATAGCTACTGTGCTTAAAACCTTATCTGATAACCAACCACATTTCTTCTGTCCTAAAGATGAAAATGCATGGCGTAAATATAACAAGAGTCAGGTTGAAGGAACACAATTCCATCATAAAAATGGGCTTCCATAATCTATAATTGAAGCTATAAACCCATTTATAGAGATCTCTGTAAACCAGAACTCCTGAAAAAGTGTTTACATGGGAAAACCCAGAATGTAAATGGGCTTTTAATCCCATTTTTTGGGAGAGCGACACCCTAAGACGAGTTTTGCACCAAGATCACTGTACAAACAGCTGTTAATGATGTAACAGTTTGCTTCATTTGTGGTAATATGAGTAAACTGTTAAGACAAATGGAAATAATTCCTGGGACTTGGTGTATATCAACATTTCAGAAACTTGATACAGCAAGAATTTGACAGGATACTTCAGAACAATGAACAGTGTCCACCAAGAAAAAAAAAGAAGGGCAGCAAGGGGCAAAGAGGATGAAGATAATCATAAAGAGGCTGGCTGTGGATCAAGAAACCATTAATAATATAGAAAAGCAGGTTGGAAAAAAATTATACAACAAAACAGTATTTCTGTTTTTATCATTTCCCACACAACCACTTTTTTTTTTCATTTAATGCACCTTTTCTCAGAGACTATTCATCCTAATGTTATGACATTTTTTGTTGTACAGATGTAACAAAATAGTCTGAATCTTTTAAAAATGCAATATTTAATAAAATGTGCTTTTAAAAAATTAGTAGCTGTAAAAAAATATTGGTTAACATTTTTCAATGGTTAGAATTTTTTTAAATTTATACCTATATAATGAAAGAAATAAATGGTTCAGTTTATTACCTTATTCTCACCAACAAATAACCAAAAATTTATTTCAATATGCTCTGTAGTTTTTGATAAACTGTACATTGAATATGGTAAAATGTTAAATTATTTATAACAATATGCTCAAGGTTGTTAATAATAATAGATAATCAGACTAATTTTTCAAATTAACTTCAAAAAAGCAGATTATAACGACAAAGTTTACAATTTTCTTACACATTTAGTACTAAAATATGGTTTAAGAAGCTATTAAAGAAAATGTGGCATTTTTATAGCAACACATGTTAATGCCTTCTTAAGTTCACAAAATTTTTAATTACTGGTAATTTCCTTATTGTTGATGTGCTTAAACATTCATAAATTAAAAAAGTAAAATATGTACATCATTCATATTTATATAGCGTAGATTAAATGTGTTGAAATAATTAAGTATGTTTCATTTTCACTATTCAAGAAAGTATATGATTAAGCAAGAATAATGCTATTAGTATTTATAATTATATGTGTTTTAATTATATTATATTAAATTAAATGAGACTATTATAGTTGGGTAAAATAATTTGCATTGGGCATATAAACTTTATAAACTTTAAATTCATCAACTTTTATTTTAAATTTAGAGTATTTTGGAGTACTGAATTAAAAATGAGTTTAATTCCTTTATCAATATATTTTTCACAATGTATATTGGCACTTTTCACCATGTGACTATTCCATTGTGGAATTATTTTAGCGTGATAAAAAATTTTTTGCCAAAAAATAATTGGAGATTGTTTTACAAAACAATGAAGTTCAGTATCAAAAATTGCAAGGTAAATTTAATATTAGACCTTGGAAAGCTTGCTGTTTCCTTACCCTCATACCAATGAAGATTTATATCTTGTTCTTACCTTGCATGAAGTTTCAGAAATTTCTTCTATCATCCAGCAGAAATCTCCAATCCTGTTCATGTGCCATAGACTTTTTTTACCCCTCCCATTTCCTTGTTCTACACTCCTTGCACCAAGATTATTCAGAAAATAGTCCAAGTATGCATTTAGAAACTGCAGTTTTATGCTCATTAAATATTGCAACACTTTAAATTTCTGTATTATGTTTTCAATTATGCACAAATAACCAGTCTCTCTATTGTTTTCTAGAAATTTGGTTACTATATATGGAAGGAAAGCCAAGTTACTGTTTCATCTTCAATCATTGTATGTTGGAATTCTTCATCTAGCACCAGTTTTCCTTATGTCCGAGCCTACAAATATGCCCTTTCTTAATTTGGCTGATAATAGTTAGAACTTTTTTTTGCAGAGATACTAGACGTAATTTCCACTTTTTGGCAAAGCTTTAACAAATTGTTTCATTATGCCTAGTTTGATGTGAAGAGGTGGAAGGGTGGGTGAACAAAACTTCAGCATAAAATATACTTACTCCTTTCTGCTGACCAGGTTAAATCTAAACTAGTATAGGAATTCCTAAATGCCCTAACTGCTCTGGCATCTGGTAACATGCTTGAACTAGGGTGGGTGCCAGAGTATCTGGGCATTTATGGAAATGAAAAAGCAGATCAGTTGGCAAAAAAGGTTAATGACACACCCTTTGTTAGCCCTGAACCTCTGGTTGCAATCAGTATACGTACCTACTAAGACACGGTAAAAACATGGATTGGACAAAAATGCAAAATTAGGTGGCAAACCTATTGTGGAACAAGAAACAGATTTTGGGAAACAGTGAAAGTGTCTCTTCCTATGGGGTTGCACAATAAGCCTTTTAATCTAACATACGGGAAGTCGACAAAATTGCAACAAACCTCCCCCCCACTATCTAATATAATCTAACCTATTTCTTCATGAAAGAGATGCACTTACTCAATTGTTCACTTTCTCATTGTTAACTTTCACTCTGATGTCCCATTCACATATAAAACATGTGAATTAAGTAGCATTCTCAACTTTATAGCATTAATATAATACACATGTAAATTAATGCTTTGAAAAATCACTATATGATAGCATATTTAACTGCCATTTTATAATTCAGCAGACAAAAATGTATAAAGGAATGTTAAAGAAAAGGTTTTTCATTTAACAGTCTTTCAAATGCAGTTGATTATCACTTCATATTCTCAGATACCTTCATTAAACTGGAAACATTATGAAACCAGAAATGTTTAAAAGACAATTTGGTTCCTTGGTCCATAACTGCAAAAATATGTTGATGTATCCTACATTAATGTATTCAACTTGTTCACACTAACTCCATCTACTTACATAACACCAGGATATGGCATCGGAAGCTAATGATGACAGCGATTGCTTCCGAAACATGTCCTAGTGTTATTGAGTAATTGGAGTTAGTGTGAACATGTGAATTACATTAGTGTAATATATATTACCACAGTCTACAGTTTCATAAGTACAATTTATTTAAGATGTTGCTGTCTGAAAAGTGTTGTATCTTTGAAAGTGGTACGCTATATTTTTCAGAAAAATTAATGAAAAATTATCAAAATGTCTATTGGCAGAAGGTTTTTGTTACTTAAAAGACAAGCAGAATAAGGTTTCAGGGAAATGTACTCTGATTTGTAGATATTCATTGAGTGATCAAAATATCTTTTCTTTTCCTTCAAGTAGTTAAACAAATATTTTGTTTCTACAAGTACCCTGTTGTTTTATTTTAATAGACAGTCTAAAGTGCAAATCAACAAAAACAAAAATCTTTTTTTCTGTATTACTTTCTGAGTAACAATACAGGGTGAGTTAAATGCTGCTTTCCCCAAAAGTATAATAAGGAACAACAATGTTCTTATCTATTATTGTACATTTGTGTATGGAGTTTATTCAAAATGAAGATCATGATCTCAATGTGAATACACAATTCACATTATTTGGGAATTGATTCATAGGTTGCAGAAAACAACTATGATTCATATTCAAATTCAGGAATGACTTTGATGGCCAAACCATTCAAGGAATTGCTTGTTTAAGAACTTCCTTACCACTAAGCTATTATGAGGTTGTCATTCATCCTATTGTCAAATCAACTGCAACTCTGCAAAATGAACCTGTTTTCCAGCTTTAGATTAATCAGCTCTTGTAACATCTAAAGATATTTGCTGGTAACGATTTCTTCAAAAAAGAATGGTCCTATGATCCCACCATCTCAAATCCCGCCCCTAACAGTCACACTAGGAGTATTTAAGTCTTAGTGATAATTTCAATTAGATTTTCAATAGTCCAATAAAGAGTTGTGCCAGTTTACCCAGTTCTTCAGTTTAATTGAGGCTTCATTGCTCGATGGATTTCTAAAAGTCAGGATCAGTTTTTGTGTTGCATGAGGAACCATTCACATAACTCTAAACAATATTTCAAATCATCTGCATGTTGCACTTGCAAAAATTTTGGTTAATATCATCTGAGTTTCAGATTGTGTAGCAGGTTCCTTAAAGCAAAATTATTAAATTCCTATATGACAGACCTTTTTTCTGGAGAACTAAGTTGGATTATGATATAACTTTGAGTAACAAGATGGGCATATTCTAATGTTTTAATAGCTAGTGATTGAAAATTCGTGGTAGGTCCATTATGGGACTTGTTAAGTCATTTGTTAATGTTGACAGTTGAGCAGTAAGAAATTTCTGTAGCTATTTGGTGTTCTCATTGTGTTTCTATGAACATTGTAAAACAAACATATTAATATAGACTTAATAACAAGGATTTTCACAGTGAAATTAGTATAATATAGCAAATTATTTATGAGGAAATTACTCAAATTTCACTAATTTTGTACCACTTACTTGGACATGTTTCAAAGGCTGTTGCCCTCTTCATCAACATGGTTCCATTAAATTCACTATGGAAATTTAAAACAAGTTTCTTCCCTTCCTGGATATAAAAATTAATAAATGACATTTAATAGCCTCACATTCAGATTAACAAATCTACCAATAAGCAAGGCAGAATATGAATCGGAATACCAGAAAATAATAGATATAGCATAGAAAAATGGCTACACAACAGATCTGGTCAAAAAGAAATTAGAAAAATTCAAAAAACAAATATAAGATATAACTGCACTGAAAGGTTACAAAGAAGAGCATATATATAACAATAACTAGAAAAGCAGAAAAGGATAAAACACCAAGAAAAAGTCACAGATTAGTAACCACTATATTTCAAACTGATAGAGTTCTTCTATAGCAAGAAGACACCATAAATGAACTCTAGCAGTTCAAAATATAGTGATTACTGATCTGTGACTTTTTCTTTTTCTTCCTGTTTTATCCTTTTCTGCTTTTGTTGTTATTGTTATTTAAGTTACCTTGTTAATAGTGTTACATTATTTTTCATTTATATTATATATATAAGAAATTTACATTCCATCCATGGAACACACCAAAAATACCAGAAGATTTTCTTTGGCCCCAGTAAACAAATACAGCTTAAAAAACCAACACAAAAGACAAAATTCTGCCAGGAAAACAATCGGGCAAAGGCTGCAATATAAAATATGTACGTAAAACAAAAAAGAACATTACACTACAGTTTAAGGAACACATGAGAAATATAAAATATAAACACACGGAAAAATCAGCAGTAGCATACGATTAATTTCTGGCAAATAAACCATAATTCCAAAATCTCATAAATAATTTGTTATATTGTAAAACAGTTTTTTTTTGTATTACAATTTTTTATGAGGAAATCACTAAAATTTCATTAATTTTATTCTACCTATTTGGACAAAATTAGTAAAGTTTCAGTGATTTATTTCTCATAAAAATTTCATTACTATACTTTAGTTAACTGTGAAAATTCCTATTATTTAAAAAATATATTTTTTATACATTTTTGTTACAATTTAACATCCCTCATAATAACTAAGGTTCCAAAAATGATGAATGATGTTTCATAAAATGACTATGTGCTCGGAGTAAATTAAAGTTACCTGGCATTCACCTTTTCAGGACAAGGAAAAACTCTGGAAAATACCTTACTTAGATAACTGACCTTATTGAACTTGGAACCTCTGGACTTTCAGACAGAATGCTGACCACAAGATCACCAAGTCAGTCACAAAACGTGTTGCTCTAAATATTGAAATTGATCATTACTGGGCTCTTTTGCCAAAATATTTACTTATGGATACTTAAGGATATCCATAAGTAAAAAATATGAAAATATAACAAGAATAAATTAATTTATGCCAAAGATTTATGTTGTTACCAGACAGTTTTTTTCTATGTCACTATTGTTGCTCTTATGATTTAGGAATTATAGTCATGTTTAAATTTTTTTAGCCATGTCATGTGTCTCTTATTACACAAAATGTAATTGTTTTGATCTCATATTATGCCAAAACCAATTGCCCTAGATTTAGATACACTTATGCTAATTAGGGTTATAGAATTTTTGTTTAAATTGAGCCTTTTTCTCCTAATCTTTTCAATAAAATGCTTTAAAAATACTTACAATAAAAATCAAGAATTTTAGTGACTCTATGTGAAAATCTATGTATCATATTTCACAGTACTGCCACAGGTGGTCGAGGCTGTTAAGGCAAGGACTCATGAGCAGGAGGTTTGGGGTTTGTCTGGGATTCAATTCCCATCAGGACCTTCCTCCCTGACTGACGCTTTTTCCAGGTTTTCCCCAGTCCTCATAAAGGGCAAATGCTGGGGGAGGTAGCCTAAACTTAGGCCTGGAATCCTTCATTCCTTTAAAAAAAGAATCTTTCCCAATTTATCATTTCGTTTCCTGTATCATCAGTGTACACTGTCTGTGATGTCTCAGTACTTAAAATGGGCGTTAAATGCTAAAATATTTTTCAAAGTTTGTAACAAAACTTTCTCTGTAAGGGGCATTTTTTGGGAAAGAAAATTTTAAATTCTTAAAGAGAAAGAAAAATTCATTTATAATTATTTACACATATAGAGTGATGCAAAAATCTGGCACTATAGAACATAGAACTGAGTAATATTTAATACTAAACATATATTATACCTTCATTATAAGTACAGATAATGAATAATGAAAAGAGGAGACCTGATGTGTTTTTTTAATCTAATGAGCTTGGAAACATTCTTGAATAACACTTGACATGGACATTGTACATTGAAAAATTTATCATTGGAACTGCAATGTCTCACATGTACACTAACCAGGCATACAGGCCAATCTGCATTCTCCAGTTTCAAAGGTGCCAGCAGTGCATGCTGCATAATGCATTCTGCTTTTCATTTGTGGTTATTTTGCCAATTCAATTAATTCTTTATCTGTCCTATAACAGAGTTATCCAATAGCACTATACTTTTAAACTACTCTATATAATTTAAATTAAAGGCACAAGAAACTTTAAACATGATACAGGAGTTTTAAAAATTAAATTTTTAATATAGGAAGTTTTGAACTATTTTCTTTGTTTAGATTTCATTTTATCAACAAATACCAAAAATTTATTCATAGGTTTCCTTAAGTATTGAAACAGAAATCAAACTTATTTTAGATATCCTAAAACTAGAAACTGTAATCTATCCTTTCTACTAAAAATTGTGCGTCTAACATTCAAGGTTAAGTTTCTAAGTTAAAGGTCTCTAAATTGAATCACATTATTTTCACCACTTGACATTTTTTTAACCCTATGTTTAATGGGAAGAAATTAAATACGATTATTGGCAGTTAAAAAAATTAACCAAAATATATGCTCTTACTGAAGTTAGGGTTATGATTTAAAATTCTGGTAATTACATGTATATAAAGCATTAGAACTTTGAACATAAGTTTTTATGTTAACCTAATCAGACAACACTAATACAATTAATTAGGTGTAAGGATCACTAAAATTTTTGAAAGTGAAAGCAGTAACATTGAAAACAGGACTTTTGACCATTACACCCTTTCAAAGCACTCTCCACCACACCCTATGCAGTAAAACCATTTTGTGAATGCTGAATGCTTCTTTGGTAATGCTACAAACACATATGTGGTCATTATGTCTTCAGGCAATTCATATTCAGTCTCATTGAACCGAAGACTTTAGGCAGACATTTTGTACAGTACCATCTGGCAGTGCTGTTTTTTGTCTCCCAGTCAAAACTGTCTTAACATGACCACTAACTGAGAAGATAGAGTAAATCATCTTTTTGCCAACATTTCTTGATCTCTCCACTTTTGTTAGATGAAAAGGCCCAAACTGATGATTGTCACTTATTTTCTGGACCATATTGATGTATTTAGATTTTGTCATTTGTTACAATGTTTAAAATGCTTATTGACCTTTCTCCATTTCTAGCATTTCTGGCATTTATGCTCTTTTTTTAACTCGTCCGTGAGGGGGGCGGAATCCAGTGATTGCACAGCTTGCTGACAGAACCTTTTCTTTCAAAATCTTTTTGACTGTTGCTGATCCAGTACCCAAGGCTTTCTGAATCTGGAAAAGATGTACAGTAAATATCTTTTCACAACATATACTCTTCTTCCATCACAATGTTCTCTGTTGGTGCTGTTGAGGGCCATCCTGTGTGAACTTCATCTTCAAAAGAGTCCCTTCTTCTCTTAAATTCTGCAAATCGTTGATAAATGGTGGCTTGCAAAGGGCAAAAATCCCCAAATGTATGGAACAATATTTTAAGACGTCTATTTCCTAAACAAACTTTTAGCTCATAAATAATCATGACACAAAAATCCTTCCATTCGAGATCCATATACATGATTCAACAACTACATTAATGTATGTGCTGATACTTGAGGTTAACTTGCACATTTGGTACCTAAACTTCGATCTAAAGATGGCAAACAATAGCTTTAGCTTCTACCCACTCGTTGTTCACCACTCAAAACTTTCAAAATGATCCTTGTATTTGTGATCAGACATGGTTTTGATATAGTTCCTTGCAAAACATTTATGGCAATATTTGCATATAGATATTGTGATTAATTATTGATTTCTTTAAATGAAATGAATTTTACACCTGGAACATTGTAATTGTTTATGAGTAAATCCTGTAAATATTTTAATGTTCATATTTTGTATTGGTATAAACTTGATTTGGTGACCCTTATACTACACTTATTTGGTTTTTTAATTTGACATGTTTCAAGAATATTTGCTCCCAATATCAATTGAAGAGTGAAATTGTCAAACATTTTAAGTGCCATTATAAAATTTAATTATTTTATTTCAAAAGTATGTTCTTTGACCTAAGATGCAATTTCTAGTCATGTTCTAAGTGCCTATACATGGATGAAGTAGTTGAAATACCATTAACAGATAGCACAGTTCCAAAAACCATTTTCTGCCATCTGATGTTCTAAGTGCCATGCCATGATAATATTAGTTTTTAAGTGAAATATTTAGTATGTGGTCAGATTTTGTGAGTTGCAATAGAGATTTCCCTATTATATAGAAAAGAAGAAGGAAAAGTAAGGTTTTCATTCCCCAAGTTTTATACAGGATTGTATAGTAAACTAAAGCTATAAATCCTTTTCATGTAGTTCAAATGGAGTCAAGTAATTTCTTTGATTTTAAGAATGTTGCTGATGCATTGTTAACATTAAATAAGTGCATCATTTCAAAATGCACAATGCTTAAAGTATCTCGATGTCATCCATCTCAAATAGCTGTTAAAAGAACTTAGTATTAGAAAGGTGGAGGGTTTTGAAGTTTTAAAGAGAAGAAAATCAGTAAAATCAATATTGATATACAGCAATCTGTGCTTTGCCTGAAATATCAACCCAGTTTATCGGTTGAGGAAAGAAAAAAAAACATTCGTATTACCATTCCTTCCTGAAGAATACAGAGAGTTTTGCGAGACATCAATTTCAACCCTCATGTAAGAATTGAAAAACTAAACTCTTTCTGTCAGTTGTGAGGAGAAAATACTAAGATTGTACATGTTTCATAATACATTTTTGTATTTTTCCTTAATAACATAATAATCTTGCTAATCATTAATGTTATTTTTGTAATTATTTCCCTCTAAATATATAACAAAAGTATAATATAACAAAAGTTTGAATGGCATTTGTAACTGCCTATTCCATTACATAGCACAGAACCTCCTTATTGTTGTTAATTTTTTTCTCCCTGACCATTCTATTGTTGGCAATAATTTGTTGTACAAAATTAGTAAAAAAATATATTCGTAATTATGGTTGTAATATGTTAAATACTAACAGAGATGGGTAGATTTTTTGCTTTTTCTGTAAAATTTAGAAAATGACACTTAGAATGTTTGACATTTCCACTCGTCAATTGTTGGTCTTCTGCTGATGGCAACGAATGTTCCTGAAACATGTCCTGTCAAAAAATCTAAGTAAGTGGAATATAAGTGTCAGAAAACCAACTCTCTATTAATTTAATTTTAATTTCACTGTTAATAGCTTCAAGAATATAAGTTTGTGTTTTGTGTTTGAGTCTCATGATGAAGATCTCTCTTCACAGTGCATTATTCATCTGTACTTTGCATAAAATTATATGACATATTCATAATATTTTATTTATCATAATTTTATCAACATGATCAATTAAGAATTTTAACACACTGCTGTGATATGTTAAATTCTAATTATCAGATGAAAATGTACCTGATTACTAACAGAAAATCTGGTTTTAGTTATTAGCACAATGTTCTATGGTTTGTGTGCATCATCACAATATTTTTTTAAGATAAACATTCAACTATTTCAAGAAAGTGTTTGTATATGTAGTATAGAAAATGTTGAAAGGACTTGCTTAGTTCTTTAAAAGTTTATAATATTGATGTTTCACTTTTGATAATACAGTAGAACTTCAATTATTGGTGCATTTTTCATCTTAGTAAAAAAATCTAAATTTGTTGATATGTTATTTTCCTTTTCCCCACCCTTACAGTAATAGCTTTGTATCTTACAGTTGACTTGAGTGTGATTGGTATTAATGATTTGATTGTATAAAAACACGAATAAAATGGATTCATCTAAATAGTGAACAGGTAGTGTGTTGTTTTACATTACAATTAATCATTATTTCATATAACTGTCTAAAGTTAGATTACATTTGTGCTTTAGGTTACATTTTTTAATTTCATTTTCCATCCCACTCCTTAAATTAGAGCAAATAACTGAGGTTTTACTGTACTATTTTTAAAAGAATGAAACCACATCAAATGAAAACACATGACACTATAATAGCAGCGTTGACATACATTCATAATCAGTGATTAAAAAGAACTCAAATCTTAAATTTATAAAATTAAAGAAGTGACTGGCATTATTTCCTATTTTGGTTTTTCGTAGTCTTATGGTTCAAGATCAGTGTCTTGTTATTTGTTTATATAGAGCATGCATAATGTTTGTTTATTAAATGTAACAAGGTTTAAATGTTATTCTTAAATGGTTATAAATGTATTTAACCTTAACAATAGTTTCAGTATTATTGTTTCATTAATTACAGTTGCAAAATATAAGAAATGATTTTTGTAAAGTAAACGCAAAAATAAAAATCATGTCAAATGTGCAGCTTTTGCATTTATTTACAAGTGTTTACATTAATCAGCTTCCATTAATTAAATAAATGACAATCATAATCAATTCTTTTGCTGTTATTGCAACAATATGTAGAAAGTGTGCTTATTTAAATGTATATCAAATGAATCATTAATTTGAAATGCTAATTAGAACTAGTATAGTGAAGGTAATGATATAATTAAGATTATTATATAATTGAGTTGAAACTACACACTCTTATTGGTTCCACTTGTTTAAATGTAGTACGTAATGTTTTGCAGACCATTATCTGCATCATCAGCTAATAGTCGACTTCTGGATAATTTGTTATAATTTAAGTATGTTTATTCTGCTCCAGTGGAGGTGTGAAGAACTTAAATTTTATGTTTTCATCCCCAAAAGTGTCAAAGTTCATTAATCTGTCTCTCTATATATATAAATGTAGATTTTCTCTCATGTTGCTAACTCTTTGTTTTGATTGTATTAATTATGCTTTTTTCATTATGTCCTGATTTTCTATACAGAAATGAGATGCTACTGCTGATTTCTTCATTTGTTTGTATTTTATGTTCCTGAAGTGTTCTTTTAATCATGTAGCCATGCTTCTATTTGTTTTTCCAATATAGACTCTTTCGCATTCTTTTTTCTCCAGTGGAATACTATCATTAATATTATCATTTAGGAGATTTTTAAAATTAAATCTGTTTATCGGTGACAATCTGATATTAAAATATTTTAGATAACATGTTACCATTTCTGGACTTCAAAATAATGAAACATTAAGGAAACCTGAAATTTGGAATCTACAGAAAGAACATGCAAGCAAACAATCATACTAAAGCAAACTACATATAAACATGCAGCTATCAACAGCTTAACATACTGGCTAGTTATTCTACATATTAAGGGAAGAATACTCTAAAGAATACAAGCAAATAGAAAAAACAGCAATGAAAAATGGATTTAGCAAGAAACTAGTTCACCCAAAAATACAGAAGTTCAAGAGGCAGAAACTTATTACAGAAACCATTATAAATATAAATTAAACCAAAATCCTTTGTAAACAAATTTAAAACTACAGTTAAAACAATAAACCTTCACTTTTGTGTGCCATGCATATTTTTCAGATGACTTGATTATTTTTAGAGTGTCTTTCTTTTCAGCAAAAGTGAGTAAAATTGGTTACATGTGAAATGCTTGAAATTAAATTTCACTAGTACAATTGATCTCACTGCATAAATACTTAGCCGGCTGCTTTCATTATCATTTGGCTTTAATTAAAGAAAACCGTCTTTCAATAAAAGCTTTGTGGACTGAAATAGCAAAGAAAAAACTGTGCAGTCTTAACTATTTCTCAATGTTCCTCACTTGTACAGTTCTTAATATAATCCATCCATTTATTTTGTGATGACATTTAATTTTTATAGGCAGCTGTACATTTTTCCAAATTACAATACCGTTCAAAATATTTTGCATGTACACACAATGCAGACAGAAACCAAATGGAGGTTTCTACACTTTTCCATGACATGTTTTTAAAATTCAACCCTCAAAATTTGAAAATGCACTGAATGGTTGAACCCACTTCTTGCAGAACTTCAAGTATCCTTAATAAAATGTTTCAATATTGTTATAAGGATGTTAAATTTAATCTTCCTGACTATTTTCCAATTTTTTGATCCTGTCTTACTTGCAATGAAATGAAGGTTTTGTTTGTTCTCTCTTCTAAAGTATGATGCACTGATGAGAGAGTTATTATTACATCAGTCAAGGGATTATTGTACCTTTATATTTAATTCAAAATGGATTAAAACACGTAACACAGACTACACATGATGCAAATACAATTCACTTAAAGAGTATTCAAAAATTTTCTTCAGAGCAACACAGTGTCTTCCCCCCCTTCCCTCCTTTTTTTCAATAATAATGATTGTAAAGCTGGAAGCATTTTGACAGACTCTTAACTACGAGGAACTAAGAGGGCAGGTGAGTTTTACGATGATAAAGTAACTGTTGGTATTCCATATCAACATAGTCATACTTTTTGATATAAACAGGGTGGATTGAGAAATGGTTTTAAACTTTTAAAATGAATGACTGAAAATGAATATCCAACAAATCAGTCCCATGCTGAACACAGTCAATAATCTGGATTGGAAATCTTATTCTAATTAATAAGGTTTAATAAGTCTCTTCAATTATTTAAATTGTACTTTTGCAGCTATAGACAATGGAGTGGCAATATATCCCATTAGAATTTATTAAATATGCTCACTTTAACTCCACTTATACAAAATTAGGACATGTTTCAGGACCAATCGCTCACATCATCAGAGTGATTGACTACTCGTACTGGATATGGTGACTGGATCCCATAGTGCTTCTGGTGGTCTCTGAAGATTTGAATAGGAACTTGCTCAGTTCATCAATGGGTGGAACATCAAATTCATTAAATTTTTCCTGTTTTTCAGGATGAAATATATGTTCCTTTTTTCTCTATGGGATTCTGCAACTTAGCCTCCGGTTTAATTTCATGCTTTTGGGGCCAAAAACGAGTATCGCTGCTGATATATCAATGTGCTTAAAATAAATATTCCTACTGTTCCTTTCTCCAAATTTCTAAATTTCTCTTAGTTTTTCCAATGTATTTTTTATTACAATCTGCACATTTAATTTCGTAGATTCCTGATTTCTGTTCTATTGATATGGTGTGTTTTATTATACAACTTAGTACATTTTTGATATTACATTTGTTCTTTGGAGCTAACTTTATGCCATGAATATCCTATTGAATTTCTGTTGGTAAGTTGAATGGTATGTGAAATTTTGGAATTTGTATCTTTCAATGACGTTCTTCAGTGTGGAAGCATCTCTTATAGATTTTTGTCTTTTAAATTTATTGATAATTTTTATTATTGTGTCTGTATCTTGATTTTGTATAAGTAAGTGGAGCTAGTGTGAGCATACTTAATAAATTCTAATAAGTTTCTTCAAATATGAATAAAGATTTATTTACATCCTTTTTGTTAATATGTTCAAACGTTGCATTGTAGTTGTTTCCTCCAAAAGCTTCATATTTATTCTGAAGATCAAACTTGTGTAACACTTCACTCACATAGCTTGCTGGTGGAACTGGCTAGGACTTCTGGAAGAAGATTCAATAGACAGTACTGCCAGTCCAGAGTACACTGCAACGTTACTGCCTCCTATGTTGTATTATTGATTTATCATAGAAAAAAATCTGTATGACTTTATGAGCAAAGAGTATAAATGCTGCCATCCCACTGCCTTCCACATGAAAGAAGACAAGTGCACGACTTCAGTTTGGAAAGAGGTAATTTTGCTTTCAATCAACAAATTGTGGACAGACTTCAAAATTGTTTGCAGACAGCCATTTTTCTGCTCAAAATGAAAAACATATGGCAACTCTGGATTGTTAAACTTTCCAAAATAATCATTTATGCTTTTGACAGTTCAATAAATTATTTCTTCATGTTGACTTAACTTTGAGAACAGAAAGAATTTGCTGGGGGCTAAATTTGGAGAGCATCATAGTAAGTGGATGAGAAATGAGAAGACAGGTTTTGACAGTGACTGTTGATGTGTGGAACATTAAGTAGTTTTAGTCAGTCATTTTTGTCAATTTACTTTTACATGATCCAATAATGCCCCACAACAGGTTCCTGTTATTGTTTTAGTAATTTCCAAGTATTCTTAAGAGAACAGCTCCATGAAAATTCCTTTCCCTGAATAAAACAGTGACCATTAACACTGACACCAACTCCTAGGGGCTGGCAGAGCCCTCCCCCTAAAGTTTTTCAGAGGGGGCTGACCCCTCCCAATATTCCCAAAGAATGATGAAAATATTAACATGTATTTTAGTTTGAATGTGATAAATTTAATAAAAGATGTAAATTTGTTTGAGAGGAATTTGAGTAAAAGATATTCATTCTTCAAACAGGCAATGATGCAGTTAATGTAAGGCCATTCTGCCCAATCAGAGAGTGATTCGTTTCTCATCATTTCCTTTCAAATAAATTGATTTAGTTTCTTAATGAAATGTCATTAGACGTAGGTTCCAAAGCAATGGTTTTTTGTCATCAAATGCCCTCGTTTAATTTCTATTTCTGTTTGTATGTGTTATGCAAGATATTTCATAATGCAGTTAACACTGCTAAAGAAAAAATTACCGAGTTCCGCATAAGTTAGACGAAGACTGGATTTAATTTTGTGAGCCAGTATCAGCTTTGGATGCCAGAACAATTGAACAGAGTTCTGATAGATGAAAGCTGATTAAACTTAAGGTCACCATTTGGACGTTAAAGGGTTTGAAGAAAATGGGGTAGAGGTATTCACCACCTTATTTTTCCTCAAGAGCGCCTTTAGTAGGGCGCTCCATAATGAAGTGGGGAGGCAAGTTTGGTCTTCTGATCATCATAGGCTAGGCACTCAATGACCAAAAATACATTCATAAGGTTCTCGCTGAATAATTGGTCTTTTTTATTTCATGCTTGGCGAAAATTTCAAATTGATGCATAATAATGCTCGGCCACATACTGCTCGACATGCTTCCAATACCTTGATGAAGTAGGAAAACAGACTTTGAACCGATTAGCATGCAATCCGGATCTTAATTTCCTTGAAATCGTAACATTGATACTCTGAAGATATGAAGGCAAATTTGGTTGAAGAATGGAGCCCCCTTCCTCAATCCTCAGTATTATCTTTTAAACTCCATGCAATATCGCCTAGAAGCAGCAATGGACCGAACACTGACATTTTTTAACATATTCAGTTTCCATGTAAAATGTATAATGTTTTAAGTGACATTTCACCAAAAATTAAAATATGTTAGGTTTGGCAGTAATGGTTACATACAGCTTTTTAAAAAAGATTCACACAGAAGATGCAAATAATGATGATTTTTTTATGATTTTTGATTGAAATACAGCCAATATAACACCTTAAGAAAAATATCCCTATAAATTTATTAACACTTTTACACAATGCAAGTAATTTTTTAAGCCTTAATTTTTTTTTTGACTTGTTTATCAGTTCTGTCACAGCATAAATAAAGTTTCAGTTGATACGAATGTGTTTTAATGGCAAGAAAACTATGAGCAAATAACACGTGTTACTTTTGTTTTGTTTCCAATCATTCAACAAACAAAATACAAATGAGAATCGCTCATTTGAAATTTATTACGAAATAAAAAGGAACATAAGACTATCATATATCACCGTAGGATATGCAATATTAAAACTTGGTGTTTACTGTTATCTTTTTCATCTTTAATCTTTGAAACTCTCGCGAGTGTTAAAGTGGGAGTGGCATAAAGAAATGAGCGAACAAATATATAGATTCAGACATGGTTATCAAAAGCTTTTATTTTTTCTTCTTCCTTTTTTTTCTTCTTCTTTTTTTTTTTTTAAGCATTATTAGTTTTCTTCAGATATGCAGCGCTCACCAGTGGATTTCCCATGAGAGAAATGAAGGAGAAGCGAGGAAGTGGGTGGGCGGAAGGTTTTCCAATTAAAACTTAGTCTTCTCGCCACACTTTGCATCCAGAGTGCAGAATAATGAAATTCCTTAAGTCAAATCAAACAAGCAGGAAGGTTGAAGCTCGCCCTCTACCTGATGCTGTTATCAGAACGTCGAGAGTGATGAACTGAGGGGGCTCAACGTCAGTCCCTGGTGACCAATGGCTCGCTAATTAGCTGCCATCTGCAACCCACAATTTAGAACGTTCTTCCAGACCAGCAACCTGAGTGAAGCGACAGTGTGGATGCGTTCCTGAATTTCAAATTTAATGAAAATTTATCTCTTTCCTTCGTTTTCTGTGGTTTCATAAGAAGAAGAGGTTACCAAAAAAAAAAAAAAAAAAAGTTTACGAAAAGCCTACAAATATAACATCATATTAAACTATTTACTCATTATATTTTAAAAATATTTTTTATTTGCACCGGATGTTTTTTTTATGGTGTTTAACAGCCGTTTTTACTGCTGGGGCACCACAGGCGGTGGACACTGATACATGAAATGAAATGATATATTGAGAAAGGATTTTTTGAAAGGAAGGAAACATTCCAGGCCTAAGTTTAGGGTACCTCCCCGGCATTTGCCATTTGTGAGGACTGAGGAAAACAAGCCTCGGTCAGGGAGGAGGGTCCTGGCGGGATTCGAACCCCAGATCTCCCACTCAGAGTCCGCGCCCTAACTACCTCGGCCACCCGTGGCGGTTAACCACCGGAGTTATGGTATCAAGAACAAATTCAAGACAGATATAAAATTAGTTTATTCATCTTCTATGTAAACACATTTAAATGTATTTTTTTAACATGAAAAAGCAACATGGTTAAACATATTTTCAATGACTTTCACAACAGTGATTGCTCGTAAAAGGTTTCTCTTTCCATTATAAAATAATAGTTATTTCGAAAAAAATCTCATTTAATTTTAAATAAAATGTCATAATTTTGAAAAGTATAAATAAGTAATGAGCAGAACCCGGAAATTAGGAAAAATACCTTTTCTATCTGGGTGGATATATTTAAGAGCTAATGTTTCCGTACATTTGGGGACGGTAGGGTCAATTTTTATTTTGCCTTTTTGACCTATTTCAGCTTCTGTGGCCTATTTTAAGATTTAAAACTTTTTTTTTTTTTTTTTACATGTTTTGGGTCGTTCTGGATTTTTTCTGCGATTATTTACTCATTTTAAAAAGCACACAAAGAATTTCAATATATGGAAGTGAAAAAAGTTATAAAAAAGCGGCATGTTCACCTCACAAAATATCTATTGAGACTTTTGTTATACATTTATTTTTTTTTTAAGTAAAAAACTTTCTTCTCAACCCATTCACTTAAGCTCTTTAAATAGTAGAACCTTCATTAGCACGGTTACCTCGGGTGTACGAATAACAAGAAATGGTGAAGATGCGTGAAATACTGTAATTTCGAATAGTGCTGGCGAATGACCTTGTATCGATCTGCGCGAGACAATTCTATGAAATTTGTGGTGGGACTAACTTCTCGGATACATAAATGTAACAAACAGCTGCAAGCGAGAAAATGAGAGCGGTACAGCTGTGCAATAAACCGTCCCTACAATGTGTTCATTACGGAAGTTAGAGAGCTACTAACCCGATTCTTCTATAAACGCATAAGCAGAAAATGAACTCAATCAGAAATAACTGCACATATTTTGCTCATTCGCCGGGACTGTTCAAAACTACTTTACTTTGTCTTGCTCAGCATTTCCGGATATATGCTTGTTTATTTTTTATTCTTGTTTTGGCGTGAGAAACTCGTCTCCTCAGTATTTTTATTACCCTCTGTATATTTAAGCTTTATGGACACATTTTACTCAGGTCCGGAAACTTTCCGAGTGTCCCTCGCATTTTAATACTTTATTTTTGTGGTTAACTCATTAACGACATAGTCTATTTCAAATTTGCTTAAATTGTGTATGTGCCACTACTCTAGCAAATATTTTTTAAGTTGAGATATAGAGTATACAAAAAAGTGTATCTTATTTTAAACTTTAAAAACTCAGCAGCGATTGAAGTTTTATTTTGTTTATATAGAAATATAAAATGGGGGGAATATTTATATATTTGCAACAGCATATTCAATGTGGCCACCTCTAAGAGGAAAACCCGGTTTAAGTGTGTCCGGAAATTTGTTATTGCCATCTCGCACACTTGTGTTGGAATTTATTGGATAACTTAACGTTTCTCTTCACCTGACATTGTATTCGATTTTTCTGCATAAACATAGCCCTTTGTATAGCCCTTCATGAAGATATCTAAGGAGGTGATATCTCGTGAAAGAGGAGTTCAAGGATCGTTACTTCTGCAATTCCCAATAATCCTTGCAGCAGTGCCAGGATCAAATTTGCAATGTGTGGAGTGTTGTAGTCATTTTATACAAGTAAGATGTCCCTCTAGTTTACAAGCGTCAGCAATGAAATATCTGATAGCGTTGCTTGTTTATGGCCACAGTGATCTTATTTTTATCTGAGAATCATAGAGAGCCAATGATGGCTTTGGGACACTCATCCATCAACACATTGTCGAAAAGTCTGTGCGTCATGGATGTCACGTTTACGCACGATATCACTAGCAATAAAGGGAAGGAATGTACCGAAGAGAGGGGATTCACTAATTGAACGCATAGTTACTGGCGATTAAAATTCATTCATCATTCAACATCCAAGATAATGGCTTGGAAGATGTCTGGTAAAAGTGCTCCAAAAAAAATCCAAGGCCACGCATTCTGTACGAAAGATCATGACACAATATTCTGGGACTGTCAGTGAGTTTTATGCTTCATCGAACTACAATTAATGCTGAGAGATACTGTAAACTCTTGACGCAATTTCGAACTGTAATCAAATGCAAAAGCCCTGCTTTCTATCTTAAAAAGATCTGCTCCTACTTGACAATGCTCACCCCTATTCATCACAAAGAACCCCAAGCTAGGCTCAGAAAGTCCAAATGCGATATTTTTTACCATCCCCATATTCACCAGATCTTGTGAGTGTCATCTTTAACTAGAGTTCATATGTAGTGGGCGATTTGAAAGTTATGGTTAGAGAGCAGATATTCAAACGTTTAAAATTGGTAGAAAAGGACAGACTGAACGAAAATGTATAAGAAATAAAATAGTGGCAACACTGTCGCCACGCTGTCAGTGAACATGTGAAAAGGCGTTGTTGTTCTCAGCATGTCTAGAGGAAATGCAAAGCTGTTTAACACTCTCAGCGTCATTACTACACTATCTGCATACGAAATTGTCTAGTAATGATGTTAATTTGAACTGATCTAAGGAGAAGTTTTCTGAAAGTGAGCAGTGTGCATGGATAAAAATTGAGGTGACATTTACTAGGGGCGTGAGGGAATGTCGTGCAGCTTCTGTGGCAATGAAAATTTGCCATATCGAACAGTGGTTTGTGGGGTGTCAGACTTTCGACAAGGACGCAATAAAATGAAAGATGCTTCACATATAGAACGTCTTGTCTTTGAAGCGCGTTACTTTGATTTGATTCAATCACTGCCGGAGATGGTCGTTGGTGGACATTAAGGTAGGCCGCGGAAGTCAGAACAAGGCACACTACAGTGTTGTAGTAGGGCACTCCTTCTCAGGGCACTCTCTCCTTCTGTGGCAATGAAAATTTGCCATATCGAACAGTGGTTTGTGGGGTGTCAGACTTTCGACAAGGACGCAATAAAATGAAAGATGCTTCACATATAGATCGTCTTGTCTTTGAAGTGCATTACTTTGATTTGATTCAATTACTACTGGAGATGGGTCGTTGGTGAACATTGAGATAGGCCGCGGAAGTCAGAATAAGTCACACTGCAGTGTTGTGGTAGGGCACTCCTTCTCAAACATCAACAAAAACGACTTTGCTATGGATGTCCAGTGTCTTCCTGAAATGTGACAGCGGGTGATATATGTGGCAGGGAATTACATTGATTTACTGGTAAATAAAACGTAATTTAAATGCAATGCTTTTTATATTTGCAGAAATAATTACAGTTTTAAAGCATTAATTAGTGAAATAGTATGTAATTTTTTTGTATAAAAAGAATACAATTTAAATAATAATTCTTACATTTTTAAAACAGCAATATTATCAAAAATCGCAAAACGTTTACCAAACAATTTATATATCTCAATATTTTATATATTTCGTATTGAATAACCTTTCCATATCTCCATCGATCCCCTACTGGGCACCGAAAAAGACAATATGTATATATATATATATATATATATATATACATGAAATTGAATTTTTATTGAAATAAAAAAAGAAAAATAGTTTCCAAAATTAGTGAAATTGGAAGGAGGAGGGTTTATCTGAAATCCAAAATTAAAAATTGCTCTAGCGACACCAATATTTGTTTCTTCATAACAAAATTCAGTATATACCAATTCAATAAAATAAGAAAAAATAGTTTCCAAAAATTAGAGAAATTGAACTGTTAGCATAGGGGTATACTATAAAACGGAAGTTTAAAAAGCGCCCTTGTGTTAATTTTCTGTATAGTGTTTTAAAATAAAATGTCAAATTAATTCAGTATATAAACTGTACTTATAACGACGTATGTGTATTATGTTTAACAAAAACATTGTTGTGAAGATAGCATATATAAAATATTAATTTAATACGCGTGTGAGATTTATATTTGTATGTAAGAGCGCTCCATAATAACCTTCAGAAAATGTTCGCTTTAAATGTTTTTATTGCAATAACATTTAAATTAAATTTCAAATCAAATGAAAATTATGTAATTTTCGATTGTTTTTATTTACTTGTATCATTGTGATTGTTTTTAAATAGTAACATGTTTTTGTTTTTTGAAACATATGAACATCATCTTTTTAAATACACAATGTAACTCGAAATTTCTGTTATTTTTCTCTATTTAAGTGAATGTGAAAATGATATCAATGATATCAAATGATATTTATCAGTTCATAAACATGGTTACATTTAAAAATATTTAAAAATACTACACATTTTAGCTTTGTCCATCACTGGTCATACATTTAATTTAATTAATAGTATACAATTAATTTTTGTGGTTTAATTTAATTTCAACAACATCAAAAACAATAATAATAATAATAATAATAATAATAATAATAATAATAATAATAATAATACTTTTAAAAATGTGGTTTCTCTTTTGGGTACTTATAGGTTCCAAAAATTCTAATTTTGTTCCCCATATCACACAGTAGTGCCATAAAATTTTAATTTCGTTAATTAATATGGTCTAATTTGGATTTTATATAATTTGTATTACAGGTTTTTCAACTCGGTGAGGAATACGCTTAGTTTACGCAGCTCCTGCGTGAAGGACTTTTTTTTAAAATAGGAAATCTTACTTTTTGGATGATTCCTTAAAAACTACCTTCTCAAGCAACAATCAAACGTCGTTTACTTCTTTTGAAACTTACAAATATCTGGAAACATACATAAAAAGTTGATTCAATGCTTAGAAATTCCCGCAAAGACAAGCTCACGGATTTTTAGAATGGCTTGATGAAAATATTCGTGCGCCTTGGAAAAGAAGGAGATGGAGATAAGTCCGTGCTAATTCTGCTTCACCTTGATGCAGAATATGGTTCATCCATCAAGGAGAATCAAGGATGTGACATGAGAAGTCTTCCCCAGGGCGCACGCGCCTTGGTACGCAATCATGTGACGCTATTTCCCTCGGCAAGTTCTTCCACTGCAACTGCAATTATCATACAGCCGTCGGTGATAAATGCCTCCGCTTTATTTATGATGGTCCTCATCAACCATTCCGTCTGGCATACCTGCCGGAAAATATACGAGTCTGTGGAGACGGCCTGTGGTACTCAATCTTGTCGGGGGTTTATTGCCAACACCATTACTTCTTTCACAGTTCCTACTAGCTTTTCTTCTCATTTCTTACGATTTCCTTCTTTCTTTCTGCTAGTTGATCTTCTAAACTTTGTGAGAGTGCTTGCAGAAAGCTATTTCTTAGGCGGGGGCATCATAGAGGTGATTTCCAAAGTGTTCCGTTGCTTTCTGTTTTTATTTTTTCTTCTTCCTGTTTTCTTCTCCTCGAATGGGGTGACAGGCGGTAACATTTGCGACTGGCATTAAGGGTTTCCAGGGTTCAAATTCCTTGCGACCGGTCATCCCGATGATGCGTGTTTCCGTGTTTTTCCTGGTCGTTTAGGCGAACGCTGAGAGTGATATTTACTTTCACGCTCTCAATTTCATTATTATCATCATTCCGTTAATTCTGTTACAAAATGGCGATGTGTCGAAGACCCTGGAGGAGAGGGACATAGACACAAACGGCCAGCTCTTGAGCTAGGCAGGAATACCGAGATGTCCTCCTGCGTCCCTAGTAATCCAATCATGCCCAGCTTTATTATTATTATTATTATTATTATTATTATTATTATTATTATTATTTGGTTTATTTACAACGCTCTTTAACATTTCAGGTCATCAGGGCATGAAACGGCCGATAATTTTGCTTAGAGGCCTCTTCTTTCAGGCTTGAAGTTCTTTTACATGCCATAAATCTATGACATGACCTACGACTTTACTTCCCTTCTGAAGGAATCCATATTTAGGATTTTAACGCCCTAAAATCTATCGACCCTGTCCGGAATTGAACCCACGATCATTGTCTACGAGTATGGTTACCACTAGACCAACCAACCCTAGTGTTTCGCACTTTACTTCTTAATGAATGAACACCGCCACGGGTGCCCGAGGTCGTTAAGGTACGAACTCTTAAGCGGGAGGTCTGAGGTTCCATTCCCACCAGGACCGTATGACAGGGAGCGTAATAATTCCATTACAAAAAATCCCGTCGGAGCGGAAAGCATTATAGGGCTCATAGTTGATCTAGTAACATGTAATATTCACGATTGTGGACTACATTCCAACAAATAGCGTTAAAATTAACATGACTTAAGGGGAATAAAATGGGGGATTTTTATAAACATTTTTATATTTGTATAATATTTGAATATTTTAATTTTTACGTTTAATTTTATATAAACTCTTTGGAAACTTATACGCCACAGCTTTCCTTTATGTTGTTTTGGATCATTCACTCAGTTAAACAACAATAATTGTGTAAATATTTGCTCTAGAGAGGAGATGTTTTAATCAGTTGTTCCGAATATAAATAAATATTTGTATTTTTGTATTTGTATATTTATTCATCCTTTTGATCAATATACATTGATATGGGACAGAGCTGGTCTTAATTTAAGTGTAAAAATAAAACATAGTATGTTTACAAAAGTAGGAATAATTATATAGGCACACTATAAATGCAAAGTTGGGAAGGCTGTTACAACAGTGTTGTGACATGTAATAAGATACAACATTTTCTAGGAGGTTTTCCCCTGATGTTGCGTCATGCATTAACTTACAGAATAATAGCCGTTCTCAAACACCTTTTTATTAAATAGATCACACTTTTGAAACATATCTGCCATAGTGCTATACCATATAATTCCTCTGTGTAGAAATAAAGCTAGCTTTTTCTTCCTGGTATACTCCATATGAAGTCTGTTGTTGTTCATTGTCGTGTATTAATGCATTCCTTTGTTTGACATAAAGTTATGTCTATTTTTATAAATTATGTATAAGGGCTAGTCAAAAATACGGAGATGTTTTATCGTTTATTATTTTTTTACGCGTGGAATACACTAGACTCGGTCCAGATTAGTGTGGTATTTTTCAAAGTATTCTGCGTTGAGTTGAACGCACTTGGCCCAACACGTCTGCCATTCCTGGAACACGTGCTGGAAGCCATCTTTTTATATCTGCTCCTTTTTCAGACAGGGAAAGAGATAAAAGTCACAGGGGGCTAAGTCTGGGGAGTATGGGGAAATACATTCGAAGTTCCCTACACACTTCCACTCTCTCCATCTTCTGTTCAGGAGTCAGTAATCTTGGGACCCACCTCGCACAAAAGCGTCTCATGTTCAAGTGATCATACAGAATCGAAAATGTACTGGTAGGGGATATGAGTAACATGTCTGCAAGTCTGTCAATTGTTATTTGTCGTCTTCACGAACAATGACGCCAGCTGGTTTCGTTCACAGCTATTGCAGCAGCACCTGGACCGCCTTGTTTGTTGTTGAAACACGGCCATTCTTAAATTCCTTGAACTACAGAAGTGCTGTGGATTGTGGCAGAACATCATCACCATATGCTTGCTGCAACAATCTGTAAGCTTCCAGGACGGATTTCTGCAGACGAGAGCAAAACTTTAACGCAGCATATTGCTCTTCACGAATCAACTGCATTTTGTATGTAAGCGACTGACGTAGTTTGCTCGTCTCCTTTATAAGACGCATGCGCACATTTTTGTCTACCAACGCAGGGCTGCTCCTTTTTCATCATGATACATTATTTCAACAATGTTTCTTTACTTTGCGCGACAAAAAATAACTTTCAGTCTTTGTTGACTTGGCCTTGTATAAAACAAATTGATTCTAAAATGTATAATGGGGGCACTGTTAAAATATAATACTCAGAAACTACTGGGTAGGCAATGCTTGACGCAAACGCAGGACCGGCCGGCAGCGCTATGTCGCTTTGTCGGCGGAGGCAGGGAGTATATTTCCCCATCGTTGCGCCAGACTTCAATATGAGTTAAAATCTTGCGCAAGTAACATGCCTTTGTTAGGCGACTCAATACAGTATATTCAGTGAAAGTGTATCAAGTGAAATGGGGCAATACAAGTATTCTATTTCCCAAAAAGTATGCATGTATGATTCATACGTGCGTACAGAATCAGCGCGCGCTGTAAGGGGATTGTTTCAAGATGAATTTCCTGATTCCACCAATTTAACCCCCTGCGATTTTTATCTATGGGGGGCATTAATAGAAAAAGTGTACAATACAAAACCACACATTTTAGATGAACTTAAAACTTACATTCGTCAAGAAATTGCTGTCATTTCTGAGGGAACTGCAAAGTGTAATGAACAGTTTCCTAAGCAGGTGTTAGAAATGCTTGAACAACGAAGGGAAGTAGTTCCAGCATCTCCTAGCTTAATATAAGTGGGTAATGTACTTTTATTTTTAAGTGTTTATGTTATAAATAACTTACATGACAAACCGTACTATATTTACAGCGGACCTCGTGTCATGCGCAACGCCGACACAGAGCCAGTCTCGGCGGCCGGCCGCACGCCACGAAACCGCTTGCGTGAAGAATCGTTCAATATATTAGAAGAAGACCTTTTAACTTTTTTTAAATAAATAAGTTTATTGCCACGTCCATATAGCGTAGCAGCGTCAAAAAATGAACAATTTAAAATTATATGTTAAATACTAATGAAATAACATAATACATAAATAAAAAGAAGAAAGCGAAAGAGATGGAGGACCATCCGCCTGTAGATTTTGAGGTTATATTTCTTCTACAAATGTGAGTTTTATTTTAAATTGTAAGGTTTATAGGCAATTAATGAAAAAAATGCACTTTTCCATATAAATTCCCTGTTATATCAGAAAATTGTAAGTATAAAATCTTATGTTTACTAACTATTTTTAACAGAGTAAGAATTAATTTAACGAAATCGTTTAAAATTACTATGCACGTTATTATTTTTAAAAATAAAAAGTAAAAAATGCTTCATTATATTTTAAAAAAATATAACTTTCTTGCTATTCAATTAAAATTTTTTTTCACCAATCGCATGAACAAATATTAATTTGTTCACTATGCGAATATCAGCTGACTATCATTAATAGTGTCTGAGGTAATGGGTAATGAATTGGACATTTTTAAGACTACATTTCGACTCTCCTTAAGCACAGAAATAAACATAGGTTTAACTTTGATTTACTTTTAACTTTGTTCTTTGTATAAAATAGTAAATAATTACATAATCACTCATCAAAATTGAGTTAACAGTGCCAAATTGCAAGAAAAATTCAGTCAAATTAACTATAATTAATCTTTAAGTAAACAATAAATATAAGTAAAACAAAAGAAAGAATATCTAATTTTATAGGTAAGCCCAGCATGCCCCGATAAAAATTAAGCATGCCTTTAGTCGGCGCTTATGTTTTAAGTACAATGGCTATTCACAATTCTCATTTCGTTTATTGTAATAAGAAACGATAACATTACAATCAGGCCAAGATACTATTGTTAAAATTCTTTTTCGTCCATACACAAACTGGTCAATGTTACGCGTTCCATGTTTTTTTTTTTCTTCTTTCAAGGAACAAAAGAATCACGAAATTCATCTTACGTAAGTAAACAAATAGTAACAAATGAACAACTATTGCCATGCGTAATGCAACATTGCTCAGTTGAATATCCCAGTGAAGCAGCTTTTGCTTCACAAAGCCTGTTCCACTCTTGCATATATCTGAGGTAATTAAGTTTCAAGAAGCACAAGGCGATTCCCATGTCGTGTAGCTCAGGACTTTTTAATTAAAAAAAATAATAAAATAAAAAAAAGAAAGGGCGTGGCTTTACTTTGCGATTGTTATATTTACGTTTCAACAGTTGCTATCTTGCATAGGACGTGTGCTTTTTTAATTCCGAAGTTTTAATTAACGCCAGCAATAGGTCAAACAAACAAAGGCTGTGCGTACCGACACAAATATATTCTTTCCCCCTCCCGCTGCTTGCAGAAACAAGAATGAGGGAAGTAATACTGCATTGAGAGCTTTAATAACTTACGAACAACGAAATGGCATTGCACTGGGGATAATTCTGCAGTTCGTTTTAATGGATTTTCTATTTTGAGATATCGACAGGGCCAAATTCTGCTATAATTCCCAGAGGCGACGATTCAACCTATATTACTTCACTAGCAGTTTTATTTCACAGCAAGAGCTATAATTAGAATACCGAATATGTAGTATTGTTTATATGTACAACGTGAAATCGTGATGTAACCAAATAAATGTTTGAATACTTTCAAAATAATATACCTTTTAATCTCAGAAATTGCATTGTATTAAAGAAATATCAGAAGTATTTTTCAAAATATGTACTTAATGGAAAATTACCAAGCTAACAGTATAAAAAGGCAAGATATCAACGCTCTAAAACGAATTTTTTATAATGTACATGAGGGTGAGTCAAAAAGTAAGCTTCTTATTTAATTATTCCTAAATAAAGGCACCCAGCTTTAAGCATCCGTTAGTGTGTAGTGCCACTATAGGTGACGGACCTTGTACATTGGGAGATAAACACAGCAGCAAGGGTACTGAATGAGTGTGTAAGGAAGGAAGTGTCCACGCAGTTATTTAGTTTCTGTCGGTGGGAGGGGGTTTATGAACCTGTAAGCATTAACCGATGGATTGTGTCTGCTTATGCAATAGTTTTCATATTCATCCAATAGGTGCAAATATTATGCCATGAATTTGCAGAAGGCGAAATATTTATGGTCTGTTAGACAACTGGTGTTTGAAATAAGCTCCCCACTCTCATGTGTTTGGGAGATAGACAGGACTCTGTCAGAGATGAACTGTTTAAATATCTCAACTTTCAGGACGCAGGACTAGTACTTTACTAGTTCACCTACAAAAGTTATAGAAATTTACTTTTTGATTTGCCTTCGTGTTTGCATTTATACAACCTGTAACGTTTGACCCATGTAAATGAAATTTTGTACAGAGGCAGCTGAAAAATACAGACTACCTTATAAAGTACAAACTCCGCTTTTCAGCAATTTCATCTCTTGTTATAATACATGAAGTTTCAAGGTTCTGCTAGGAGTGTTTGGTCAATCTGAAAAAAGTTGCAGAATGGCTTTTCAGAAATGTGCGAATATTTTAGGTGTCCTATATGTCCTCTGCTATCTCTGATTTCATCCCTCAAAGGTAATGGAACAATCTGTTCAAATTTGCATATTTCTTGCTATTAACTCTGTAGGGATGAATGAAATAAAGTGAATTAATGATGGCGCAAGAGTTCGGAGTCTTTAAAACATGGTAAATGTAAAGGGTCATAAATTCAAATATTTAGCTATGACTTAACCGGTTTTGACTTCTTTGACTATCATTGACTAGACAAATTCTATGATTTTACTAACATTCTGCACATTATTTATTTAGTGCACTTCAGGTAGTGAAAATATCTACCCAAACATTTTCTGTATTTCCTGTTTTTGTCACATTTACAAAGTATTTTTCTGTACAAAAATCTACAATAGAAATTCCCTCATTTAATACAGCATAAAGATGAAGCTTTTGTATAATTACTTAAAAATGTGTGATAGAAATTTCACTATTAAAATCCCGAGGCCAAAAACAATAAATGTGATTTGCAACAGGTAAGTCAAAGTTCATAGAATTATATTTACATTTGCGAAAGAATCACAGTTACCAGCAAATTCGTCTCTGACACGTTTGCAAGAAAATATTTTCACCAGAGCTTTGTAGATAACAAAATACGAGCAATAATTATAAAATCAACATGGTAGTTGGTAGATTTTCCGAAAATTTCAAAAGTGTTAGAACCCAATGATGGACCACCTCATATTTTTCGTATTGCATAACTTTTTAAATAGAACCTTAAAGGTGACGGAAGAAGTTAAAATGCAAAAAGGCTACATAATTATGATTTTCCGATTATTCCATGAACTTTTCCAAATATCTTCGCTTATATTTGAGTAATATTTATTCATACATGCATATTAATTGTTAGACACTATTTTTGTTGTTTAAGGAAGAGTAAATTTTATTTTAGCTGTACAAAAAATTAAACATGCGCTTATTTTTATTAACAGTATTCCATAATAATCTCCTTTTCTGTATTGTTTATAAAACTACTGTCAAACACTGTAAGTATTAACTTGAAAAGCATGGATAATAAATGTTTCAATTTTCATTTAATTTCGTTTATCCATTTTTATTTGGTTTATTTACAGACGCTCTTTAACATCTCAGGTCATCAGCGTCCCATTCAATTCAGGGCGTGAAACGGCCAACAAATTTTGCTCAGGTATTTTCTTTCACGCTTGACATTCTTTTACATGGCGTAAATTTACTTCCCTTCCGAAGGAAGCCATATTTAGAATTTTACGCCCAACGGCCTGGCTGGGTTTGAACCTACGATCTTGGATTTACAAGGCACCACTACACCACCAGGACCAATCCATAAAGTTAATTCGGTAACAATTTATAATTGGGTTAGTTATTATTATAGTGGAATTCGAGTCATGTATGTTGGTAATGCTTATTATGCTACTTCCTGTTCCTTATTGATCAAAAGTGCAATCATTGTTGAGAATAAGTGTTTAGCTATTTTAAATAAATAAACGCAATTTAAGCTATTCAATGCTGAACTTTGCAAGAATGTGAATATTTTTAAGAGGCTAACACTTAAAAAGCATTCTTACAGCTAAACAGATGTTAGGTTATGAAAATAAGTCAGTATATAAGGTGTATTTAGAATCGAGATACTTTTTAAGTCATACTTTCCTGAAATAAATTAATTACTACAGAGCCCTCGTTTGGATGCTTGGCCGGTTTAACGAGGAGTTGTTTGCCTGCGGAGTCGGATATTCATAGCCCCTTAAATTCAAGTGCATAGATTTCTACAGTACACCAAACACGAATTATTTGGACACACAATGTCATTTCGTGTACAAGATCTGTTGTTTTGTATCGCTACATGGCCATTTAAATAAAATTATACTCCGTTCGTAAAATAAATAAATAAACAAATAAACTGGGATCAATAAAGTGAACATTAACATTATCCAACACCCAGTTGCAGAAATTAACTCTGCTCACATTATCGCCTGGTTGCAATTGCTGAACTACAGTTATCTTATAGGATTTTCATTTTAAAAGTTTAGTGGCATTCCCAGTCGCGGTTTGCGAAATTCCTACTTCCTGTGCAAGCTTTCTCAGGGACTTCTTTGCACTTCGTTCTAACTTTTCTCCAAAGTCATCAAGTTTTTCCTCTGTAAGAACACGGTGTATTTACTTTCTGTTTCTTATCAAGAACAGATCCCACTTCCCTAAATTTATACACAAGATTACGAACCGTTTCTCTGTAAGACGCACGAACAGCAGGGAGTCTGTCTATAAACCGCCGTCTCACTTCTCTACATGACTTTTCTGTCACATAGAAATCATACATGAAGATTCTGTGTGCCGAAGTATACGAATATTTTGGCTTTATAACAGTACTAACACACTGTTTTATAACTTTTAACTCCTGTACAACACAAAGTCTTCGTGTCAGCACACGGAAAGGCGGGAAAGTGGAGGAGCAAACAGAACCGGTTAGAAACAGGCAGACAAATCCTTATTAAGCTGGCCAAGAGTCCAAATGAAGGCTCTGTACTTCCTTAATCCCCCAATGTTTTTTATTTCGATTCCGCTTAAGTCTACGGTGCTCTCCCCTTATTACTGCACTCCTTTATTAATTTTCTACACTTTCTACATACCTTGTAAATGTTTATTTTTTCTTTTCTAATATCTGTTCTTATCTTTTTCTGTAACATGTGTCATAGGATCCAAATAATCAATTATTCACCATAGAGCGGCTCTGTATATACTTTTCCTCTGTTTATACAGACTTTTCAGAGTTGCCAACTGTTACATATTTTTACTATAGTGAGGAAAAAAGGGGTTCCTTTTGCGCAAACCTATTTCTAGCGAGAATTGTGAATAAAACTTAGGTAAAAATTCGTTAATTTAGACTTAACCCCTAGATTACAGGTTAAGTAATATGTTTACTAAGATTGCTATAACAAAACTGCCTTAAATATATACTTGAGAGGTATTACTAGATAATGTAATGCATTTCTTGCTGTTGGCAACGACAATTACGTCACCACAAACTCCACCACTCACTAAACTAAACTTTACACACGACAGCACATATTTACGGAGGAAATGTTATAGCATTAAGAATAAACACCCAAATAAAAACAACGTTTTCATTTTCAAGTGAAGGGACCATGCCACACCACGGAAATGGTTTAATTTCCCTTATAATGGACTACAATAGACTGGCACTGGACTGTCGACAACAAGTTTTCTCGCATTCGGAAACAGGGCTGTAAAATCCATTTGCGTAATCAATCATTGCCTTAAGCTCAACTAACTTTCATTTGAAATTAATGACCCCTACAATTTCTTTCCTGCCACATATAAACTCTTTCTACACGTCACAGGGTGACAACGGAGTTTACCAATAATCTATGAAGGCACAAGAGCTGCAAGGCGAGAGAAAATGGCTAATTACGTTTTCGCTTTAATTCCCTGTTTTGTTTTCTGCAACTTCTCCCAGCGTTCGTTGCATAATGTTAACGGGCGTCATGTCTATCCAAAGCATACAGCAAAGAAACAATTGCATATCGGCATACAGAGAAGTTTTACTGTGTAATTTTGTGTCATTTTTATTACCTCACATACCTAAGAAAGTACAATTTATTTAAAACAGCCGAAGCCGCCAAATGATAGGAAAAAGCTAATTTATTTGTTGTTATTTTGTCTTATATCTTTCTCTTCTATAATGTTTATCCTCCTCCAGTATTAGGATTTACGTCCAGTGGGAGTTACAAGCCAATGCTTGGGTCAGTTGCCTGTCAGGTTCTGAACACACGAAAAACATTAACTCGGTATTTGCCCTTTCTGAAAATGGACTGAGGAGAACTACAGAAAACCTGGATTAAGTTAGTCGGTTGCTGGATTTGAACCAGGGTTCTCTCGAACAGGCGTCCCAAGCGTTAACGCCTAGCTTACTTACAAAACAAAACACTTTTGCATGAAACAATTGACATAGGCATATCTCCAACATTAAGAAAAGTATAATCACGACTTTGTTGTTAACAGCTGACTTCTTATTAGCACACTAATGCAGTGGCGTGCAATCATGCGTTTGCCTTAAATTTTGCATATAATTTTAATACTGTTCGTTTATTTTCCACGATCAGGTTTTTTTTATTATTGAGGAGTGAACCCATTAAAATAAAAATGTTAACGTTGTTTCGTTATATGCATTTCTGAGCACCTAATTAGCTCATAACTTCGACATTTTATGTCTATAACCGTAGATTTCCTATGTCAAATTACATGTCTAAACCTCTCTATATAGAATAAAAATATCTTGGTGTTGTTCATTGACACCTGTTCATTAAGTGACCCAATGTCCCTGAAACTATCCACATGTCTTTCGGAAATGGATTAGAGCAAAATGAAATTCGGCATAAATATAAATGGTAAAAGAATCAGGAAGCTTCGCTTTGTCGACGACATGGTGTCATTTGCAAAAACGGCAGACGAATTGAGATTCATGCTAAATGAATTTAATCTTAAAAACAAAGAACTCGGCTTAAGAACGAATGCGAGTAAAATGAAACTGATATACACTGGGAATGTGGAACCAGAAACAATAGATGGTAAAACAACAGAACAAGTGAAAGAATACACAAACCTGGGCCAGTTGGTAACGATAAAATTGAACAGAGAAAAACAGGTAAATAGACGGATACTAAAATTCGACTGGAAAGCTGTGTTAGCCCCCCAGTATCACTGTATGGATGCCAGAATAGGCCATGCACACAAAGACATATGGGAAGATTGAAAATATGCCAGCATTAGTAGCAAGTAGCACGTGTTTGTATGGCGACGCAATACAGTGTACTGAGTGAAATGTATTAAGCGAAATGGGGCTACACAAGTATTCTATTCCCCAAAGAGTATTCATGTATGATTCACGCTGTAAGAGGGTTGTTTCCTGACGTTCACGTTCCTAATCGGAGTTCGATTCATAGATTAGTAAACAAATTTCGTGAAACGGGAAGTGTTCTTTATCTCTGGGGGGGGGGGCATTAAAAGAAAGAGTGTACAAAACAAATAGATGAACTTAAAACTAACATTCGTCAAGAAATTGCTGCCATTTCTCAGAGAGAACTGCAAAGTGGAATGCGCAATTTCCTAAGCAGGTGTCAGAAATGCTTGAACAACAAAGGGAGGCAGTTCCAGCATCTCTTTGCTTAATATACGTGAATAATTTACTGTTCTTTTTAAGTGTTTATGTTATATAAGTTAGAAATAACTTACGCGACAACCGTGCTATATTTCCTGCGGACTTTGTCACCCGCATCGCCGACACAGCAGGCAGCCTCGCCGGCCGGCCGCACGCCGTGAAACCGGTTGCGTGAAGGATCGTTTACCCGGTATTTAGAGTATTTATTATAAATTTATAATAAATTATTTACATTTCCCAAATTAATAGAGCCAACTTAGCATTTGTATATAGTAGCACGTGTACGTATGCAAAAATTTTAGCGAATTTCAAAGGAATTGCCAATGCGCCCATGAAAAGATTATTGAAAAGTTTCTGCAAATCTCCATCTATATTACTTACTGGGCACCAAAAATGCACATTATGTGTCTAGCGGCCGCAATTTTTGTTTGTCCTTAACGAAACTTTGTATATAATGATCAATTATGATCAATTAAGAAACAATCCATCGAGTTTGTTAACCAGTAAAATTGGAGGCCGGGAGGTGGGGAGCAAAACTTTAAAAATCGCTCTAGCGGCCCAATTTTTGTTTTTTCTGAACGAAACGTTGTTTATGTTATTGAAATAAAATAACAAAAATATTTTCCGAAAATTAGTGTAATCGTACTATTGGGAGTGGGGTTTACCTGAAACCAATAATTTAAAAGCCACTCTAGCGGCACCAGCATTTGTTGTCTCGCAAAGAAACTCCGTATCACCATTTAAATAAAATAAGAAAAATAGATTTTGAAATCGAACTATTGAGAGTAGGGATATGTATGAAAAGCGAAATTTAAAGAATGAGGTTAAAGCCACAATTTAAAAATCGCTCGCTCTAATTGGTATTTGAGATTGCTCCCCTCATAATCGCACTATTTTTAAAATTAGAAGCAGCAATTTATAATTGTTACAAAACTAATACGTTAATATTTCTCACTACTAACGCAATTTGAAACTATTAATATAGCAAATTTTTAGAAAACTGTAGTGGAAAATAACATTGGTGTATAAGTAAAAACGCAATAAACCTGTCACAAAAATAGCATTTAATAACTTGTGTTAGTGTTTTCCAGTAAATTAGACTACCTCTTTAAGTTTCCATAGAAACGAGAGAAACGATAGGGCTCTGCTCTCGCTAAATGTGGAATAAGCTGCAAGCGTTAATGAGAAAACAAAATCTAATCATGTGCGGCGACACTGCTGCCCGACGTGTATAATGTTTACGCTTAAATACAGATGAAAGGCAATTCAAGCACATTAAACCGAGAACCTCTAGGATACTAAGTTGATTTTTTTTATCATTAAAATATTTTACACCGGTTTTAGTTACTTTAATTTAGAGTATAAAGCTCTCAAGAACTTACAAGGCAAGTCACATGTTGGTACAAATGGCTGCAAAATGTTTATGACTTTCAAATGTTTATGACTTTCAAATGTTTATGACTTTCAAATGTTTATGACTTTCAAATGTTTAGCAAAACAACCTTAGTTTCTTGATGGCGGCTAGAACTTTAAAGCCTGGGTCCACGCAAAGAAAGTAGAGAGCCGTAAGCACTTAGGAGAAAAGGAATACGGTCTAAAGAACATATTAAATATGTACTGCAGAGCACAGCATGACGTGCGCAAGTTTGTGAGCCGTACGTTTTGAAATCCGACGGACACAAAATGGAAGAAAGTCCTCCATAACTTTTTCAGTAGGAGTACGAACTTACTTTTAAAATTTTTTCCTCATATAGCGTGCAACTTGAGAGCAAAGTTTAAAATCTAACCGAAGTTTTCTTCTTGGGCTGCAGAAGCCACGTAACGGAAGATATTTTAGGAAATAAAAATGTATTTACTCGTAAACTTAGATATCTCCCAGAACTGAAATATAGATCATCATAAAATAAATCGTTAATGTGAGGCAATGGCGATATAACGGTACAAAGTTGAGTTCTGGAGCTCTCTTATTTTGCTTTATTTTATTTATTTATATATTTATTTTACCTTTAAATATTTGGTTTCTTCCAGGATTAAATCGTTATAATAGCCTGTCATAGAACAAATACGACAATTAAAAAAGTAATTTTGCCTTTTAGCGAATTCCGAAGGAATGAAAATTAAGGTTGTATCCATGAAACGATTTTTAAAAACTACTTCAAATCTGCATCGATCCCACCCACTGGGCACCAAAAATGGCAGTGAAAAAATGTGTATATACGTATATATAACCTGATTTCACTTATTCTCAGAAACTATTTTTCTTATTTGATTTAAATGGTATATGCCGAGATTTGTCGTGAAAAAAACAAATATTGGTACTATTAGAGCTATTTTTAAATTTTGGGGTTCAGGAAAACCCACACTCTTAATATCTTGATTTCCCTGTTTTTTAGAAACTATTTTTCTTATTTTATGTAAATGGCATTTACGGAAAAACAAATTTTAATGCTACTAGAGCGATTTTCAAATTTTGGGTTTCATAAATCCCCCTTCTAATAATCTGATTTCACTGATTTCTCGTAAAATATTTTTCTCATTATATTTCAATGGCACATGCCGAATTTCGGTTAAAAAGTTTTGCTTTAGGTTAACCCCCATTCCCAATGATCCAATTTTGCTGGTTAACGAACTCGATGTATCGTTTGTTAATTGATGGTTATATGCAGAGTTTCGTTGGGAAAAACAAAAATTGCAGCCTTTATATATGTGTGTAATTAACCAGTCAAACGCTCCCCGAACTAACAACAGCCATTCACCACCACCCACCGATCAAGAAAGAGCTCTCAATTTGTCAATCCTCCCCCGGTGTCAGGATCTGGCGAGGTTTCCCGTGTTGAGTCAAGTTAAGCCGCAGGCTCCTGGTGGTGTCCTTCCGTCAATTTCTTTAAGTTTCAGCTTTGCAACCATGCTTCTCCCGGAACCAAAAAAAAAAAAAAGCTTTGGTTTCCCGAAAGCTGCCCGCCGAGTCATCGGAGAAACATCGGTGCATTGCTGGCTGGCATCTTTTGTGGTTAGAACTATGGCGGTATTGAATATATATAAAATCGCTCTAGTGGGACCAATATTTGTATCTTCGGAACAAAATTCGGTATATATCTACTATTTAAATAAACGAGAAAAGCTAGTTTTTGAAAATTAGAGAAATTGAACCATTGGAAATACATTTGAAAACTGAAATTTTAAAAGAGCTTTTACAATAATTTTTACTATATTGTTTTTAAAAAAAGAAAAAATTAATTCAGCATGTAAACTGTATTTATAATTATATATATATATATATATATATATATATATATATATATATAATAAAAGTATCGTCGTGAAGATAGCAAATGTGAAATATTAATCAATGTTTCTGAGAATTATATTTGTACGTAAGAGCGCCCCATAATAACATTCAGAAAAAATTTGCGTTATATATATTTTACAGCAATAACATTTAAATTAAATTTCAAAACCAAAGAAAATAAATGAACTTTTCGACTGTATATTGTTGATTGTGTATATTTGCTTAGTATATTGTAACTGTTTCTGAATAGTAACATGTTTTTTTTTATTGAAACATATAAACATCTTTTTCTTAAGTACACAATGTAACTCGAAACTTTCTGTTATTTTTCTCTATTTAAGGGAATGTAAAGATGATACCATGGGTTCAGTTCTTAAACATGGTTAAAAATACTCAAACAGTACAGTTTTGTCTATCAGTGTGATATGTTTCATTTAAGTAATAGTTATGTCATTATTTTAGTGGTTAATCTCAATAATAATAATAATAATAATAATAATAATAATAATAATTAAAAATGTGGTTTCTCTTTTGTAATACTTACAGATTACTAAAATTCTAATTGTTCCGCCAATATCACACAATAATGCCATAACTTATTTCATTGCATTAATTAATAAGGCCTAATTTGGATTTTACATTCACTTTTATTAAAAACTATTCAACTAAGGAATTCACTTAGTTTACACAACTCCTGCGTGATGGTTTTTTGGAATGTTATCAGCACTCAAGCAATTTCATGCGCCTGCACACACTATCTTAGCAGCAAACGGCTTGTGTTATTACCTAGCGTATCGATTGTGAAATGCGTGCGTCATTTTTTCTTGCAGTGAATATCTGTCGAGAGCTAACCTCTGGTTATGCAGACGGCTTCCTGAGCATTCAAAGATCCGACGCTGGAGTATATGACTCATAGAAGGCCGTGGAAATGCGCATACAAAAGAGTAAAGCATAATACCGTTATTGCAGTATGCAATATTGTTGAACACTGTTCATGCTTACTATTCCGAAAAGTCCACGCAAGATGGGTGTAGGGTTGACAACCGTCCTGTAATACGAACTTTTGTCGGGAAAACATTTTGACCCTGCCCTATACTCCAAAAGATCCAGAAATTGTTTTGACGAGACGATTTTTTTAATTGATTTATTTATGGACTCTCTTTAACATCTCAGGTCATCAACGTCCCATTCAACGCAGGGCGTGAAACGGCCGACAAATTTTGCTCAGAGGCCTCTCTTTCAGGTTTGAGGTTCCTTTTCTTATGATAAATGTACGACACTGGACCCACGGCTTTACTTCCCTTCCGAAGGAAGCCATACTTTAGGATTTTTACACCCGAAAAAATCCATCGGTCCTGGCCAGGTTCGAACCCGCGATCTTGGGTTTAGAAGGCAAGTATGGTAACCACTACACCACCAGGACTGACTTGACGAGACGAGATAATACAGATTACGACTGATATGAAAAGCACTAAACACAGATTCATTACATGTTAATATGCAAACATGGAAAGCACTCTTTCAGAAATCGCCCACATGCTGCGAATTAATGATATTGGTATAATGTATGTCAATTCTAAGACAGGAACTAGCAAACAGAAACAAACTGTCTAACAATGTGACCAAAGTAGAGCTGCAAGTGAAGATTAATTTTGAAGTGCCGTATTCTGAAATTATCCTATAGAGTAAGGTTGGGGCAAAGGGACGTGGTGTAAACGGACATCTCTTGAGACATTTAGGAATGTTTTACATTTTATGTTGGCAATTCCACTTTCTGCACTGTGGTAAATTAAAGTAGGCTATGGATGCAGTGCGGTAGAAATTAGCAATAAATATATTCAAGTTAACAGCGTATATCCACGCATTGGGGTATAACAGATAAGATTTGTTCCTTTTTTTATCATGGCTGCAAAAAAACTGTTTTAGAAAATTATGTCAGCAGTTAAAATGGTTTCTTTGAAGCCATGCTTTGGGAGTAACTAACTACATGGCTTGCTCGCTTGGCTATCTTTATGGAGAGTGCTGTCATCTTTGGTGATTTTTGTAAATAAAATGTAGATGTTGTACATGGGGGCAACAGACAGGACGATATGGGGCCAAAAGGACATTCATGAATTGTGTTATTTGAAAGCACCTTTCTATTTTTTTTATTCGTTTTATTTAAGGACGCTCTTTAACAGCTCAGGTCATCAGCGTCCCATTCAATTCTGGGCGTGAAACGGTCGACAAATTTTGTTCAGAGGCCTCTTCTTTCAGGCTTGAGGTTCTTTTTCGTGCCGTAAATGTACGACACGGGACCCACGGCTTTACTTCCCTTCCAAAGGAAGCCATACTTACGATTTTTACGCCCGAAAAAATTCATCGGTCCTGGCCGGGATTGAACCCGCGATCTTGGGTTTAGGAGGCAGGTATTTTTTTTTTTTTTGGGTAGTGTTTAACGCCCGTTTTTACTACTGAGGCACCACAGGCGGGGAGGCAGGTATGTCCCGTGTCAATGACAGATACTGATCGAGACGTTCTCTTGTTAAATCATGGCATTTAAAAGTGGAAATTGAGTGTAAAATAAACCTGTACTTGGACAAAATACTGGAGATAATATTTTAAACACATATAATTAGCATTTTCCTATGAATGAGCACTTTATAATATTATAAACGTTTCATGTACTACAACATGACTATAATATTCATTATACTACTTTGATGAAAGGGTTTTTCAGTCAAGAAACAGATTTTTCTCCAAGAGTCTATCTATGTCACTATTATTATTATTATTATTATTATTATTATTATTATTATTAATATTATTAATAATAATAATATCTAATTTCTTAGTGCTTCTATTTTGATGAACGTAGTGCATACATTCGTTTCCAAATAGTTAAACTCTGATTAATGCAGATCAAGTGAACTGTAACACTTTATGTGCATAAACCGTTTGCTAAGCGACATGTGCTAAAGATCGGAAGTCTCAAGGAAAGAAGTTGGAAATAGCTGTACTCTCTATAGCCGTTATAAATGGTCAGTTTTCCTTTCCTGCGAACCTTGTGCTGAAGCGACCTTGCACTGAAGTTGCTTTGTTGCCAATAAAATGCAAAACACCGCAGTTTTCTTAGAATTGGAAACAGCGTAACGTGAAGAAAAGAAGAAAGGGCATTTATCTTAGTTCAGTCTTTCTGTTTTTCGCTCCTTCCTTCAACTTCGCATGTAGATTGAAGTTTTTAAGTACATTACAGACTGTTCTTTTCGAGTACTAGAGGAAAGAGCTCCGAGGTCGCCTATTGGACCACACTAAATTTTACTATACAATGTATATACTTTTGCAAAGTTTACATTATGTAAGACAATATTCTATGTCCCAAGTACTTCTTTACATGAATCTCAAGAACGCAATTAAATTATAGTATATTAAACAGAGTGATTTATATAGAACTAGCACATTTCTTTCTTTATTTATTTCAAAACGAATGATGCTAGTCACAACTTATTATACTTCAAATGTAGAGCATTTTTGGGAGGTTATTAACCTATATAGAAAATGTTGAAAATGTCCACCTTCCTGCATATGGTGTAACACAACACGATCGTCGCTGGTTGGAGGACTGTGTTGTTAATCTTCTGTGTAATGTTGTGCCCCAGATAGTCCAATATCAGGGGGCGTGTGGCGTAAACTCTGTCTTTTAAGTAACCCCATAGGAAGAAGTTCAGCATCAAATCAGGAAATGTTGGTGGCCACAGGTTCTTGGAGAATATCCGGTTGTCAAAGAAAGGTTCAATTAGCGCCATGAATCGGCATATAGTCTATGTTGTTGGAAATATCCATGACCCAGCTCTACATCGTCCAGCTGCTCAACAAACTCCATGAAAATCCGGCGGTACTCGGCAGTGTCCACAGTACCGACACGGGTGGCCAAGGTCGTTAAGGCGCGGACTCATGAGCGGCAGGTCTGGGGCTCGAATCCCGCCAGGACCACCCTCCCTGGCTGAGGTTTTTTTTCCAGGTTTTCCTTAGTCCTCATAAATGGCAAATGCCAGGGAGGTACCCTAAACTTAGGCCTGGAACGTTTCCTTCCTTAAAAAAAACTCATTTCCCAATATTTCATTTCATGTATCATCAGTGTTTACCGCCAGTGGTGCCTCAGTAGTAAAAATGGGCGTTAAAACCATTAAAAATGTCCACAGTCTGTTAAAAAAATTGGTCCTACTATCCTCTGTGCGCATTTTGGACACAAAACCCCGACTTTAACTGAGTGAGTGAGTGGGTGCTTTATGAATGTAATAGTGTCAGTTCTGTTGGTTCCCATAAGCACATAAATGGAACCAAACTTCATCTGCGAACCAGAAAGTGTACAATATTTTACATAATTAACGCTTGAAACTAACGGCAATACTTTTACCCTTATCTGATTCCTGCTCCTGAGGACAATTGTAGGTGAGCACTTTTCGCAGTTCTCTGAGTGGTTGTACTCAGTCTCCTGAGACAAACGACTTAATGACTTATGGGGGTGACCGCCCCAGTCGTGCCCGTATCCTTGAGTAGCACGGTGTTTGCCTTTTACACTCACCAGAGATTTAGTTGTTTCTAATTTGTTTACCAGTGCTATTATTGTGTTTCTTTCGAGGGGGTTGCGAACACCAAATACGCTCTGGTGTGCCCTTCGAGTAGCTGAAATTGAATTCGTAATCCAATATTACTTTATTAGGAAGAGCCGTTGATTTAACGTGTACTGCATTTTCACAGCGACTAGAGTCGAAAACAACTGCCAAACGTAAAAAGAATAAACAATAAACATCTGCACATCTCGTGACAGGGAATCAAAACTCTCAAATATTCCGCTTAATTGGCGTTAAACTCGGAGACATTGGGTGAGTTTCCAGTCAAATAAACAAAAATAAAAATGTATTAGTTCTATATACTCCACTCTGCATTAAACTTAGTATTTGCTCTCAGCTTTTCTTCAATTTAAACGGACATTTGGGGAGTTTGTAAACTTCAATACAGCTCTGAGGGAGAAATCAAAACCACGACTTTTTAATGCAAATTTCAAACCTACCTACTATTTCAAGCGTTGTAATTTTTTTTTACCTAAAGTAAAACATTTAAACATTTTAAACCTTTGAAATACGTAGTCAAAATTATTATAGAGGGGAAATGAAATCAAGCTGTTCAGGTACCAACCTAGGCAGCATTTTATGTATAAACTTTATGACTACACATACGGGGACTGTGAACCATTTCCAGTAGATTAAACTTTCCAATCGCTTGCACCCTGGCGAAACTAATCGATAAACAATTTCCTCAATTTCTCATATAATCGGATGCTACTGGTGTGAAAATCGGGAAATTAATTTTCTGACTTTTGCAAATCAGGAAGTTGCAAGGACTGCTGCCACAATTTCCTGCGCCACCATCCAATTTGAGATAGAGGAGAGACAAATGGGAGAAGAAAAAAAAAATGTTTCCCTAGAAGTGAAGAAAATAATTATCGAAAAAAATCTTGAGAGTAATTAATTCATTCATTCGTGCTGGGACATGAGGGTAGAATGGAATGTTTAATGATTATGTTCCAGCAGAACTTAATGAAGTTGGTCTAAAGATATACGGATAACGCTTGAGGGGAGGAAACCCAGCTATGCCTGCATACAGTTTCCCTTAATTAATTTTACCACTATTGCGTATAAATTATGATGTATCCCAGCATAAGGCTCCCTGTACCGGCACAAGAGAGCACACTTGAATCATCTTCAGTAGACCGTAGGTATGTCTAGCTTTAGGACAACTCTCCTTGCTTTAGAATGAGAGAATAGGTATTTTATTGTTTTTTTATTTAATTATGAAGTAGAATTATACTTGTGCAAAATTCTTGGTTGTTTTATTTTTAAACAATTTCGGAGCCATGGCAAATTCATTTTATACAGGGTGATTAATAAAAAATATATAGTTTTTACAACTGTTTCCATTTCTGCTTAATGACAGCTAGGAACACATTACTATCTTCTAATGTAAAGAGTGATTTATATAGAACTAATAAATTGTTTTGTTTAGTTATTTTAAAACTAATGTTGCTAGTCACAATTTATTATACCTCAAATGTAGAGTACCTTTGTAAGGTTATTAACTTCTATAGAAAATGTTGAAAATGTCCTCCCTTCTGCATAAGGCATAACACAACACGGCGTTCATTGGGCAAAATCTTGACATATTGTGCATCACATGGCTCACAGATGAAGCGGCTAAGTGAACTCACCAGAACTGACGTCATTAGGTATGCGCCCAGGTAAAGTCGGGTTTGGTGCGCAGTATCAGCACAGAAAATAGTGGGACAAATTTTTTGAGCAGATGTGGGCACTGCAGAATACCGCCGGATTTTCATAGAGTTCTTCAGCATCTGGACGATGTAGAGTTGAGTCATGAATATTTTCAACACGATGGCGCGACATGCCATACTTCTAATCAATCCAGGGCACTATTTGATAGTTTTTTTTTTTTTTTTTTTTTTTTTTTTTTTTTTTTTTTTTTTTTGACGACCGGATAATCTTCAAGAACCTGTGGCCACCGAGATCTCCTGATTTGACAACACCGAACTTCTTCCTATTGGGCTATTTAAAAGACAAAGTTTGCGTCACACACTGCCAGACATTGGACGAACTGAAGCACAACATTGTACAAGAGATTAATGGTACTGAGCACAAAGGCCAGTTACATGGAACAAAGTGTTGAGTATATCTTATGCAGGAGGGAAGCCATTTTCAACATTTTCTATAGAGCTTAATATTCTCCCAATGATATATATAAACTATGTATATCTATGTGAGAGTTACTTTCCTTCATTTTGCCGATAATGAGTTCCTCGATTTTTTAAATAGTGTTTAACACCCGTTTTTGCTACTGAGGCACCGCATGCGGTGGACACTGATGATACAATTAGGAAATGATTTTTTTTTAAAGGAAGGAAGCGTTCTAGGCATAAGTTCAGGGTACCTCCCCGGCATTTGAGAACTGAGAAAAACCTGGAAAAAACCTTAATGAGGGAGGATAGTCCTGGTGAGACTCGAACCCCAGACCTCCCGCTCAAGAGTCCGCGCCTAAAGACCTCGGCCATCCGTGGCGGTCCTCGATTTCGATAAACTCTATCTGTGAAATGGTCCCTTAATATGTAAGCTGGGTTTAAACACAAATTCTTATTCTTCCCTTGCAACGTTCAGGTATTTGTGACCGGCTCCGAGAGTAATCATGAAAATATTATCTTTATTATTGACGTGGTTGTCTTGTTTCTTCGTCCCTGTGGTTTAGATGATATTGCTTCTTAGGGAGTCTTAAGAATCCATTCTTTGAACATGCTCTTCCCATTTTCGTTTGTATCTCTGTTTTTCATGTTCCTTAGGCATTCATCTATTGTTACTCCGAGCACCCACAGTAAAAATCTCATTTGTGTTGTCTGCCATTTTTATTTCTTTTTATTTCCTATTACCGATTTTTCACTGCGTATTTTAGAGCCGATTTTGATATTACTTTATGCATCTTAATTTCATCTCTTTCCTCGTATTTCTGACAAAGTTTCTTGTTATATACTCGTTAATTTTATTATATATTTCTGTGATGTCCTCCAGATCTGCTTTTCTTTCTAATTCTGATATTTGGAACTCCAACATTTCGTTGAATTGTTTAGCATCAAAGTAAATATTGTATAATGCATCATTTATTATTATCACACCTTAGCTACAAGTATTATATGGCCCAGAGCATCCATGGAAAGGTGTTTTGTATGCTTCCTAAAAGAAAATAATGATTTCGCAACAGTCACAATATTTATTTAAGACTTAATAACAACCAAAACTTGAATTAAAAGAAGTGTTTAAGTTAACTTGGTACAAATTTAAATTGTGTGCTGTACATAAAACACAGTAAACAAAGAATAAAACTTTAGCAATGATTTTTTTTTTGTACACAGGAATCATATGCTGCGAAACCACTACAGATGAGAGACAAAGAAAGTTATCTAAAAGGGCTTGCAAACTGTATATTCACCTTGTAGCAGACAAAATTATAATACGTGAAAAAATAAGATTAAGACCTAAGTATAATTTGCCACCATAGTAGCCAAGAAGTTTCCCTTAAATTTCTAAGAGAAAGCTGAAACAGTCCCATTACCCCTGGGAACTTCTTACCTAAGCCCCATCACTGCGACAGCTCAGAAGAGACCGCCACGAGTGGCCGAGGTCGTTAAGGCGCGGACTCGTGAACGGGAGGTCTAGGGTTCGAATCCCGCCAGGACCGTTCTCCCTGACTGAGGTTTTTCCAGGTTTTCCTCAGTCCTCATTAATGGCAAATGCCGGGGAGGTACCCTAAACTAAGGCATGGAACGCTTCCTTCCTTAAAAAATATCCTTTCCCAATTTATCGTATATCATCAGTGCCCATCGCCTGTGGTGCCTCAGTAGTAAAAACGGGCGTTAAACAGCATTCATGTTTTAGATAAAACATGTACTGACAAATAGAAATAGACAAATAGAATAGAATTAAGTCTATTTGACAATCCTTGCATTTAAGAGAAATAGGCTAGTAAAAACAATCTCTAGATAATGAGAAAACAGAGCATAACATTCAGGAAGGAGGAATGTAAATCCCCAGAAGAAGAAATTCAGTGACTGAATTTATACCTTTTTTCTAGTTGATAGACATGGAACCCTATGGTTTCTACACCAACGTTGAATTGGTGTTGCACGTCCTCACAAGTCTGACTGTTGATCGTCTTAGTAGTCGTCGGTTCTGGTGAACTAATGGTAACCACTTGCCTTCTAAACCCAAGATCGCGGGTTCCCTCCCGGCCAGGATCGATAGATTGTCTCAGGTGTAAAAATCCTAAGTATGGCTTCCTTCGGAAGGGAAGTGAAGCCGTGCGTCACGTGTCGTACATTTACGGCACGTAAAAGAACCTCAAGCCTGAAAGAAGAGGCCTCTGAGCAAAATGTGTCGGCCGTTTCACGCCCTGACTTGAATGGGACGCTGATGACCTGAGATGTTAAAGAGCATCCGTAAATAAAAACTCAAGTCTTAATAGTCGCTGAGTGTTGTTATCCATAATTGTGGGCCATCCTGTCCATGACTCATCTTTGAGGATTTCGTTGCCTTTCTGAAACAACGCGAACTATCTCTTGTACTGTACGTTCCTTCACAACTTCAACACCCCTGCATTGTTCTCCAGTTTAAATTTGAAGAACGTACAACAACGTACGAACGTACCAACATAACAATTTAACTCTCGTTTATTTGCTGTGCATTTAAAATTGTTGGAAAGCTTGAAATTGTCTATAAAAAAAAAACAACCAAAACTGACAAAGCTTTTTTTTTTTTAATTTGGACATTATAAAATATAAGCCATTTAGGTGTAGGATAAAAAAAACTATTTATTTCAGGTAATATTACAATTTCGAAAATCCTGACTAATCCACATATATTCTGTTCTTTCATGTAAATGTACATTTCATTTTTAAACAATTTATTACATTGAATTCCTAATAGTTTTTGTAGTTATTCTGTTCTAATTTAATGCAACCTAGGTAGTCAGATAAAGAGAGAAACGCTATAGTAATTGCATCCTCTAATAAAGTTTAAAATTAGGTTGCCAAGCGGGTTAGCTCAGTGGTATGCTTGGGTCTCGCACTTGAGATTTTCCGGGTACATTTCCAGTTGGGTGCGTCATCTTGACCTTGAGTTTTTTTTTTTTTTTTGTAGTTTCTCTTAGTCACTTAGGCAAATGCTGGGATGGATATTAACATTGCAAGAATTTTCTGCTCTCCCATTTCATTCCATAGCATCAGTTATAGGATCGGTTGCGTCAGGAGAGGTGGGCGTAGCGGTAACTTGCGCTTATGAAAATGCTGCTGAGCCAGTGTCTGGTAGATTATGTAAAGGGGGGCCTTGAGACACCTCGGGTGATATCTTGGTGTTACCGGGATTATTTTTTCGGGCCCGACGGCACTCTGGAAAACCTAGTAAAGTCATGGGTCTCGTGTTGTAGATTTATATCATGTAAAATAACCTAAAACCTGAAAAAATAGATCTCTGAGCAAAATTTATCGGCCGTTTCACACCCAGAATTGAATGGAGTGCTGATGACCTCAGATGTTAAACAGCGTCCGTAAATAAACAAAATCAACAAACCAACATATCATCTCTTCCCCCGAAAGTTCCTCCTAGGGCAATAAGCCCAATAGCGGCACGAAATCCTCCTCTGTTACAAGCCCTAACCCTAACCTAGGATTGCTATTTGAAATTTGAAGTGCCATTGTCTGGGTTAGCGAGTGAAACCAACAATTTTATCAACATTAGTTTTAAATGTTTCCTTGAATATCTAAACTGATGCCTTTTTTGTTTAAATTATATTTTGTCAAGCAGGTAGTAGTTTCGATATATGTCGTTTTATTGGGAAAATTCTTCCTGCAATACTGACCTCTATCAATGAAGTCGTAAGACGGAGGTAGGGAAAGCAGAGGTCGCAGTCCAAGGCTGTAGCGCCAAATAAGGAGGGAAATCATGTAAAAATGACTATTTTTAATATTTAGTTAAGACATTTGAACATCCAATTTGAGTTAGTCACATTTCATAGAAAACTAAAAAATTACGTGCACTGGATCTTAGTATTACTATTTGAACATGTACAATAATTAACACTTTGCGACCGCCACCTGTGACATCTGTTTTTGCTGCATTACGGACAAAAACTCTTCAGTGACTCAATGTATTGAATATCTTCAGTAAAAGCCAGTGCTTACATTACAAGCGTTACCTGCACAGCTTCCCAGCGTCGTAAACTTGTACAAAGAGACTAAACTTGGTTCTCCAGACGAAGAACTTAACACGCTAGAATGACTTATTGCCCATCAAAGTTGCCATGACAGCAGAATCGATATCGCGTCTGACTCAAGGTAGGGAAATCGCGGTGTGACTGTTGGCACGCTTGATCTTCATCGTTCGTAGGTAGTTTATATGTGACATCAAATACACTTTAAAGTTCAGCGCTCCTCTCCTTCCAGGAGCTATTCAAAGTGATCAACTTCCATTTTCGGTAGGAAAGTTTTCGGTTTAGCAAGAAGCAGGCTGAATAACAAAATGGAGTTGTAAAGGGTAAAGGTTTTCCTTGCCTCCTTTTGGACGCTTTCTTAGTTAAGACTCAACTGAAACTTTGGTACTCTTAGATTTGCTCCGCTTCTGCTTTCCTGTTTATTTAACTTTGTAATTATATTTCAGTAAATATAAACAGATTCCTTCAGTATAATCTACGTCAGCCGATAATGCCTTCCTTCTGTAATGAGGAAATTTACGTAGATTGTTACAAACATTTTTTAAAGGAATTCTTATTAAGTTTATGTTACTATAGCAATCCATTAAGACCAAAACTGACCCTACCCCCCAAAAATATATTTTAATTAGTGTTTAATGACCGTTTTTACTACAGAGGCACCACAGGCAGTGGACACTGATGATACATGAAATGAAATGATATATTAGGAAAGGATATTTTTTAAAGAAAGGAAACGTCCCAGGCCTAAATGCAGGATACCTCCCCAGCATTTGCCATTTATGAGGACTGAGGAAAACCTGGAAAAAACCTCTGTCCCAGACCTCCCGCTCACGAGACCGCGCCTTAACGACCTCGGCCACCCGTGGCGGTCACAATATAAATAGAGACAATGGTTTTCGCCTTAGCAACACGTGGAAACCTGTCCTTCATAACAAATCGCTGCTCTCCATCTGCCCCCACCGTCTGCGTCAATACCTATCGTTCCGTGTCTGGCTAGGCCCTACACCACATACTTCTCATTACACTGATGATGCTGGCCGTAGACAGCCGGCGAAAGCTTTGTTTTAGTTTTAAAGCAAAGAGCACGGCACAGCAGCCCGGAAGCTTTTAGTTTTAAATTCTCTGTCATAGTTATGCTGTGGGTGAGCTGTGTTCTCAGGTGATGTTAGTTTTTGAAACATAACAAAGGTGTAATCAGTGCTAAGTCTTAAATATTGGGAAGCGTTTTGAATATGCACGGTCCTCATTCAGCTACGCAATCGGCATTAATTTTGCTGACTGGAAGCTACTGCGTGACGGTCTCGCTACCTGCCGAGGGAAAGCATGCAGCGCGGTCGAAACTGTCATAGCACGCAATATTTGTCCATTTCATTAGCTATTAGATTAAATAGTAATTAATATTAGTAGATGTCAAAGTGCCTACACTTAGCTTTTAGACATGCCTGAATTCTGTTAAAAAACTTATTTTCTTTTAGAGCCTCCACGGTTTCATTTCAGTAGCCGAGAGACTTTATAAGCATTGTCGACATATACAACACATCCCAAATGTAGCTGTTAGTTCTGGGAATTCAGCACGAAATTCTCTCCTACAACAATTCTAAGATTTCATTTTCACATAACAATCATAAATAAATATGCTCAGTTCTAGCGTGTTTTTCACTCATGCTTCACAATAGACACAGCAAAATGTCTAACATGTGAAACTGGAACACCAGAAAAATTCTCCCTAAATTGCTTAAATATACTCAAAAAGTTCTGATTTCATATTATGCACCGTGCAAAAATATTATTAGTATTGTTTTTTGTTTATTTTGTACTTGAATGTCTCTCATAATAACCAAGTCTAAATAGACAATGAAAGAACGTTAAATAAAAAGAATGCATAACAGAGTCCGGAATCCACAAGGTTTAAAGCCACCTTTTCAGGGTAAGAAACAGATCCGGAAAAAGAAAACCTTAACCAGGCAACTGTTCTTATGGGATTTGCACCTGGTACCTCCGGACTAGCAGGCAGACACGCTAGTTGCAACGTCACCTCGGCGGGTACAAATATTCTGTTCTAGTGTTAACCTATGAGGTGGCATTTCAACACACACGTGGCCCCATAACCTTCATTAGTGAAAGGAACGCAAAGTTACCTCGGACATACGAATTACAGGAAATAGACAGGATGAGGGAAGTACTGTAATTTTGAATAGTCCTGGCGAATGACCTTGTGTCGATCTAAGCGAGACAATTCTGGGAAATTTTGGTGAAGGTAACTTCTCAGCTGCATAAATGTAACAAACAATTGCAAGCGAGAAAGATGAGAGCGGTACAGATGCCTGATTCCCCTATAAACTCATAAACAGAAAATGCACTCAACCAGAAACCACTGCACATCTTTTGCTCATTCATCAGGACTATTCAAAACTACTTTACTTTGTCTTGAACAACATTTCCACGATATCCTGAAAGGTAAATGTTCTGTTGTAACTGGTATAAGTTCTTCCGAAATAACTTGTTTTAAATATGCTCCAATGAGCGGAAGTTAAATGTTCTGTTCCGTGATGAAAATGTTTCTCTTTGACAAGCGGCGGACTATGATTAAGAGCGGACGTTAACACACTGCAAGCAAAATACTGACTATGTCACCTTGTGACAGTAGATTACGGATCAGGAACTTGAACGGTCGGCAGGCTGTTGCGGCCCGCATACGAGATAGCTCACTGGAACGCGTGATACTTTTCGTTCTGGTCAATGGATTTGAACATTCGAATTCCTTCTATTAAAGAAGTAACTATTAGCAAAGGTGCTTAAAAAGGACCATTCACAGAAATAGTGTGATACTATTTATGGGATTAGATGAAAGCAACTCTCTGATTTGAACTCTTCACTGCAAAAGTTTAGAGCCGGTGACAGTAATAAAATAACATTTTTTTTGGAAAGGTAGAAAGAAATCAAAAGCGTGGTCAACGCTTTCCGCAGGCGCGTTTACCGCAGAAAAAAGCGGGAGTCGAACCCAGCATGTGCAATGCAGAAGAGAATCATCCATCAAGCAAACTTTCAGTTGAGTCTCACTTGGCAATCCATCAACCGTGAGATAAGATCCCCAAGTAGACTCCACGGAGGGATAAGCAAACCAACAGCAGTTTTCATTATCCCCGTTAGCACACGTCCCGTCTTAGGAACCCAGACAAGTAGTTAAACTGTTGCTTACAAACATGCACGAGTTTGTGTCTCATTTACGCAGCTTCTTGCATGAAGTGGCAAATTATGGACCGGAGTCCGAAATTTAGTTGTAGTTTAACTTCATTTAGGCAACATTTTCATTTGAAAGAGAGGGGTTTTCAACTTCGTAGTAGGAAATAAATCAACTGGATAAATTCGCCCGGTTTGAGAAAAAAATCTGCTATTTTCAGGATGTATTAGGCCCCTCAAGAATTTTCTAAGGGTCTTATTTTGACCTTTGGCATCGCGATATGACTCGATTATTTTGATGGATTTATGTACATCTTTGCACAAGTATAAGTGCACTTGTTGGTGTCATTCCGTCCTAAAAACACTGTCGCATCTCATTTCGCTATCCTCAGCTCCCAGTCACAGTTGTTTCGGCAATTTATAAAGCTCGGGTTAGGTTAGGTTAGGTTAGGTTAGGTTAGGTTAGGTTTAAGTATTTTCTTAACATTTGGAGTATATTGCAAAGCATTTTGTTTTTATTTTTTTTTTCTTTATATGAATATACTGTAATTCGCTGACCAACAAGGGCTTGTTTCACGAAATTACAAACTACAGAAGAATAAATTACGAATTTATACAAAGATATTTCTGTTAAGTAAAAATAAAAGCTATTGTACTAGTTCACTTGCCATATATTTATAAATTTTCGGATTTTGTAAGATATTCTTAAACCAGAAGGGTGAGTCGGGGGTAACACTTGAGACTTACATTCGGAAGGTTGGAGGTTCAGTTCCCTTAGGACCTTGTGATTTTTTGTGATTTCATAGGCGTATGCTAGAGTAAATATTTACATTCCGCTCTCTCATTTCTTTTATTTAATCCCTTAGCATTAGTTAGTAGGGTCGGAAGCGTCGGGCGAGGCGGTGTGGTGTGACAGTGGCTTGCGCTTCTATCGTAGCATCTGGTTCTGTTCTGGGGACTTACTCGGGGGATTTCGGGACACTCGAGGGAGAACTTATGGAATCAGGGCGGTTCTTGCGAGCTCATCGGCGTCTGGGACTTATTATCTATAGACAAGTTAGAGATCATCTTCACACCCATGGCATGGCCTCCTCGGAAGCTGGCCATCCTGTGTGTACTCATTTCATTTCTTCCTCCCTTAAGTACCTCCTTGAAGCATATGTACAATACAAGACCCAATAATTACCTCGGTGCAACCTCCATAGGGCAAAATAAGGAGATATTCCTACTCTGTTCTTAAGGTGGAAATATGGTTTATGTTTTCCAGCAGAGTTTTAATGGAACTGTCGATTATACCAATGTGTTATGTTCCACATTTGCTTGGTACTTTATAAAATCCAGTAAAGATGAGAGGAACCTTTGGATCGTTAATTTTTGACCTATTTTTTGTTGTGGGTGTAAAAACGGCAGCCAATAAACGCTTTTGTTTTTAAATTCAAATTAAACAACAATTACGCAAAAATATCCCGTAATGAACAAATTTATTAATAACAACACTGGACGTAGTAGCCTAAAATAACTGTTTACCTCTACTTCAAAAAGTTTCTCGTGTTTCTGAGTCTGTGAGAGTTAACCAGTCAACATTATTAAAATGTTTTTAAGATTTTAGGTTTTTTTTATTGGTTTATTTACGGACACTCTTTAACATCTGAGGTCATCAGCGTCCCATTCAACTCAGGGCGTGAAACGGTCGACAAATTTTGCTCAGAGGCCTCTCTTTCAGGCTTGAGGTTCTTTTTCGTGCCGTAAATGTACGACACGGGACCCACGGCTTTACTTCCCTTCCGAAGGAAGTCATACTTACGATTTTTACGCCCGAAAAAATCCATCGGTCCTGGCCGGGTTCGAACCCGCGATCTTGGGTTTAGATGGTAACCACTACACCACCAGGACCGATAAGAGAAGATTTTAGGTGGCTTTGCCAATTAAGGAGATGCGTCTGCGAAAATATCTAGAACCAAAGCTTTTATTAAAATGATTTGAAATTTTGGAATTATTTGACACATCTAGATTCTCAAGATATTTGGCACCTGACCATTATAATATATAGTCAGTGGCTAATGTAGACTGGATGGGAGGAACTGAGCACACCCAACTTGTATGGTTCATCGCTGGATCCTGTCTATCGCCAAAGATAAACAGTATAAACGTTGGTAAATTCTGCACAGTCTTTCAGGCAGAAGTATTTACTACCCAGAACTGTGATTTTAGAGAATTTGAGAAGGGTTACAATGGCAAACGATTTCTCATTCTCAATGAGTCACCGCGCCTTAAAAGCACTTTCCTTCGATCAGGTTAAATCTAAACTGATATGAGAATGCCTAAATGCCTTGTCTACCCTGACATCTCGCAAGGCTCAAATTGTGATGGGTGCCAGGGCATCGGGGAGATATGGAAATGAAATGGCAGTTCATTGGTACAAAGAGGGTATCCTGAACTTGCGGTTGGAATTAGCACATACTATGATAAAACCACAATAAAAATATAATTAACATCAATTAAGATGGATCAAAATAAACTACGAAATTTTTTCCAGGTCCAAGCATTGCTCTTTCCTCATCCATTCTTAAATTGAACAGAAGAAGTATAAGGAAAGTAATTACTGAACATGGTCACTTCAGGTAACAACTACGAAAAGTGGGATGTATAAAGATGATGAACCCACTTGTAGAATGTGCAAACAGGATGTGGAGACAGCCTCGCATATTCTGTTTGAGTCTCCATGCCTGATCTCTATTGCTCTTTCTATAATCAGGGAAGACCTGAGAATGGATGCTGGCATCGGAACCAAAATACTGCAACTTGTTCAATGATCAGATTTTGGGGAAACAATGAAGGCGTCTCATGTCTTCCATTAAACCTTCGTTATCTATCTATCTATCTATCTATCTATCTATCTATCTATCTATCTATCTATCTATCTATCTATCTATCTATCTATCTATCTATCTATCTATCTATCTATCTATCTATCTATCTATCTATCTATCTATCTATCTATCTATCTATCTATCTATCTATCTATCTATCTATCTATCTATCTATCTATCTATCTATCTATCTATCTATCTATCTATCTATCTATCTATCTATCTATCTATCTATCTATCTATCTATCTATCTATCTATCTATCTATCTATCTATCTATCTATCTATCTATCTATCTATCTATCTATCTATCTATCTATCTATCTATCTATCTATCTATCTATCTATCTATCTATCTATCTATCTATCTATCTATCTATCTATCTATCTATCTATCTATCTATCTATCTATCTATCTATCTATCTATCTATCTATCTATCTATCTATCTATCTATCTATCTATCTATCTATCTATCTATCTATCTATCTATCTATCTATCTATCTATCTATCTATCTATCTATCTATCTATCTATCTATCTATCTATCTATCTATCTATCTATCTATCTATCTATCTATCTATCTATCTATCTATCTATCTATCTATCTATCTATCTATCTATCTATCTATCTATCTATCTATCTATCTATCTATCTATCTATCTATCTATCTATCTATCTATCTATCTATCTATCTATCTATCTATCTATCTATCTATCTATCTATCTATCTATCTATCTATCTATCTATCTATCTATCTATCTATCTATCTATCTATCTATCTATCTATCTATCTATCTATCTATCTATCTATCTATCTATCTATCTATCTATCTATCTATCTATCTATCTATCTATCTATCTATCTATCTATCTATCTATCTATCTATCTATCTATCTATCTATCTATCTATCTATCTATCTATCTATCTATCTATCTATCTATCTATCTATCTATCTATCTATCTATCTATCTATCTATCTATCTATCTATCTATCTATCTATCTATCTATCTATCTATCTATCTATCTATCTATCTATCTATCTATCTATCTATCTATCTATCTATCTATCTATCTATCTATCTATCTATCTATCTATCTATCTATCTATCTATCTATCTATCTATCTATCTATCTATCTATCTATCTATCTATCTATCTATCTATCTATCTATCTATCTATCTATCTATCTATCTATCTATCTATCTATCTATCTATCTATCTATCTATCTATCTCTCTCTCTCTCTCTCTCTATCTATCTATCTATCTATCTATCTATCTATCTATCTATCTATCCATCCATCTATCCATCCATCCGTCCATCCGTCCATCTATCCATCTATCCATCTATCCATCCATCCATCCATCCATCCATCTATGTATCTGTCTGTCTGTCTCTCTGCCTGCCTGCCTGCCTGCCTGTCTGTCTGTCCGTCCGTCTGTCCGTCCGTCCACCCACCCACCCACCCACCCACTCACCTACCTAGCTACCTACCTACCTACCTACTTACCTACCTACCTACCTACCTACCTACCTACCTACCTACCTACCTACCTACCTACCTACCTACCTACCTACCTACCTACCTACCTATCTGCTTGCTAGCCTGCTTGTCTGTCTAGTTATCTATCGATCTAATACTGTTTTAATTATTTTTCAAGATTTCATTTAAGAAAGTAATGTTTTATTGAAGACTATTCATAATATCTAAATTATAAGAGTTGTTCCATTTAAAATTCTGAAAATCTCCTAGAAATTCGAAATGGGGATCGCTGGGGTGTTGCCTAGGAAGGCCACCGAAAAGTTAAAAAAGTCAGCAGTTTGTTATATTAAAACATTTAAGAGGCATTAGCTTATAACACGTTTTGCGGGCCAGTATATATGTAAGGATAGGAGACATGCCCTTAAAATATTTTTATAAATTTTATGATGTACGGTAATCTTTTATGTTATTTAAAAAGATGCACCAAAGTAAAGATTGGAGTAGTTTTTATAACACAAAACCAATGACGTTCTACATTTCCTTGATTTGATTGCATACTTCCAAAGTAGAGAGCTGTTCTTCTAAACCACTCCACATGCCCGGAAAACATGTGAACAGAGTTACATTAAAAAGTAAAATAATTTGAACCAATGAAGGTGACACATTTGCAAATCTCATGTCTCAATCTTTTAACCATCCAGGGGTCCTTTCTGCTATGACGTACATACTTTGTTGCTGTAAAGATTTCCCGTTGTCACACGAATGTCCGCCTAGTTTTTCAGCACAAAGCGAACTGTTTCAAATTACGAGAGATCCACGTCTCATCTCTTCATTCAAACGATGTGTAATTTCATTTGATGGACACTAAAAGCCAGAGCAAAAAGTTTTGATGTATGACAAGCGAGTTCCGCGGTTGAAGCGGGAAATGATTCCCCGTAAAAGCGCGACTGGGGGGCGAAGGGGTGGTCCGTAGGGAGCGACTGTCAGGCATGGCCCTCTCAGGCGTTTCGTGCACATAAATCCCGCAGGAGAGACAGCTTCTGTTGGATTACGGCAAAGTAGACACCGCAATAAATTAGTGTGCTAAATGCCCGCCTCCACTTGTCCGATGCCTCGTTTTACATGCCTTAATCTACGGCTGTTTATATCACCGCGTCCCCTCCAGGAGGACAGCGCAAGATTCACACAATATAAAGAGTTCTTTGTTGCTTTGGATCCACACAATTCATGAGAGGTGTGGTTGGAACACAGCTACTACTGTGAGCGAATAGGCGCGAGGCCATCCGGTCCCGCTTCCAGTTAACGAATGTTAAAAGAAATAACAACATTGCTTATTTATTCACAGCTCATCACAAGCGTATTATGACTTGAACTAAATTAGCTATCTTTTAATATGGAATTAAATTCTATTCTATTGCAGCAGCTTTACAAATAATCTTTCATATTTTTAAGTTCGCCTGTGTTTAATTTGTATTCTAATATTGTTCCAGGCATTCTGTTCTTGTCCATGTTCTGTACGTGAATTGACCATCTACTCCTTTATTCTCAAATTGTGATATTTATGCTTTCTATTTGAATCTGTTCCTTGATTTCGTCATATTTAGTTCTGTATACAATTATAATGTTTTCTGTGCTTTATTTCAATATTTTTGCGTCTTTATGAGGAAGTTTATCGTGCTTTGTCTCCGTATCAACTTGCTTGAAGTCGTTCCTGGTGGTGTAGTGGTAACTGTACATGCCTCCTAAACCCAAGATCGCGGATTCAATCCCGGCCAGAATCGATGGATTTTTTTGGGGTGTAAAATTCTAAGTATGGCTTCCTTTGGAAGGGAAGTAAAGTCGTGGATCCCATGTGGTACATTTACGGCATGTAAATAACCTCAAGTCTGAAAGAAGAGACCTAGAGCAAAATTTACCGGCCGTTTCTCGGCCTGGATTGAATGATGATGATCTGAGATGTTAAAGAGCATCCGTAAATAAATATTACAAACAACAAATTGTTTGAAGGTGAGAAAATGTTTCACGATTGTAATGTTCCCAATTTTATAAACGTTTAATCTTTCAAAAATAAAAAACTTAACAAAAGTATATTTTTTTATGTATTTAATTGCTAAGGTTGGAACTTCGGAGTCTTTAAATCTTGAAACATTGAAAAAACTTCGATGTTCCAAAACTCGAAGCTTTGGTTCAAAATATTTTGAATTATAACCTAAAAAACTGTTTAAAACTTGGACAAGATTTACTTTAACTCCATTAATACTTCATAGAAAATTTCACAAAAAAAAAAAAGAAGACAGAATTGTTTCCTTGGTGCCTTGTGGTGCTCTTGCATGCCCCGTTGTTTTCATTATGACATCTAGCGGACTCTTCCGGAACTTTCTAGTTGAGACAGCTGTGCGCTGCACTGTCTGCAAAATTCTTGTACTGACTCTCAATAGTTCTGGAAGTTTCTAGCAATTCACGCGGAGGTGTATGAACGCTGTGTCGAGCACATGACTCATGTTGTCTACCAACTGAACTATTTAACACTACTCGGTGTACAAGTCAGCGTTTCTAGTTCTACTCGACTCTCCACGGCTCTCATTTGCACACGTTATACGCAGTGTTGACAGATGTGCGTACACATGCTTTAGGAGTGGTAAAGATATCAGCAGGGGCCGAAAGTTCAGGCATTTCTCTTTAAAATACAATTAAAATACCGAAAATAGGCAGTAATATAATTAAAAACAGGCATTTATTAAAAGTGAAAACAGAGAGTAATATCACTCATTAATGAAAATAAATATATAAGATACTTAATATTTTCTTTATCACATAATTAAAGTACTTAAGCTTACTTTTCTTGGTTACAAGCAACAACACGATGTTTTTTCAAGGTATCAACTGTCATAGTCAGCCGCCTATCAGAGAGAACATTTTTCATCATGAAAAAAGAACGTTCTACTTCCACTGAAGTGATTGGAGCATATGCAAAACAAGCTATTTCGGAAGAACTCACACCAGTTACAAAAGATTTCTTTCTTTCTTTTTTTTTTCTTTTTTTTTTTTTTTTTTGGTTTGCTTTATTTACGGACGCTCTTTAACATCTCAGGTCATCAGCTTCCCACCAAGGAGTGAAACAGCAGACAAATTTGCTCAGAGGCCTCTTTTTTCAGGCTTGAGGTTCCTTATCATGCCGTAAATGTACGACAGGGACCCATGGTTTTACATCCTTTCTGAAGGAAGCCATACTTGGGATTTTTACTCCGAGAAAATCCATCGGTCCTGGCCGGATCGAACCCAAGACCTTGGGTTTATGGGGCAAGTATGGTTACCACTACACCGCCAGGACCTACAGTTACAACAGAACATTCACTTTTCAGGATATAATGGAAATGTTGATAAAGACAAAGTTAAGTAGTTTTGAATAGTCCTGGCGAATGAACAAAATGCGCAGTGGTTTCTAGTCGAGTTCATTTTCTGTTTATGCATTTGTAGGCGAACCAGGTTAGTATCTCTCTGCTTCCATAATAAGCACAATGTAGGGACTGTTTCTTGCATAGCTACACCACTCTTATCTCTCTAGCTCGCAATTGTTTGCTACATTTATACAGGTGAACAGTTGGCCCCACCAAAATTTTCCTCGAATTGTCTTGCGCAGATCGATACAAGGTCATTCGCCAGGACTATTTACAACTACAGTACTTTCCTCGTTCTCTCTATTTTGCAGTATTCGTAAGCACGAGGTAACCTTCTGTTGCTTTCACTAATGAAGGTTCTGCTATTTAAAGAGCTTAAGTGAATGGACTGAGGAGTTTTTTTTGAAAATAAATAAATTTATAACTATATTTTAAATGGATGTTCTTGTAAGCGGAAGGTGCTATTAATATTGAAATTCTTTATGCGTTTTTTTTTAAATACGTATATAATAGCAAAAAAAAAAAAAAAAAAAAAAAAAAAAAGAATCGTAGCGATCCAAAACAGGCAAAAAAAGGTT